>OX451741.1:1339681042-1340341313 GCA_948472305.1 Vicia faba | reverse complement strand
ACTCTCTTAATTTACTCCAAGATTAAATCAAGGGTTTCTATCCTTTTTCATCAAGAACAACAACTTCATCAACCAAAATTCAAAATCAATATTCCTTCAAAGCTCTCTCTCTCTCTCTCTCTCTCTCTCTCTCTCTCTCTCTCTCTCTCTCTCTTCTCTCTCTCTCTCTCTCTCTCTCTCTCTCTCTCTCTCTCTCTCTCTCATATCTCTCATCTCTCTCTCTCTCTCTCTCCTCTGCGGCCAACTCTCTCTCTCCCCCTCTCTCTCCCCCCTCCGACAATCGGCCATCACCAGCCACAATCCCGGCTCCAAAGAACCGTTCGTCAGTACTCCTCTCGTTGTCTCTGCCACGGAAACCACTACCTTCTCTCTCCATAATCGGGCAATCGTGCTTTTCCTCCGGCGCCGCTCTTCTCCAATTTCTCCAATTCTTCTTCTCCGATCATCTCCTCTTCGATTCTTCGGTAAGAATTATTGATTTAAGCATTTTTTTACATAATTGTTTCTTGAATAAGCACTTTTATATAATTCTTGAATTGATTATTGAATTGTGGTGTTGTTTGAGGCATTGGATTATGAATTGAACTCAACTATGGACTTGTGAATTGGATTGGAATTATGTTGACGAAATCCAGAATTGGATAGTAGAAATAAGCACTTATGTGGTTACGAGATTTTCATGAAATGGCTTATTTGAAATTAAATTGTTGAAGCTTTTGGATAATTAATTTTAATCCTTGAATTAACATGTGAAATTGATTTACATTGATTCTTGAGTGTACAAATTCGCATGTTAACTTTCATAAGCTTACTTTAATTTCATAATCACTTCCATAAGTTTCTCTTGATTTTACATAACATGTTTATTTCTCACTTGCAATTGTTGAGACTTGTGGTGATTAAAGAGGAGCATTGTTTGAATGTAATTATATAATTAGTGTGAGTTTGGATTTGTAATTCGGTAAAAAAATTGTTTAACTCTTAAAAATCGAATTTCCAAGTTACATGTCAATTATAGAATTACTTGTGGAGATACCATTGCACATCACATGTTGATATAATTTCCAATTCTAATCATAAACAAACTCTCATTTACAATACAAAAAAATGGAATTTGGAAATTGAATCAACATGTGATTTTGGTCTGTTTTCACCGTTTCAGACACTTGCTGAGCATAAGGTTACACATGCTTAGTGATTAATACTTGAGACACTTGTGTAGCGGTGAAAATCGGAGATCAAGCTATTAATTAACTTGACTCACAAAAGCAAGAGTTGTCACCGCGCTTTATTATTTCTAAGGGAAAAGGGAAAAGAGTGAAATAAAACCCTAAAAAACATGCAATGTAAAATAAAAAGTAATACAATGCGTTTTGGTAAGAGATCAAGAGTTCGGGGGTTGGTTATGCAATGGGAAGATATTAGCACCCAATGCATCTACGGTACTCCGCAGGAACCTTTTGAAATATCTGTTTTTTGGTTTAAAATTGTTTGTTATATACAAGGGTGTATTTATCTACAACTATGTTTGTTTAAGGGAAAAGAAATGAATTTTTATTATTGTGTTCGTGAGGATTTTGCGACCCTTTGCCTATGTATCCAATGAAGGAATCAAAACACTGTAGTTCCTCTTGAAAAAGGTTGATTTGTTTGTGTTTTTTAGTGGGCGACATTAATGCACACATTCTAGCAATAGGCATGGCCGGTATCGCGGTAGAACGGGGACAACATGCCCTTGGGGGAGTTTTGATTTGTTGAGTGTTTTTGCATGTTTTAAAGTATGTTCAAATAATTATTAAAGAGTGTTTTTGATTTTTTTTGGTTTGTTTATTTGTTGATTTTATCTTGCCTAATTACTAGCATTTGTACAAAGTAAATAAAAATGCAGAAAGATAAAAACCTACGCTATTACAAACAAATCAAAAGCATAAAAAATATGAAGAAAAAATCAGATAAAAGTAAGAAAAAGCGTGTCTTTCGATTCTGGCAGGAGCACACTTCGACTGGCATTTTGTTGGCCTCCTTCGATTGGGGCTGGCAGCAGTGAAGTCATGTCTTTCTATTGGGACTTTGGCAGAGGCGAAGTCCTGTCCTTTAATGGGGATTTGGCAGCAGCAAGGTCATACATTTCGATTGGAGCTTGGCAGAGGCGAAGTCCTGTCCTTCGATTGGCCTGGAAGTCAGTGAGGGAATTGGGGAGAGATTCGTCTGGCCCAAAGTCCTCTTTGGATTTTTGTGATTTTCTACAGTGTTATGAGTCTTTGAGAATTTTTCTGGGTTGGAGAAAATTGGGGAGAGATTCTTCTGGCCCAAAGTCCTCTTTGGAACATGTTGTGAAGCCTTGTATTTATAGGCGAGGTGGCTGAAGCTTTGATATGGTTTTGGGGGGAAAACAAAATGATTTGAACAGTTTGGGAATGCTGTTTCGATCCTTTCTTCTATGCAGCTCTTGTGCACTCCTTTTTGGGCAAGTACAAGACTGTTGTAGCAGGCTCAGCAGTGTTTTGGAGCGTAGTGGTAGGTTGGTGCAGGACTGCTGCATAGCAGCGCAGTAGTGTTTGTTGCATGGCAGTACAGTGGTCCAACTTGTGAATCGAAGGAGGCTGTATTTCCAAGTCGAAGCTTGTGACTGAAGGGAGATTGTATTGCCCATCGAAGCTTGTGACTGAAGGGAGATTGTATTGCCCATCGAAGCTTGTGGATCGAAACAAACAGATTTCCTAATCGAAAGACAGTGTTCGAAGGAAGCAATGTTGCCCAATCGAAACATGTTTGCAGGCAGTAAAATTTGTCCAAATCGAAATAGGCTGGCAGGCAGCAAACTCGTCCAATCGAAATAGGCTGGCAGGCAGCAAATTTTTCCAAATCGAAGTAGGCTGGCAGGCAACAAATTTTTCCAAATCGAAGTAGGCTTAAACTTGCATTCGAAGGAGGTTTTGAGTTCAAAATGAAGGACATGCCCAAGTTGCATTCGAAGGATACCTGTCAGCACATGAAATCAAAGAAACAAAAACACACGTTTCGTGCTTGATTAGAAGTTAGTGATACATAGGCTAAGAATGTTCAAAACACTTGACAATTTCTGCATAATCAATGCTCAAAGGTGAGAGGTTAAAAACCAACTTTATTTAGTGACCTTGAATTTTGTATAAAAAATGCAAAAATGCAAATGGGATCTTAGGTCAAAAATTGGGGTACAACAGCTGTCCCTATTTAAGTTTCTTCTATCGGGAGATATGAAGATTGGGATCTTCATTTTGACGAGATTGAAGGGACTTAAATATAGAATACACAATTTTTGGCCTTAAGATACCACAATTATGTTTATGATATGATATGAATGCAATGCTCTGAATTTTATGGGGAATGACACCATATGAGACAAACTATGCTGGAGAAACCGAGCACATTATACAGTAACCCCACAGGGGAAGAGATTATAACTCCACTGGGGAAACAGAGTCATAGACTTCAAATCAAAGACTCTTATTAGAGAATAACTTTGAGGGAAGAAGTGAATGATTTACATCAGTACTGTGACTGGAAAAGAAGTGATTTACATCAGTACAGAGACTAGAAAAGAAAAGATTTACATCAGTACTGCGACTGGCAAATAATTGATTGACATCAGTACTGAGACTGGAAAATGATTGACATCAACACTGAGACTGGAAAAGAAATGATTTACATCAGTACTGAGACTGGAAAAAAAATGATTTACATCAGTACTGAGACTGGAAAAGAAATGATTGACATCAACACTGTGGCTGGAAAACAAAATGATTGACATCAGCACTGTGGCTGGAAAACAAAATGATTTACATTAGTACTGAGACTGGAAAATGATTGTCATCAGTACTGAGATTGGAAAACAAAATGATTTACATCAGTACTGAGACTGGAAATTGATTGTCATCAATACTGAGACTGGAGATAAACATCTCTGACTTCTGAATTTTACCAAGAACGGTAACACATTTCTTCTTTAACCAAGATATCACTTGAAAAGAGTAAAATAACAAACTTCCCCATGGGACTTTTCCGAAGGGATGCCATTTGCTGAGTAGACATTATTGTTGGGGATACACAAGCTGCTCAAATAAAGAGGCCGCCACTTGTTGTCTTCCAAAAAAATACTATGACATACAAGCTGCTCAAATAAAGAAGCTGCCACTTGCTGTCTTCAAAGAATATTAAAGCACACAAGCTGCTCATGAAGAGTCTGTCACTTGTTGCTTATAACCCACAAGCTGCTCATAAAGAGACCGCCACTTGCTGTCTTCAAAGAATATTAAAGCACACAAGCTTCTCATGAAGAGCCTGCCACTTGTTGCCAATAACCTACAAGCTGCTCATAAAGAAGCTGCCACTTGCTTTCTTCAAAGAATATCAAAGCACACAAACTGCTCATGAAGAGTCCGCCCCTTGTTGCCAATAACCCACAAGCTGCTCATAAAGAAGCTGCCACTTGCTATCTTTAAAAAATATTAAAGCACACAAGCTGCTCATGAAGAGTCTGCCACTTGTTGCTAATAACCCACAAGCTGCTCATAAAGAAGCTGCCACTTGCTGTCTTCCAAAAATACTAACGTACAAGCTGCTCATGAAGAAGCTGCCACTTGTCGTTTTCAAAGGAACAATAACACACAAGTTGCTCAAATAGATAAGCTGCCACTTGCTGTCTTCCAAAAATACTAACGTACAAGCTGCTCATGAAGAAGCTGCCACTTGCCGTTTTCAAAAAGTGTTGATAACATACAAGTTGTCCATGAAGAGACTGTCGCTTTCTGTTTTGAAAAAGTGTTGATAACATACAAGTTGTCCATGAAGAGACTGTCGCTTGTTGTTTTTTGAAAGTTGTTAATAACATACAAGTTGTCCATGAAGAGACTGCCGCTTGTTGTTTTTTGAAAGTTGTTAATAACATACAAGTTGTCCATGAAGAGACCGCCACTTGCTGTCTTCAAAGAATATTAAAGCACACAAGCTACTCATGAAGAGTCCGCCACTTGTTGCTTATAACCCACAAGCTGCTCATAAAGAAGCTGCCACTTGATGTCTTCAAAGAATATTAAAGCACACAAGCTTCTCATGAAGAGTCCGCCACTTGTTGCTTATAACCCACAAGCTTCTCATAAAGAAGCTGCCACTTGCTGTCTCCAAAGAATATTAAAGCACACAAGCTGCTCATAACGAAGCTGCCACTTGCTGCTTATAACCCACAAGCTGCTCACAAAGAAGCTGCCACCTGCTGTCTTCAAAGAATATCAAAGCACACAAGCTGCTCATGAAGAAGCTGTCACTTGTTGCCAATAACCCATAAGCTGCTCATAAAGAAGCTGCCACTTGCTGTCTTCAAAGAATATTAAAGCACACAAGCTGCTCATGAAGAGTCTGCCACTTGTTGCTTTCCAAAAGTATCACCAAAATATCGTGAAGATATTGCTGGAAGTGAGAATCAATAATTTCATCTGGGATGGACAAACTGCTCGTGAAGAGACCGCCATTTGTCATAAAGAAATTCAGAAATAATCAAACTGCTCAAATAAAGAGTCAGTCGCTTGTTGTCATGTCGATATTCCAGAAGAATGTTATGATAACATTACTAGGGAATAAAGTTCATCTTCAATTGGGAACCATGAATAAATCCTTCCTGAGGAGACCAGGTATTTACATTGCAAAATAAATGCACTCTCCATCTAGGTTTCACAGCCTAGAGAGACCCACAGGGTATCATTCACAAGAGACAAAGCTCAATCCAGGAATGAACTGGAGAGAAAATAGTCAAACAAGACTCCACCCAATGAGGAAACAACTCAAATGAGGATTTATCCTATCTAGAGATGGAAAAGGAAAGCTAAAGCAAGATTCTTCCACGAGAGTTAACTCAGTGGGGAATTAGAAAAGAGGCACACTTTCTGCTTAAGTTGGCACTCTATTTGGAGAGAGGAAGTATGATAACCAAGGTATACAGATCAAGAACATCAACAAATATCAATGTGTGTGCATGATGCAAGTGTGAATGAATAAATGAATGTCATGTATATGCTGACAAAACAAATAAAGGACATAGACTGAAGATGATAAGACGTCCCAGTACAACCCGACACTCGGCTAATCTCAACAAGATGGGAACATTACTGGAGATAGAAACAAAAGCCATCATTGGAGCAAAGTCCTTTTACAAGGTTTAAATATCTTTGGAGAGGGAGATATTTTTCGGGTAGAAAACCCAAAGTCCAGTCTTCTATTGCAAACAATCCATTGAAAGGAGAACAACACAAACAATGTTTCAGCTGGAAAAAGTCATGCTTAGCCGGAGATACTGGGAACACCGCCCTCTGATAATGTGTGCAAAACATGTCACATCTCTTAACAAATCTGGATTTCCCCTGGGACTAATTTTGGATGCCCCAAGTTTACTGCTGATAAGCTGCATGTTGCACAACAATTCTTGCGAATAACTTCACTTCTAAAATGCCCCAAGCTATATGGTTGATGAGGAGAAATCGTCTCAAGAGGATTTTACAAAAGACCTGGAATTCACCGTGCTCTGGTGTCTTCAAACTCTTAGAGAGATTCATCAAATCTCGACGTGATTGCCCCGGATTAACTGTAGTTGGCAAAACAAAGTCTTCAAATTTTGCCCCAAAAGAGTAAGCAAGTTGGGAAAAGCATTAACTGGGAGAAGAAACATGTTTGTGCTTAAGGTCTTCATGTGACATGCCCCCTGGTATGATTTTTTCTTGAAATGATTCGCCAATTACTCAACATAGTTTCAGGCCTTAAAAGAATAAACTCATCACCGGTGCTTATGTGAGCTTCCTTGATATCAAACAAATGTTTTGCAGTTAGAAAAGTTTATTATGAGAATGAAAATCCTAAAGCAACAGTTATGTAAGTCTTGAAGATTTTGAAAAGATATCGCACAAACTTTGCGAGTTAGAGCACCATTTATTTTTGTATAGCAAAAACATATGATACCAACATAACTATTTAGAACATTCATGGGAGTCGGGAACACAATCTCATTGAAGTATGCTTTCAAAATAACCTTGCTTCAATTAGGACTTTTGAAGGTTGTAACGTGGCTTAGTTCACGGTTTTTTAGAAAAAAGATTTTAAGGCTCAAAATATTTGGTGCCCACCCATTATTCATGATGTTCTCCAACCCTATGTTCAATTAATTCAACATGAGTGTTCATATCTCAAAAGGATTGTGTGAAGGTAAAGGGAAACGACGAGGCTTTCAGTGTAGAAACCACCCTTATGTCTTCGTGTTTGTAGTCACCAATTTGTTCTTTACTGAGGACTTTTCTTTGTGGTCCTTTCTTTGCAAGTTTTATTTCCCTAACTTTTGCCAGAACTAATTCTTTTGAATTGATAGTCCAGCAGGATGCCCTAATTTTTGCCTAAGTCACTTGTTTTCAAGTTTTTTTGAATTAGAGGGCTTTTTTTTTATTCTTGATTTTTGAACAAAATGTGTGACATTAGCTTGTATTTGCTTGTTGAGATGATTGTGATTGCCTCGTTTCTTGATGAATGACGGTTAATATTGTGGTTCCACATCTTCTGGATTCAGTATACATAAAGGATAGCCCTCGTAGTTTCTCTTCAGAAATATCTTCCTTATGAATTTTGAACACTCAATCAGATTAACTGAAAACTACCCTGCCCCAGGTTAAAATTTTGAGGGTTTTTTCGTATAGAAAAGAAACTCCTACTTCAAAGGCTCAAAAGGGGTTAGCAAGGGATTATCTTCCTTATATCTCCGGTGTTTAGGGATTTGAAACAATGCCTGTACATCATCAGCAAGATTTTATCCAAATGCAAACAACCAGAGATTTTGTGTTTTTTCAGATCATCATCCTCCCTTCAATCTCTGCCTAGGCAAGAGAATGGGAAACAAGTTGGTATCATAATGCAAAAAGAAATTTAACATTTGAAAACAAATATGAGTGAAACAAATGAATTTCTTCAAGACAAACATACTCATTGTATTAAGATAATCATTCCGATGCAAACAAGTTCTTACATGCAAACAATGTTTTGATAAACAAGAAAAATTACAAAAAGCATGAATAAGTTAATAATCTGGGGAGGCTTTCCATCTGGATTTGTGCTGAAGGAAACCTCTCCTTAACTTCAAAGCCAAAATCAGTGAAGACTTTTATCATTGCTTCCTTCCTCCTAGAAGGATTGACTTGGGCGGCAACCAAAATTCAGACCAAACCGGTTAAGGGCTCCACACTAGCTTTCAAAATAGTCACCTCTCTGCGGAGTTCAGAAACCTCTTGCTTGATATTCTCCACTGTTCTCTTAGCGCGAGTGTTGTACTGGTGAGACCAAAGGAAAAATAAGACTTGGAAAAAGACCTTTGAAAGTGAAACAAAAATGTAGAATGATGCATGATATGCAAAAGAGAGTTTTTATTTGACTTTCAAGGAACTCAAGATATTAAGTTGTAAACATCAAAGAATGAAGATAGAAGATGAATTTTAAATTGGCTCCAAACATTGATCAAGTTATCATCAAGATCAATCATCCATTTTGGTGGATTAGGGTTTTCACCCTATCAACACCCAAGATCCATTGAGCTTGACGAAACTTGTGATGTTTACAAAGGAAGACCTCCAAATTCCTTGAAAAGGGTTTCATGGATGCATGAAGGCATGGATATGCAACAACCACAAGCAAGGTCACAAATAAAGTTGAAAGGTTAAATGTCACGAGCATGGAGTCAAAGGTAAAGAACATCCCCAAGGTATGTACTAACGGTTTAATCACACCTGTAGAACAAGGTTCTAAAAGTTCCCAGAGTCTACATTCCTCCTTCGAATATTACCAACGTCTTGATTACTCAATAATTAGCAATATTCTCAAGAGAAACTCATCCGAGTGCAGCATCGCGTGACAACTACTTCCGGATTACTCCGTTATAATCTTCGCGCTACACCTAAAAGGCCAAGATGGGTTAGGGTTCTACGGTTCTCAGCTTCTCTGGCTCCCAGGTTGACAATAATAATGTCTTCCCGATTACTCGGTAAACAAATATTACGTTCAAAAGGGCCTTCCACTGAGTGGGGGATCTCATGCCTCCTTCTTCGGGATTACTCCCTCAAAGTTAACATGACTATACTGCCCGTCCTATTCCTAGGTGTAACTTAGTCCAGGTATAAGACTTTTCCTTTGTAATCAACACCCCAAATAATCACAATATATACATATAATCAAACAAACAAATAATAATAAAAACAGATAAAACAAACTAGGCTTAACCCACTTAGGGATGGACTAGCAAGAGGTCAATCTGTCCCCAACAGAGTCGCCAATTCTGTAGCGGTGAAAATCGGAGATCAAGCTATTAATTAACTTGACTCACAAAAGCAAGATTTGCCACCGCACTTTATTATTTCCAAGGGAAAAGGGAAAACAGCGAAATAAAACCCTAAAAAACATGCAATGTAAAATAAAAAGTAATACAATGCGTTTTGGTAAGAGATCAAGAGTTCGGGGGTTGGTTATGCAATGGGAAGGTATTAGCACCCAATGCATCTGCGGTACTCCACAGGAACCTTTTGAAATATCTGTTTTTTGGTTTAAAATTGTTTGTTATGTACAAGGGTGTATTTATCTACAACTATGTTTGTTTAAGGGGAAAGAAATGAATTTTTATTATTGCGTTCATGAGGGTTTTGCGACCCTTTGCCTACGTATCCAATGAAGGAATCAAAACACCGTAGTTCCTCTTGAAAAAGGTTGATTTGTTTGTGTTTTTTAGTGGGCGACATTAATGCACACATTCTAGCAATAGGCATGGTCGGTATCGCAGTAGAACGGGGATAACATGCCCTTGGGGGAGTTTTGATTTGTTGAGTGTTTTTGCATGTTTTAAAGTATGTTCAAATAATGATTAAAGAGTGTTTTTGATTTTTTTGGTTTGTTTATTTGTTGATTTTATCTTTCCTAATTACTAGCATTTGTACAAAGTAAATAAAAATGCAGAAAGATAAAAACCTACGCTATTACAAACATATCAAAAGCATAAAAAATATGAAGAAAAAATCAGATAAAAGTAAGAAAAAGCGTATCTTTCGATTCTGGAAGGAGCACACTTCGACTGGCATTTTGTTGGCCTCCTTCAATTGGGACTGGCAGCAGTGAAGTCATGTCTTTCTATTGGGACTTTGGTAGAGGCGAAGTCCTGTCCTTCAATTGGGATTTGGCAGCAGCAAGGTCATACATTTCGATTGGAGCTTGGCAGAGGCGAAGTCCTGTCCTTCGATTGGCCTGGAAGTCAGTGAGTTGTATCCTTCAACTGGGAATTCGCGCCAGTGAGGTTTTATCCTTCGATTGGCCTGGAATTCAGTGAGGGGATGTCTTTCGATTGGACATGGCTTGCCTCCTGGTTGTCTCTTTCGTTCGACCTGAAAAAGAGGATAGAGGCCAGAAGCTTCGCTCCCTATTTCCTGTTTCCTGTTTCTTTCATTTCAAACATTAAATGACAACATGGCCTGGGGCCATGCTAGTAAAACAGTTCAATAATTACAGCTAGTTCAAGTAAACAGTAAGCAGAAACAAAAGAAGTAGTTCTAAAAGGTATGTTAAAAACGTGGAAACGAAAGGAACAGTATGTACATGCTTGAAACGAACAAAGGTATTGTTTACATGTTATGCTGGAAATGAAAAGTTCAAGGGTAAGAGTGACTTACCTTACTTCAGGCCTTAAATGGATGTGAGGGCCTTGAGTGGTGTCTCTGGATGTTGGATTCGAAAGAGGGGTCACAGGCTGTGCTGGGAGTGCTGGATTCGAAGGAAAGGGTCACAGGCTGTGCTTGGAGCGTTGGACTTGAAGGAAAAGAGAAGCAAGCGTGATGCTTCTGTGATTCTAAGGGGACTGAAGTGGTTGTCCTTCAGAATCGAAGGAAGTAAGTGTTTGGGGATTCTGGGTTTGTTCTCACAAGTATTGAAGGGACTTGAGAGATTTTTGTGTTTGAGAAAGTTTGGTGTTTTTGAGAATTTTCTGAAGTGTTTATGAATTTTTGAGAGTTCTACTGTTGAGAAAATTTGGGAGAGGTTCGTCTGGCCCAAAAATTTTCTACAGTGTTATGAATCTTTGAGAATTTTTCTGGGTTGGAGAAAATTGGGGAGGGATTCGTCTGGCCCAAAGTCCTCCTTGGATTTTTGTGATTTTATACAGTGTTATGAATCTTTGAGAATTTTTCTGGGTTGGAGAAAATTGGGGAGAGATTCGTCTGGCCCAAAGTCCTCTTTGGATTTTTGTGATTTTCTACAGTGTTATGAATCTTTGAGAATTTTTCTGGGTTGGAGAAAATTGGGGAGAGATTCGTCTTGCCCAAAGTCCTCTTTGGAACATGTTGTGAAGCCTTGTATTTATAGGCGAGGTGGCTGAAGCTTTGATATGGTTTTGGGGGGAAAACAAAATGATTTGAACAGTTTGGGAATGCTGTTTCGATCCTTTCTTCTACGCAGCTCTTGTGCACTCCTTTTTGGGCAAGTACAGGACTGTTGTAGCAGGCTCAGCAGTGTTTTGGAGCGTAGTGGTAGGTTGGTGCAGGACTGCTGCATAGCAGCGCAGTAGTGTTTGTTGCATGGCAGTATAGTGGTCCAACTTGTGAATCGAAGGAGGCTGTATTTCCAAGTCGAAGCGTGTGACTGAAGGGAGATTGTATTTCCCATCGAAGCTTGTGACTGAAGGGAGATTGTATTGCCCATCGAAGCTTGTGGATCAAAACAAACAGATTGCCTAATCAAAAGACAGTGTTCGAAGGAAGCAATGTTTCCCAATCGAAACATGTTTGCAGGCAGTAAAATTTGTCCAAATCGAAATAGGCTGGCAGGCAGCAAACTCGTCCAATCGAAATAGGCTGGTAGGCAGAAAATTTGTCCAAATCGAAGTAGGCTGGCAGGCAGCCAATTTGTCCAAATCGAAGTAGGCTTAAACTTGCATTCGAAGGAGGTTTTGAGTTCAAAATGAAGGACATGCCCAAGTTGCATTCGAAGGATACCTGTCAGCACATGAAATCAAAGAAACAAAAACACACGTTTCGTGCTTGATTAGAAGTTAGTGATACATAGGCTAAGAATGTTCAAAACACTTGACAATTTCTGCATAATCAATGCTCAAAGGTGAGAGGTTAAAAACCAACTGTATTTAGTGACCTTGACTTTTGTATAAAAAATGCAAAAATGCAAATGGGATCTTAGGTCAAAAATTGGGGTATAACAACTTGTATTTGACGTTTAGATAGTGTTTGAGATGAAATTTTATGGTTTTGGATTGAAATTCCTACTGGTCCACACCTTTACGACATTGTTATCCCATAATCGAAAGTTCCACTTCCATTTATAATTAATTCATGAAAGCTACATATTTGAATTTGTTGGCATATTTTGATGCAATCATGCGATTTTGAGCCGATTCCTTTCCAACTTTTTGTGCGCCTAATTTTTGAGTTTTGTGCTTTTCGCTTCCGTTTAGCATGAACATTGAGCTTGGGCATTCATATGATGTATGCTTATGTTTTATTGATCATTTGTGCACCATTGCGTTTGAGTTTCCTTGGTTATGCTGCATCTTTCGTTTTATTTAATATTATTATTTTACTGCTGCCCGGTTTTGGTTTTCACCTTCCATTTCTCATCTGTATTGCACTCACTTGCATTTGTCATGACTTTTGATTTGTAATTTGATGCTTGTTATTGTGTTGCTATTTTCTAACCAATTTGGTGACTTGTGCAATGTACACTATGAGAAGTTTTCGATCATGTAACTTATTATAGTTATTTGATCGAAAAGCATTTGGTTTGAATTCACTTTGATGCGATTCATTTTGTTTCTCATTTCATGAGAAATACATACTATTTCCAATTGTCTGGATATTGCTTTGGTTGTATAGTGTTATCTTGTGCAGGGACTCTGATGCAACGTGACGCATTCGTGGCTTGCGATTTATTTTCGTATGTGATATTCTTTGAATATTATTTCTGACTATTTCACTTGCATGGTGAAGCTTGCTTGAAGTGTTCCAGGTTTCTTGCTTTTGTTTGCTTTTCTACGAACTATTGTTTGATTGGTATTCTCACTTGTTTTTTATCTCTTGCACCTTTTACCGCATTTTAATGCTTTTCTAAATATCACGAGAAGTAGGAAATAAAGAGTCGGTGCTCGAAGTCACTGTTTAAAGATTAATAGCAGGGATTTTGCACTTATTTGATACTTCTGTTTGTGCTTATTGTTTTCTTTGTTGACGATTGATGATGTCACTCAATTAGAATTGAGATAATGACTTCGATCTTTGCATGCTCTCCATAGGATTTTATTGATTTCTGTGTTGATGATCGATGATGTCACTCAATTAGAATTGAGATAACGACTTCGATCTTTGCATGCTCCCCTTAGGATTTTATAGTTTTCTTATGTTGACGATCGATGATGTCACTCAATTAAACTTGAGATAACAACTTTGATCTTTACATGTTCCCTATAGGATAGTTATCCTCTCCTTTAGGTTTTTCGTATGCTAACTTAGGGAGGAATCTCCCTTGTATGCTCTCTTGAGCTTCTTGATTGCTCGTTTTCTTTTCATCCTTGTATATATCATGTTCCCTTAGGTTTTGAACCATTGTATGCTCCCTTAGAATTCACTTGTGTCATTTCCGATGTAAGCTAGACATTAGGATTGTTACCCATGCATGCTAACTCATATAGATATTTCTCTTTCAAACTCGACCTTAGGACCATAATTGTATGATAACACTAAGGATAGAAATAAGTTATTCCTTTTAGACTTTTTCCATTTCCATTTTTGGATAACTAAAACTAAAATCATTTTTCTTTGGCGAATTCATAAAGTACTCTAACTATACTTAAATCTTTTCTCAATATAAAAAAAATACTAACCAATCCAAACTTTTTTGCCTTCGGGCCTCTTTTCTTTGAAAACCTTTTTCATGTAAGAACATGTTAATTCCTTTCTACTATAATGCGTGAGTCTCTAAAGTTCAAGTTGTGGTAGAATGCGAAATTGGCATTGTTCATAAAGAAGAGGGTACGTAGGCACAAAGGTTCACAACCGCGACATTCACGACTAATAAAACCTTTTTCTTTGTATATACATTTTGCATACATGCATTTTACCTTTAGCTCGATTAGCACTTAGATAGAAACACCCTTTAGATTAGAACAACAAGAGTGGATCCCGTGGATTATCATGGACGTGAGGGGTGATAATACGTTCCCCTTGCATAATCGACTCTCATACCCGATCTCTCAGTTACAAGACCATGACTTCCCCCTTCTCAGGTTTTTCTTTGATGATTTTCCTTTCCCTTCCCGTGGGATAAATAAATACTCGATGGCGACTTTATTGATTCTCTCTTGATGATTTTCCGCCGGTTCCTTCAGTAATGCACAAACTTCTTTCAGGATTACTGATTGACCCCACAAACCAACATGGATTTTTTCAACATGCTTTGTCCTTACTCACAAGATTTCCAAAAAAATTTCCAGTAGGTCACCCATCCAAACACTACTCCAAGTCAAACATGCTTAACTATAAAGTTCTTATTTGTTAGGCTACTGAAAAGAAGATGCATTTTATTGGTATAGGCAGTACCAATCAATTCTTATAAGCATTCCTTCTTCCATGCACCATACATTCTCATACTTGCACAACCTCAAGATCCCTCTTATTATAATGTAAATTCAGTTTTCTCCTAAAATTTGTCAGGAGTCACTCATTGTCATGTCTGGTGCACTAAAAAGCACTTTCTTCCCTCTTGGACTTCGGGTGTTACGTGTCCACCAACTTCCACTTGGTTCATCCACGAACGACATCATACTAGGAGATGTCTTCTCTGATACCATTTGCAATTCCCCAAACTGGTTTCAAGATTATCGACTGATCCTACAAACCAACACATTTCTTTTCAACATGCTTTGTCCTTACTCATACGCTTTTCGAGAAACTTTTCAGTAGGTCACCCATCCAAACACCACTCCAAATCAAGCACACTTGAATATGGAGTTCTTATTTGTTAGGCTATCGAAAAGAAGACGCATCTTGTTGGTATAGGTAGTACCAATCAATCTTTATAAGCATTTCTTTAACCATGCAGTCCCATACCTGCACAGCCTCAAATTTCATCTTATTTCAATGTGAATTCAGTTTTCACCTAGAAACTTCCAAGAGCTGCTCATTGTCATTCCTAGTGCACCGACAACCACTTTTTGTCCTCTTCGGTCTTGGGTGTTACGATAGGCACTATAGAAACCGAAATAGGCAAGCTCTGTCGAAATGGATCCATCGATATTTGTATAAATTTAATATGTTTAATTTAATGTTTTGCAATATTTTATTTTATCATATTTTGAATTCGTCAAAATTGTCTCTCGTTTTCTCTTAAGTTGAAATCACTTTTCATGTTTTAAAATGAACATTTGTCCAAAGTCAATGAAAGATGATTCGAATAAAAAAGCTTGTTATTTAAATTAAGAAATTTATGTAGTCACGATTTGAATCAAGAAAATCCTTGACTTGAGTCATGAAGTTTTATTTTTCCCAAAAATTTGACTCTGGAGTCATGACTCCAATCAAGAAAAACCATAACTCAAACCATGAGCAAGTTTTAGAAATTTGATTTTTACTCTGGATGCATGACTCGAGCCACATCCTCATTTTACTCAAATAATAAGTTCCTTGACTCGAATCGTGAAATATTTGACACAAATCATTTAATAGTTTTTCAATTTTGATTTACTCAATGGAAGTGTGACTCGATTCAAGCTTTAATCTGACTCAAATCAAACATGCTAGAATTTGATATTTTTATCTCATGACTCAAATCATTCTCACTCTATTTGAATCATCATTTTACATTTGAATCGAATCAAAATGTTGTTTTACACCATTTTTGTTACTTATCTCTAGCACATATAAAACTAAAATTTGCTCTCTCTAGTACATATCTTGCAATAACTTTCATAATCCACAAATTAACCTATGAGAAAATATTGAGTGTTCATCAATCACACAAACTCTCTATTAGATTAACTTTGAAGAAAAAAATTTGAGTGTTAATTTCTTGAGTTTGTAAAGTTGCTGTGTGAGATTTTTCTAAAAAACTTTATTTTTTTCCTCAAACCAAAACCACCATTGATGAGTGTTTTTCAACTCTAGAAGAAAGTATAAGATTTAGTTGAAGGAGGTTCATTAGTTTTTCTAATATTCACATGAAAATTTTTTTTCAGATAGAAGAATTAGGTTGTGGATTTCTAGAGATTTACATCTAATGAAGAAAAATAAGAAATTCTATCCAAGAGGTCTTGGGGTTATTATCTCCTTCAACATGTTTAAAGATTCAAATAAGGAAATTTTTGTAGGATCGATGAAGATTGTTGCAAATGGAATCTAGGAGTGATTTGATTCTTAGAAGGTGAATTGATTCAAGATTATAGATTTTGTAGGTTTTGCAGTCTAATGAATTGTGTTTAGCTTATGAAAAATTAAGAATAACATATGTGTAACTTAGCTATTACATCTAAGTTTTTAGTATTTGTGATTATCATTTGTACAAAAAGACACTACGTAAATTTTCTATTAGTGAAAAACTAAATAATTTCTTATGCCTTACCATTTGAGATTGAATTAAGTGCAAGCGCAATACATCAAACTAATCTAAATCGTTGTGTACATTTTCTCTAAACCCCTTCCCTCCCTATTAATTTATGTATAGAATTTGCATGTTAGATTCTATTTGCTTTCTAGTTTTGCATGTGGTTAAGTTTTATTGTTCAGAGCAATTTAATATTTAAACTTAGGTCTTCGTTAAATCTATTATGTTAAATATTTCTTATTGGTGATTATTTTAGAAAATTATTATAATTCTAAATTGTTGTATCAATTAATCAGATTCTATTCGAATTTCATTGTTTGAAACTGATTTGATTGATTAATTTCCATATTGTTTATTTGTTGATTTATCATTATCTTGTTATCATTGAATTCATTCATACATCAATTTGATTGCATAGTCTCTCTTTCAAAATGCTTTTTAAACTCTCTCAACATATTATTTAACACATTGTTTGAAATTCTTTTTTTCCTATTTGATTGATTAACATATTATTTGATTGATTAATATATTTTTTAATTTTTTTTTAAAATGGGACTGTATCAAGGTTTATGTCCTAACACTCCAACAAAAGGGATTTGGTGAAAGAAAAAATAAGCATTTATAACTCTTTATTGCTCAAAGTTTATCTCCTAACACACATTTTTAGTAACATTTTATTAAATATTATATTATTTTACCTACAACAATATTTTTATTAAATGTTGTATTATTTCGTCTATAATAACAGTTCATAAATATTGTATATTTTAACTGTATTTTGCAACACTTCACAAATATTATCTATTTTTGAATTCAAAAGCCAACATTCACGTATAAATTTTTTTATCATTCTAAAAAACACTCATGATATTTAATTATTAATAATTTACAACAAAATAAATATTGTATTTGTTGTTTACCATTTATATTGTAATCTCTCTTTTATTTCGGTTTATTGTTTTAACAATTAATTATCTTTGTTGTTTACCATTTATATTGTAATCTCTCTTTTATTTCTGTTTATTGTTTTAACAATTAATTATCTGATCGTACCCAATACACATGAATAACTATTTTAATTTAAATAATAAGATTAAATAAATAATAGTTATAAGTCGTAATCTTTTTATAGTTCAAGAAAAATATTTTAAGTAGATAAAAAAAATTATAAACTTGTGAGAAAAAATATTACCAAATTTTAAATTTATTTTGGTTATGCGAACTTATACATTACGCGAGAATTTAATATAAGTTTAAAATCTAGTAGTATTTTCAAACAAAATTGATCGGACCTGATCAGAGTTGGACCGTCACAGCTGGCTTCGGGCTGGATTTGAAGGAGATAAGAGTGGGTGGGGGATACCTGCAAGACACTCCGATGACAAAGTAAGAGACGCAATGAGCAATCAAGTATGAATGTAGGTGTGAATGATGAATATCTGACTCTCTCGAAATAGAGGGTATTTATAGCCCCCAACGCTGGGCCAAAGTCTCTTTATTGGGCTGATCAAACATGCCCAACAAAGAGACTGTTAGGTTCTACGTGAGTAGTGGAGACCTGTATGTGGCCCCCTACCTGGATGACGCCCTCCGCAAGACAGGGAGGATAAAGACGCCATCTTTCCGGGACCATGAAGACTTCGCGAAATCCAGAGAGGTTGAAAGTCAGCCCTACGAGAATGGTGCTCGGTGGGAGTGTGCGCTCGTCGGGGACATTCCTCACGGGCATCAGCGGGAAACAATCGTAGTCGACCAGATACCCATCATCGGGGTGTGCTCGGAGGGTATATTGCTCTGTACGGTATGTTGACAAGCTTGGATTAGGCCTCACTGGTGATTGGGTCACGAGTAGACCCAGTCTAAAATAGGAGCCCCCCAAGTCGTTGCTCCTGGTACGGGAGTTGTGACTTGATTCAAATTCGCCCCTTCATGAGACTCGCTTGCGCGACACAGGGATTTTCAATCGGGGATGCGAGACGTCACCCAGTTCGTGATTTTCCCGGTGCAACGATCTAGAAGTGTTCGAGGAGCACTCGCGGAGAGGTGGTGATGCACTAGTCAGACACGTGGCGCGACTCTTGAAAACCACAATGCCGCCCTAGGGAGTAGGTCATCATTGTCTACGCGAGTAGGCGTCGAGGATGGAGGCGGTTTGTGGTTCCCCGACGCGACGTTTCATATTCCACTTCATCTCTATAAATAGGGCTTCAGGGCCGATAACTTGTTTTCACATCTTCACGCTCTCATATTTTCTCTGCTTTCAATCACCGTGTTTTTTCCTAGCGTCACTGAGATCGCCGCACCGTTTGCCGTGTGTTCATCTCCACCACCATCGCTCCTTACTCTTCTCCCAAGTAAGTGTTATGTTCCTTTGATATCTCATGTTGTAGATAGATTTTGATTGTGTTTAGTGCTAGAATTTCGTGTCTGGGGATTGTGCCCGAAAAATTCAAGCACTCTAGGCGCCTGATTCATGATTACGCCCGCGATATTCATAGGTTTAGGCTTACGGTTTATGATCGTGCCTGTGATACTCATGCGTTTGGCTAGTAGATTTATGAACTTGGTCGGGGGATTCATCCTTTCGTTAGTATGTAGGCTAGTTTTCCCCGTAGTATTCTTGTATCTGGCTAGCAACGTTATGAACTTGGTCGTGGGATTCATCCTTTGCTCGCGATATTCATGCTATGCTCGTGACATTTATGATTGATATACGTCTGCCGTTAAGGTCGGTGTTTGGTCGAGGTCTACATGTTCCCCATTTTTCGTACGAATGGCCTTTGACTCAGTCTGAGTGTTGCTTACTTCTCCCCGTCTGTGTGGTTGAAAAGCGGACTTGCTGTCGAATTCACCGGTTTCCTGTACTTTGCAGGTAAATGGCCGATATTCCTGAGTCCTCGGGGCGTAATGATACCGAGGAAACAAGCAATGCCTATGAAAGCATCAATCTGGTCGACACCGTTGACGACCCTACTCTGGATTGGGTTGGTGCTGAACCCCGGGGAATAGCTTCGATCTATAGTTATACCGGTAAACAAGCTTACACTATCATCGAGTATGGCGGCCGTCAGGAGGGATTTCAGAGAAACTTTAAGATCATGAGGCAGACGGGGTATTCCCGCATCTGCTCTGAGTTTACACAGGACGCCTTTCCCATGTACGAGATCGTTTTAAAGATCTCGGGCTCCGGTTGCCTTTCAATGACTTCCAGGTGGGAGTGTTCAACCACCTGAACCTGGCCCCCTCCCAGATTCATCCTAACGCGATTGCCTTTATCCGGGCATTCGAACTCACTTGCCGCTTCTTGAGGATTGGGGCAACGACTCCCCTGTTCTTTAGGGTTTTTCATCTGCAACGGCAATCCCGAGGAGGGAAGCATATATGGGTGTCCCTTAAGCAGTCAAAGAGACTGTTTAGGATGTATAAGGATTCTGTGTGAGATTTCAAGGACAAGTGGTATATTTTGCAACCGTTTAACCAGACAGCTGTAGATTCGCTGTTCGAACCAGCCGCTGTGGTGGACGAGGACGGGGAGTTGTGTCTAGATGCTAAGGGTAATCCCGAGATTGGGAGTCTCAAAGTTTCCTATCCACTGGTGTTCAGGCCATTATGACCATGGACCCGGATACTACCACACTCCTTCTGGCGGTATGAGCGCTGAGGACAAGGAAGCTTATGGCATCCTGAACAAGTTTGTCGATGGTTTCTTCCCTGCTCGATGGGTTACGAGGGAAGGGGACGACGTTATTGATAAGTATGGTGAGCCGACGTTCGAGGCACGTCCGATCAACACCAAGGCGTTCGTCCAATGCCAGTCTTACGAGCAGGCCGTAGACCTCTTAGGTTTCTTGCTTTGCTCTATTGATATTCCTCTTTATTTGTTTTCTTCAATGTGGCTAACCCAAGTACACTTCCTTTGCAGGTCACATGACGGAGTGTCACGACAGGTTGCTGAAGTTGACTCAAGACAAGAAAATCAGCAAGAGGTTGGTCAAGCCGCAACAAGCCACGCGGATGGGCCCAACCCCTGAATCCGGAAGGGAAGGATCTAGTGGGTCCTCGGGTTCCCCAGACACCGAGCGCCAATCTGCTTTGATCAACAAGAAACAGAGTCGACCAGATGATGGGGTCAAAGTGACTGATGGAGGGGCGGGTGCCCGGGCCTTCAGCCTTCCACCTTGTTTTGTGGAAAAGGATTTCTTCGAGGGGCTTCCCTTGTCCATATCCGGCAATGAGACCGATATCATCAGGCGAATCGACAAGGAAGGTCGGATGAAACACCTCGCTGCCAGCATGGTCGGGGTGGTGAAAATTGCCGAGATGGCAGTTGTCCTCGCGGGCGAAGGGTCGGACTCCTTGGATCGGGTCAAGGAGCTGGAGTCGGAGAAGGCAGCTCTTGTGGCCAAATCCCGTAAACTGAAGGCTGCCCTTGAACGCTCTGAGGAAATGTTTTGTGAGTAGTCCAACATGTTGTCGGGGAGAAGGAAAGGGACGACAGAGCTCTCGAGGAAAAAGACTGCCTCCAGCTTGATAAGGAGCGGTTGGAGAGTGACAACCAACAGCTGTCAAGAGAGGTCAAAGACCTGAAGGCTGTTATGCTGTCCGCGGAGGACGAGCTAGAAGATATGGCCGACTTACGCAAACACTCTAACTTTATCGCTTGCGTTCAACTCTTGGAGTCGGACTGTGTTGGCGCTTTGGCCGATGGCTTTGAGTCTGTGGTGAATCAGCTGTCCGTGCTAAATCTGAGTTTGAATACCGAAGGGGCTGGGGTTCTGTCCCAGATTGTCGATGGCCGAGTTGTGCCTCCTCCTGACTCTCCTGACGTCGATGTTGGTACTCTGGGGACTGATTGATGCTTTTATTAGTGTTTGGGCCTGCGCGCCCGTTATTGTTTTTGGGGCCTGCGTGCCTGCCTTTAGTCTTTTAGTTTTTTGGCCGTTGTGCCTGGACTATAATTTTGGATAACACCGGCCCTTGTGGTCGGTATATTATTGATCCTTGTTTATGAATGCCTATTCAATGGATGCTTTATTTAAAGTTATCTGATAATATTTGATGTATATGCCCGACTATTATCTTTGGTAATCAATTTTTGACGAAGTTTGTGTTCGTATGGAGATATCCGTTTGACCCCTATGTCGGTTTGACGCATTTCGAAATACGTCGAATGCACGGAGTGGGAATCGCGTGTCGGGAGTATGACCGCGATTGGGATCCTACGCTCGTGGCGTGAACTTCCCATCGCGAGCTGGGTGTTCTGCCATGTGGGGTACTTCGAACGTGGAGCTCGATCGAGGTATCCCTGCCGGGCATGTACGTTTGGTTCGTCGAACTGAACGACAGTATGCCCTTGTTGGTTTGTAGGTCGGGTTTGTACCTCGACTCGCCTACGTGGTCGAGCTTTTCCCTTCGTCGACCGGAGGTGGCTATTCGACGGCGAAAGTCCTCCAGCGGGTGAGGGCTTTAGCTATAATATTGTTTTAGCTTCGCTGCTTTCCAGGGTCGTTGTAGTAATAGTTTCCCGAGCTAGTAATGAAAGCGGTGCAATGTTTGTCTCCTATTGCCATTGGGATTTGGTTGTATCCCGAATAGGCGTCTTGAAATGATAGAATTTTATAATCGGCCAAGTTATCGACCAACATATCAATATTAGGTAAAGGAAATGAATCTTTGGGGCATGCCCGGTTAAGACCGGTGTAGTCAACGCACATTCGCCATTTTCCATTATTTTTCTTGACAAGTACAACATGTGACAACAGGTTGAATACCGGGCTTCAGAATTAAAATTTGCCTCTAAGAGGTCTTTTAAAGCTTTTTTAGCAGCCTCTATTTTCTTCGAAGACTGCTTACGTCTATGTTGCACTATTTCCATAACGGCTGGATCAATGGCGAGTAAATGACAAGCGACCTCAGGGTCGAGACCGGTCATCTCCGCAGTGCTCTATATGAACAGATATGCATTCTCCCGCAAGTAAGCCTTGATTTTCTTCCTCGCCAAGTCGGGGAAGCCGGTGCCAATCTTAACTCCTCTGCCTGGGTCTTCAGCGAGGGGGACGAGTTTGAAGTCCCCGTCCGGAATTGGTCGAAGGGAGAATTGCTCGCCGCTGGGAGGCTCATCCTGGTCAAAGCGAGTGTCTAGGGATATCGAGTCGACCTTTGGAGGGGCTCTCTGCTCTTCTTCTCTGACAGGCTCTGACCGCTGAGGTTCTGGTCGCGTAGTTGCAACTTTCTTGGCGGGCCTTGTGCTGGTGTCGACCGTGTTGTGTCCCTTGGATGCCACGTTAAAACACCTTCGGGAAGTTGCTAGGTCACCTTGGATAGTGGCAACCCGTGCCCTCTTGGTGTAGAACTTCATTTTTAAATGGATGGTGGAGGGCACCACGGTCAGCTCTGCCAGTGTCGGCCTTCCCAGAATGCAGTTGTAGAGGGAGGGGCAATCAATGACGAGGAAGCGGACCTTGACTTGCCTCGTAGCAGTATCCTCTCTGAACGTGACCATAAACTCGATGTATCCCTAAGGCTTAGAGGTCGAGCCGTTAAAGCCTTGCAGGTCCGACCCCACATATGGTGAAAGGTAAGAGTCGTCAATCTGCAGGTTTCGGAACAGCTGGTTTTACATCACGTCGATGGAACTTCCCTCGTTGACAAGGACGCGATGTATGTCGAAGTTTGCCATTCTTGCCCTTATCAACAGAGGGATGGCTGAATTGGGGGCCCCTCCGGGGAGCTCCTCGAGGTAGAAGGTGATTGGCTCTGATCTGCCTCTCACCTTTTCAAAGGTCACCGTTTGAGGGGGGGCCATGTCGACCAACTCGTCCATCTTCCTCTTAGATGAATTTATGGTCAAATCATTGAACCCTCCAACATTGATGACCATGGCGGAGGGGAAGTGTTCCCTCCTATTTTGCATGGACAGAGGTTCTTGCAAATGTTCGGGGACGTAGAAGTCCTCGGGTCTTATGATGGAGAACGCTGTCTGGATGGGAACTGACTCATCAGATGGTCGAGCATCCTCTTCTGCTTCCCTCATCTCACGGGCGTCCCGACGAGGAGTGTCATTTCGCCGGTATTGTGCAAGTCTTCCCCCTTTTATATGGGTCTCGATGGCGTCCTTAAGGTGGACGCAGTCTTCGGTCAGATGCCCGTGGCTCCGGTGGTACTGACAATATTTGCTTCGGTCCACCTCGAGTTTGGCAGAAGCTGGGCGGGGGCGTTTGACACCGCCGTCCTTGAAATATGTACTTGCCCACTCCGCTAAGATGCGCTCGCGGGAAGCTGTAAGCGGAGTGTATTCTGGGAACCTCCCCGAGGGTCCCCTTTGTTCCCAGGTGTCACGGGGTTTATCGTCCCTTCTCTTTTCTCCAGTTCATCGAGGAGGGGCAACGTCTTGTCGCGGATTGCTGCTGGATCCGCGGTTTCTGGGGTCTCGGGCTCTGTTGTCCGCTTCTCTCTCCTCGTAGTCCATGTAGGCTATGGCATTTTTGAGGAGGCCATCAAACGTCCGGGGTGGTTCGATGCCCACAACTTTTCTGAATTCGGTGCCGGGGAAGAGCCCCCTCTCCAGCAAGTATCTTTTCATATGGTCCATGCAGGGGACCTGGATGGCTTCCCGGTTGAAGCGGTTAATGAATTCTCTTAAGGTCTCATCGTGTTTCTGGACGATGGCCTCGAGCGCTGCTTCGGTTTTCGGGTGTCGTCGTGAAGCAGTGAACGAGCTAATGAACTGGTTCTTCAGGTTTCGCCAAGAGGTAATTTACCCCGAGGCGAGACCTTTGTACCATTCCATAACCGCTTTCCTCAGAGTCATGGGGAAGAATCGACATTTGATTGGTCCCCCGACATTGTGGTAGTGCAGCATGGCTTCGAACCCGTCTATGTGGTCGACCGGGTCGGCGACGCTGTCATACTCCTTTAAGTGGGGAGGCTTTTCCATGCCCGAGGGAATGGGCGCCTCCATGATATCTTGTGATAAGGGACCGCGAGGGTCATCCTCGTCACTGTGTTCTAGGGAGCGGGACGAGGATCCAATGTATTGGCAGTCACGGTGGCCCTGGTTGTGCAGAGCGTTCCTCAAGCGGTGTGACGGTTGATGGTTTCCCTCGTGTCTGTCTCCAGGAGGTCTTCGTTCTTGTCGTGAGGGGCCATGGTCGTGCCTTCCTGCATCGACGAGTGGTTCCTTCTCCAAAGTGGGTCGTCGCCCGATTGGTCGAGGCGTCGGGCTTCGAGAGATGTCCCGATTCTGTCTCTGTGGGGGAGATCGGGGATGTTCTTTCGCTTGTCGAGGGGGAGGATATTGAGGTCTTTTGTGCCTTCTAGGGGGCCTTCGATCGTCCTCGAGTGCTCTCAGTCTTTCCCCTAGGCAAAGATGAGATAGTTGGTTTGGTTAATCGCCACGAACAATGCCCTAGTCGTGGCGTCCGCCCCGGCGGGGTCGGGGACCTCGTGGAATTGGACGACTGGGTAGTTCAGAGGAATTGGTTGATCTTCTTCAAGTCGAGGAGGGATTGATGAAGAAGAAGCCGTGGCTCCGTCCCGGTAGTTAGAAGGTCCGGGGATGTTGACGCCAGGGATCGTATTATGGTCGGCAGTACAAGCGTTATCGAGGCCGACATTATTGTCGGAGATGTTGTTATTAACGTCGATGACACAGACGTTCTGATTGTCTTGAGTTTGGTCAGCCATGACAGTCGAGGATTGTTAGTTTTTGTCTTTTAAACGAAGAGAATACGAGGAAGCTTAGATTCCCACAGATGACGCCACTGATCGGACCTGATCAGAGTTGGACCGTCACAACTGGCTTCGAGCTGGATTTGAAGGAGATGGGGGGGGGGGGTACCTGCAAGACACTCCGATGGCTAAGTGAGAGACAGAATGAGCAAGAAAGTATGAATATAGGTGTGAATGAATGAATATCTGTCCCTCTCGAAATAGAGGGTATTTATAGCCCCCAACGCTGGGCCAAGGTCTCTTTATGGGCTGATCAAACATGCCCAACAAAGCGACTGCCAGGTTTTACGTGAGTAGTGGGGACCTGTACGTGGCCCCCTACCTGGATGACGCCCTACGCAAGACAGTGAGGATAAAGACGCGATCTTCCCGGGACCATGAAGACTCCGTGAAATTCGGAGAGGTTGAAAGTCAACCCTACGAGGAGGGTGCTCGGTGGAAGCATGTGCTCGTCGGGGACATTCCTCGCGGGAACCCGCGGGAAGAAATCGTAGCCGACCAGATACCCATGATCGGGGTGTGCTCGGAGGGTATACTGCTCATCACGGTATGTTGACAAGCTCAGATTGGGCCTCACTAGTGATTGGGCCACGGGCAGGGCCAATCTAGAACAAAAATTTTATGAAAACTTAACAAGAAAAAACTTTTAAAAAAATTGTAATTAATGTGTACTTAATGAAAATAAATGAGACTCCTGATTATTAATTTTTTAAATGCCACGTCTTTGGAGAAGTTTTAGCGTCTTTGATGTAAATGTTGTTTTACAATAATGACTACAACTTTTATTTCGATAACTTTTCTGATTCACTGCAAGGAAAAAAATTCCTAATCAATGCTCAAACTCTTAGGTGTACGAGTGCTTAAATTATTTAGAAAAAAAAAACTCAATCAATGCTCAAACTCTTTTTTAGTTGATTTTTTTACTGTCATATCAAAATGAAAGTCTCACGAGTTGTCTTCCCCAATTTAAAGAACACCTGAGTCTGATGATGTCATCCAAATTGTCCATGGTGTTCTAATTTTCTCCGGTGTATGATCTTCCTTTGGCGAGTCCAGGGAAGAGTACGGCAGAGATTGATTTGATTTGCAAGAGCGAAGTATTAAGAAAGTTAAAGAAATTGTTCAGGGAAATAAAGAAAATATGGAATCGAATTCTGGTGGAGTAAAAATATCCTTTAGAGATATAATAAAGGGGAGGAGTGTGGAGGATATGGAAGAGGAAAAAAGAATGAGTATGAGGATGACGAGATTCTGAAAGATGTGTTTGGTGACATAAAAGTGGAGGAGAAGATAATAGGGGGATATGAGTGTTCGAAGTTTGTTTTTTCTGTTGAGAAAGAGAAAAGGATACAACGACCTTGGCGTAGAGGGATCATCGTTAAACTGCTGGGGAGAAGAGTTGTATATAAAATTTTGGAGAATAGATTGAATCAAATGTGGGTAAGAAAAAGAGTTATCAGTATTATAGATCTAAGTAATGACTATTACTTAGTGGATTTCTCGCATGAAGATGACAAGAAAGAGATTATGGAGAATGGACCTTGGTTTATCTATGATCACTATCTAACAGTTAAGTATTGGTGCCCTAATTTCCAACCAGATAGTGATACTATAGATGAAGGGGCGGTGTGGGTGAGAATATCAGGGTTGTCCATCGTGTACTATGATCTTAGGGCATTGACAGTCTTTGGTAATCATATCGGTCGTACCATTAAAGTTGACAAAACCACGATTAAGGAAGAAAGAGGAAAATATGCAAGAGTTTGTGTGGCGGTTAACTTATCCAAACCTTTACTCGCTATGTTATGTATTCAAGATAGCAGTAAAATTGAGTATGAAGGTCCTCATTTGTTGTGCCTTGTTTGTGGTCGGTTTGGTCATTATAAAGAAGGTTGTGAGTATAAAGAGAAGGCGGTGCAAAAGGTGATAGAAGGAGGAAGTGATCGCGACTTTGTAGGTCTATCGGGTGTAGTGGCTGCAAGTGCACAGTCTGTCGCGTAGTTTTAAAAGATATCGAACCCACAAGGACTGATGGTCAAAACTACTGTTATCTTAGGGTCACTATGTAAAGCTAAGGCTAATTATAAAATCAGGGTGTTTGGGTTAAATCAGGAATTAACTAAAGTCTAATAATTAATAACGGGACACCGATATGTATTTCGTCAACTTAAGGGATTCAGTAAGTCATTGGCATTTGTTTTTAGTATTAAAACACCATTTCGGTGAAAACTGTTTGTTTAAAGACCCTCATCTCAAACTTCTGTTCTATTGAATCAGATCATATTAATTAAGCTCGAAATGAGCACTTCCACTGTTTCATTTAAAACTCAAAAGTATTTTTTGAAAACAAATAAAGTCCAATTAACTTTAAAGTGCTTCTGCTGTTTGTAAAATTAATATTTTAATAACCACTATCTGGTTAAAATCTCAAACTTCTGCTCAGTTGATTTTAACCTTAGACTGTCTCTTACTTCTGTACAAAAACAATTAAATATTCAAATTAGAAATTAAAACCAGAAATTTTTTTTGTAAAAATAATAATGTCAGTTAATTACCGAATCCTTTCGGTTATGTTTTACATACCAGTATCAGAGAATCTAGCAAGACATAATTTTACCGCAGAACAACATAAAATTAAAATGTAAATTCAACAACGCATGTATGGTAAGAAATAAATAAATTATACTTATTAAAATAGGAACCTGAAAAATGAATAATAAAGCGATTAATTCTGAGTAATGCGTATCCTCCACAAGCACTACGCCAAATAAGCTATTTAATAGCGCTTTTTTTTTGTTTTTGATAGCGCTTAAAAGTGCTATTAACCGCGCCACTATTGTAAATATTTCTTATTTAATAGCACTTTAAAAGCGCTATTAAAGTACCAATTTATAATAGCGTTTTAATTAAAGTGCTATCAAAGTCAGTATTTTGCATGTTTTTTGTTTGTTTTTTTATAGCACTCTAAACAAAAAGCGCTAATATATAACATATGTTTGATAGCGCTTTCAAATAAAGTGCTAATAAATGGTACATATTTGGTACAATATTTTTAATAAGTACAGTACAATATTTTTTCTTACACAATCATTTTTTTTGGTGTAAATATAAAATAACTATATTCAATTCAACACAAATAACGTTTTAAGTTACTCATTGCATATATATTATGATCCATCAAATACCAAATAACATTTTAAATTACCAAATCCTATTGTTTCCAAATATCATAACATATAGAATATTAAGAGGGCGTTTGCATAGCCAAATTTGTAGATGCCCATCTATGAGTACTTCAATCCAAATTCAAAAACATACAATCAAATTCTCTAAACAAAACACCAAAAAAATAAGAAAGGATAACAAAACAATCCCATGTAGTAACCACCTTCATGATCCAAAGCGTTGAACTCATAGATACAATCACTAATTAGGCAAAATAATTGCTTCTTGTTTTCCTATATCATAGAAGGAATATTGATTATGTATTGTACAATAAAAACTAATTCAACATATAAAGAATAATCAAACATTTAATATGGGTCTAACAAGAAGCGCATAAAATAAGGAATGATTATTATAAACTAATAACAATAAATCGATATAACTAATGCAATAATTGAACTAATTAAGTCTAACAAGAACATGACTTGTAAATATATAGACCACAATTTCCATTATTAGATGCATATAAACACTAAACAGAATATAATTCAAATTCTCAAAATATACATAAACACTTAATTGTGTGTAACTTTCTTTTCATGATCCAGAACTAGATATCAAACACCTTACAATTGTTACTACGAATATCTAAAAATTTCAAGTAGAAACGGAAAACTATAAATCAATCATACAATAAGATATAAGTCATTTTTCCGTATTTTCCTATTTCAAAATTTAAATTCGAGACCAAGAAAGAACACTCAGTACCTCTGTGCCATATCTTCTAAACCAATAAAATACTAAAATCATTTATACGACAACTCTAAATCCAACTCAAAAATTAAAATTAAACATCTAAGTCAAAACATTTGAACTCTAAATCCATGAGTAATATTTGTCTTGTTTATCAAGTATCAAGTCAAGGAAAAACTCACCGAAAACATCATCCACCACATAAGTAGCCCAATCCTCCTTAACCTCAGTTAACTTATCATGAGAGTAGGTACGACATTTGTGGTCAAAAAAGTACTTCAAATATGAAAACATCAACAATGTATCAGCTACCTCACCCCACATGCAAACTTCACCTCCAAGCACAAGTTTTTGTTCAGAAGCTTCCTGTATTCCTTCTAGTGGGTCGGCGTTATAGACAACATCCCAAGGTACATCTACATGGTCAAGATACCATACACGCAGGTTACTGAAAATACACCTCAAGCCTTTTGCAACAACCTTTGGGCAAACACCGGAGCTCCACCTATAGAAATAATTACTTAAAATACTTCAGGACCGAGTCGTTTGAGATTTTCACCAAAATTAAACTACACAAACGACAACTCACCAATTATGCACTATAGTTTGCGGGTGGAGCTTTGTCGCAAATGAATTGAAGGTTTCTTCCCTGATAAGTTACATAAAAAGGTCGCATCTAAATAACATGGCTATAGTTATTGCTCAAAATACTCATAAGCATCATTAGATCTATAAATCATACCAGTTCACAGGAGTCCAATTTTTCGAAAGAGCAATGTTTTGCGCCTTCAATACAAAATATTCGTAAGCATCATTAGGAGTCATGTTCTGATTCTGAAGCCTGCATTTGAGATAATGTCGCGTCTGAATATTTTGCTTGATACATGACACTAATCAAATTTATTTATTTTGATGGTTAACTTTCTTTGACCACTTCAATAAAATTTGAGTTTCCATTGTAAATTTACAGCTATAAGCAATAAAAAAATCATCTGGAATGTAATGACTAATGAATGTGTATAAAAGATTGAAATTTGTACCACTTATTCACACGAGAAGTATTGGTCCAACAATCTGTCAAAATAATCAGCAATTTCTTATACATTATGATTGTTTGTTAGATTGTCCTAATAATAAAAACGATTCTTAGGACTTTAGTTAACAAATTAAAGATTTTGTCAAGAAATTCATGCATACCAACCTGTATTCACTTCATCACCACCCAAGTGAAATAGTTCAAAGGGGAATATTTTTCTCATATCTGTAAGTTTAGAAGAAAATAGTTAGAAAAGTAAAACGGCATAAATTCATTTAGAAAATCAATGCATGTTTCATAGGAACTTAACCTGTCATAATGCCAGAAAGTACATCAAAGGTAGACTCCTTTGAAAGATCGAGTGGGCTCTTACACGAGGGTGACGGCCAAACATCTGGATATCCAATACCCCTAACCAGAAACAAAATATAACAACCTTAAAACATTACTTAGGTAAACTAAGCCTTAGTATAAATCGAAAAGACTCTCAGCTTAAGAGAAAATTGAGAATTGCATAAGCTTTACCATGACTTTGTATGACCAGGGACATCCATTTCGGCCATCACATTTATACCTGTGATAAATCATGCAAATAGAAACTTCAATTATCTTGCAATATCAAAACTGCAAAGTGCTGTAAATAATACGAAAAGGAAACTTCAAAGGAATTTCGTGATACCTTACCTCTCATTTTGGCAAAGCTTTATATTATGACAAATTAAGTAAAACATGAAAAGAGAACAGCGTTAGTGAGTCATAGATTGCGAAAGCCAACTGAAAGACATAACACGAAGTATCTTACTTGACAATTTCATATGCATCCTCAATTGTGTATCGTTCCCACTCTGAGTATGAACCTTTCCACAAGTTCGGATATGAAGGTACTTCAAGAGGAAATGACTGTTCGTCTATAATGTGCCAATGTAAAACATTCTGCCATGTAAAACATTCCATATCAGCATATAATGAAAAACAACATGGTTTCAAACTGTCACAAATAACCAAGAGGAAAGTATAAACGAACTCATGATATTTGTCTTACAAGTTTGGCATATGACATAGATTCAATTATCTGCTTAATAACATTAACTGGGAAATAGTGTCTTGATGTATCTGCAACACAAAGAAATCAAAGATTTGTGTCAACACCTTCTTATCAAAGCATATGAACAAGCCAAATAAAATATAAACTCATCTCTTGGCTCACCTAACATGAGCCCGCGAAAAGGAAATCTTGGTTTGTCACGGATGGACAAGGTGTTCAAAAGAAAAAGTAATTGAGAAACTAATGACAAAATCAAGATGCATTATCTGAATATATTGGATAAGCATATGAACAGAAAAATCCAATCTGGAAAAGCAGTGTTTGCATACCTGCAATTTGTCCTCGTTGGACCCGTGATTTTTCGGAAGTTTGCGGAATTCTTCTGTCAAACGGATGCACTCACCAAAATTTTCAGGTGATACAAAATCAAGTGCAACCTTGGTGCATGACTGCAAAAGGAAAATGCATATCATTGGAATTTACACAAACATTTCAAGTTGATGCTTAGAAATCTGTCGTGTCTAACTTGCCTATTGACCATTCCAAATTAGGCTTGGCCAAACTTAGTAAGAATATCAATAGTGACTCTGTTGAATGGCCATTCAACAATTGGACAATAAAAAATGCCATAAGCCAAGAACTACTCATGCACTGGAGGGAACAAATATCTGACTACCTATATAGTAAAAAAAATGTATATGTTTAGTGGGAATGTAAACTTTACGTTCAGATTTCTGACTTGATGAGGACAACCAGCTGGAATGAAAACAGCATCTCCTAGCTTCTGAGTGAAGGTCCAGGGCTCAATTCCTACAAGTCAATGTCAAACTATCAACAAAATTGGTACAATTTGACTAACCAAACAAGTCCAGCCCCCAACCAATATAGGAAAATCTGTATAATATTACTAACCACACTCCTGCTTAAGCTTCTTCTTATGCTCCATAGTCAGATAAAATGTCTGATCATGGATGGGGTGAGTAACCTACATAATCAATGAATATTTCATTCAAGATGCATCCCAATAAAACTGACTGGTAACAAGGGCATCCAGATAGAAAATGCAAAATAGTGGTAACTGATTTACCTTCGTTAAAGGATGGCAGTCAAAATGACTAAACTCTCCGAAATGCTTGTATAAATATCCCTCCAATATAGGTACATCCTTTCTTCGAAAAATATCCCAGAGAGCACCATCCAAAGAATCCACTGCATCCAACAAACTATCTCCTTGCTCCACTGTACCTTTTTCAACTTCTTTGAGCTTAGACCCAGATGTGCCATCATCATTAGCCTCCCCATCCTGATGAATATCATGTAATTCCCTCTTGTCTTGCTCAAGGTTCTTTGGCATCAATTTCTCAATGGCAGTAACATTCTCAGAACCCAATTTCACTTTAGCAACATGAGTCAACACGTTTACCTTAAAATGCCAGATTCCAACAAAAAAAATCAGAATACATCATTTGATTAAAAAATAACAATTTTTTCACAATAATTGCAAATAAATTCTGCAACAAAAAAAAAGGCCATGAAAGACAACAAGAATTGAAGCATACTGCATCAGACATGTCACAATGGAGCTTTGTCACAGAATCACCGCGCCCAAGCTCCTTAGCAACTCCATAAGCAATGTATGCTTTTGGCCCCATGTCTGGCTTCAGACAACCATCAGGCAACTTCACGGCAAGGTTAAGAGAACCACTTACAGGATGTGTGTATTCTTTATACGGCAAGTAAGATACGAAGTTCTTAAAATGAATAGGTAAACATTCCTTAAATGATTCAGAAGGAGGCCAATCTTTCAACTTCAACATGTGAGGCTGTTTACTTGAATGCATGCAATCATTAGCGTACTCAGTAAAGAACTGGTTGATTGTAACTTCTTCCTGCACTCAATCAGCAACTCAAATTAAAAATGCAAAAATTACTATTTACAGATAATAGAACAAACCAGATAAATGCATTTAACTAATATGCTTGTTATCGTACATAGCATAATTTTTATTTTGGGAAATCTTTGCCAAATGTGTGGAATTTTTTTTTATTTTTCTCGAGAATGATAATAACATTGCATGTCAGCCAAAATACCACAATGTTTAGATTGAGAAATCACACAAACCTCGCATAAACTTAAGCAATTAATGGCCTTCACAGTCTCATGCTTCTGACTGATTGCATGGCTCATGTGTGATGGTTCCCATAATAATGAACTAAATGTACCACCTCCAAGCAGGTTCCTGACAATTACTGGCTCCCCTTTTCTCCAGTGCCATTGAAATTGTAGTAAATCCTCAGGATATGCAATTTTAGCCTCCGGGCAATATATATTGTTGTCATTTGACCCTTCACGAGATGCTGCCTTACGATTCAAACATGAATGCAAGTTCTTATAAGTCTCGTCTGCAATCATAGGCTTGTGATGCTTGTGTTTGTCTACAAGTTTTTCTGCTTCATCTAGCAAATCAGTAATGTGATTTCAAGATCATTTGCACATTTAAAAAAAAAAGATATAACCTAGTCTGGTTCTTTATATCGCTGCCTCCTCGATAATAGTTAATAATTTCCCTTCCTAAATCTCAAAATATTAAGTTTGAAAAGTCCCAAATTACAAAATCTTGCCTCTAGGATGCTAAAACTCGCTATTAACCCAACCTAACCTAAAGACCCTACAACATTTTGACATAACCCCGATTGTAATAGGAGACCAATTCACAACCTAAAATTCACAAACTTGAGTTGTCACATACATGCAACATAAGACAAAGGTGCAAGGAGACCAATTCACAAGCTATGAAATTAAACATGGCAAGCACTTTCTAGCTTGATCAGAAGAGCCTTGGAATGTCATCAAAACATTTCCATTAGATTCAACCAAACAAAACTATAAAAAAAAAACTGCAGCATATGCATTCCTTGATTCCATTACTAAAGGACCAAAACCCATCTTAATCACAGTGCAGAACAACCAAGAAGCCCGCATATAAAACAACACGGTAATAAAGAATTAAAGAACGACATGACATGACGAGTGCAATGAAATAAAAAACCTCAAATTTCAAGAATCCTTCAAGCACATCCAAGAGCACGGGACTGTCTCCATTTCTATTAAGATCATATCCATTTTTGCTACTAAACTCTTTCAACTCAGACTTCCAAAAATCTTTCTCCTGCAAAAAAAAAAAGTGTGCCAAGTCAAAAGCAACATAATAACAGAAATAAACAAAAAGAAACAAGATAATAATAAATACAAGGAAAAAACAGAAAATCGATTAATTACCAAATTACATTCTGGAAGATAAACTTTTAGCGAGTGAGTAAGCTGTGCCCAGTCAAGGTATTCACATACCAGTGCAGTAAGAAGTCTACCTGCATAGTGAATACCAAAAAAGAAACATTTCAAAATGGAGCATCTCCAAACATAAATACACATAAGTCATATTAGGCAGAATAGAATAGGCGAATGAAAATGCACAGGTCGGATCGGATACAACAAAGGTGTGAGAATATATAGTAGCAAATAACTGAATTAAAGTAATTCAAACTCAAAATTACATTCTAATTAGGTAAAAAAACATAATTATAGAGCATATAAACAGAAAATGAGTATGAAAAAGGTGAATTACCAGAAGGAGAAGCGTGAAGCTGTTTAGCACGATCGTTACAGCTACTTAACAATGCAGGAGGCAGAGCTTGATCCTTTTCGATGACACGATCTTCTTCTTCGATAGCTTCCTGCAGATTAGATATAGAAACTGGATTGAGAATGAGAACCTATACAAAACTATCATATATATATTTGCAACATAATTATACAATTGCAAAGTATTCTATATAATAGAAAGAAGAAAAATATGTAAAAAATTATAATGTATACATTAATTAGAGTCAAAGAAAATCATTACCATTTTTGCTTCTTCCAAAAGTTCATCCCCCAGTTTTTTTAATAATAGCACATTCTTTGGTGTAGACTTCCACATAAGCATTTGTTGCTGGGTGCTAGGATGAGTGAAAGCCAAAGAAGATTCAGTGACCTTTTCTCTGGTACAAGAAAATCCATCTGTTCGAACCAAGAACATCTCTGCTTTTTTTCTTGACTGCACCCTTACAACTCCCGTTGACGACGCACACATATCGCCTTCAATGGTTCTCAATTCTTCATCATGTAAACTTAACTGAGCCTTAACTGTACCATCTTCAACAATTTGAGTTTTAGTTGTGACATTATCATTATTTACAATACCGGAGACATCGGCATTACTCGTGTAATGCAATTCCCCTTGACTAAATCCGTTAACTGTTGTGCTACCAGAACTAGAAGTATTCCCATTCACTAACTTCCCATTGCCGCCGACTCCAAATCCGGCCTCTCCAGATGGATAATCAACATGAGCTGATCCATTTAAGCTATCAGGACCCACAATAGCACCATTGGAAACAATCAGATTTCCTTGAAGTCCTCTAATAGCCATATTCTTAAATTGTGGTAAGCATTTTGCTCTTTTAATTCGATAATCGATATAATCAGGAGATGTGACCTTCCTGCTACCCAAAAAATTGGACATTACTTTTTTGGAAAAGACGTCACAAGGAGGAACTTGAGCTTTTAAAGGGATGACACTAGCTCTTAATTCAGCCTGAAACATGAAGAAGAATTGAAAATTATGGATCTGAATAAGAAAACCCTAAAAATGAAGAAAAGGGAGAAGAACAATGAAATACTCGGATCCTAGCGAGAACGCCTTTCTTCTCAAGAGTGCGAGTCACGAGGGTTTTGAGGTCCATCATCTCTCTCGTGTAATCGTCCATTCTTTTCGATTTTCACTTTCCAAACTTCTTCTTCTTTTTCTCTTCTCTTCTGTGCGCCAAATCCCCAATTTATACCAATAATACCAATGTTTTTTTTATCAATTAATTAATTAATTCATTATTATATATAACATAGCGCTTTTTAATAAATGCTATTATATAGGTAGTCAAATAATAGCGTTTTATACAAAATGCTATCTTAAAGAAGTTTAATAATAGCGTTTTGGTACAAAGTGCTATCAAAATTACATAGTCTGTATTATATAATAGCGCCCGATTAAAAAGTGCTATTATAAATGTGTTTTTTCCATTTTAATAGCATTTTTTTTAAAAGTGCTATTAAATTAGGTGATACAAAAAATCATTTTTGGCGTAGTGAAGCCGACGGGATTGACTTGTAGCAAAAATATCTCGAATTAAATTAAAGTAAGCCTAAGCAAATTCTAGAAGTCTGGAAATAAAACTAGTGTTGCAGTATTTCTCCGATGTGGAAAAATACTGCTTTGGTGGTGGGTTTTTTTTATTGCTTAAGTAGTTCTATGAAATCTGGAAAATTAATGCTAGGAATCTACACTGGAAAATATCAAAACAGAATACAAAAATAATGCTGAGCAGAAAAAGTGAAATTGAAAATAAAACTGCGTAACAATTGTTCAGGGTGCGTGAGAGAGTGTCAATTTTTGGTAACTGCTTCAATATATAGAGTCCATTAGTTGAGGAAAAATAGAAATTCAACATGGAGAGGAATCCGTGAACATACACGCTGAGTCCGTCAAATGGAGAGAAAATCGTAACTGCTATATGGATCATGGTGAGCGGCATGCGTGCGTGACGTGGGGCACACAAATCTTATTTGTCCCAATCGTAACATCCTTGTGGCAGGCGGAACGCCTTCTGGTGGAGGAAGTGTTGAAATGCTTCAAAAAGGTCATTTGAACTTCATTTTTGCATTGTTTTTCTTCCTTTTCTCATTTATGTGTTGCAAAATCTAAGTGCCTGAAATATGTTGCAAATACTACAAACAGAGATAAAATGTGATATAATAAATGAAGAATCAGAATTTTTATCTATGTAAATCGGTTGGAAAATGCTATAACTTTTCGTACTATCAAACTCCCCTAAGCTTGAACTTTTGCTTGTCCTCAAGCAATAAAATCAATGTAAAAATAATTGAGCACATGTTAAATGCAAATTCACGATGCGATTCAAATTGTAAGAGGTTGCTAGTGTTCTTGCGAAAACACAGGCGTAAATAGATACAGTGATAACACTGAACTCCCCCCCATCATGCAGACCAATTCCAGTCATGCCACTATAGCTTAACCTAGTTCTTTTCGCTAAATTTCACCCGTTTTCATTCTAGTGCAATCACATTAAGCCCTTTATCTTTACACGGATATAGTAGAGTATCCGGTTAGTGACTATGATCCTTTGAAGCAATGAGGTTCTGGAACATAAATGCGGTAACCTCCTTTAGTTCTACCAATTGCAAGTTGCAGGGGATCGGGCCGTAGTCCGCCCTACCAAGTTCAGTACCAGATACCTCTGAACCAACTTACAACGAGTTTCTTATTGTTATATTGTGTAGGCTCTGCATCCGTTGGATTAAGTCACTGGGTGAGGGTCACCAAACTTAATTGGTGCAATCCTTATGGTAAGCATGTATCTTTTGAGTAACTTAGATCATTCACTTATATTCATCGGCTCCCTACGTAGTTTGTGTCCAAGACGGTGCTAATTGCTAAATAAACTACTCTGGGTTACTTTAAAACTAAAGCGTAAGGTTTTGGTATAAAGGGTACTGAAATCGATCTAGCGTAATTTAGGGATTTAGAGTGTTACGACGGTATTGATCATGCTTCTATTTTGCTCAAAGTTTCTCATTTATATTAAAAGGTGAGCAACATGTATACTCTTCGAGTGCATCACATTATGCAAGTAACGAATAAATTTTTTGTTATGGCTCAAGAAAGTGGAGAAATTAGATAATAGCTCAAAAATATGCATAAATGAAGTTGAAAGTACAAAGATTGTTTTGTTTACAAGAAATATGAATGAAAGATCTACCTAGGAAACAACAAAGAGTTATTAACTAACTAGATCCCCTAAGCTTGAAACAAGCAATGTCCAAATGCTTAAAATAAGAAGGGAATGAGAAGAGAAGAAAAATAGATCTATTCTTGCTCATTATCGCATCCTCTTCCTCACCCTCGTGCTCGTCCACGTGTACCTGGAGGATGGGGAATAGCCACATGGTATATATAATCTTGAAAACCATCCACGCGTACAGTTAAGGCCGCCATTTCCTTGGTTAATCTTGCAGCTCGGCGCTCGTTTCTTCCATCATATTCTTGTTGCTGAGTTAGCATGGCCAGCATAAGTTGTATCATTGCATTTTGGTTGTTCTGCATAGCCTGCATTCTCTCATCCTATTCCATTATGGCAGCCATAATGTCATCATTCGAGGTTGGTACTTTTTCTCGTCTTCTCCTGGGCCTAGTGGACATGCTTGTAACATTTTCAAGAGGAGCTTGTTGTTCAGTGTCTCCTTGTTCCATTTCTTGCTCCATTTCATCTACTTGGACATTCCCCTGGTCGCCTCATGCATTATCTCCAGGTGCAGGAGCATCAAGGTCATAAAGCCATGTATCCAAGTTTGTAATATTAGTAAGTGAAAAGTTCGGCAAAATGACGCTAGGAACTACCTTTTTACTCACCATGAGGTTGTACCTACCATCTCCTCTGACCTTAATCAAGTGGCCAGCCCAATAGTTGTCAATGTCAATGAATATGGGCGGCGGTGATTGCAGATTTGCAAGCTTCTCTTGAAGGCGAAGGCCAAGTGGTATAGAGGTGACTATCCCTCCAATGCAGAAAGGCGTAGATCCTCTGGAACACAAGGACTGGATATGTGATAGGAGGAAGGTGCTTGCATTGATCTTTTGGCTAGGGGTGAAGGTACAATGGAAGAGGAAAAACTCTTTAGAATTAACTTTGTTGTTGTTAATTCTCCCAAAAATGGTGTTGGAGATGACACGGTGGAAGTATCTGATTGTGGGATTGTGAACGGATGAAGCATAAAGTCCTTCCCCAACTGCTCGGTTCTTCATTAGTAAGAGCTTTCCAAAGTTTGAAAGTCGTAGATGCCCAATCTAGGTCTAGAGAGATTCAGTGGTGTACCATCCCTTCGATAGGAAAGTGGAGCATCTCGCTCAGAGCCACCTGATTAATCGAATACTCATCATTAAACATTCTAAAGTTTACAGTGCCGGATAGGTCCTGGCTTTTGTCACAAGGTTGGTTGTATGAGAACGAACTTAAGAATTCTAAAGTTAGCGACTCATACGTTGGAAGGTTCTGCGTGCAGACGAATGCTAGATCGGAGTTTCCAAGTAACCACCTCACACTGTCCAGTAATCCCAATTTTCGCAGGCACTTAGTATCAACATACCGTGTAGGTACTACGGAGCATTGATAGAACTTGAGATACTGAGCCCTTTGATGCTCTTCGGATTCTCCGTTGCAAAATGTAATTTCATAAAGATCTAGCTCTGGTCTGGAATTTCTTCGTGCCATTGTTGAAGCAAGGAAATAAGTTGGGTAAAAGTTTGTGTGAGAAATTGGGGATTTTGAAATGGAAATGGGTTTAGGGATGGTTTATGTAGAGGAATATAATGGAGGTGATAAATGTGGATGTATGAATTTTTATGACAATGATAATGGGAGGAGTGAACATGCGTAGGGTTAATGCAATTAAGGTGGAGGTTTTGAAGAAAATGTGAAGAAGAAGGGTTCTGCAAGGGTTTTCTGTGATAAAACAGAATGTTTCTGTTTCTGACTGTGTGCCGAGTGTCATGTTTATGTACCGAACGAGACTGGGTCATGTGAAACATGACAGGCGTCACGCTTGTGTGGCGAACAACACGGGTCTAGAAACAGAGCAAAATTGAATATTTTGCAGTTCTGTTATGCAGTATACCTTTTCAATACTTGTACATAAATATATATGAATAAAAAATATGGAAATATTAAAGCACAACATATACATATGTATGTGAATATGATAATAATGCAGTAAATAAATGAAGTAAATAAAATTCATGATAAAAATGAACTGAAAATGAATATAAATTATACTGAAGAATAAAATTCCCAAAAATTGTAAGAATAAAGTGGAAAATAAATGAAAATTTAATCTAATAAGACTTCTCTCCACACTTATACAAAACATTGACCTCAATGTTTAAATGTGAAAATGAAAAATGCAGTACGTTTGGAAAATCATCCACGTCGGTCAAGAGAGGCAGAGAAAATATGTTGATAAATATAGTCCAGTTGTTCGACCACTGTATCCATGAAAGAATGGAAGTAGATCCTCATAATAACAAGCTCGTCCTTCAACAAATCAATCTCTGATTGGATGGCAGTCAAAGCGAGAGCTTGATGAAATATGGGAGGTGGAGAAACAACTGGAGTGTCGGGGAAGTTTGAGCCAACCTGTTCGGGAGACGGGAAGTGATGGTAAAAGGGAGGGGTTTCAGGGTCAGTATCCTCATCGGATAGGAAATAATTGAGGTGGTCATAAATCATGGGTGTCTCAGGAGTGGGTGGTGGTGACATATGTGGTGCGCCCCAAACATATAACTAGTTATTTCTATCATGTATGCTAGTCCTAGGGTCAGGTAGGGTAAAAAGGGGCATTAACTGATTATTAATGAGCAGTTCGAAGTTACCTGGGACTAGGTTTCCAATGATTCCCCTATTGAAACAAAAATTGATATTCATAGGTTGAAATCTACCCTGAGGGACAAGGTTCAGCAGTGGCTGTCTTAACCCGATAACATTAGATATCATGGTTACTAAGCCACCTATGAGGATGAGTTCATGTACAACTCTCGCAAGATGGTAAAAATTTTCTAGCATAAATATAGCTCCATTTACGGGACAGTTTTGCGAAGCGCATGACATGATAAAAAGCTCATCTGTAGAAATAGTGGTAATGTTTTCTACTTTACCAAAAAGGGTGTGGGCTAGGATCTTATGAAAATATCTTAAAGTTGGGTTGTGGATGTTTTGTGAGTGCATATCCTTAGGTTCAGGGTTACTTATGCATGTAATGTCCCCCAAAAATAATCTAGTTCACCTACATGAAAAAGCTCTTCTTGGATTACGGTAAATGCATCTAGGTTGTGTGGGAATCCTAGTAGCTCTGCCATCTCTCTATGAGTGAAGGTGTACTCTATATCGAATAGTCTAAATCTAATCAGTCCTCTATTGAATCTCAGACCATGGTCAGATTTGTAGGCAGGGGAGCTTAAAAACTCTAAGGTTAATCTACGTTAAGAGCTAAACTTTCTTCTCAAAACAGATGTATCCCAACCTATTTGGATTAATAAAAACAAAACACTGTCTCGGATCCCTAAGGTGATCATAGCTAGTCCATCAGGGTAGGTACTTAATCCTATCTCCCTATCAGATAAAGACTCAAACCTCCTCGGCTGATTTCTTCCTCTAAACACAATGCTCATCGTATTAACCAGATTCATCGTGGTTAGTGTAATTGGTTATTCGGAAAGTTAGCCTGAAGTAGGTTGACAGTTAGCATTAAGTTAGTAATGGGTAATATTAAAGAAACAATATTGCATAGTTTAATATCAATAAACAATAATAAAAGTAAGAAAAGAAAAGAAAAACGAAAATAAGCAAAGAAAAAAGAAAAGACTCAAAGTTGGGTTTCCTCCCAAGAAGCGCTTTGTTTAAAGTCGTAAGCTCGACATAACATGGTGATTAGTCCAATGAATGGGGCAGCATCGCATCTAGCCTAAATGCTGTGTAATAGTCCTTATTATATATGCTATGATAATGTTTTAAGGGCTTTCCGTTTAGAATGAACGGTTTATAACTCATTCCTTTGATTTCTATTGAGCCATTTTGAAAAACCTTAATGACTTCGAAGGGACCAGACCATCTTGAGCGAAGTTTTCCCGGGAATATTTTAAGTCTAGAATTAAATAGGAGAAATATATCACCTTCATTGAATTCTTTTCTAGATATTCGTTTATCGTGCCATTTTTTCGTTCTCTCTTTATATATCTGAGCATTCTCGTAAGCATCTAGTCTAAGTTCTTCTAGTTCGTGGATATCTAAGATTCTTTTCTCCCAGGCAACGGCGCCAAAAACTTGATCGTGACTTTGTAGGTTTATCGGGTGTAGTGACTGCAAGTGCACAGTCTATCGTGTAGTTTTAAAAGATATCGAACCCACAAAGACTGATGGTCAAAACTACTGTTATCTTAGGGTCACTATGTAAAGCTAAGGCTAATTATAAAATCGGGGTATTTGGGTTAAATTAGGAATTAAATAAAGTCTAATAATTAATAATCGGACACCAGTATGTATTTCGTCAACTTAAGGGATTCAGTAAGTCATTTGCATTTGTTTTTAGTATTAAAACACCATTTCGGTGAAAACTATTTGTTTAAAGACCCTCGTCTCAAACTTTCATTCTATTGTATCAGATCATATTAGTTAAGCTCTAAATGAGTGCTTCCGCTGTTTCATTTAAAACTCAAAAGTATTTTTTGAAAACAAATAAAGTCCAATTAACTTTAAAGCGCTTCCGCTATTTTTAAAATTAATGTTTTAATAACCACTATCTGGTTAAAACCTCAAAGTTCCGCTCTGTTGATTTTAACCTTAGACTGTCTCTTACTTCCGTATAAAAACAATTAAATATTCAAATTGGAAATTAAAACCAGAAAAATGTTTTTGTAAAAATAATAATGCCAGTTAATTACCGAATCCTTTTGGTTAAGTTTTACATGCTGGTATCAAGGAATCTAGAAAGCTATACATGATTTTATCGCAGAACAACATAAAATTAAAACGTAAATTCAACAACACATGTGTTGTACCCCAAAATTTTCCCTCTCAATTCTTCAAGAAATTCCTCACAAGATTTCTACTTCTCAAAACTGCACAAGGTTTGATCAGCTCAAGTTTCCATATTTCATATTGGATTTCGAAGCAACAGGTCAAGGAGAAAACTATTGAAAGAGCAAAGCAGATAAATTTGACTTCTCTGACAAAATTGAAGAAAAATAAATTTGCTTCAATTGGTGCTTAACTTCAACTGAATCTTCTCCTCGATGTTAGCTTCAACTGGGTTTGGTTTCCTCTTGAAACAGTTTCCTTCGATTCACCAAGTAGAGACTTCCTGCATGCAAGCTTCATTTGGGAATTTAGGTTCCCTGCATTCATCCTTCGATTGCACCATTAGCCTTACATATTTGCTTGATTCACAAGTGCAATGGTTACCTGCATGCAAGCTTTGATTGGGAATTTAGTCCCCTGCATACATCCTTCGATTGAGTGTTGGTCCCTGACATGTTTGTTTTGATTCACAAAGTAATGGCTATCTGCATGCAGCCTTCGATTGAGAAATTGTCCCTTTCTTGCATGCTCCAATCCACAAAGCCAGGGGCTCCCACCATTCTAGTGTACACAAGGAAAAGGCTTCCATGTGCGTTTATGTTAGCACCCACAGGGCTTTGGCTATCTTCATGCTAGCTCTGACTGGGCAAAGTCTCCCTTTGAAACAACTTGCTTTCAATCCACAAGGGGAATGCCTATCTTTATACAAGTCTCATTGGGACAAGAAGAGACCTCCTGCATGTATCGATTACACTAGTGACTCCTTATAAGTTGGCCTTTGGTGCACATGGCAAAAGCCTCCTGTAACCTCGTTCGGTTTAAAGGGAAAAAGCCTCTTATAGCCTCCTTCAATTCAAAGGGGAAAAGCCTCCTGTTAACGCCCTTCAATTCAGAAGTTGGTGGCTTCCTACTGGCCTCCTTCGATTTAGAAGACAAGTGCCTTCTTTACACTTGCCCCCAATCCACAAGACAAAGACCTTCTTCAAGACAGTAGGCACAAGGCAATGGCCTCCTGCAGCTATCCTTTGACTCAGAAACCAATGGTCTTGCATGTCTGCCAAATTCACAAGGCATAAACTTCCCTTCATGCTAGCGCTCACAAATCAAGGGACCCCTTGCATATAAGCATTGATTCCCTCTTGAAAATCCTCAACACGCATAGACTTTACACTATGACATATCTGGGTGTCCCAATCGAAGGTTATACCTTGGTAACCCATCTGAAGAATTGCAAGTGATGCATGTGGTTCCTTTAAAAGGACACATACATGTTTCAAATTGAAGAACACCCATTTGGCCCCCTTCGAAGGATGCACAAAAAGGGTCCATTCGAAAGACACATGCTATTTGGAAACAAATATTATTGTCTAAGGAAAGGACCTGGTCAAAGGATGGACTTATGAAGTCAAAATGAATGGTTGAAATATCAAAATATGCTTGCTGGCCAGAGTCCTATGTGCTTCCAAGTACAAGCCTGCTGCACTGGCCACAACACTTCAAAACTTGCTACAAAGCAGTCCTGCAATGCTGCCCCTAATTCTTACACCAAATTGGCATACAAGATTGCATCTCGAAAACTACAATAACAACATACCAAATTTGTTCAAATCTCTTTTGTTTTCCCACACAAACATAAGCCAAACTAATCTATAAATAAGAGCTTCCATCACACATCATAGGGGCCCCTGATAGTTGAAAAACTCTTGTTGTGAGAAAATTATCAATTTCTCAAAACTCTCAAACACTATCAAACATTATCAAATATTCCAAAACAATCTAACTCTGAAAAACTAAGATCCCTTTATACATTAGCAAACCCTTCGATCCACTCCTCAACTGCCAGATAACTAACCTTCGACCCATTCCCCAACTACAGCATAATAATCTTTTGATTCACTTCTTGGACTGTTATATAATAACCTACGATTCACTCACCACCATCATATACTCTCTTTCAATTTAGTGATTGCCCAAACCAATTAGTAACTGAACTAGCTTCACGAAGATTCCAGTGAAGCTCCATCCACCACCAAAGAAGTCACCTGCAGCTCCTTCGATTAAGCACTTCAAGAGGTAAGTTCTCTATAAAACTTGGAACTCTTCCATTTAAATATCATTTGTACATACCAATAAAAGGAAAATGTAGATATCCCATTTAGGAAGTTAACCATGCCCTAACTTTCGATCCTCACTGCCTGTATGTTGAAAGTCTCAACCCTGACTAGTTAGACTTTGGATTTTGGTGCCCAATAATCTCGTGCTAACCCCTGGCCTGTAGCTTTCGAAAGTTACACTTGTTAGTTTCATTTTCAAGTTTAGACATGTTCTCTGTACCCTTCTATTGGCTAAGCATTGAAGCCTTTCGAATCTCAACCTGGGAGCTTTGCATTCCTACAATCGAAGGAGGAAGTAAGGAGTTTGAAACTAAGAGTGCACCTTATGCCGACTTCCAGGCCAATTGAAAGAAGCACCAAAAGGACGAAATTGAAAGGTATGTTCATACAGATTCCAGGCCCAATCAAAAGAAGCCAAAGAAAGGGGGAATCAAAAGAGCCTACTTCCTGGATCGAAAGACTCACTTTTTCTCTCTTTTTATTTTATTTTTGTTTTGTATTTATATTTTCTTGCTATTCAATATGGTTGTAATAATTAGGATATTTTATTTTCTGCATTTTTATTGCTTTATACAAATATTAGTAATTAGGATGTATGGCAAAATAAAACCAACAAGTAGACAACCCAAAAATCCAAGACAAAAATGCATGTAATCAAACACACTTTACACACATGCACCTCTAGGGTAATCCCACTTGTTGCCTCAGAAAATAGTCATGTCCCTCGAATATGGGCGTTTTAGCAAAGACCCTTGATAAAAGATCGTAGTCCCTCGATGACCCTCGATGTTTCCTTCGGTAAACGATCGAATCCCTAACAAAATTGCTAAAAGGTTCCATAGGTTACCTTCTATGACTATACAAACGACCCACGCCCGTCCCTTCACATCCAATAATGGGGCTTCTTACCAAATGAATGGTAAGATAGAAAAATCTAAAGGAGGAGGAAAAGAACATAAGACCTTTTGAGTAGGTAGGATGCTCCTAGTTGCTCTCTTACTCACAACTAAAAATTACTTCCACACCAACACTTTCAATTGAAACATTTTCAAAAGACAAAGCTCTTTGTACACATTCTTATAGAGATGAGAATCATTACAAAGGCACTTTTCAAAATCACTTTCAAAAAACATCTTCCACAAACATCTCTTTGAACTATTTTCAAAACCAACACTTTGTACGCATTCTTATAGAGACGAGAATCATTACAAAGACGTTTTAAAAATATTTTCAAACCCACACCACAAAGCATATTTTCAAATAAAAGCAAGTGATCTAGCAAGCAACTAAGAGCCCGTAGATAACTACGGATGAAAAGGGTGCTAACACCTCCCCTTTTCATAACTTAGCCCCCGAACTCAAGAAAACACCTCGAAAGGTATTTCCTGTTCTTTTCAACCTTTCCTTTTTAGATAAAAGAAAAGTCGGTGGCGACTCTTGCTATCCGCAATAATTGCAATCAAACACAAAACACCCAAGTCAATTCTCCCACCGTATTATAGAACTGACGACTCTGCTGGGGATAATATTTAAAATTAGGGTTACCTTAGGGATAGATCACCTTTACTTGCTTTCTTTTTTTGACTTTCTTGCTTTACATTATGGTTCCTTGTTTGGGTTTGTTTTGATCCTCTACCCGAATATGGGGCACCTTTTAGGTAAAAAGCAATAAATTGTGGAAACTTTGTAGGGTATACCGACATGGTCAAAGAAATAGATATGTTAGTGTGACACATTTGTTGGTACCGGTAGCCTTTGAGTAGTCAAGGAAACATGGGGCCGCTGTGTGGTGTCATGAAGCACTAACTGACTTTAGAACCTTAATTGAACAACTTGGCCATTAGGAAGTAGTGAGGTAGCCAGCTTTGGTGTAGTCCGAAGTTGGTTGATACTCGATACTACGCTCATTGAGATTGTACTTTCAGGATATTTCAGTCGCCAATAAAGAGGCTTGCACTGAAACAATGCCCGATAAAGAAAGATCAGTGATGTTGAGATCCCCTAGAACCCGTTTACTATCTAGGACAGGTTGAGCCAACTAAACTTCAAGAGGGTACTTACCTATGTACCTCATGCAAGTCTAAACCTAAGGACCTGTTTGATTTTCTTGTGTATATACTTGTACATAACATCATGACATCATACCATAGCATTTTACACTAATCATTTCAAGGATTTCGAGATTCATCTTTGTTCTGTTTTATAGGACATGACTCCCACTCACAGGAATACGATCCAAGTCAACCTCGTATGAGTACCTTTTCAACTCAAAGAATTAGCATCAAGGGTCCCTGAGAATTCCCCATTCACCAAAAGACATGGACGACTTCTCAACCTGGTTACCTCAAGCTTTGATGAAGACATGATGAAAGTGCTTTTTCCAATTCTTCGACCCTTTGCACCATTGCTTTACCTTCCCCGATTACCAACTTGTGCCTACTATGGAAGAATTCTCACAGCTCTTGGGAATTCCTATTCTCGATCAATTACCTTTCAATGGTATTGAAAGAGACCCGATCCCTGAGGAGATTGCTCGAGCTTTACACTTGCAACAATCCGACGTCATGGCTATCTGGGAAACAAGAAGTGGTGTCAAAGGATTTCTAGCCAAGTTCTTGTTGGAAAAGGCTCAAGACTATTGGAATACTCTATATTTACAAGCCTTTGAAGAAGTCTTGGATCTTCTCCTCTATGGGATGGTACTATTTCCTAATCCTGACCAACTTATAGATGCGAACGCAGTTAAAATTTTTATATCTCGCAATCCGGTGCCTACTTTGTTGGGAGATATCTTGCATTCTCTCCACTCTCGCACCATGAAGAGAAGGGGGGCCCTCATGTGTTGCACTCCTTTTTTGGATAGGTGGTTTTTTTCGCACCTACCCCAATCTGTTATGAAGAACGAGAAAGTCTTGAGATGGTCCAATAGGTTGATGTTACTCAGACATTCAGATGTTCACTAGTGTTCTCGATCCTTGGAAGACATTACTATCATTGACCGTTGTGGGGAATTCCATAATTTCCCTCTACTTGGCATAAGGGAGGTATTACTTACAACCCTTTCCTGGCTTTGCGACAATTTGGGTATGCACGAAGAGATGGTCCTCATGATGCGCTCATCCAAGGTATGGTATTCGACTACGAGAGCGATGACCAAGGCTATCATCAAAGGTTTATACGAGCTTGGAGAATGGTAAATAAAGTGGATAGTAGGACAGCGGGACACAAAAATTCCATTCCCCTTGAGCCTTACCTTAAGTGGGTACAAACTCGTGCTCAGAGTCTCGTAATGCCTTACCCCTCCATCCTACCTATCATCATGGAGCCTGTTACTGAAGGAGATGTTCCGTATACTGTCCTTTATCCTAACATGCCTACCTCTCTTGAAGATTTGCAAAAGGATTGGATTCAGCTAAAGTAAGAGCGAGACACCTCCGAAGCCCAGTTCCACGCGAGTGAGAAGAAAGTTTTGGAGCTTACGAGACAACTTCATGAAGAGCGAAGTTTGAACGCCTACATTGCACCAAAAAGGATGCGCTCGACCTTTTTGTCTTAGGAGTTTATTTTGTGTTTATTTCCTCCATTGTAAGCCCCAAGCGGCATGATGTAATCAACTTGGATTTATTAATACAATGTGCATTTCCTTTTGTCTAAGCAAATTTAAATCTCCTAGATTCCTTGAAATAATTTGCATATGCATTTTCATTCATCATAACACAAACATGTTTCTTTTCATAACATGTTTCCTTATCTTTTTACTATTTATTTCAGTAAGATGGATATTAAACAGACAGTAAAGGATCTTCAAGCGCAGAACGCTCAATTCCAACAAATGTTCCTGGCTCTGGCTAAAGGACAAGAGGACCCGAAGGCTCTCATGATCAAAGATAAGAAGAATAAGACGAACAAACCAGTCGGTGTTTTGAATTTGGGAAGAAGGTTCAGAGGACCGACCAAGCGAGCTCTAGATTTCGCAACCTCGTCGGGTGAAGGAGATAATCAAGAAGGACATAACAAGGAAGGAAATGACAACTGTTGTACCCCAAAATTTTCCCTCTCACTTATCACAAATCTTCTCACAAGATCTCCTTTGGATCAAGACTGCATTAGGGTTGATCAGCTCAAGACACCTCCTCAAGCACTGATGACCAAAATTAGGGTTTGAGTTTTCACAAGGATTTTTGAACTTCCAATGCCCCATATGACTTTCATGGATCATTATGGACCCCCAATATTACTCATGTCAAGTTTCAAGCCTTGGATCACACTTTTGACCAGTCAATGGAACAGTTGACCTAAAAACTAACTGTATTGGGGAAAAAGTCAACCATGGCCAATTTACAGTCAAACCCCATAATTTTTTATCCACATAAACATTTTAAACTCATATGGATCATTTTATCAAGTTTGGACCATAATTCCTCAAGAAATTTGATCAAATCTCCAAAAGGGAAAAATGGTCAAAATTAGGGTTTTGACTGGGAAAGGGAAATTTCTGATTTTTGACCTAGAAATTGATCAATTGGTTTAAGGCATGATCTCAATATTCCAATTGCATAATTTTGAACTAATGATAGGGTTCAAAACATTGCAAGTCCATTGGATTGACAAATGAATTTTGCAGTCAACTGATCAAAAGTCAATTGTATACTGAAAAGTCAAACTTTAACTTTTTGGTCAAATTCAAGTGCCAAAGATCATAATTCATCAAAAAATGTCAAAATATGAAACTTATTCATCAAGAAATAAAAAATTCAAGATTTCATTTTGAATTGTCAAAATTTCTAAACTTAGAAATTTTTCTAAGTGTTGGAAATTTCATGTTTTTCATAACTTTGAGCCAAATTTTCACCATGATGCAAGATGATTCAAGAGAAACTTCCAACATGAAAGTTGTAGATCTCCATGAAATATACAACTTTTCTTCACACAACTTCTTCCAAAAGTTCTTATATCTCAAGTTATAATTTTGTGAAGATAGGGTCATGAAACTAAACACTTAAATTTTGCCCTAATTTGACCAGGATTTTGACCTAACTTCATGACATTTTTTCATATAGTTCCAATGGGAATATTCAAAAGAAATTCAAAGATGGGTGTTATATCACATTGCAAGCTTTCCAAAATGTCCAAGAACTCCTTGAGATCTTTCTTGAGTAGGGAGAATCGAAGAGACGAAGTTGGTGTTTTATCACTTGAGTTACAAGGCATTTTGTGATGAACAAAAATCAAATTTCAAACCTATGCTGCACAATCTTGTTTTTGAGCTATTATCTAAGTGTTATAAGCATTGTCCAAGCCAATTTGCCATTTTTGGAAGAAAGCTACCATTTCATTCTTGAAAAGTTGCTTTAATCACAAAGTCAACTTGTCTTGAGCTTCTAACTTGTTCTTTCTGCACAATAACTCCTATAAACCAAAAGCAATGTGTCTAAGACCTAAGAAAGCTCAGGACATACTTGTACAATACTTGAGATTTGTCATTTCACTTTTCTTCAAAAACAAGTTATAGAGCCATAACCCTAGAACTCATAAACCTGGAGTGATTTGGTGCTCTAATGTTTTCCATACATATTAACAAGTTTATTGCAAGCTAAGGCACGATTTCAAGCATCCTAAAACTCTCCCAAACACCCTTGCTTCACAAGACTTCTAAACTTGATAGTTTTAAGCCAAAACTCTTCATCTCCATTTCCATTCGTGCGTTTTGATTCTTAACCATTCAAACACCTTACATACATCATACACAAGTGATCCAGGCCCCTGTTTCAAGACTGTAACCCCTCCATCACTATCCACCATTTTCAAATATCAAGCTTGTAGGTTGACTTGAGTAGGGAGATTCAAGGACTTTCAAAGCAAAGTAAGAGTTGGAATACACTCAAGGAGGTCCAAGCAAGCTAAACAGATCATCAAGCCATCTCCAAAGTTGCTCAAACTCCATTCACGACTCCATCTGCAAGAGGTAAGTTTTCAAACTTTCATCTCTTCATACAGGCATCATTTGTTTCTGATTTGTGAAGATAAAATGTAGATATCATTGCTCTAAAACCGACCATGTTCATAGTTTTCATTTATATTGATTGTATGTAGAGAATTTTGGATTTGAACTTTTTGAAAAAATTACGTTCCAATTTAGGGCCAGCAAAATTAATCTTCATCTTTGATTGTTAGCTTACATGATTTATATGGTTGGATTCGTGAGAAAAAATTGAATAACTTTCATGTTCACATTTTCCATTTTGGTTGAGAGATGAGGAAGTTGCAGGTTGTCTGGCTGGGACGTGAGGTTGAAGATGAAGTTCAGGTCATGGACTTGATTTGTAACATGTATTTATTGTTTCATTTTAATTAACGGATGTATAGCCACCCCAGTGGTAAGGCAGCATGCTGGTGACCAAGAGGGCGTGGGTTCAACACCCAGTGCGCTGCCTTTTATCATTTTCATACTTTTTCCCACTTTTTTTTGTTCTTTACAGAGCATGGGCTTAGTTTTGGGCTTTCCATCCTTTTTGCTTTCACTAACTCCCTGTTCTATTTTCACACCTCCCTGATTTTCTCTTCATATTTTATTTTTATTTTATTTTCTTTATTATCTTTATTATTATTAATAATAATAATATTATTATTATTATTATTATTAATAAATATTTTTTATAGTTATTAATAAAAATCCAAAAATATTTTTTATCTTTACATTTATTTAGTTTATTTTGTCTTATAAAATCAAAAGAAATAAAAAAAACTTTTCTTTAATAAATTAATTCCTTTTTTTATATACTTAGATAATAAATCTTGACTATTATGTATTATTTTATTATTTTCTTGAAAATTAAAATAAATTTAGAACCTAGGCTTATTTTGGTTAATTAACCTTTTTGTATTTTAATTAAATTCACAAAAACCCTAAAAAATACTTTTCTAAATAAATTTTATTTCTTTCAAAAATTAGGTTTAGTTCCCTAAATTTAATTTGGACCAATTGATCATCACCCTTTAGTTTGACTAAGGCCAAAACATTTTCTTAACAAAAATCCAAAATAAATCAATTTCTTTTCCTTTTATACTTGTATATTATATTCATTTCATTCTTTGTATATTTATGCAATTCAATATGGTTGTAATAGATAAATAGATTTATTTTCTTGCAAATCCCCATTTGTAATTTTTACACCCCTTCCCTAAATGATGTAATAGCGTAGTAATTTTAATTCCCGCAATTTATCTCTTTATATACAAATGCTAGTAATTAGGGTTTTTGTATTGAAAGATTAAAACCAACCAAATAGCAAACCCTAATAAAAGACAAATCAATGCATTAAAATCAACACATTTGCACACATACACCCTTAGGATAAACCCACTTTGTTGGCTTACAAAAATGGCCATATTACGCATGTGAAATATCTTAGCAAAATAAGCAAAATACAAGATCATAGTCCCTCGATGACGCTATCTAAGTTGCTTTACAAATGATCTTAGTCCATAAAAAATAATGCTAAGATAACTTGCAATATTTCTAATCATGGTTATACAATGACCCACGCCCGTCCCGCTTACATCCAAAGATAGGGTTGCTTACCAAATCAATGGTAAGCCAACAATGTCAAAGGAAAATAAAATGAACAAGAAAGACATTTGAGTAGGTAGATTGCTCCTAAATACTTGCTCCATTTCAAAACAAACATCCTTGCTATTTTTAAAACAATCACATACACTTTCAAACATCTTACAAAATTGAAAAAAATTTAAAAAGATCAAACATCTTTGTATACATTCTTACAAACAAGAATCATTACAAAGATCGCCTAAACAATGGCCTCTTTACAAAATACTTTCAAAAACCACACAAAGCATAATTTCAAACAAAAGCAAGTGATCTAGAAAGTAACTAAGAGCCCATGGAAAACCATTGATGAAAGGGGTGCTAATACCTTCCCTTTTCATAATCTACCCCCGAACTCAAGAAATAATCTCAAAGGTATTTCCTGTGCTTTTTCACCTTTCCTTTTGGATAAAAGAAAAGTCGATGGCGACTCTTGCTAACCGCAACATTTGCAATCAAACGCAAAACACCCAAGTCAGTTCTCCCACCGTATCACAACAACCCAAAGTCTGAGGAAGATGAAGCTGACTACTCTGAAGAACAGTATCCTCCTGTTGATGATAAATACAAACAACTAGACGATCGCCTCAATACTATGGAGATCCAGAGCGTACCCGGGCTGGATTTTGAAGAGCTAGGACTGGTCTCCGGGTTGGTCATCCCGCAGAAATTCAAGGTCCCCACATTTGCTAAGTACGACGGTGTCTCCTGTTCTAAGATGCATTTAAGGTCATATGTCAGGAAGATTCAACCCCCACTACGGATAGGAATCTGTGGGTACATTTCTTCCAGGAAAGTTTGTTGGGGACGCAGTTAGAATGGTTCTATCAGTTGGAAGGAATTAATATTCGCAATTGGGAAGATTTGGCTGCTTCTTTTTACAAGAAATACCGGTATAATGCTGACCTCGCACCAACTCATACACAACTGCAAAGTTTGGCTATGGGGTCTGACGAAGGTTTCAAAAATTATGCCCATAAATGGAGGGATCTCACGGGAAGAGTCCAACCCCCTCTATCTGATAGAGAGTTGGTGGATATGTTCTTAGGTATGTTCTTTGGCCCATTCTTCAACCATCTGATTGGAAGCTCTTCAGCTGGTTTTACTGAGCTAATCTTAACTAGTGAGCGGGTAGAAGCTGATATTAAGAGTGGCAAGATTCAGAGGGATGCATCCTCGAGCACGGCGAAGAAACCCTTCATTGGAAAGAAGGAAGTCAGCGCTGCTTATGGCCATAGAAATCAAAACAAAATTGAACATCGTTCGACGGTAGGGGCTGTTATGATCTCCAATCCTGTATCAAATCAACAACAAAACTATCAGCGCAGGCCGGATGCGCCCATAAGACGATTCACCTGGATCAACATGACCTTATCCCGGGTTTTTCTGCATCTGTTGAAATCCAATCTGGTGACTCTGAAGGAAGCTCCCAAGAATCCTAATAGTGCTTCTCCCTGCTACAACCCGAATACCCGATGATCCTATCATTCCGAGAGTCTGGGGCATGATACAAACGATTGTTGGGCTATGAAAAATAAGGTACAAGACCTTATCGAGGCGAAAGAAATTGAGTTTGACCTTTCAGAGACAAATAATGTAATAAAAACGCCAATGCCCAAACATGGCCAAGGTGTCAATGTTGTTGATGACGACCATTTTGTTTCCTCCGTGGATGAATTAACTACTCCTCTTCTGATCGTTAAAGAAAATATGTTGTGAGCCAGTTTATTTCCGAGTTGTGGTGAAGGTTGCCACTTATGTATGTCTCTACTGGATGGCTGTTTGTTGTTAAAAATGGGTGTCCATCGCTTAATGGTTAACAAAGAAATTTTGTTATAAAAAATTCCCCTTACAAGAAGTTGTTATGAAGATGTCTCGATAATCACCATTTACAACAATCCTCCCAGGGTCTCCACCAAAAGATCCGTCAGGATTACATCTGTTCCCAAGTTTGCTCCCTTGATTATCACCATGTCGGGGCCAATACCATATTCCTCAGATAAAGTTGTTCCCTGGAATTATGGGGCTGACGTCTATTACCATGGCATCAAGTAAGACATGTTGGCTATTAAAGACAAAGTTGCTGAAGATACTGACCCTGACGTCGACAATATCGTCGGGACTAGTAAAATTACGATAAGTGGAAGAGTTTTCTCTCCTGAAATCTCTCTAAAAACTGTTGTTACTCCTGTGATTATTCATGTTTCTATTCTTGATAGTACCCCCTTTGCTACTCCTACTGTTATCCCTGCTGTCACCCCTATTACTAAATCGGTCGAGACTCGGGGCAAAGAGGTATTGGTTGAGCTTGTCCAGACAAAGGCGCACAAAGAAGTCATTCCTGAGGCTTCTAAGAAAGAAATGGAAGAGATACTGAAGATAATAAAGAAAAGTGATTATAACATCATGGAGCAATTGGGGCAGACCCTCTCAAAAATCTCAATGCTAGCCTTAATTTTGTGCTCTGAGGCCCATGCTAAGGCTTTAGTAAAATTCCTGAAGTCTGCCCATGTTCCCCAAGAGACCTCCGCTGATCAATTTGAGAATTACGTGGACAGTCTAACTGCTGATAATGGGCTGGGTTTTTCTGACGCTGGTTTAACTCCCAAGGGAAGGAAAAACAATGACGCCCTGCATGTCTCCATCTTGTGACGCCCAGTAAAACATTATGGTAAGGGCCTTTGATGGTTCTAAAAGAATGGTGCACGGGGAAGTGGACATCCATATCCAAGTGGGTACTCAAACTTTTGACTCAACCTTCTATGTGATGGATATCCACCCGTCTTATTCATGTTTATTGGGTCGACCCTGGATCCATGGGGCTGGTGCTATTACTTCTACCCTACATCAGATGTTGAAGTACCCAGTCAATGGAAATATTATCACGGTCCATGGTGAGGAGGAGTACATGGTAAGCCACCTGAACTCTTTCAGGTATGTTGAAATGGACAGAGAGTTCATTGAGACCCCCTGTCAGAACTTCGAGGAGGTTCCACAGAAGTTTGATGTGACCAAGACTGCTACTAAGATTCTGAAAATTAGCAGACCTTCATTGAAAATGGCTTCTCTGAAGGATGCTAAAGCATTAGTTGAGAAAGGTGGATGTACCATTTGGGGTCAACTTCCAGACATTCCCTATAAATCTAACAAGTTTGGTTTGGGTTTTACTTCGGAGGCCCAAAGAGTTGTTCGACGTGCTCGCACTGGGGGACCGCTATTACACATCAGCAATCATGGAGTCAATACATTGAAAGACAATGATATCGACTGTGACATGGACGAGTGGATTTTCCCAACCATCAGCGGTGGGCTCAAAAATTAGGAGTCCAAAGATTTTGTTCCTATTACTTTTATTCAAGAGTAATTGTCCTTTAATTTTTGGACTTGTAATATTTAAACAATTGAAACTTTAAAACCTTGTGTCTTACCCGAGACACAATGGGCTATCTGTGAGGGTTATTACTTCATCTTCATATGTCATTAATAAATCATGGGACGTTTTTGCATGCAAATTTTACGCTTTTTGTTTTTGTTTTTCTACCTTTTACTTTATCAAAAATAGCTATGCTCTTACACACACTCACATATCAAAATGCAGATCCACATCTACTCGGGATCCCAATGGTAACGATATTGCTATTGCCAATTATAACTTTGAAAATCTGATCTACCAAGCCAAGGACGAAGACGAGGAAGATTGTGAGGTACCAGGGGAACTTACCAGACTGTTACAACAGAAAGAAAGGGCAATACAACCCCATGAAGAGCCAGTTGAGACAGTAAACTTGGGTACTAAAGAGGACAAGAAGGAGGTCAAGATAGGTGCTAATCCAGAGCATAGTGTTAAGGAGCGTTTAATTTAGATGCTACATGACTATGTTAAAATCTTTGCCTGATCATACGAAGATATGCCAGGATTCGACACTGATATCGTGGTCCATCGTCTGCCGACAAAATAAGACTACCCTCCAGTGAAACAGAAGGTTCTTCGTATGCGGCCAGAGATGTCAGAAAAGATCAAGGTTGAAGTCGTGAAATAGTTCAATATCGGTTTCTTATCTGTCACATCTTATCCATAATGGGTTGCTAATGTTGTTCCGGTATCTAAGAAGGATGGTAAGGTACGAATGTGTGTGGATTATAGAGACCTAAATAGGGAGAGCCCCAAGGATGACTTTCCGCTTCCCCATATTGACGTTATGGTTGACAATACCGCACAACACAAGGTATTTTCCTTCATGGATGGTTTCTCCGGGTAGAATCAGATCAAAATGGCACTTGAGGACATGGAGAAAACGACTTTCGTCATGCAGTGGGGGACTTTCTGCTACAAAGTTATGCCATTTGGGTTAAAGAACATCGGGGCAACCTATCAGCGTGTCATGGTAGCTTTATTTCGCGATATGATCTATCACGAGATAGAGGTCTACGTTGATGATATGATAGCCAGACCTCAAACTGAAGAGGAACACCTTGACCACCTGAAGAAGCTATTTGAAAGACTAGAGAAATACAAACTGAGGTTGAACCCGAATAAATTCACCTTTGGAGTAAGATCCGATAAGCTCTTAGGTTTTATTGTCAGCGGAAAAGGCATTGAATTAGACCCTGTGAAGGTAAAAGCCATACAAGAAATGCCAACTCCTCGCACTGAGAAGGAGGTTAGGGGATTCTTGGGATGTCTAAACTGCATCGCCAGATTCATTTTTCAACTAACCGCTACTTGTGAGCCAATCTTCAAATTACTGAAGAAAGATCAAGTGGTGAAGTGGAATGAAGACTGCCAGGATGCCTTTGACAGGATCAAGAAGTACCTTCAAGAGCCTCTAATTTTAATGCCGCCAGTTGAAGGGAGACCTCTGACCATGTACTTAACGGTATTGGAAAATTCGATGGGGTGTGTGTTGGGGCAGCATGATAAGTCTGGCCAAAAAGGACATGCAATTTACTACCTGAGCAAAAAGTTTACCGACTGTGAAATCAGATATTCACTGCTCGAGAAAACTTGATGCGCTCTGGCATGGGCTGCTCACCGGCTAAGACAATATATGCTGACTCACACTACCTTATTGATATATAAGATAGATCCTATTAAATACATATTCGAGAAGCCCTCTCTCTCTGGAAGAATAGCAAGATGGAAAATGGTCCTGACCGAATACGACATTCAATACACTACCCAAAAAGCAATAAAAGGAAGTGTACTAGCTGATCATTTGGCTCATCAGGCTGTGGATGACTATCAATCCATGAATTTTGAATTCTCAGACGAGGACATCATGTTGGTGAAGGATTGTGAAGAACTTAGGTCGTATGACAGACTTGAACAAGGATCCCGATGGACTATGGTTTTTGACGGAGCTTCCAACGCACTCGACAATGGCATTGACGCTGTGATCATATCTCTCGAAGGCTATCATACTCCTTTCACTTCCAGGCTGTGTTTCAACTATACCAACAATATGGCTGAGTATGAAGCGTGCATTATGGGTCTCAAAGCTGCTATAGATTTGGGGATTAAATCCTTAAGTGTATTTGGAGACTTGTCCTTAGTAATCAGTTAGATTAAAGGAGAATGAGACACGAATCATCCTAATCTCATCCCTTACAAAGAGCATGTTTTGACACTGATCCCACATTTTGAAGAAATCACCTTTGAGCATTTTCCACGAGAGAAAAATCAACTAGTAGACGCACTAACTACTATGCCATCCATGTTCAAAATCAGGTGGAATAATGATGCTCATCAGATTGCTATTGAGAGGATGGACAAACCAGCATACTGTCATGAGATTGATATTGAAGAAGTAGTGGACAAACCTTGGTTCTACAAAGTCAAAAGATATCTCGAAGCCCAAGAATATCCTGAGGGAGCTTTAGCCAATGATAAAAAGTTCCTAAGAAGGTTCTCTGCTAAGTTCTTCCTCAGTAACGGGATCCTCTATAAGAGCAACCACGACTCTATTTTGCTTCGATGCGTAGACAAGAGTGAGGCAGAAAAGATTATGGATGATTTACACGAAGGTACCTTTGGCACCCATTCTAGTGGGCACACGATGGCTAAAGAGATCCTACGGGCAAGATACTATTGGTCCACTATGGAAGCAAATTATTATCAGCATTCGCGAACTTGTCACAAATGCCAGATCTATGTTGATAAAGTGCATGTGCCACTAGTTCCTATGAACGTCTTGACCGCTCCCTGGCTATTTTCAATGTGGGGCATCGACATGATTGGGGAGATCAGACCTACAACTTCAAATGGACACCTTCATCCTCGTCGCCATCAATTACTTCACAAAATGGGTCGAGGCGGCTTCATTTGCTTCTGTTACCAAGAACGTTGTAGCCCGATTCATCAGGCATAATCTTATATGTCGGTATGGTATTCCAAAAAGAATCATTATATATAATGGTACCAATCTCAATAATACTATGATCACCGGACTATGCGCGCAATTCAAAATCCAGTATCATAACTCTTCTCCTTACCGGCCGAAGATGAATGGTGTTGTGGAAGCCGCTAATAAAAACATCAAAAAGATCATACAGAAGATGACAGTGACCTATAAATACTAGCATGAGATGTTACCATTTGCTCTTCACAGTTACCGTACCACGGTGCGCACATCAACAAGGGAAACTCCTTTCTCTTTAGTATACAGTATGGAAGCTGTCCTACCGATTGAAGTCCAGATACCTTCATTGAGAGTCATCAAGATACAAGTTTGAATGAAGACGAATGGATTCAAACTCGACTTGACCAATTGAACTTGATTGATGAGAAGAGGCTCGCGGCTGTCTGCCATGGTCAGATGTACCAAAAACGTATGATTAAAGCTTTTGACAAAAAGGCCAGGTATATCAGGCTGGTGACTTATTAATCAAGCGCATCATACTTCCGCAAGGTGATCCCAGGGGAAAATGGACTCCTATATACGAAGGAACATTTGTGATCAAGAACATATTTTCTGGTGGAGCCATGATTTTAACCACTATGGACAGAGATGACCTTCCGCATCATGTGAACGCGTACATAGTTAAAAGATACTGCGCATGAACAAAGACCCGCTAGGTTGACTGGCCTAGGAAAAAATAAGGGCATCCTGGAGAACCAAAAGGTTCGGGTAAAAATTAGGGATATACATATGAAAATTTGTACACCCGGCAAGTCGAAAACCTAAAAAGGCGGCTTGGGCAAAAAAGGGTATCCCAGTGGACTGAAAACCCGAAAGGGCGGTCCAGCAAAAAGTTATGGATTTAAAGCGTATAACTATGTCCCATTGGATCACCTTACAGCCAACCTTCAGTATCAACTATCAAACTCAAACATTATTAATCAAATCCAATCAGCTTCAGACAAGCAGCAGAGGGATAAGGCGCTCGAAGACATAAAGGAAATATCAGAATAGGAAACCCATGGGATTATTTAACATAGCTGTATTTCTTTGTATTAGTTTTCATTCTTACGACGACATTCCCTTACTAGGATGTTCGACTCTTTGTACAAAAACGCTTATTCAAGTTAATACAAAGCTATTCCTTTGAAAGTGCAAAACTATTTGTTTTTATTTTCCTATTTTGTTTGCAAAAATGTCTAGTGATTATTTTTGAACATATGCGTTTGAAAGTGATTACTGCTTACAAATATACGCATAAAAAAGAAAAGAAAACAGAAAGACAGTTACTAACGGCTTTAAGAAACAAGACAATGTCTAAAGGCCATTCCACAAAATCCTCGCAGGTACTTTCTCCAGTAGGAACAGAGGAAGAGAAATCCTACTACAAGGTCACTGCCATATCTTCAGTATGCAGCCTAATGGCGTTAGGTACTCTCATATCCCCGACAGAGAAAAATTTCCAATTACTACTTCAAAATTCCCCAGTGAATTCGCCAAGTTTCTCAGGATTCCCTAGTAAGATTTCACAAAATCCCCAAGCAAGTTCATGGAATTTCCCTTCCTCAACAGAGTTCATTTCTCTAAACAACGGAAACCCGTCTATCAACACTTCAACTTCAACCAAATATGAAGACTTACACTCCTCATCCCTAGTAGCATTCAGGGATTTATTTCCCCCAGTCCAGCAACACCACGGTAGAATAACTAATATGTTCATACGTTACATTCATACATCATAACATCGACAACACAAATGCATATATTTCAATCTCATTTATTTTGAGAACATCATTACTCGATACATCTCATGCATCATGACATTGCACACAGCTGACTCATTACCTTTTTCAGGAAAGTTAGCAAGCAAACAAATATTATTACCAATTTTCATTAATTCCAGATTAATACCAAACACTGGACAAGACAACTATCTGTAAACAAATTGATTGCAGATCAATTCCCGAAATAGGACGGTGTTGTACCCCAAAATTTTCCTTCCCATTTTCACTCAAAGCATGCCTCTAGAGGTCCTTAATTGCTCAAGGATGACCAAAAAATGACCAGACAAATACTCCTCCCAAGGCAATAAACCTAAAAGTAGGGTTTAAATTTTAAGTAAGATGTGTGAGTTCCAAGGATCCAAAATTTTATCCATTGTCTTAATATGTCCACAAGATCATTCATGCCAAATTTCATGCCTTGAACAACAAGTTTGCTCAATCAATTGCTCAAATGCCTAGAAATCAATTGTGCTAGGTCAAAAGGCAATTGTGGCCCAAATACAATCAAACTTCAAGATTTTTGGTCAACATAAGTATTTTGAAGTATTATCCATCATTTTATCAAGGGTTTATCATGATTCCTCAAGAAATTCTCCTAACTCATCAAAAGTCAAAAATCGCAAATTAGGGTTTCTATAGGAAAAGTCAACCAAACTTTGACCAGGCATAACTTTCTCATACTTTATTAGAATATTTTCCTCCTAGGATCATTTTGAAGAGAATCCAATTCCCTACAACTTCTCTTCAGCCCTCAAGTTCAAGAAATGCTTCAATCAAAAGATACAAGCTCAGACATTATAGGTCCTTTCAAAAAGTCAACAAAACACCTTTTGGGTCAAAGCTCCTTACATGAACATGGAAGATCCAATTGAGGTGAAACAAAAAGGGTTGTTTAGAGGATATCCTAAGATCTCTAAAAAGTCTAAGAACACCCTCATAGGGTTAAAATTGAGAAAGATGTGCATTGCTAAACTTGACCAATTTTATGAAAATGCACAAAAGTCAATGTGAGCAAATTGGATCTTTTGGACTAATGGGCGTGGGTTTTGGATCTCAAGAATATCCATGAACTTATTTAGGATATTTAATCCATTATTTTATTTTTATGAGATTTATTTTTATTAATTTGAATTTTTATTCATTTAAATCAAAATAAATCAAATAAAATAGTGAAATAATGAAATAAAATCCAAAGATTTGTTTTAGGATCATATCATAGGTCTAGAATCAGATGATCAAGTCAAGATTTCGTGCAAGGGTTGATTGGAAGAAAAAAAATTCATGTTTTGGCCAAGTTTAGAAACAAAAAATCCAAATTGCAAATCAAATCTTCCTTTCACAAATCTTCAAGATTCTATCTAATTTTGTTAAGCTAATGCATTCTCATATATATGTACAACATTGCCAGACCAAAAGGAAGAGGTTTTGCCGCATAGAATACACATAAGAAGTTCCAAATTTTTGACAAAGAAGGGACAATCAGATTGATATTTGCATAAGGTTTCAAGGAGCCTTGACGTTTGCAATCCATTCTTGGGGACATTCTGAAGCTAACAACATCATTCTCACGCATCAAAGCATTCAAAATCACCACATACATCATCACGATTTGCACATATTTTTCTAAATTTGATTTTGATCATACACACATTATAAATAGGTTTTGGTTATGCATTACTATTTGTATGAGAATTTAGAATATATTTGAATACTTAACTTCCAGTTTTGATACATATATGAGAAATTGCCATGGTTAGGGTTTTAACCTTCGTTTTAGGGTTTTAAGATGCAGGAAAAATTGGACCTAACAATGGATACCATCATGCTCAGAGGATCAAACCCAATTTATTCGTGACCTTGAATTGGATTTATATTGAATTTTATGAATTTTTGAAATGTGCAGGGTTTTTAATGACGGATTTAGTCCGTAGGTAAAAGTCCTTAAGCTAAAACGACGGATGACTGAAGAAGATGAAGGTGTGGCACAACCTGATTGGATCATTTGAATCAGCACGTGTTTTTTTTACATAAAAGGAATTTCTGACATTTATTTTGATTATATTATTTTATGTTTGCTTCATATAACGAATGACCACCTGTCTCAGATGGTAGAGGAAGCACTTGGAAAAGGGAGAGACCTGGGTTCGATCCCTAGGTCTGGAATGTTATATTTTTATAATTTATTTCTTGCAGATTCAGTGTATTACCCTCCCAAATACGCACCATGTGCCAACCACATCATCACCATCTGATCTATCATCCCCAAGTCCAAAGCCCTTGGAAACGCTTCCACACCATGGACCTCCATACCACTACAGTATTGGATCAGACGCAAAGTTTGTGGGCTAGCTAGACTTGGGATTTGCAAAAATTGAAACAACACCCTCCAGATTGGGTTCACACCCCCTTCAGACCCATTATTCTTTTCTTTCTATTATTCTTAATTAATTTCTTTGTCATTTTTAATTATTTCAAAAATCTTTTTTTTCTAAAAAAATCATAAAAAATCAGAAATTAGGATTTAGAGTTTTTTAATAAAAATATTTGTTGCAATTTAATTAATTTAATTAAATTTTAACCTTATTTCATTACTTAAAATTAATTAGAGAATTAGGTTAAAATTCAAATATTTTTTTCATAAAATACAAAAATATTTTTAATGAGCAAATAGGTTTTTTCTTTAGGGTTTAGAACTTTTTTCCCGTCTTAGTTTTGCAAGCAATGATCTTTTCCATACGATTTATTTTTTTACCATTTATGTAACTGCGCGCGGTTTGTAATAGTTAACTAGTATTTTTATTTTCGCATGTTTACTTTTCATTCATTACTTATGTATCTATACCAAAGCCCTGTAATAGCATAAGACTTTATTTCTTGCTTTTTCTTTACATGCTTGTATATGATTGTTAACAACTTAGACGTGCATAACAAGAACCAATTAATCAGTAGATCACTAATCACAAGATTAACATAACTGAAAAAACACATTGTTGCACACTTGCACTCTTAGGGTATACCTCACTTGGTTGCCTCGGAAATAATGGTCATGTCCCTCGAACATAGGGGTATCTTAGAAAAGACCCTCAATTCTAAAGTCATCATAAAAGATCATGGTCCCTAAATGTCTCTCGAGTTGCCTACGAGAAATGATCTTGTCCCTCGATGTTGCCTATATGATGACAGTCCCTTCGAATGCTAAGATATCCTTACATGTTTCCTTTGATGACCATAATGTCCCTTTCGATAGTCCCTCAACATCCGACGATAGGGCTACCTACTCACTAATAGTAGGATAGCACTATCTAAAGGAAAGGAGGAAAATAACGTCCTTTTACGAGTAGGTAGATGACTCTTAAGTACTTGCTCAAACCTAAAATTTTCACACTTACACACTTTCAGAAAAATCTTTTCAAAAAAACACTTTATCACACTCTCGAGGACTGATACGAGAGTTACCATAAAGCAAACAAAAATCTTTCAAACCACACAAACACAAATAGTTTTAAAAAATAAGCAAGTACCTAAGAGCCCGTGGAAAACCACAGATGGAAAGGGTGCTAACACCTTCCCTTTCGATAATCTACCCCCCTTACTCAGAAAATCTCGAAAAAATGTCTTTTTCTGTTCCTTTCACCCTTTCCTTTGTTGGATAAAAGAAAAGTCGGTGGTGACTCTTGCTTACCGCGACATTTGCAAATAAAAAACATAAACCAATATTAATAGTCGGTTCTGCCACCGTATCACAGACGAGATAACTAACTACATGACGAACGCTTTATTCAAGACCTCTGCTGGTTCAATTTAAATTGATTAATGGTTTATCCTGATTCCATTCCGGTAGACACTTTCTCTGGTTTAAATAAATTGCTTCAAAGATTTATTCTGATTCTTTCCCATTTAAAGATTATTCAAGACCTCTGCTGGTTCAGTCTAAATCGATCAATGGTTCATCCTGATTCCATTTTGGTAGACACTTTCTCTGGTTCAAATAAATTGCTTCAAAGATTTGTTCCGATTCTTTCCCAGTTAAATATTATTCAAGACCGCTACTGGTTTAATTTAAATCGATCAATGGTTTATCCTGATTCCATTCCGGTAGAAACTTTATTTGGTTCAAATAAATCGCTTCAAAGATTTATTCTGATTATTTCCTAATTAAAGATTATTCAAGACCTCTGCTGGTTCAGTTTAAATTGATCAATGGTTTATCCTAATTCTGTTCCAGTAGACACTTTCTCTGGTTCAAATAAATCGCTTCAAAGATTTATTCTGATTCTTTCCTAGTTAAAAATTATTCAAGATCTCTGCTGGTTCAGTTTTAATTGGTCAGTGGTTTATCTTGATTCTGTTCCGGTAGACACTTTCTCTGGTTCAAATAAATCGCTTCAAAGATTTATTCTGATTCTTTCCTAGTTAAAAATTATTCAAGATCTCTGCTGGTTCAGTTTAAATCGATCAATGGTTTATCCTGATTCTGTTTCGGTAGACACTTTCTCTGGTTCAAATAAATCGCTTCAAAGATTTATTCTAATTTTTTCCCAGTTAAAGATTATTCAAGATCTTTGTTGGATCAGTTTAAATCGATTAATGGTTTATCCTGATTCTGTTTCGGTAGGCACTTTCTCTGGTTCAAATGAATCGCTTCAAAGATTTATTCTGATTCTTTTCCAATTGAGGTCAAGCTTAGACTCAATCTGATCTTTTGTCAACAATCACTTTTGCTTAGCATCTATAAGCCCGACTCCGACAATTCTCCATGATCTTTCCGAATGAAAGCTTTAAGCCCATTCCCTACACAATCAACCACCACATCATCAAGTGAAAATTTCTGGGTACTCTAGTGTTCAATCATCTTCCACCTTCAAGTCATGAATGGAGGACTCGCCAATCTAACTCTTCAGGTTTAAGAAGATTGAACAAGGGCATCTATTGTACCCCAAAATTTGCCCTCTCAATTCTTCAAGAAATTCCTCACAAGATTTCTACTTCTCAAAACTGCACAAGGTTTGATCAGCTTAAGTTGCCATGTGTTGTACCCCAAAATTTTCCCTCTCATTTTACTTAATACATGTCCATTAAGATCCTCAATTTGCTCAAGGTTGCCTAAGAGTTGACCAGACAAACTCTCTCCTAAGGTAGTGTACCTCAAATTAGGGTTTATATTTTCATCAAGATGGGTGAATCACAAAGGCCTCATATACTCTCCATGGTCTTAATATTTTCTCAAGACCCTACATGTCAAGTTTCATGCCTTGCACAAGAAGTTTGCTCAGTCAACTGCTCAGATGCTTGAGAATCGACTACATTAGGTCAAAAGTCAACTGTGACCCACATACAGTCAAACTTCAAGATTTTTGGTCAACATCCACATTTTGAAGTGACTTTCATCATTTGATCAAGTATTGATCATGATTCCTCAAGGACTGCTCCAAATTCATCAAAACCCAAAAGTTGCTAAATTAGGGTTTTGCAGGAAAAATCAACCCAACTTTGACCAAGCATAACTTCTTCATACTTTATCAGAAATTTTCCATCCAAGGCTCATTTTGAAGTGGATGGAATTCCCTACAATTCATATTCGTCCCTCAAGTTAAAAATATGCACTCATCAAAAGATATGAATTTCTACATTATAGGTCCTTTTAAAAAGTTAACAAAAACACCTTTTGGGTCAAAGCTTCAGACATGAACATGGAAGACCCAATTGAAATAAAGCCAAAAGGGTTGGTTAGGGGACATCCTAAGCTTTCTAAAAAGTCCAAGAACACCCTCCTAGGGTCAAAATTGAGAGAGTTGTGCATTGTCAAAGTTGGCAATTTTTGGAAAATTGTCAAAAGTCAACATTGATCAAATTTGCATTTTTTCCAAAGGGCTCCATGTTTTCTTGCTTGAAACATGTTTCTAATAGGAACCACGACCCCTGAGATTTGCCACCTATTATTTTATTACTTTTATCATTTATTTTTATTTTTTATTCATTTAAATCAAAATAAATCAAATTAAATGGTAAAATAGTGAAAACAAATCAAATCTTGGGATTTTTGTGCACATTTGGAGTCCATGTACAGCTAGCATGATGATCAATTTGTGCAAGACTCATTAGGGTTGGAAAAGATTGGATTGAAGCTTGTTTTAGAAAGATATCATACATGAATGAAATCAAATCACATTTTCATAATTCTCAAAGATACGATACAATTTTATTAACCTAATTCAGTATACTATATGTATACAACAATTGCAGATCAATAGGGGGTTGAGAAGTCGTGAAAACACCAAACATAATTCCAAAAAAGTGGCAAAAAGTGTTGGATCGTTTTTGCATTTAGAGATCAGTTCAGACCATTCCAACGCTGCTAATCGATTCTTGGACCTTCTCAGAAGCCAATTGGATCAGTTGCAAGGCTTGAAGCACCTAGAAACACGCGTAATTGCTCTCACGGTTTGCCTTTAAACTCAAAATCGATTACTGTATTCCTGGTAGCTTTATCACATTTAAGTCATATATTTTGTAATCCTTATCATGCTTTCAAGCTAACTTTGTTATTTAATTGCGTTTTTGAAGCATCTACATGTCGTTGCCAATGTTAGGGTTTATGTTTGCCATTTAGGGTTTTCTTACACATGTGAAATTATCCAAATTGAAGGATACCAGGGTGTTCACGAGATCACCATGAATAAAGCTATGTAATTAGAAATCATTTATTGTGCGTATGGTACATTTTTGAAATTTGCAGGGGTTATAGCTACAGACTTGTGTCTGTAGGTAAAAGTCTTTCACCTAATACGACGGTTGCAACGAAGAGGATAGTATGTGGAAGCCCACCATTGGTTCATTTGAAACTTGCACGCCTTTATGAAGCTATTGCCTTATTTTATTTATTAAATTTTGTTCTCATTACACTAATAAGTTAACAAGGTAGCGCAGCTGATAATGCATCGTTTGAGGCGAGTATGAGGACCTGGGTTCGATCCCAGGTCCCAACAATTTCCTTGTATTATTTTTTCTTATGTAATCAGGTGTCCCACACTCTTAACCATCCACCATGCGCTAGCAATTCCTGACCACTAGATGCATTTCTACCCAGATCCAACGCTTCCAACCATGAAGGTCCATGGTGCTCCTCAAGTCAACACTTGCACCTAATCCGACATGGTTGACCAGGCTTAACTTAATGGGCCAGGGAATTCAGATTCAAACCCCATTTCAACTAGCATACAGGCCCATCATATTACTTTTTTTCTATTCTTTTTTATTTTCTTTGTTTATTTTCTTTAATTATTTCTTTTTTTCTTTTAATTAACACAAATTATTTTTATTAAACACAAAAATCACAAAAATATCTTTTTTTTATAAATAATTTTAATTAATTGGTTTAATTAATTTAGGGTAATGTAATCTTCTTTTTATAATTAAAAATAATTAGAATTAGGGTTTTAAATCGTACATAATTAATTTTCTTTAAAAATACATCAAAAATCATTTTTCTCATAAATATCTATTTCTTTAATTAATTAATTAAATTAGAAAATTAGGTTAATTTAATTTCTTTCATAATTTAAAAACAATTAGAAATTAGGATTAATTGGTTTGTAATGAAATTGTTTTCTTCAATAAAAATCCAAAAAAAATTCTTTTTCTCTCAAATCAGGGTTTTAGATTATTTCAATCGTCCTCGCATTTAATTTGTCGTGCGCTTGCTAATTATTTTGCCATTATTTTGTAACTGCTCAGGGTTTGTAATAGTTAAAAATAGGGTTTTTATTTACCGCTTTTCCCCCATTTTTTGGTTATATAATTAATCCCCATCCTCGAAGCCTTGTAATAGCTAGGTTTATTTTCTCGCACTTTTAACTTTCGCAATCTTTAACTGTCTAGATGCATGGCTAATAGGATTGTATGAAAAGAATGCTTGAAGTTTAAAATGGTAGATCACCTAATGTGCAAAGACTAAATAACTGAAAAAAGTTCACATGCACATGTTCACTCCTAGGGTTTGCCTCACTACGGTTGCCTTCGGTAAACAGTCATTAAACATAGGAAATTTTAGTGGTCGCCCTCCAGTCTAAAAGATCAAAATGTCCCATTCGAATGTTTCCTCAGAAATGTTGCCTCAGAAAGATCTTAAGACTTTAGGGTTACTACTAAATTTTTCTGACTATTGCTTTAGTGATTGTACTTGTCCCTTCAAATGTTCCTTACAACTCCAACGACGGTGCTACCTACTCCGTAATAGTAGGATAGCGCTGTCTAAAGGAAACGAGAACAAACAATCTTTTTTCGAGTAGGTAGAATCTTAAGTACTTGCTCAATAAAAAACTTTTCACACAAACACCTTTTCAAAAAAAAATTCAAAACAAACTTCGTTACACCCTTGAGGACTGATACAAGGGTTATCACGAAGTAAAAAAAATTTAAGACAAAACACACACAAGCAATTTGAAAAAATGAGCAAGTACCTAAGAGCCCATAGATAACTACGGATAGAAAGAGTACTAACACTCTCCCTTTCTATAATCTACCCCCCGTACTCAGAATATCTCGAAAAAAGGTTTTTTCTGTTCTTTTTCCTTTTCCATGATTGGATGAAATAAAAGTCGGTGGCGACTCTTACTTACCACGACATTTTGCAAACAAAAACGCAAAACGCAAACCAGTATCAAACAGCCAGTTCTGCCACCGTATCACACCATGGATCATATTGGATTTTTAAGCATCAGGTCAAAGAGAAAACTATTGAAAGAGCAAAGCAGATAAATTTGACTTCTTTGACAAAATTGAAGAAAAATAAGTTTTCTTCAATTGGTGCTTAACTTCGACTGAATCTTCTCCTGGATGTAAGCTTCGATTGGGTTTAGTTTCCTCTTGAAATAGTTTCCTTCGATTCACCAAGTAGAGACTTCCTGCATGCAAGCTTCATTTGGGCATTTAGGTTCCCTGCATTCATCCTTCGATTGCACCATTAGCCTTACATATTTGCTTGATTCACAAGTGCAATGGTTACCTACATGCAAGCTTTAATTGGGAATTTAGTTCCCTGCATACATCCTTCGATTAAGCGTTGGTCCCTGACATGTTTGTTTTGATTCACATAGTAATGGTCATTTGCATGCAACCTTCAATTGAGCAATGGCCCCTTTCTTGCATGCTTCGATCCACAAATCCAGGGGCTCCCACCATGCTAGCGTACACAAGGCAAAGGCTTCCCTGTGAATTCATGTTAACACCCACAGGGCTTTGGCTATCTTCATGCTAGCTCTGACTAGGAAAAGTCTCCCTTTGAAACAACTTGCTTTCGATCCACAAGCCTGTTGCACTGGCCACAACACTCCAAAACTGCTACAAAGAAGTCATGCAATGTTGCCCCTAATTCTTGCACGAAAATAGAATACAAGACTGCACCTCGAAAGCTAAAGGAACAACATACCCAATTTTTTCAAATATCTTTTGTTTTCCCTCCCAAACATCAGCCAAAGTAATCTATAAAAAAGAGCTTCCATCACACATCTTAGGGGCCCCTTATAGTTGAAAAACTCTTGTTGTGAGAAAATTATCAATTTCTCAAAACTCTCAAACACTATCAAATATTTTCAAATATTCCCAAACACTCTAACTCTGAAAAACTCAGATCCCTTCATACATTAGCAAACCCTTTGATGCACCCCTCAACTTCCAGATAACTAACCTTCGACCCATTCCCCAACTACAGCATAATATTCTTTTGATTCACTCCCTGGACTTTTATATAATAACCTTCGATTCACTCACCACCATCATATAATCTCTTTCGATTCAGTGACTTCCCAAACCAAGCAGTAACTGAACTAGCTTCAGGAAGAATCCAGTGAAGCTCCATCCACCACAAAGAAGTCACCTACAGCTCCTTCGATTAACCACTTCAAGAGGTAAGTTATCTTTAAAACTTGGGACATGCTAATAAATCATTTGTACATACTAATAAAATGAAAATATAGATACCCCATTTAGGAAGTTGACCATGCCCTAACTTTCGATCCTCACTGCCTGTATGTTGAAAGTCTCAACCATGACTAGTTAGACTTTGGATTTTGGTGCCCAATAATCTCGTGTTAACCCCTGTCCTGTAGCTTTTGAAAGTTATAATTGTTAGTTTAATTTTACAGTTTAGACAGGTTCTCTGTATCCTTTGATTGGCTAAGCATTGAAGCCTTTCGAATCTCAACCTGGGAGCTTTGCATTCCTACAATCGAAGGAGGCAGCAAGGAGTTTGAAATGAAGAGTGCACCTTATATTGACTTCCAGGACAATCGAAAGAAGCAGGAAAAGGACGAAATCAAAAGTCATGTTCATACTAATTCTAGGCCCAATCGAAAGAAGCCAAAAAAAGGGGGAATCGAAAGAGCCTACTGCATGGATCTAAGGACTCACTTTTTCTCTCTTTTCATTTTATTTTTGTTTTATCTTTATATTTACTTGCTATTCAATATGGTTGTAATAGTTAGGATATTTTATTTTCTACATTTTTATTACTTTATACAAATGTTAGTAATTAGGATGTATGGCAAAATAAAACCAACAAGTAGACAACCAAAAAATCAAAGACAAAAATGCATGTAATCAAACACACTTTGCACACATGCACCTCTAGGGTAACCCACTTGTTGCTTCGGAAAATAGTCATGTCCCTCGAATATGGGCTTTTTAGCAAAGATCCTTGATAAAAGATCGTAGTCCCTCGATGGCCCTTGATGTTGCCTTCGGTAAACGATCTAGTCCATAACGAAATTGCTAAAATGTTCCATAAGTTGCCTTCTATGACTATACAAACGACCCACGCCCGTCCCTTCACATCCAATGATGGGGCTTCTTTCCAAGTCAATGGTAAGATAGCAACATCTAAAGGAGGAGGAAAAGAACATAAGACCTTTTGAGTAGGTAGGATGCTCCTAGTTGCTCGCTTGCTCACAACTAAAAACTACTTCCACACCAACACTTTCTATTGAAACATTTTCAAAAGACAAAGCTCTTTGTACGCATTCATATAGACACGAGAATCATTACAAAGGCACTTTTCAAAATCACTTTCAAAAAACATCTTCCACAAACATCTCTTTGAACTATTTTCAAAACCAACACTTTGTACGCATTCTTATAGAGACGAGAATCATTACAAAGACGTTTTCAAAATATTTTCAAACCCACACCACAAAGCACATTTTCAAACAAAAGCAAGTGATCTAGCAAGCACATAAGAGCCCGTAGGTAACTACGGATGAAAAGGGTGCTAACACCTTCCCTTTTCATAACTTACCCCCCGAACTCAAGAAAACATCTCTAAAGGTATTTCCTATTCTTTTCAACCTTTGCTTTTTGGATAAAAGAAAAGTCGGTGGTGACTCTTGCTATCCGTAATAATTGCAATCAAACGCAAAACACCCAAGTCAGTTCTCCCACCGTATTATAGCATGCATGGTAAGAAATAAATAAATTATACTTATTAAAATAGGAACCTGAAAAATGAACAATAAAGCGATTAATTACGAGTAATGTGTATCCTCTACAAGCCGGCAAGATTGACTTGTAGCCAAAATATCTCGAATTAAATTAAAGTAATCCTAAGCAAATTCTGGAAGTATGGAAACAAAACTAGGGTTGAAGTATTTCTCCGATGTGGAAAAATACTGCTTTGATGGTGGGGTTTTTTATTGCCTAAGTAGTTCTATGAAATCTGGAAAATTAATGCTAGGAATCTACACTGGAAAATATCAAAACAGACTACAAAAATAATGATGACAGAGAAAATGAAAATGAAAATAAATCTGCATAACAATTGTTCAGGGTGCGAGAGAGAGTGTCAATTTTTGGTAACTTCTTTAATATATAAAGTCCATTAGTTGAGGAAAAATAGGAATTCAACATGGAGAGGAATCAGAGAACATGTGCGCTGAGTCCGTCAAATGGAGAGAAAATCGTAACTGCTATATGGATTGTGGCGAGCGGCATGCGTGGGTAATGTAGGGCACATAACTCTTATATGTCTCGGTCGTAACATCCTTGTGGAGGGCGGCATGCCTTCTGGTGCAAGAAGTGCTGAAATGCTTCAAAAAGGCCATTTGAACTTCATTTCTCCATTGTTTTTCTTCCTTTTCTCATTTATTTGTTGCAAAAGCTAAGTGTCTGAAATATGTTGCAAATACTACAAACAAAGATAAAATGTGATATAATAAATGCATAATTGGAAGTTTTATCTACGTAAATCGGTTGGAAAATGCTATAACATTTCGTGCTATCAGGAATCAAGGATGGAAATATGTAGAGTAAAGAAGATGTCACGGATGGGGGAAAACAGCTTGCCACTAATGTCACAGAAGGTCCATGGACAGTTGTTCAAAAGCCAAAACGAGGAAGTAAGGTGGTCGATGGTTGGAGAATTAATGTCCCGGGAAGAGTTAATGATAGAGCCCAAAATGGTGGATCTAGATTCCAAGATTTGGAAAGTAACGATCTCAATATTATGGAATTTAGTGTTGTAGTGAATGAGCACATTAATGAGGAATCAATGGGAAATCATGGGGAATTTAAAATGTTGCCAAATGTGGAGTTGGTGTCAAATTACATAATAATATAAGGAATCATATAGCGGGCGAGTTTAAGATGGAGAGCTTAAGTAAAGAGCAGGAGAAAATAAATGACATGGAATTGGTTGATTCTTTGCACACTTTAGGAAATAATGAGGAGAAACATTATGGCAGTAATAAAACAAAAACGTTATCAGGTAACACATGGAGTGGTGGGAGGTGACATAATCATGAGGTTAAAAGTAAGAATATTTCTTTGGAAACCCGTGGCGGAATTCAAACAAAGGACAAAGTCATTGGAATGAGCAAGAAAGTTATCGAAGGCACTTTCGAATATTTTAAACTTGAGGATAATAAAGAGACAAACAAGTTTGACCTTTTTACATTAAAGAGGAGAGAGTTGCTTTCTGAAGTGGGGGACAGGGATAACAATATGGAGAATAGAGTAGATACAAATGGAAACCATATAGAGAAGGATTCCTAATTCTGGTATGATAGAATTCGGATGTTCTATGACATGTTGGGACATCTGATCTGACTTAAACAAACATGCAAGGTATAAAATATTAAAACAATACTGAAAACAATAAACAACACACATGAATTATTAACCCAGTTCGTAACAACCTTCCTACTATGGGGGCATACTTAGCCAGGGACAAGTCCACTTTGATAATATCAATTCATAGACTCTACAACAAACATACCAATTTACAGTCTACTAACTTAATCAATGTTCGTGCTATACGTCTATCTAAGACCCACCTAGATATGAGGCTCTCCTCAATTCCTCTTAAATCACATATAACGATTGAACAACAACGCGGGAAGACACACATCCATGACAGCTAAACAGAAGACAAACTTCCATGACCATGCATAGTCAAGACCTAAAGCTAAACTCTGTCATTTACAACTTTACTCCTAAATAAGAACACAACTTGGAGTTGCTTAAAAGCTTCCTCCAAGAATAATACTCAACTCATTACTTCACAGCTTCTGAGTGAGAACACAGTGACCATCTCACAACCTGAGTGGTTCACTTACACCAACTCTCCTAGAGTGTGGCAAGAGACTCAACCCTAATGATTACATCTTTAAGTTCACGGTTGGTACAAATCTCAGGTTACAAAGCTTCTATTTATAACATACTCCCAACTAGATTTAGGCCTTAAAAACACATCACATTCGCTATTACAAATCAATAGAAACTTCTGCTACAAACAAGGTCTTCAATAATTAGTTTCCTAATATATCTCCATATTTAGATACTACATATTCTTCAATATTCCGAATTGATTCATATTGACCTTCAAATTGGCGCCACATAGGATTGCATAATATTTTGCATCAGTTAAATCATAACAGAATATAATTATCCTCTTCATCTCAGGCGCGATGTCGTATGCTCCAAATGCTTAGAACTTCTCATCTCGACATGTCTTAACATAAGATAAAACTTCTTGCTCAAACTTGTTCCTGTTAGCAAGTTAACACATCCTATCTAACATATTGCTGCTATATTTGTTTTAAAAAAACTAATGCCAATCCTTAAAACTAAGGAATTTACAATCTACCCCTTTGACAAATTTTGTCTAAAACAAATAATAAAAGTTATAACCCTGATTACAACAATAACAAAAGTGCAATCCTTCAACAGTAGTCTTCAGCAACTACTAAACTCAGCAGTACAACACCATGGAGTCAGTCTTCAAATAAGATGTTAGGACATCTTGTTCGACATCTTCTTTGCAGAATTTCGAATGAGCTCCATTGCAGTATCAACTTCATAACCAAAGAACATAACCTTTAAGATAAGGAGTAGAAAGTCCTGAAGTCATTGGGTGTACATGAGGAAGAAGATAGCTGACACTCCCCCTCAACCCAGGAACCATTCCTTGTCATAGAAGACCAATGGTGGCATAAGAGATTACTTCACCACATTTTGATCAACATCCACTAGTCGACCTAGACAAATCAATCACCACTCCTGATAACTCAAAACACAAGTCACAATTATGTTCATAGCTCAGATCTTAAGTCACAAAAGAATTCACCAAAAACTAGATATAACTACTTATCCGACATCTTTGTGACATATCCGTAAAATCAGCCTCCAGATTAATCAATCGAGCACCTTGGGAACTTTGGTTATCACATTTCTCCCACTTTTTAGCCAAAACATGGAAAAGTAAGCCTTCACAATATCAGACCCAGGCACAACTTGCCCAAATCTGAATAAAAACCATTATGATGATGAACACTCGTATGGTGAAACAGGACAGAAGAACCCTTTATAAATAGCTGTGCAGTTACTCAGGAATTAATGATCTTTGAATACAACAATGATCTTCATCAAAGAAAACATTATTTGAGGTGAAAAACAGCTAAAATTAATATGCATAGTCCAAAACAACTTTGAACGACTTTTATTAGCTCTAGACTGTTTATGCTGAAAAGAACCAGTCCCAATACATGCACATGCATAATCAAACACACCTCCTGACACGTGTTTGATCAAACTGTCCATCAAAACTCCTTTGGTAATCATACATGAACCATATCATGAATAATGTCTTGACATCCGTTCATACATTGTCTTCTTTGCTTGCACATTGACCAACACATCTTCAACCACACTATCTTCCACTGGATTCTAAGTGTTCTCCTTTTACTTAGACTTAGTGACACACACCAAGACATCAAAATATCACATTTGTGATATCTCTCAATAATAAGGACCCTTAGAGAGTCCTTCACAAAATCTGTAGAGAAAAATAAATTCTCTCAGGCATAACCATTTAAGCACTAGAGAGACATGTGAATTCCTGATTTAAACACCAAGCTTCAAATGGCTAAAACTAACTATATCTTCTCAAGATCACCAATAACTTCATAATGTCATAACATTTTGTCTGACATCACACTCTCATAAAAGTCATAAAATCTCCACAAGTTTGAACAACACACAAATAATATTTGTACCATTGCAGCAACAATCCACAAACAAATAGATGACTCCCCCTGTCATGAATAACCAATGCTCCAACTGAAGACGAAAAATTGTGCACTAGATGAAAACACACGAAAGACTTCACGCTTTCATGTTGAAGAACATCACTTTCCCACATATGATAAACCCCGACTTCCTCAGTAGATTCAAACCAGATTCAGATGCTCTCACTCCTTGAGAATACATCCAAGCACTCTGACTTCTTCACAACACAAGGACACGTCTGATTATTGTCCTTTCATAACCACACTATGTATCATGACCTTTTGAATAGGCAAGATGTCATACATACTAGGTATGAAGTCACTAATAGTTTTCAATACTTCTTAGTTTTCTTAAAATCTTTACTAAGATCTAGATTATCAACACTCATATGGAGTGACTTGCAGCAGAAGAAAACACCTCCTCAAAACACTCTCTACTGAGTATTTGTCAGCACTCTTCTGCCCTTACATCCACTAGTAGTTGCTGATACTAGTAGAGTTTTCAACAAAGTAGTCATGCATTCACCAAGCATACTACTGTAGATAGGATCAGAATACATTCTAATCCATAAAGTCAGAAATGCCACTTCTGACAATAATGATTGAGCATCCAACTTCACATGCACAATCCCAAGAAAAAAAACACAACCATCAATGATCATGATGTTACAACTTCATTTGGGACATCAGCTTCTTAATGCAGAACCCAAAACACTTTGGTTCCAAAATCAATTCAAAGGACTCATTGTGCATATGAAACCTTTTATGAAGCTCCTAATAGAACACTCAGTCAGTGCAACTTACACTGGTTATTCCAAACACCTGAATGCTATGGAGAGAAATAAACTCTCACATATTCTATGAAACATAATGTTTAGAATGCATAACTGCATAACTCCTCAGAAAAATACTTAGTCTCCTGTCAAAGTATTCACCATCAGTCTCATGCACAACCTCCTTAGGATAATCAAATACTCAGCTCCCGTCAAAGTATTTATCATAGGTCATTTAATATTACCTTTTCACATAAGGCCGGAAAATTGGTCTGACAATCTTCTTTTGCAAACATCTGGCACCAGCTGATGATATTTATTCACACCATAAAATATTCTAGATAAAGTCAGTGGCTTGACCTTAAACTCCACTCTAGACAATAACACCTTCCTTGGCTGAAGGAATAAAACAGACTTTGAGATGATGTTCCAACATCAGATCCAACATCAGTCTCAAACACATGGATTTCACCATTAAATATGGTTTGGAGACACCATAATCTATAACTCTTAGAGGGGACACAAGAGGATCAACCATCAGTAGTTGATCAATCTTTAACTCTAGATCATCCATACATGCAGGAACCTGTATTTTATACATCTCAAGAATCTTCTTCTTAAACTTTTAACATTCAGACCTCCTGCCTAACTTTGAGATGTTGAATTCCATCCTTCTACACCTAAATAAGATATTCCCTCTAACAAGTATTTGCAGCAAACTTCAATAACCATGGCATTGAATGATCATTGTACACCACAAGCAGGGAGGTCAAACTAAGTTTGCATGTTCCAATACACAAGGATCCCCTTCAATCCTTGCACAACACCTGTTCTATTATTTGAGGATACCACATAACTGAACCCTAACTCAAAGAGGAACTTCCCATAGAGATACCAGGGAACCATAATCATTTGATCCAAAAGTAATAACTCCTTATTTCTTCCAACAACTGAGATGACCATCCTAGGTGACTCAAATGACACTTTAACAGTGCAGACACCAATCAACCATAAAATTGGGGTTGACACAACTCCAATGCAGAGAATCATTAAAAGACCTTTCCATAACAACAGAACAAGATTTCTATGCTCTCATAGACTTGATAAGAGTACCAAGTAGAGTAAACAACCTCCATCCTATTTATGAAAAGTACCACCAGACATATTGAGAAAAATAAATTCTCAAGATGTCAAGATATTATGTCTAACATTTCTTCAAGTTCTTCTAGCTTCAGATTAAGGACTCCCCCTTATTAACTGCTAAAAATTCCTTGAGAATCATACAGTAGCTGCACATCATGTGGTTAATCCATTACCTCCCTCAAACAGAATCTGTTTTATGGCCATAAACAAGATTCTATAAATTTGTCACCTTTGATCAGAAGGATCTTCCAGATGCCTAGAGAGAATGTCCTTAAAATTTGATTTTGACCTCCACATGTAAAGGATCTGGATGAGATATCTTTATCAAGCCTCCATAGGAGAACAAAACACAACCTCTACACTCCATCTTGCTTGAATCAGAGATAAATTGACCCAATAAGTAAACATATGTTAATCGTGTCATGACCAACATACTTATCTAAGATATGTTTCTAAATTAGAAACTTCTTAGACACAAATGCCTCCTCTTCCAAATCAGGAGTAGGTTCCAAATATAAATTGTCATTACACATTTGTTTAGCACCGAAGCATATGGTATGCCCTACCTTTATCCAATAAGATTCTGCACAATCTGCTGGTTTGATGTTTCAACATATAGTAAGACAATAGTTCCGTTCATAAGGAACACACCAAGAGGTCCTCTATCAAAGCCCGGAGATTGGCCTTTTAGGGTTGGAAGCAAAAATAAATTTCCTCTACCAGATCTCTCTTCAACAAACTCATATAAAAGTGCCTTTATGAGTGAGATTGGGATAAACTTCAAGTATCTTTGGCAACTCTAAAAAGCTATTCGAACCTCTCCTCAAGTATCACCACACCATGGGATACTCCTTCAAAGGATAATAGAGTGTTGTAAACTCAACACACAAAACCACCAAGAGTTTTCCATCAGATATATATGCAGCAGAACACAAACAAGAAAACTCCTCAACAACCTTCAGGCACAACATAAACCTTTGCATAAACACACCATACTCCAGGTGCAACAAGTTAACCTAGGTTTGAAAATAAATCAAATCGTCAACACAGTAGCTTGCCTTCAAAGCTACACGCCTGAAAACAACACAGACAGGTCCAATACACGCACTGTCACGAATAGTCCATCCTCCACTTCAAGGGACCATTAAAAAATAATATGAACTATCCAAGTTCAAACAACATTTCAATAGAAACATTCTACCTTGCACATAAACCAGAGAGTATCCCCCACTAATCTCATCTAGGAACAGACAAGATGCCTACTCTGATACCAATTGAAATTATGGTATGATAGAATTTAGATGTCCTGATAGAATTCAGATGTCCTATGACATGTTGGGACATTTGAACTGACTTAAACAAAAAGGAAAGATATAAACATATCAAAACAAAACTAAAAAGCAATAAACAACACAGAGGAATAGTTAACCCTGTTCGAAACAACCTTCCAACTCTGGGGGCATACCAAGTCGGGGACAAGTCCATTATGATAGTATTAATTCATAGACCCTACATCCAACATACCGGTTTATAGTCTACTCAATTAATCACTATCTGTGTTATACTTCTATCTAAGACTCACCTAGATATGAGTCCTTCCTCAATCCCTCTTCAATCACAAATAGCGATTGGACAACAACACAGGAAGACACACTTCTATGACAGCAAAACAAAAGACACACTTCCATAACCATACCTAGTCAAGACCTAAAGCTAAACTCCACCATTTATAACTTTACTCCTAACTAAGAACACAACTTGGAGTTTCTTAAAAGCTTCCTCCAAGAATAATACTCCACTCATTACTTCACAGCTTCTGAGTGAGAACACAATGACCATCTCATAACCCGAGTGGTTCCCTTACACTAACTCTCATAGAGAGTGGTGAAAGACTCAGCCCTAATGATGACATCTTTAAGTTCACCGATGGTACAAATCCTAAGTTACAAAGCTTCTATTTATAACCTATTCCCAACTGGATTTGGGCCTTCAAAACACAACACATTCGCTGTTACAAATCAGCTGAAACTTCTTCTACAAAAAAGGTCTTCAATCATTAGTTTCCTAATATATCTCCATATTTAGAAACTACATATTCTTCAATATTTTGAATTGATTCTTCTTGACCTTTAAATCAGTGCCACATAGAATTGTATAATATTCCCATAATATTTTGCATCAGTTAAATCATAACAGAATCTAATTGTCTTCTTTAGCTCAGGGACGATGTCGCAAGCTCCTTCATAGGACATCTCATCCAATATGTTTCTCCAGATGATGACAACTTCTCATCTCAACTTGTCTTAAATTTAGATAGGACTTCTTTCTCAAACTTGTTCTTGTTAGCAAGTTAACACATCTTATCTAACATATTAATGTTATATTTGTTTTACAAGAATTAATGTCAATCCTTAAAACTAAGGAACTTACAATTCCCATGTCGATAAAATTGATCTCATTGAATTAGCTAAACCTCCTGACTGTAATAATAAGTCAAGTAAGAGGGAGAAATTTAGACCGGAAGGTACCGTATGTTATGGAGAAAATTCTAGAGGACGACATGAAAGACAGTGATGATGATAAGGTTCTAGAGGAAGTTGAAGAGGCAGTTAGTTAAAATCCGCTAACTGTCTAAAATCCTTATTTGTTAATAGTTATTATGATGTGTACAAACATAAGGTTAATGGTTTGGAATTATAGAGAAGAAGCTAGCAGTTCCTGCTATTGTTACTGTAAATATTACGTGGATAACTACAAACCTTATGTTTTAGTTGTCGTTGAGACTAGGTGCAATCCAACCAATCTTAGTGCCTCCTTCAAGCGGCTGGGCTTTGATGTGATGGATAGTGTGGAGAGTAGAAGTTATGATAGGGGGATAGTGGTGGGTTGGAAGATAAATGATCTGAAGATGCAAGTTTGTCAGAAAAATAGCCAGTTTATTCATTTAAAGGTTAAGATGGAAAATATGGATGAATGGTGGTTCACTCCAATTTATGCTAGTTCGTATGGGATTAATAAAAAGATATTGTGGGAGGAGTTACAGATTCTAGGAAATGGTATCAATGAGTCGTGGCTAATTGCTGTGGATTTTAATGATATTGCTCAATTAGATGAAAAGAAAGGTGGAGTTAGGGCTTCCAGTAGTAGATGTACAAGATTTTGTGACAGAATGAAGAGATGTAAGGTTAATGACCTTGAAGCTAGAGGACCTAAGTTCACTTGGAGAGGTCTAGTATTCCATGGTGTCAGCATATTTATGAAAAGTTGGATAGAGCTTTGAGTAATGATGAGTGGTGTTTGTTATTTCCTGAATCCTTTGTAAACATTTTGATAAGAGTGGAGTTCTCGGACCATCATCCCATTCTTATTAATCTCTAAGATAATATGCATGTGTTTAAGCATAGATTGTTTCAGTTTGAGAATGCATGGTTGCTAAATGATTCTTACAATAACATGCTTCAGAAGTCTTGGAATGAGGAGCACTAATTTATTACAAATCTGAAAAATATGGTAGCTGGTATTGAAACATGGAAGTTTTATTCTTTAGAGAGTGTGAAAAGACTTAAAAGAGAGATATTGAGAAGGCTTGAAGGCATCCATAAAAAGCTTCAGTTACATGACAATCATGGGGGTATGATTAGGATGGAAACTAAGTTACAGGAGGAGCTTAGTAGAATTCTGAATTAAGAGGAATTAATGTGGCACCAACGGTGAAGAACTTTATGGTTAGCGGATGGGGATTGTTGTACCCCAATTTTTGCCCTTAAGATTCCTCTATCATATCATATCCACTCAATCACAACAACATCACACTAGGGTTTGGTTCTTCTCCTTATCTTTAGCTTTGCTAATGGGGAATCACCAAGCACCTTGACTTGTATTTTGTGATCATCTATGTTTTGTATTGATTAACTTTTAACTAATAAATACAATGAATTTTTTCCCTAATTGATGATATTATAGGTGAAAGCACAACACATTCCATCAAGTTAAGTTATAGGTTCATGAGTTTATTCTGATGCCTTCTTCAACAAAGTTTAATTGAGATTCAAGCTTCATCATTGAATATTTTTTGAAGTAATATCATGACAAAGTCTATTATGATCCATCATGCCTCAAGTTATTAAATATAGTCCAAAGATGCAAGGGTTGATTGGAGAAGTTTGACCTAACTGGACAAGTCTTTTATTTCTTGATCACAAGTGCATATCTCCCTCAGTTCTCAATATTTGAAAGTGGTCATGGTTGCCATGGTTTCTCATTATCATCCTCAACAAATTATATTTACATTACAAAAGTATTTGTACAAGGAGGTTTGTCAAAATTGAAAAGGTTTTCCAAGGCATTTTGTTGCTATAGGAGCTAGGGTTTTAAACTTATAAAGGCTATATCTTGCTCATTTTTGGTATTTTTGAGTGATTTCAAAAACATGCTTCTCTTCAAATGGTTATCAACAAATCACTTCAAAAGTTTCAAGAAAAAATTGTGTGGAAGATACCTAATGATGAAGAAAGATTACAAGTCCTCTAGATAGGCCATCGAATTCCCTTATGTGAATTCAAAAGATCATAACTTGGTCAATTTTTATCTCCTTGAGCCCATTATTTTTCCATAATAATCCTAAGGGTGTGAACTTCAACTCTTATTTTATGTTCAAAGCTTGAAAATGGATGGAAGATGTCCTAAGGATGCAAAAGATTATAGGTCATCTCATGAATTTTCACCAATTTTGCAAGACCATAACTTTTTCAATACTTGGTATTTTTAAGTGATTCAAGTTTCAAAATGATATTTAGGAAGTCTATTTTAAGCTAGCATCAATGATCAAATCTCAGTTTTGGAAGGAAGTCTTGTTTGAGCTCAAAACATTACAAGTCATTTTTGAAGAGAGAACATAAAATTTTTCTAAGTATAAAAGTCAGCATCTTTTTCTCAACTTTGACTCATCACAAATCTTAGCTCAAACATCCATTAATTCCCATTATTTTCACATTGTAAAGGTTGTGATCTCATCTTTCTAAAGTATGAGGAATTATTCCCTAATACTCATTGAGCTGTGAATGCCATTGAGTCAAAAATGGTACCTTGAAACTGAAGTTTCACTTCAAGTCAGAATTTGAAATTCATGTCGTGGCTTCTAAATATCAAATTAGAACGCGTTTTTGGTCTAAACATATTTAACCAACTTTCCAAAGTGGATTAGAGCCTTGAAACGCAAGGATTGAGTGAGTTTTGATGCTAAACAGGTCACACACTCCTCATGTACCAGGTTCACACGATTTCCCTCCAAACTTCATCATTTCACACGCTTAAGCATTCCATTAGCTTCCCTATAAATAGAGGATCATACCTCATTCATTTTCTCAAGCTTGAAAATCCAAAATCACTATGTCAAACTCCCTCCATAACACCATTTTCTGAGATTTCGAATTCCTATTTTCTCCACTTCTCAATTCAATTTCTTCATTGATCTTTCATCCTTGAACAACTAACAGAAGAAGAATCAAGCCTTGAGATGCCCAAAATCGTGTTAGCCAAGTCCATTTACAGAGCAACTTAATTTGTCTTCATTCAGGGAGTTTAAGGCATCAAAACTTCTAACTTAAATTACTGGAATGGTCTATGATGTTCACTGATGCTTGTTATTAACTCAATTTTAGTGAATCAATATGATTGATACTTCTGTTTTCAATTTAAAAATTTTCAAAACAACTCTGATCTTTTTCAAATCGAGTAAGTTGTGTTTTATATAAATTTGGCGCAAGGATATGGTTGTGATCGTCTTGAAGAGACGCGTCTAATGATACCACTATGAGCTTATAAACTTACAGATTTAAGGATTATGATTTCACCCTAGTTGCAGGGTAGCTGGAGGTTGAAGATGACCTACGTGGCCTCTTCAATCAATGAAAGCGTGACAATTGAAATATTGTGATTGGTCTGAATTTCGTGACTTCGGTGCGCTTTTATTGACCAGGGATCATCATACATCTTCGTTTCTGAGCCACTTGATGTGCCAGCGTGTTTTAGTGAATTGGATCCAACGCCTTACGTTATTTCTGATATATTTATTTTTATAAAATTTGTTTAAAATTTGTTTTAATTTCAAAAATTCATAACTCTTTTATTTTTTACCCAAAAATTATAAAAAAATATAAAAAAATAATTTGAGTTGTTTCTTACGTTGTGAATATTTTTTCATATTTTTATTTTAAGGTTTGATATTTTATATAATTTTTGCTTTGTTTGCTTTATTTTAATTGTTTAAAAAATACTTTCTGACATTTTTAAATTCTGAAACTTCTTAAAAGAATCATTTTCATTGTTTCTGACTTTCTGAAGTTTTTTTAGAATTTTATTCTGACTTTTACTATTTTTTATCTTTTTTCTACTTATTTGAGTAGTTTTAATTAGTTTAAAAATAGTTTCTGACATTAAAAAATTACCAAAATTTTTATAAAAATATTTGAGCTCATTTTTAATTTTTCTATGGTGCCATTGAATTTTTCTTGATTGTTTTGAATATAATTGTTATTTTCCCTTTTAATTTTCATTTAAAAACAATTTTAAATTTTTTTTCTTTATTTTAAAAAACAATTTTATTTTGTATATATTCTGGTTGATCTTGGACTATGAGATTTTAATCATGAGCTTCATTAACATCGTGGATCTTGGGTGTTGAGTTTAACTCCACTAAAATGGATGGATGATTTTAATGATGGCTTGATTAAATTTTTGGTTCAAATGTGGTTTAATTCTTATTTCATCCCTCTTCATCTTATCCTCTTCTTATTGTGTCACGTGTTGTTAAAGGATGATATACATATCATCTCTCCAAACATAAAACACATAAATTACGATTGACTGGTCACAAAATAGGTGCGACTTCTATATAAGTCCACTTACGATTGCTTAACATAGCACAAAATTTTGTCCTGATTCGAGAAATGATCATTCATGGCTCAAACCCATGTTTGTAAGCCCAAGTATATTAATTTGAATCCTTTGATCCAATAACCTTGAGATTCATTATTAGGAGGCTTTGGTCTTATCAATCCTCTAATGAATCTTCATAAGTTTTGGTCAAAGTTAATCACTTAAACATCGTTGGTCGTTTATGGTTTCCTTGAGAATTTTAAATGAATAATATACTTGACAAAAAGCAAATGAAACTTGTTATTGAGAGATTTGGTTTTATCAATCCTCTAATGAGTTTCAAATGCAAGTTTAATTTCTAACAATTGACTTTATTTTGTGCTTTTACTTTATGCTTTTACTTTAAGCACATTTATTTTAGCATTTACATTTCATGCTATTTACATCTTTGCTCATTTGAGCATTTACATTTATGTCATTTTTATTTTTGCTCACTTGAGCTTTTCATTTCTTTTTGAAGATACTTAATAATCAACTTGAACCATAAAAAGCTTTAATGTTATTTGGACTATTTGGTTACTATCCTTGGCATTATGGAGTGATGGACCTCTTGGACTTAGGATTAGAGACCTTGACTTACCTTGGGACCTTTTGACCTCAACTGTTATTTTGTCTGGAGTTCTTGGGGTTTACCCCAAGACATTAGGTTGTTTGTTTTCTTTGTGTGCAGGTTATTGTGATTACATGCTTTGTTTGTGATCAGGAATTCTAATGTATACAACCGCTACTCTGCCCAATTTTTGTGAAGACTTAAGGCAATTGAATCTTGGTTTTCTTAAGAGGTTTATTATCTTTGCTTGTTTGGTTTTAAATCCAAAGGATGAGAATTCTACATTGACTCATTGTGTCAAGTGTTGACTTCTTGTTGGTTAGACGGTTCTTTTCCCTAGCTTTTACCTTATGCTTTAGGATAGTCCCTTCATCTCCTCCCACTTTCTTTAATTTCAAAAATATTCTCCCTCCTTTCCAAAATTATTCTTGTTTCTAAACTTGAACCGCTTTCATAATAAACTTGGACTTATGTCCATGCATTTTCAAAATATTTTCTTAATCAAACTTCAACCAATTTAATAATACTTTGACATTTTTGTGAGAAGACTAAAAGTCAGCCAATCTCATTCAAAACTTTTTTCCACTTTGGCTTTTCATTTTAAAATTTTCTCAAAAGATTAGACTCTTGTCAATCTTTGTAGTGATGTGAGCTACTATACTTCTATGATATATAGTGAAGTGAGATATTTTCCACTTGGGTGTTGAGAGAGGCTTTGTTGATTTTAAAATCCAAGCCATATCCTCCACTTTGAGATGATGCAAATTCTCTTTTCTCATAATTGTGGGTAGTAAGCATATTCTTCCACTCGTATAAGACGATGATGTCTCGTCTCTTAAAATTAACCAATACACATATGTTTCAAAATTTTCAAAGGTGAACTACGAGTACCCTGATCCCTTATTGCACCGAAGATGGTACGTAGGCACTAAAGGTTCGCAACCGCGGCAAGTTCAAAAATCATTAAAAAAAATACTTCTTTTCTCATCTCCACCATCTATTTTTTATACAACTCTTATAACCAAAATACACATATTTTCAAAGAGGTTCCTGCGGAGTATCATAGATGTTTAGGGTGCTAATATCTTCCCTTTGCATAACCAACCCCAAACTTAGATTCTCTCCCCCTCTTTTGGATTATTAGCTCTTTTTCCATTCCTCTGGAAACAATAAAGCGCGGTGGAGATTTTTATTTGATATGTGCGAGTCAAGTCAATCCAATGGCTTAGTCTCAACATTTCTACCGCTATAGAAAAAAAAGAATTCACTGGGGAATATCAGATCGACTTATTGCTGGTCCATCCCTAAGTGGATTGATAATATATTTGTTTATTTGTGTATGTGCTATTATTTGTTGTATATTATATGTTTTATATATGTTTGTCTGGACTTTTCTGGTTTTCAAGGTGCTTGGTGATTACTCATGAGTCCAATACCCTGACTTGGGAAAACTTAAGATAGGACGAGCGGTATAGTCATGTTAACTTTGAGGGAGTAATCCTAAAAAAGGAGGCATGAGATCCCCCACTCAGTGGAGGCCCCTTTGATTGTAGTTTCGTTTACCGAGTAATCAGGAAGACGTGCTGCTTTTGAACTGGGAGCCTGCTGAAACTAAGGACCGTAGAACCTTTAACCCATCTTGGCCTTTTTGGTGTAGTGCGAAAAATATGACGGAGTAATACGGAAATGGTTGTCATGCGATACTATGCTTGGACGAGTTTTTCTTGAGAATATTTCTAATTGTCGAGTCAATCGGGACGTTGGTAATATCCGAAGGAAGGATGTAGACTTTGGGAACCTCTTAGAACCTTGTTCGGCAGGTGATAAACTTCTAGATCATACCATGTGGGTAGTACCTTTGACATCATGCTCGTGACGTCAAACCTATGAACCCTATGTTTGTGATCTTGTGTGTGATTGTTGCATCATGCATTTATGCACCCATGAGCATCCTTTAAAACATTTTGTTTCAAGGGACTTAAAAGTTGACTCTTTGTGAATATCTCATGTACTTTTTGACTATGAATTCTGGAAAAAGAAAGACTAAGAAGTACATTTTCAAAGATCCCAAGATAGATGAGTTGATGAGTCTGATTCTCGAGATCGAGAGTTCTACAGATTTTCGGAGAAAGTATGGGTCCATCATTTATCTTATGAAGCTCGGGATGAAGGAGGGTCTTCTCTCTACTTTAGTCTAGCTCTATGATCCAATGTATAAAATGCTTTACTTTCCCCAATTAGCAGTTGATACCTACATTGGTAGAGTATTCTTATCTATTGGGTTTACATATTACCAATCGTGTTCCTTTTACCGGTTTGGAGGGGGAGCAAAAATCCCATGAGATTGTTGCTTTGATCCATTTGGGGAAGGCTGAGGTTGAAGCCTACATGACTGCCAAAGGAGGTATTAGAGGATTACCCACTCAGTTCTTATTGGAGAAAGCTCGCTATTTTGCTAGGATGAAGAGTATGGTTTCTTTTGAGGCCATCTTTTCTCTACTCGCTTATGGGTTGTTCTTATTTCCCAATGTCGACAAGTTTATGGATATCAATTCCATTAGGATCTTTATGATTTGGAATCTAATCCCTACATTATTGGGTGATGCCTATTACTCTATTCATTTTCGGGATTCTTACCATGGAGGGATGATCATTTGCTGCACACCTTTGTTGTATCAGTGGTTTATTTCTTACTTACCTAGGTCTGATGCTTTATGGAGTGTCAGGAAGGAACCTCGTTGGGCTCCGAAGATTATGGACCTCACTCATTTAGATATTGTTTAGTACCATCAGGCTTACCACGATGTAGAGATTGTTGACGGTTATGGTAGTTTCCCTAATGTACCTTTTCTTGATAAAAAGGGAGGAATTAACTATAATCCCATTCTTGCACGAAGACAACTTGGATATCCGATGATGGATAAACTAAATAGTATTCATTTGAGTGGTTTCTTCCTTAAAGAATGAGAGGTTCATAAGGAAGCTAAAGAGGAGATTGCAAAATCTTGGCTTCATATTCACAGGAAGAGTAGGAAAGACTTGGGACCTAGAGGGGTTGTTTCTTTGGAGCCTTATCTTCAGTGGGTACAAGCAAGAGCCATCCAGTTGAAGATGTCGTATTCCCATGAAGCACCCATGCCTGACCCTGGAGAGGCAAGAGGATTTATTTTCCTCTGGAGCTCATTCAGGACCTAGTTGCTCACTTCCTGACCCCGGTGATTGGAAAAAGGTCGCTGACAAGTATGCAGAAGAGAACAAGCAGTTCAAGGCCCAGATTGCAAGACTCGCAAGGAAACATCGATGTGTGGAGTGATATTCATCAACTTTGCTTTCTTAGGATCTTATATTGTACTTGGTATTATTGAAACTTGTACTAAAAGTTGTAATTCATTTTGAAGTTATTATCATGAGATTTTCAGTATTTCAAATGTGTTAGTACTTTAATATTTGCAGATTGTATATAAATCTTTGAGTTCCTTGAATTATTAATAAATAAAATAAATCATGTGCATTGCATATCACGAATCATATTGTACATACTTCTTGCATTTATATTCATACCCAGGTATCTTACTGTGCTTCTTTACTTCATTCAGCAAGTTGTCTCACCAATATAATACTCGGACCAATTTCAGAAGAAAGATGGATAATCTAGAACAAGAGAATCACGAGTTACGCAAAGAAGTTATTACTCTGAAGGCCGGTATGGCCAATGTCACTGATTTGATGGAATCGTTGGTGGATGCTCAGAATCAGCCACCACTTGCTCAACCTCAACAAACAACATTTTCTTCTGAAGCTCCGACAGTTCCTGTTTCTATTACTCTAATTACTGTTGTTCAAAATCGTATGCCTCAGGGTTATACATGGGGAATTCCAGAGAACTTTGTGCCAGAAGTTATAATCAAGATGCTCAGGTTGCTGCTGCTCCTGCACCTCCTGTAGTGCATCTTACTCCTGTTGCTAAAAATGAGATTCAATATGCCGCACCTCCTTCGGTGAATGTTGTACCATTTTCTAATGATGATGTTTATCGCCCTATTCCTCCTCCAAGTGAATGCTTGGGTGTCTATGACCAAATGGACGATTTTTAGGATCAGTTTCATAAGATGCAGAAAGAGTTGAAGGCCCTTAGAGGAAAATAACTGTTTGGGCAGAATGTGAATGCTGTGTTTGGTTCCAAATGTGAAAATACCTGTAAAGTTCAAAGTACCAGAATTCAAGAAATACAAGGGAAATACTTGTTCTCGTGCTCACTTAGTGATGTATGTGTGAAGGATGTCTACTCACACCGATGATCAACGCCTGTTGATCCACTTTTTCCAAGACAGTTTGACCGGTGCAGCATTAAAGTGGTACATGAGCCTTGATAGTGCCAATATTCAAACTTTAAATGACCTGGGTGAAGAGTTTATTAGACAGTACACATATAATATGGACATGGAACCTGAAAATGATCGACTCAGGGCAATGGTCCAGAAGGACAAAGAGTCATTTAAGGAATATGCACAGAGATGGCGTGAAGTAGCCGCCCAAGTGATCCCTCCAATGGAAGAAAAAGAGATGACAACATTTTTTTGAAGACTTTAGGTGCTTTCTATTATGAAAGAATGATGGCGAGTGCGCCAAGTGATTTTACCTAGATGGTGGGCATGGGTGTTCGTTTGGAAGAAGCTGTAAGAGAGGGTCGTTGACAAGAAGTGAAAATTCTAGCAGTGCGAAGAAACCATCATACGAGTTTTCTAAGAAGAAAGAGGGAGAGACAAATGTTGTTATTCAAGAGAGAAGGGTTAATCCTCCTAGAAGAAATCATTAGCGCTACCAACAGGTTTCTTCGGTAACTCCAGTTGTCAATACGGCTCCAACCATAGTGGCTTATCAAAGACCAACCCCTCAGGGAAATCAAGGGCAGAATCAGAGGAGAGAGGCTTTTGACTTTACCCCCATGAGCTATGCAGAATTACTCCTAGTATTGATTCAGAAAAAGTTAGTTCAGATCAGGCCACCCCCACTATACCATCACCTTTGGCTTGGTATTATAAGGAAGATCAGACGTGCGCTTTTCATGAAGGTACACCAGGGCACAATGTGGAAAATTGTTATCCTCTGAAATCAGAAGTACAAAAAATGGTGAGATCTGGCCTTTTGTCCTTTAAAGATGTCATCCCTAATGTAAAAGACAATCCTTTGCCAAAGCATGGAGAAGCAAATGCTATCAACATGGTTGCTAGTTGTCCAGGGGACTTCCGGATTTTTGATATCAACTTGGTCATAGGAGACTTGGTAAAGATGCATGCCGACCTTTGCGAGTTTAGTTATTATATGTATGACCATGCTGGTTGTGGTATCTGCAGTACTGATATATAAGGGTGTGATAAGACAAAGGCTCATTTGTAGGAAATGATGGATGAAGGCCCCATTCATATAATCAGGCCTAGGGCGGAATACGAGGCAGAAGTGAACATGGTCTTTGGATTTCCTGGAGAGTTTTGAATCTTTGATGAGAACCATATGAATTATGATTTACTGCAATTACACACTATTATCTGCTACATGGATGGTCAAGTAGAACACCATTATGGATCTTACCAGATTTGCTGCAGAGATTCTCGTGGTTATTCCATTGTGAAAAGAGGTATTCAGTTGTTATTGGATAATGATACTATCAAGGTTTCAGGCCATAGAGATAATTATCACGGAATTAATGTGATTGAAGATTGTTGGCTAAGACTGAGTCGGATGATGAATACACTTCTGCGGATGAATTCTTTTCCTCAGACGAAGATATGATCTCTAGTGATGATTCTGCAATTACCAAATATTTCGAAGAAGGTGAGAACGTAATTGTGCCTTATTTCAGCGATCCCTCCCCTATAGAGATTGAATACAGTAGCAAGCCAGTTGTTGCTCCAGTGGTTATTTACTTGTCGGGTCCTGTACCTTACAAATCAGACAAAGCCTTAGCGTATAAATACAATGCTACAATTCTAGAGGATGGTGTGGAAGTTCCCATCCAGCCTTTGTCTGATGTCAAGAATATTGTTGAGGTCAGTAGAGTGACCTGCAGTGGTCGTGTGTTCGCACCTGTTATTCGAGGGAATGTCAGTGCCGATAAGAAGGTTGTCGAAAGTGTTGAAACTAAGAAAGAGGTAGGGGAATCCAGCGGTGCTACTCCGGAAAAATAGGTGGATGATATATTAAATATTATCAAGATGAGCGACTACAGGATCGTAGATCAATTGTTGCAGACTCCTTCAAAGATATCTATTCTAGCCTTACTGATGAATTCTTCTGCCCATAGAGAATCTTTAATGAGAGTGTTAGTTCAAGCCTTCATGGAAAGTGATATGTCGTTAAACCAATTCAGCAGTGTAGTAGGGAATATTACATGCTGTAATAACCTAAGCTTATGTGATGATGAATTTCCTGACGAAGGAAGAAATCATAATTTGGCTCTCCGTATATCCATGACCTGTAAGAATGATTCATTGTCAAATGTGATGATTGATAATGGGTCCGCCTTAAATGTCATACCAAGGAGCACGCTGATGAAGCTGAAATATCAAAAATCTCCCATGCACCCAAGTGGCATAATTGTAAAAGCTTTCGATGGATCAAGGAAGTCTGTTATTAGGGAAGTGGATCTGCCTATTCACGTAGGCCCGTACTTGTTTCAGATTACTTTCCAAGTCATGGATATTGTGCCCACTTACAGTTGTTTACTAGGACGACCATGGATACATGAGACAGGGGATGTCACTTCAACTTTGCACCAAAAGCTGAAGTTCGTGCGTGAAGCAAAAGTGGTATCATAAATGGAGAGCAAGCATTGTTAATATCTCATCTATCCTTTTTCAGTATTGTGGAAGCATATGAAGCTGCTGTTGGAACTCAGTTCTAAGCTTTATCCATTGATAATGTAAGGGAGAATGAGAATTCTATGGTTTCATTCAAAGATGCTCAACAGGTTGTGCGTAATGGCCCTAGTAAGGTATGGGGGCAAATTGTGGTTTTCTACGAAGAATGAAAAAGGTGAGAACATGAAGCCGAAGTCTGCTTTGGGCACGTATCAGGATATTTTCCACAACGGAGGTTTTCTTCTTCCAACTGTTTCTAGGATCAATGTTATTCAAGAAGATGAAGACGAGCAGGAAATGCCAAATTATGTGACACATGGAGCTAGAGTCCAGAACTGGGTCATTATTGATGTTCCCTCTTGCATACATGTCTCAAAGTAATTTGTTTTTGTTAATCTTTTCAAAAAACATTCACTCTGCCCAAGGTGAAAGTTGATTTTATATGGGCTTATCTGTTTTCCTTGATCATTAAAATCATTAATAAAAGTTCTCTTTAATTACCAAATTGTGTTTTTATTTTATGCTTTTTCTTGGAAAATGGTAATAAAAAAAAACCTTTTGGAATAAATAATAATTGTAATTAAATCTGCATAATCACTTCATATATGTGTCAGTTTCTAAAAGTAATCATAAATCATATGTGCAGATTAATTAAAAAAACATGTTGAATATAATGACCCTGCACTCTCTCCTAACTTTAAATATCCTGTGTATGTGTATGAAGAAGAAGAATATGATGAAATTCCAGAAGAGGTTTCACAGTTGCTCGAGCGCGAGGAAAATGCCATTCATCCGTATAAAGAGCCATTGAAGACAATGAATTTGGGTTCAAAGGAAGATCCAAAGGAAGTCAAGATTGAAGCATTGATGCATCCCGACATAAAGAGAAAGTTGATTGAATTATTGAAAGAGTATGTGGACATCTTTGCTTGGTCATACCAAGATATTCCGGGTTTGGATACATATATGTGGAGCATCATTTGCCGCTAAAGCCAGAGTGCCTGCCAGTCAAGCAGAAATTGCAAAGAACTCACCCAGATATGGAAGTAAAAATTAAAGAAGAAGTTTTAAAGCAGATTAATGCCGGTTTTCCTGTAACATCAGTGTACCCACAATGGATTGCCAATATTATCCCAGTACCAAAGAAAGACAAAAAAGTTTACATGTGCGTTGATTATAGAGATTTAAATAAAGCTAGTCCAAAAGATGATTTTCCATTGCCACATATTAATATGTTGGTTGATAGTATAACAAAATTCAAAATATTCTCATTCATGGACGGATTTTCCAGATAAAATCAAATCAGAGTGGCTCATGTGGACATGGAAAAAACAACATTTATCAAACCCGGAGGAACATTCTGTTACATAGTGATTCCCTTCGGGTTGAAGAACGATGGTGCAACGTACCAGAGGGCTATGACAATCCTATTCCATGTTCTGATGCACAAGGAAATTGAGGTATATGTTGATGATATAATTGCTAAGTCCCAGACTAAAGAAGGGCATATAGAAGATTTGTTGAAATTGTTTCAGCGTTTGAGGAAGTTTCGTCTCCGCTTGAATCCAAATAAATGCACCTTCGGTGTCTGATCAAGGAAGTCGTTAGGTTTCATTGTCAGCCAAAAAGGAATTGAAGTTGACCTTGATAAAGTCAAAGAAATTCAAGAAATGCCTGCTGTAACACGGTGGGAGATATGACTTAGGTGCTTTGTGTTTTATCGCAATTGTTGCGGATAGCAAGAGTCGCCACCGACTTTTCTTTTATCCAAATAAAGGAAAGGGTGAATAGAATAGGAAATCCATTTGAGATTATTTTCTTGAGTTCGGGGGGTAGATTATGAAAAGGGAAGGTGTTAGCACCCTTTTCATCCATAGTTATCTATGGGCTCTTAGTTGCTTTCTAGATCATTTCTTTTGTTTGAAAGTGTGCTTTGTGGTGGGTTTTGAAAGTATTTTGAAAAAGCGCCTTCATTTAGGAAAAATTTGTAATGATTCTCGTCTCTATAAGAATGTATACAAAGTGTTGGACTTTTGAAAATATTTCATGGAAATTATTGGTGCATTTAGAAAGGTGTTTGTGTTTGAAGATGAGCAAGCAACTAAGAATGTTTCTACTTACTCAAAAAGTATTTGTTCTTTTCCTCCTTTGATATTGCTATCTTACCATTGATTGGTAAGAAGCCTTATCTTTGGATGTAAAGGGACGGGCGTGGGTCATCGTATAGTCATGATAACAATGTTGTGAGATATCTTAGCATTTCTTTTAAGGGACTAAGATCATTTGTAAGGAAACATTTGAAGCGTCATGGAGGAACTATGATCTTGTATTTTTGATTGTTTTTTCTAAGATGTCTCACATGCATAACATGACCATTTTTCAGAAGGAAACAAGTGGATTTAACCCTAGATGTGCACGTGTGCAAAGTGTGTTTGATTCCATGCATTTTTGTCTTTTTGATCAGGGTGATCTAGTTGTTGATTTTATCTTGCCATACACTCTAATTACTAGCATTTTGTGTAAAGTAAAAAAATGCAGAAAGATAAAATCCTACACTATTACAACCTTATTAAATTGCATGAAAATATAAAGGAAAAAATAAGATAAAAGCAAGAAAAAGGGTCTTTTCGATTTAGGCAGAAAACCCTTCGATTCTGTACTTTCTGGCTCTCTTCGATCTGGCCTGAAAAGGGTGAAGGCATGACTTTCAATTGGGGGCCTGGAGGCCAACATGTTGAGCCTTTTGAATGGGCCTGGAATTAGTGTGATGTGCCTTCTGGCTGCCTCTTTCGTTTGACTTGGAGGCTACTGTGGAAGCCAGAGGCTTCGTTTCCAACTTCCTGTTTCTTGTTTCTTTCGTTTGAGTTTGAATAGAAACATGGCCTAAGGTCATGCCAACATTACCTTAGGGCCAAGTTAGTCTTTAAAGCATGTTTAAAATGTACAAAGAGCAAAAAATAAGAAGGTTGTTAACCATGGAACATATTAAAAGGGTGGAAACGAAAAGAAGAACAATAGTATGTACATGTTTGAAACGAAAAGAAAGTTTATTTACATGCTATGCTGGAAATAAAGGGTCCAAGTTTAAGAATCACTTACCCTGCTGGAGGCTGGAACGTGTGCTAGACCTTGAAGTGGTTACCTTAAATGCTTCTGGATTCAAAGGGAGAGACCAAGGGTTAGGCCTTTGACACTAGATTCGAAAGAGCAAAACCAAGTGAAATGTCTTTTTTGCTGGATTCGAAGGATAGCAAGATGTAAGGACGTTTCAGATTTGAAGGAGGCAAGTAGTTGGATTCTGGGTTTGGTGTTTTCACAAGTGTTTAAGTGTTTGAGAATTTTATGGTGTTTCAGAATTTTGAAGATACGTTCCTCTCTTATTCAACAAGAAAAACCAGCCTCCTATCTTTGCAAAGGATCTCTCTATTTATAGAGAAATGTTTTGGGAAGTTTGGGAGTAAAAATAATAAAATAAGGCTCAGCTGGAGAGTAAATGTCCACTTGTGTCATGATCCCAAGATGAGATGGCAAGATGAATGGTTTAGATGGATTGCTTCCTGCAGAAGGAATAATAGGTGCAAGGCTCAAGAAATTTTTTTCTAAAATTAGTATTATACTATTAAGGGCAAGTTGTCATGGACAAAAAATGGGTAAAAGCCTATTTTAACTTTGTATAAACAATCAAATATAGAGTGAGTCATAGGTTTGAGGCCTGAAAAGGGGAAACACGTATCCTAGCCTATGGGTCTAAATGTTCAACTTGATCCTTTGAAACGAATCCTCCATCTTTCCACAACTTTCGACCAGACTAAAACAACATTCGTTCCTACTAGTTATGTGTTCTTCGAATGTACCGAACATGTATTCTTCGAATGGGTCTCTTGTGTGGCCTTCGACTGGGACTTCTGCATGCTTCTTCAAATTTAGCTCTTGTATAACCTTTGACTGTCTCTAGTATTACATCTTTCGAATGGGCCTCTTGTGTGGCCTTCGACTAGGCCTTCTGCATGGTGAAGTGTATACAAATGTTTCAAAGGGGCTCTTGCGCCCAATCAAAACTGGAACAAAGGCAACCTATGCCTTGTCGATTCTAGCATGAAACAAGTTAGGGAAGGCATAAAGGAGGCCATTTCTTGGGCGAAGTTGGCACAAAGGTGGCCAGTGTCTTGTGGTCGAAGGTAACTTTGAAGGAGTCTTGGCCTTGTGCTGAAGACAAACGTAAGAGGGATACGTGCGTTGGTGACACGCTAAGGGGTCTTTTGCCCAGTGGGAATTTTTGTAAATTGAAGGCCAGTTTGGAGAAGTTCTTGCTTTTGTGCGCTGAAGAGACGCCCAAAGGGATAGTTTGCCTAGTAGAAGTAGGAAATAAGCTTTCTCTAAGGAAAATAAATGCTCAATCAAAGTAAGGATTCAACTTGCATGTGGGTAGCTGTTGCATTTATGAGTCCAGTAAGCATGCAAAGACATTGGTGCAATTGAAGGAGCACTGACAAGAAGCCTTTCCCCTTTGGATCGAAGGAGGCTATTTTAAAGGGAAAAGATTCCCAGTCGAAGCTTGTGTGCAGCAAGCAAGCAACAGTTCAAGACTTCAGTCGAAGCTTGGAAAATTGAGCAAGCTTGGATGAGGATTCAAAGGTCATGTTTTGATCAAAGAGTAGAGCTTTTGTATGTTGAAGAGTGAGATTCGAAGGGTCATGTTCTGAACGAAGCAAACTCCTGACCCTCGATTCTCCTGACCTTCACTTTTGCAAATTCTGATTGTACTTGCGTGAAAACTGACCCAGAAGTTTTGTCTAAGTTCTGACTAAAAATGCCCAGAATTTACTAAGTGTTTTAGCTTCATGAACGTGTCTTCAAGGATTTATAACTTGAAATCCCAGCATTTCTAGGAGAAGTTTTGTTCAGCAAAGTATTAGATCTCATTGAGATCTATAACTTTCATGTCATAAGTTTTGATTGAATCATCTTGCATCATGATGAAAATCTGGCCCAAAATTATGTAATTATCATATTTTCTTAACACTTAGAAAATTTTCTAAGTGCTTAAAAATTTGAGTTCTCAAAGTAATTTTTGACTTTTGATTTCTTGATGAACCAAATTCATGTCTTGATGAAATATGATTTTTGAAACTTGATTTTGATCAAAAAGTCAAAGTTTGACTTTTTAGTGTGCATTTGACCATTTTGTCCTTGTGAATGACTTTCTTGGAAAATTGTAATCCGAGACTTGAAACTTGACAGAAGCAAACCTGAGGGTCCAGGATGATCCCTTGAGAAATGAGAGGGAAAGTTTTGGGGTACAACAACTGCCCATGTTCAATATTCTTAAACCTGAAGAGTTAGATCGGCGAGTCCGCCATTCGTGATTTGAAGGTGGAAGATGATTGAACACTAAAGTGCCCAAAAATTTGCACTCGCATGAAATAGCACTGATAGTTGATGATGTATGGAATTGGCTTACAGATGCCATTTGGAGGAGATGACAGAGAGTTGTCAGAGATGGGCATAAAGATGCCATCTAGAGTGACTGGGGGGAGGTATCAGGATAAATCTTTTGGTTGATTTATACTGGAACAGTAGATGTCTTTTTCCTGTTTTTAAATTGGAAGACATAAATCTAACCAGAAGAGGTCTTCATTTGAAGATTGATTTTTTTGCAAGGAAGAGGATTAGTTGCATCCAGATGTATGCATGGTGTAATGATGTTCTCAAAATAGATGAGATTATGATGTATGCATTTGTTATGTATGCGTCATGGTTTATGAATGTGATGCGTTTATTGCAGTGTGTCTTTGTCTAGGAAAATAAATCCCCGACAAAATGCTGGGGAATCTTGGGAGGCTGAATCCCTAATTGTTTTTGGAGAATAGATATATCTTCAACTTTGTTTAGAATATTTCTGCTGGGAATTTATGTTCTGTGGTTTGAAGAGAAACTCGTTGGGGAATATTGGCTTATTTAAGAAGACTATGTGGAGAGTATTGATCTCTGCTTGGGGAAAATAATTTATGAGTCTTAGCTACTCGTTGCTCCAATGGGGAATTATTCCTGACTAGAGAGAATCAAAAGATAGTTGTTATCTGGTCGAAATCCAGGCTTGGCAGCAAATTATTGAGGATAATGGAGTTGAATGTTATCTAGTCGTATTCCAGGCTTCACAGCGACTTACTGGGGAAGATTAAATTAACTGTTATCTAGTCGGATTCCAGGCTTCGCATGAAATTACTTGGGAGAGTGAAGTTAGGATGTTATCTGGTAAGTTTCCAGGATTCGCAGCAACTTACTAACATTAAACTGCTATCTGGTCGGATTCCAGGTTTCAAAGCAAATTTTTGAGGTGGATGAAGTTAATGGTTATCTGGTCGAGCTCCAGGCTTCGCAATAACTTACTTGAAAGGATGAAGTTAAACTGACATCTGGTCGGATCTAGGCTTCACAGTAACTTGCTTGAAAGGATGAAGTTGGACTGATATCTGGTCGGGTCCAAGATTCATAGTAACTTGCTTGAAATGATGAAGTTGAACTGATATTTGGTCGGGCCAAGGCTTCACAATAACTTGCTTAAAAGGATGAAGTTGAACTGATATCTGGTCGGGTCCAGACTTCACAGTAACTTGCTTAAGAGGATGAAGTTGAACTGATATCTGGTCGGGTCCAGGCTTCACGGTAACTTGCTTAAAAGGATAAAGTTGAACTGATATCTAGTCGGGTCCAGGCTTCACAGTAACTTGCTAGGGGTAGAGGAAAACTATACTGGGAAAAGAAGTTAAGCCATTGTCTAGTTGGGTCAAGGCTTTACAATATCTCGAGAGGTTAGACTATTATCTGGTCGAGTCCAGGCTTCATAGTAACCTAAAATTGTTTAAATAGAAATGATTCCTTTAGGGAGTGTATTGTTTTGTTAAAGAGAATATTTGATGACCTGCTGGCAAGGTGAATTGTTTAAGAATAAATCCACAAGACTTCTTCTTTTAAGACCAACTCATCTGGGGAGAGGGCTGTCAAGAGATTGAAACTTTTGACCGAGATTTGCATAGATCCAACTTTGTGGGCAACTCTGCTAGGGCCAAGGTTTATTTTAACAGGATCTGTGGGGATAATGCTAATGAGGTAACTTTGTGGGGATATCTCCACTGCATTAAAGAGATGCCCGTTGCTGCTTGGCGGCACATATTTGCAAAACAGTTTAATCATGTTCATATGCATATGTTCATTCAATTTTAGTCATTGGACGTTTTTGCACTCAAAATAAAAAACAAAAAGTTTGCACTTAAAAGTATATTTGTATTGATGTTTTTCCCGTGAATAGGCATTTTTGTACAAATAGATGGAGATCCTATTAAGAGGAAATCTTCGAAAGGATAACAAAATTGAAAGCAAAAACAAAAACCATGTGGAAATTATCTCATTGTGCTCCAACTATACTATTGCCCCAATGTCTTAGAACGCCCCTTGCCATTGACAGAAGTTAATTGGATTGATCTTGGACCGTTTGAATCCAGACCTCGGTAATAAAGTCGATTTTGTTGACTCCACGGGACATAGTCATACGCTTTCAATCCTTAACTTTTCCCTGGACCGCCCTTTTGGGTTTTCATCCCATCAGGATACCCATTTTTGCCCAAGTCGCCCTTTCGGGTTTTCGACTTTCTGGGTGTATAATATTTTGCATATATCCCTAATTTTTGCCCAAACCTTTGGTTTGTCGGGATGCCCTTATTTTTCCTATGTGTGTCAACCTAGCGGGTCTCTTATGCATAGTATTTTTAACTATGTCTGCGTTCACTGGATATGGGAAATCTTCACCGTCCATAGTAGTCAACATCATGGCACCACCAGAGAAAACTTTCTTGACAACAAATGGCCCTTCGTAAGTGGGGGTCCATTTGCCCCTGGGGTCGCCTTGTGGAAGAATGATGCGCTTTATTAACAAGTCACCAGCTTGATATACCTGAGGCCTGATCTTTTTGTTGAAAGTGTTGATCATATGTTTTTAGTACATCTAACCATGACAACCAGTAGCCAGTCGCTTTTCATCGATCAAGTTCAACTGATCCAATCTTGTTTTAACCCATTCGTCTTCTCCTAGGCCTACTTCACTCATAATCCTTAGTGAGGGAATCTGAACTTCCACTGGAAGGACAACTTCCATTCCATATACCAAAAAAAAGGGAGTTGCCCCAGTTGATGTCCGAGCTAAAGTACGGTTGCCATGAAGAGCAAACGATAAAATCTCATTTCAGTCTTTGAGGTTACTACCATCTTTTGCATAATCTTCTTAATGTTTTTGTTGGCTGCTTCCACTGCCCCGTTCATTTTAGGTCTATAAGGAGAAGAATTGTGATTCTTGATTTTGAACTGAGTGCAAAGTTCTGTAATCATAGCATTGTTGAGATTGGGTCCATTGTCAGTGATGATCCTTTCGGGGATACCATAGCGGCGAATGAGGCTATGTTTAATGAATCTGGCTATAACGTTCTTTGTGACTGAGGAAAATGAGGCAGCTTCGACCCATTTGGTGAAATAATCGATAGCGACAAGAATGAAGCGACGTCCATTGGAAGCAGTAGGTTTAATCTCTCCAATCATGTCAATGCCCCATGTTGCAAACGGCCACAGAGCAGTCATGAATTTTAGAGGAATAGGAGGAACATGAACCTTGTCAGCATAGCTTTGGCACTTGTGGCAAGTCCTTGAGTGATGATGGAAATCAGTCTCCATTGTTGACCAATATTAACCAGCTCTCAGGATTTTCTTGGCCATAGTATGTCCGTTGGAGTGAGTCCTACAGAGACCATCATTCATGTCTTCCATAATTCTCTCTTCCTCCTTCTTGTCCACACATCGGAGTAGAGTAGAATCATGGTTGCGTTTGTACAGGGTTCCATTGCTTAGGAAGAACTTGGATGAAAATCTTCGTAAGAATTTTTATCATTGATGAAAGCTCCTTCAGGATACTCTTGTGCTTCAAGGTATCTCTTCACCTCATGGTACCATGGCTTCTCTGTGTCAGTGTCAAGCTCATAGCAGTGTACAAGTTCGTCAAATTTATCAATTGTAATCATAGGAGCTCCGTTGTCCCATTTGACCTTGAACATAGAAGACATTATGGCCAAAGAATCGGCTAACTGATTTTCTTCTCTATGGAAGTGTTTAAAGGTGATTTCTTCGAAGCATGGAATCAGAGATAACACAAGCTCCTTGTAAGGAATAATATTAGGATGCTTAGTGTCCCAATATCCCTTTACTTACCTAATCACTAGAGTGGAATATCCGAATACATTCAAATGTTTGATCCTTAAATCAATGGCAGCTTTCAGACCCAAAATGCATGCCTCATATTCAGCCATATTATTTGTACAATCGAAGCACAATCTAGCAGTGAAAGGGGTGTGACAACCATTAGGGGAAAATATCACAACACCAATTACGTTACCCAAAGCATTGGAAGCCCCATCGAACACCATAGTCCATTGGGATCCTTGTTCAGGTCGTCATACGGTCTAGGTTTTTCACAGTCGGTCACTAACACGAGATTCTCATCTGGGAAGTCAAAGTTCATAGATTGATAATCATCAACAGCTTGATGGGCCAAATGATCCTCCAATGAAGATCATTTTCCATCTAGCTATCCGTCCGGACAGAGCGGGTTTCTCAAAGATGTACTTGATAGGGTCCATCTTAGAAATCAATAGAGTGGTATGAGTCAACATATATTGTCTTAGCCGACGAGCAGAGCACGCCAGAGTGCAGCAAGTTTTCTCGAGCAGTAAATATCTGGTTTCATAGTCGGTAAATTTTTTTCTCAGGTAGTATATTGCATGCTCTTTTCGGCCAGACTCGTCATGTTGGCCCAACACACACCCCATAGAATTCTCTAGCACAATCAAGTACATGATCAAAGTTCTTCCTTCAACTGGAGGTATGAGGATAAGAGGTTCTTGCAGATATTCCTTGATTTTGTCGAAGGAAGCTTGGCATTCATCATTCCATCTGACTACTTGATCTTTCTTCAAGAGTTTGAAGATTGGCTCACAAGTAGCAGTTAAGTGAGATATGAAGCGGGCGATTTAGTTAAGACGATCCAAGAATCCTCTAACCTCCTTTTCAGAATGGAGAACTGGCATTTCTTGGATGGATTTTACCTTTGCAGGATCAACTTCGATGCCTTTACCACTGACAACAAAACCTAGAAGTTTTCCAGATCTTACTCTGAATGTGCACAAATTAGGTTTCAACCTCAGCTTGTACTTTTTTAGCCTCTCGATTAGTTTGTATAGGTGATTGAGATGCTCCTATGCAGTTTGTGACCTTGCAATGATATCATCCACATATACATCTAGTTCATGATGGATCATATAATGAAACAAAGCTACCATAGCCCTTTGATATGTTTCCCCCGCATTCTTCAATTTGAATGGCATGACCTTGTAACAAAAGGTGCCCTATTGAATAATAAAGTTGGTCTTTTCCATGTCTTCGGGAGACATCTTAATTTGATTATAGACGGAGAAGCCATCCATGAAAGAGAAGACTTTATGTTGAGCGATGTTATCGACCAAGACATCAATATGAGGTAGAGGGAAGTCATCCTTGGGGCTTGCCCTATTCAGATCCCTATAATCTACGCACTTACGAACTTTTCCATCTTTCTTCGGCACCGGCATCACATTTGCAACCCATTGGGGATAAGATGTCACTGCTAGGAATCCTACATCGAATTGTTTCATCACTTCAGCTTTTATCTTTTCAGACATGTCAGGCCACATGCGACGAACTTTTTGCTTGACAGGAGGACAATCTTCCTTTGTTGGTAGACGATGAACTACAATGTCAGTATCCAACCATGGCATATCTTCATACGACCAAGCAAACACTTTCACATAGTCATGTAACATCTTAACCAATCTACTTTTGACACTACTTCCTAGGTCGACGCCAATTTTGACCTCTTTCTTGTCTGTCTCGGTACCTAGGTTGATGACTTCAACTGACTCTTCATGTCGTTGAATAGTTTTTTCCTCTTGCATTAGAAGTTTGGAAAGTTCTTCCGGTATTTCACAATCTTCCTCACCTTCGTCTTTGGCTTGGTTAAAAATTCTACCGACTGTGAAACCAGATATAAAGGTAGAGTTGAAAATTTGTGAGCCCACTTTAATTGGGAGATCCACCTCTCCATAAACCATCCTTTTGGACCCATTGAAAGCCCTAACGATAATATCACTCGGCTTCAATACCGGTCCTTTACAGTCTAACCGGTCCAAAGCTCCCTTGGGTAGCACATTTAAAGAAGAGCCAGTGTCAACCAGAACATGTGCTACGGTAGTCCCCTTACATTCCACAAAAACATGCAAAGCTTTGTTATGGTTCCTTCCACAAGTGATGTCAGATCATCATTTGAGAACCCCAATCCATTGTCGGTCGTCAAGCTTGCCAAACAATTTTCGAATTATTTAGTTGTGGTCTCATGAGGGACATGAGCTTTCTTCAATAATTTGATTAATGTTTGGGCATGAGCATAAGAACAAAGTAGCAAAGATAATATGGAGATCTTGGAAGGGGTTTGCCCAAATTGTTCCACTATCTTGAAATCACTCCTTTTTATAATCTTTAAGATTTCATCCATTTCTTGAGTGGAAGGCTCCTCAATAGCAACGTCCTTTGCAGGCACCTCTATCTCGGCAGGCTCAACCACTTTATTTTTACGCCTAATGTCAGCAAAAGGTTTATCAGTGGTAATGCGGACAGGTGTTGTTGTAGCTGTTGGGGGTGAAATGTTGGGCGAAATATTCTCCCCGTTCTGGTCACCTTACTAGAGTCAGTAATATTACCAATGTCATCAGCCTTGCTTTCTTCAATCTAAGCATCTTGCATTATTCCATGGTAATACACTTCAGCACCGTAGCTCTATGGTACTACTTTGTGGACGAGTACGGAATTGGCCCAGGGGCAGTAATTATCAGAGGAGAAATAGTCAATTCATTTGAAATCCTGATAGGACCCTTTGAGGAGATCCTAAGAGGCTTGTTTGAAATTGTTATGATGGAGAGGTCTTCAATCTTATCGGTCAAACTTTTGACGAACATAATTTTCTCAAATAAGATCTCATGACTATTCATCAGGCGTTGAACGCCTTCTTTCAGCCATTTGCATCCATTAATTTTTTTGGCGTAGCAATCACAATCTTTCAAACAGCCAGGGAAAACCCCTTCTCTCAGCAAATTCTTTTTGACAACAGTTAGTAGAGTAGTTAGATCTTCGACGAAGGGAACAATAATAGTGTCTTCAATTGCATTGACACCCTTGCCATGGTTTGGCATTCGTGCCGTTATCATATTGGGAACTGTATGTGGATCAAATTCGATTGTATTGTTGTCTATTAGATCTTGAATTTTGCTCTTCAGTGCCCAGCATTGATCGGTCTCATGCCCGGGACTATTTGAATGATATGCACACTTGGCATTCAGATTATATTTAGGTGAGGAAGTGTTCGGATTAGACGGAGGATCACGCAGTGTCACCAAGTTGGCCTTTAACAGGTGTTGTAAGGCTTGGGATAACGACATGCCTATCTTTATGAACTGTCTTTGTGGAGCCTCAAATTGTTGATGATTGGAAGATTGTCTTTGAACAGGAGTCGGGTCGGAAATCAGAACAACATTAACGGACAGACGATTATCCTTCTTGGTATGGGCCCTTTCCCCATACACAAAATTAGTTTCTTTCTTCCCAGTGAAGGGTTTCTTTACGGGGTTGGAGGTGGAATTAGATTCCATGGGGATTTTTCCCACTTTTGATACCGCTTTCGACCCTTTCACTAGTTAGGATCAGCTCGGTGAAACCGGACGAAGAACACCACACCAACAAGTTGAAAAATGGACCAGATAACGTACCCATAAACATATCAATATGTTCCCTATCAGTTAACGGTGGTTGGACTCTACTGGCAAGATCCCTCCACTTTTGGGCGTACTCTTTGAATCCCTCATTTTTACCCATCGTCATGTCTTGTAGTTAAACTCTAGTCGGTGCCAGGTCAGCATTGTATTGGTATTGGTGATAGAAAGCAGTGGTGAAGTCTTCCCAGGTGTGAATACAGGAACCCTTCAATTGGTAAAACCACTCTAGTTGAGTCCCAGCCAAACTTTCTTGAAAGAAATGGACCCAGATTTTCTTGTCGGTGGTGTACAGCTGTATTTTGCGCACGTAAGATTTCAGATGAAGCTTTGGGCAGGAGACCCCGTCATATTTAACGAATACTGGTATCTTGAATTTATGGGGAATGACAACCCCCGATATTAAACCCAAATCATCAAAATTTAAACCAGGAATGGCTTAAATCTCAACAGCCTTCAATCTATCCTCTAGTTGTTTGTACTTGTCGTCGACAGGAGGATACTGCTCGTCTAAATAGTCTTCATCATCGAACACTCGGTCATTGACACACCTATCTCGAGTTATCCTTGCTTCTTCATCTTGATTTTCGTCTTCCTCAGACAAATCTTCCACTACCAGCATCTGGCGGATCGACTCTCTGAATCTTTTACCCATGTTGACCAGGGCTTTCCTTTTTGGTTTCGTTTTGGATGCCAGTAATGCCATCAACTCTTGTTGCCCCTTGGCCATGGTCAGCAGAGTCTCTTGAAACTAGGAATTTTGTGCTTGTAGGTCCTTCATTGTTTTCTCGATATCCATCTTACTGAAATAAACAACAGAAAGATAAGGAGACCTGTTGTGGAAAACATGTTTATGTTATGATGCATGAAAAATGTGCATGCAAATGATTTCAAGGATTTATAAGATTTAAATTTGTCTAGACAAAGAATGAACAAACGTCAAATTGCATTAATAGGTTCAAAATGGTTACAACATGCCTCTTGGGCTTACAAAATAAATTCCTAAGACAGAAAGGTCGAACACATCCTCTTTGGTGCAATGTAGGCGTTCAAGCTTTGTTCTTCATGAAGTTGCCTTGTAATCTCCAAAACCCTTTTCTCGCTTGCATAGAACTGAGCTTTGAAGGTGTCTCGCTCTTCCTTTAACTGAATCTAACCTTTTGCAAGTCTTCAAGAGAAGTAGGCATGTTGGGATAGAGGACAGTATATGGTACATCTCCTTCAGCAACAGGTTCCACGATAACAGGTAGGATGGAGGGGTAATGCATTACGAGCTTCTGAGCACGAGCTCGTACCCACCTAAGGTAAGGCTCAAGGGGAATATAATTCTTGTGTCCCAGTGTCTTACTATCCACTTTGTTTACCATCCTCCAAGCTCGTACAAACCTCAGATGGTAGCCTTGATTGTCGCTCTCGTAGTCGAATACCACTCCTTGGATGAGCATATCATGAGGACTGTCTCTTCGAGCATACCCAAACTGTCGCAAAGCTAAGCAAGGGTTGCAAGTGATACCTCCCCAAATTCCAATAAAAGGGTCATTAGGGAATTCCCTACAACGGTCGATGATAGTAATGTCCTCCAAAGAACAAGAACACCAGTGAATATTCGAATGTCTGAGTGATATCAACCTATTGGACCACCTTAAACCATGTTTGTTCTTTACAATGGATCATGGGAGGTGCGAAACAAACCACCTAGCCAATAGAGGAGCACAACACATGAGGTCTCCTCTTCTCTTCATGGTACGAGAGTGGAGAGAATGTAGGATATCTCCAAACAAAGTAGGCACCAGATTGCGAGATATGAAGATTTTGACAGTGTTCACATCTATAAGTTGGTCAGGATTTGGAAATAGTACCATCCCATATATGAGAAGGGCCAATATTTATTCAAAAGCTTGTAAATCCAAAGTGTTCCAACAATATTTAGCTTTCTCAAACAAGAATTTGGATAGGAACCCTTTGACACCACTTCTTGTTCCCCAATTAGCCGTGACATTGGATCTTTGCAAGTGTTAAGCTCGGGCAATCTCTTCAGGGCTTGGGTCTCTCTCAATACCGTTGAAAGGTAGTTGATTAAGAATATGAATCCCCAAGATTTGAGAAAATTATTCCATAGTAGGCACAAGCTGGTAATCGGGGAAGGTAAAGCAATGGTGCAAAGGGTCGAAGAACTGGAAAAGCACCTTCATCATGTCTTCATCAATGCCCGAGTTAACCATGTTTAGGAGTTGACCATCTCTTTTGGTGAATGAAGAACTCTCGGGAATCCTTGATGCTAACTCTTTGAGTTGAGAAGGAATTCTTACGAGATTGACTTGGATAGTATTCCTACTGGTGGAAGCCATATCCTACAAAACAGAACAAAGATAAATCCCAAAAAATCCTTGAAATGGTTAGTGCAAAATGCAATGGTATGATGTCATGATGTTATGTACAAGTAAGCATATACACACAAAGCAAACAAGTCCTTAGATTTAGGTTTGCATGGAGTTTATAGATAAGTACCCTCTTGAAGTTTAGTTGGCTTAACCTGTCCTAGTAATAGTAACCGGGTTCTAGGGGATCTCAATATCACTGATCTTTCTTCATCGGGCATTGTTTCAGCGCAAGCCTCTTTAATGGCGACCGAAATATCCTGATAGTCCAATCTCAATGAGTGTAGTATCGAGTATCAACCAACTTCAGACTGCACCAAATTCGGATATCTCACTACTTCCTAAAGGCCAAGTTGTTCAAGTAAAGGTTCTAAAGTCAGTTAGTGCTTCATGACACCATACAACAGCCACGTACCCTCCTTGACTACTCAAGGGCTACCGGTACCAACAAATGTGTCACACTAACGTAGCTATTGCTTATACCATGTCGGTATACCCCACATAGTTTCCATAACTTTTTGCTACTTACCTAAAAGGTGTCCCAGATCCGGGTAGAGGATCAAAACAAGCCCAAATAAATAACCATAATATAAAGCAAATAAGTCAAACAAAGAAAAGCAAGTAAAGGTGATCTAGCCCTAAGGTAACACCACTTTTAAATATTTCCCAACAGAGTCGCCAGTTTAGTAATACGATGGGAGAACTGACTTGGGTGCTTTGCGTTTTATCGTAATTGTTACAGATAGCAAGAGTCACCATCGACTTTTCTTTCATCCAAATAAAGGAAAGGGTGAAAAGAACAGGAAAGACCTTTGAGTTTATTTTCTTGAGTTCGGGGGGTAGATTATGAAAAGGAAAGGTGTTAGCACCCTTTTCATCCATAGTTATCTATGGGATCTTGGTTGCTTGCTAGATCATTGCTTTTGTTTGAAAGTGTGCTTTGTGGTGGGTTTTGAAAGTATTTTGAAAAAGTGCCTTTGTTTAGGCAAAATTTGTAATGATTCTTGTCTCTATAAGAATGTATACAAAGTGTTGGACTTTTGAAAATATTTCATGGAAAGTGTTGCTGCATTTAGAAATGTGTTTGTGTTTGAAGATGAGCAAGAAACTAAGAACGTTTCTACTTACTCAAAAAGTATTTGTTCTTTTACCCCTTTGATATTTCTATCTTACCATTGATTAGTAAGAAGCCTTATCTTTGGATGTAAAGGGACGGGCGTGGTTCATCGTATATTCATGATAACAATGTTGTGAGATATCTTAGCATTTCTTTTGAGGGACTAAGATCATTTGTAATGCAACATTAGAAGCGTCATCGAGGGACTATAATCTTGTATTTTTTATTGTTTTTTCTAAGATGTCTCACATGCATAACATGACCATTTTTCATAAGGAAACAAGTGGAGTTAACTGTAGAGGTGCACATGTGCAAAGTGTGTTTGATTGCATGCATTTTTGTCTTTTTAATCAGGGTGATCTACTTGTTGATTTTATCTTGCCATACACCCTAATTACTAGCATTTTGTGTAAAGTAAAAAAATGCAGAAAAATAAAATCCTACACTATTACAACCATATTGAATTACATGAAAATATAAAGGAAAAAATAAGATAAAAGCAAGAAAAATGGTCTTTTCGATTTAGGCAGAAAACCCTTCAATTCTGCACTTCTTGGCTCTCTTCGATCTGGCCTGAAAAGGGTGAAGGCATGACTTTTGATTGGGGGCTTGAAGGCCATCATGTTGAACCTTTCGAATGGGCTTGGAATCAGTGTGATGTGCCTTCTGGATGGCTCTTTCGTTTGACATGGAAGTTAGTGTGGAAGCCAGAGGCTTCATTTCCAACTTCATGTTTCTTGTTTCTTTCGTTTGAGTTTGAATAGTTACATGGCCTAAGGCCATGCCAACATTACCTTAGGGAGAGGTTAGTTTTTAAAGCATGTTTAAAATGTACAAAGAGAAAAAATCAAGAAGGTTGTTAACCATGCAACATATTAAAAGGGTGGAAACGAAAAGAAGAACAATAGTATGTACATGTTTGAAATGAAAAGAAATATTATTTACATGCTATGTTGGAAACGAGGGGTCCAAGTTTAAGAATGAATTACTTTGCTGGAGGCTGGAGCGTGTGCTAGACCTTTAAGTGGTTACCTTGAATTCTTCTGGATTCGAAGGGAGAGACCAAGGGTTAGGCCTTTGACACTGGATTCGAAAGAGAAAAAACAAGTGAAATGTCTTTTTTGTTGGGTTCGAAGGATAGCAAGATGTAAGGACGTTTCAGATTTGAAGGAGGAAAGTAGTTGGATTCTGGGTTTGGTGTTTTCACAAGTGTTTAAGTGTTTGAGAATTTTATGGTGTTTGAGAATTTTGAAGATACATTCCTCTCTTCTTCAACAAGAAAAACCAGCCTCCTATCTTTACAAAGGATCTCTCTATTTATAGAGAAAGGTTTTGGGATGTTTGGGAGTAAAAATAATAAAATAAGGCTCAGCTGGAAAGCAAATGTCCACTTGTGTCATGATCCCAAGATGAGATAGCAAGATGAATAGTTTAGATGGATTGCTTCCCGCTGAAGGAAAAACATGCGCAAGGCTCAAGAAAAACTTTTCTAAAAGTAGTACTATACTATTAAGGGCAAGTTGTCTTGGACAAGAAATGGGTAAAAGCCTATTTTAACTTTGTATAAACAATTAAATATATACTGAGTCATAGGTTTGAGGCCTGAAGAGGGGAAACATGTAGCCTAGCCTACAGGTCTAAATGTTCAACTTGATCCTTTGAATCGAATCCTCCATCTTTCCACAACTTTCGACCAGACTAAAATAACATTCGTTCCCACTAGTTAAGTGTCCTTCGAATGGACCAAACATGTATTCTTCGAATGGGTCTCTTGTGTGGCCTTCGACTGGGCCTTCTGCATGCTTCTTCAAATGTACCTCTTATATACCCTTCGACTGGATCTAGTATTACTTCCTTCGAATGGGCCTCTTGTGTGGCCTTCGACTGGGCCTTCTGCATGCTGAAGTGTATACAAATATTTCAAAAGGGAGTCTGCACCCAGTCGAAACTGGCACAAAGGAATCTTATTCCTTGTGGATGCTAGCATAAAACAAGTCAGGCCAGGCATAAAGGAGTTCATTGTCTGGGCGAAGCTGGCACAAAGGTGACCAGTGTCTTATGGTCGAAGGCAACTTTGAAGGAGTCTTGGTCTTTTGCTGAAGACAAATTGAAGAGGGATACATGTGCTAGTGACACGCTAAGGGGTCTTTTGCCCAGTGGGAATTTTTTTTAATTGAATGCCAGTTTGGAGAAGTTCTTGCTTTTGTGCGCTGAAGACACACCCAGATGAATAGTTTGCCTAGTAGAAGTAGGAAATAAGCTTGCTCCATGGAAAATAAATGCTCAATCGAAGTAAAGATCCATCTTTCATGTGCGTAGCTATTGCATTTGTGAGTCAAGCCAGCATGCAAAGACAATGGTGCAATCGAAGGAGCACTGATAAGAAGCCTTTCCCCTTTGGATCGAAGGAGGCTATTTTAAAGGGAAAACATGCCTAGTTGAAGCTTGTGTACAACAAGCAAGCAACAGTCCAAGACTTCAGTCGAAGCTTGGAAATTTGAGGCAAGCTTGGATGAGGATTCAAAGGTCATGTTCTGATCAAAGAGTGGAGCTTCTGTATGTTGAAGAGTGAGATTCATAGGGTCGTGTTATGAACAAAGCAAACTCCTGACCTTCGATTCTCCCTGCTCCAGCATGATCTGAAGGAATTCTCTAGAAAGCTTGTAACATGTTCTTCCATAACTTTTGCAAATTTTGATTGTACTTGCATGAAAATTGGCCCAGAAGTTCTGTCTAAATTCTAACTAAAATTGCCCAGAATTTACTAAGTGTTTTAGCTTCATGAATGTGTCTTCAAGGATTTATAACTTGAAATCTCAGCATTTCTAAGGGAAGTTATGTTCAGCAAAGTTTTAGATCTCGTTGAGATCTATAACTTTCATGTCACAAGTTCTGATTAAATCACCTTGCATCATGATGAAAATCGGGCCCAAAACTATGTAATTATCATATTTTCTTAACACTTAGAAAATTTTCTAAGTGCTTAAAAACTTGACTTTTCAAAGTAATTTTTGAATTTTGATTTCTTGATGAACCAACTTCATGTCTTGATGAAATATGATTTTTGAAACTTGATTTTGATCAAAAAGTCAAATTTTGACTTTTCAGTGTGCATTTGACCATTTTGCCCTTGTGAATGACTTTCTTGGAAAATTGTAATCCGAGACTTGAAACTTGACAAAAGCAAACCTTGGGGTCCAGGATGATCCCTTGAGAAATGAGAGATAAAATTTTGGGGTATAACACATGCACCAAGAACTGAAAATAAAGTTAGAGGCTTCCTTGGACGTCTGAATTACATTTCCTGATTCATTTCCCATATGACTATGTGATACGGTGGCAGAACCGACTGCTATACTGGTTTTGCATTTGTGTTCGCAAATGTTATGGTAAGTAAGAGTCTCCATTGACTTTTCTTTTGTCGAAATTAAGGAATGGGTGAAAAGAACAGAAAAAGACCTTTTCGAGAGTTTTCTGAGTAAGGGGGTAGATTATGGAAAGGGAAGGTGTTAGCACCCTTTCCATCCGTAGTTTTCTACGGGCTCTTAGATACTTAGCTCATTTTTGAAATACCCTGTGCTTTGTGTTTTTGAAAAAAAGTAGTTTGAAAATGTGTTAGTGCGACGATTCGCTTTATGATAACTCTTGTATCAGTCCTCAAGAGTGTTGACAAAGCGAATGTTTTTGAAAGTATTTTTGAAATGTTTTCGTGTAGGTGTAAAATTTTGTTTTGAGCAAGCATCTAACGGATATCTACTTGTACTCGAAGAGGTTCATTCTTTTCCTCCCATCCTTTAGACGGTGCTATCCTACTATTAGTGAGTAGGTAGCCCTATCGTTGGATGTTTGAGGAAAATTCAAAGGGACGTCAGTCATAAAGGCAACATATGGAGACGCTTTAGCAATTTTGTTTAAGGGACGAGATCATTTACCAAAAGGAAACACTGTAGGGTCATCGAGGGACTATGATCTTTTGATTTACAGGTCTTTGCTAAAGCATCCCCATTTTCGAGGGATATAATTGTTTTATTTTTGGAAAGGAAACCAAAGTGGGCGTACCCTAGAGGTGTATATGTGCAAGTGATTCAATTCAGTTATTTTAGTCTTTTTTATTAGGTTTGCTAGTTCTTTGTTTTCAGCCTTTCCATACAAGCCTAATTACTAACAGTTAATATTTTACAGTAATTAAAAGTGCGGAAAGATAAACCCTAAACTATTACAAGGCTTCGGGAAGGGGGATTAATTACATATCCAAAACTTTGGGGGGGAAATAAAGCAGTAAATGTGAAGTCTTAATTATGTTATTACATCCGATAGGCAGTTACAATAGTATGAAAAATAGGATGCAGAAAATAATAACACGCACGAATTGAAAGGACGTCTAAAAAATCCTAAGAGAAAATTTTTTGTTTGTTTTTTTGTTTTAATTTATGAAAATGGTTTAAGTTAAAAAATAATTGATCTAGATCTATATTTAAAGAAAAAAAGGTTAGTTATTAAAGAAACATGAAATTTAAAGAAAAGAAATTAAATCTATGTTTTTTTTGGTATTTTTGTTATGAAAAGGAAAATGAATTAAAATGAAATTAAACCTAAGTTCTATTAATTTTAATTTAAAAAAATGTTAAAGTGATTAGTTAATTAATTTACCAAAATTAAAATTTAATTAAGAAAAATCCTAAATTTATTTTTAATGTGATTTTTATATTTATTTATTGATTAAAATAAAATAAAAAAGGAATTAAAAGAAATAAGTAAAATGAACAAAACAAGAAAATAAACATGGGCCTAGTAGCAAAAGTAAACAGGGGGTCCAATCATCAGAAATCTCTAGGCCCGAATCTTTGAAAGCTTCATGCCCTAACCATGGTGTTTTCACATTCTTGTATGGAACCTCTGATTCAACCATCCATAATTATTCTATATAAACTCAAACAAACGTTAGCATGCCATGAAATGTGATTAAAATTAGAGATTCGAAGTTTAAAATTTTACCAAATCGGTGTTGTCAAATGTAGGCGTGCTAGGAATGTGATGGACTTCTCTTGGGCCTTGTGAAACTCCTGGGGACTTCAGGAGGATGGTTTGAGGCTTGGTGTCAATCGAGAGAGATCGGAACCTTGATATATGACTTGCACCAATTCTTTGATTTTTTGAGAGCTTTTTGAAGAGCTTTTGGAGAGGAATTTTGTGCTCCCTTTGGCTTGTAATGTTATATATTAATAGATGGAAGATAGGAGTGAACAAACATGGTAAATAATCAATGCATTCATGGCCTTGGAGACAGAGATAAAACACATTGAAAAATGTCCATATTTGTGATATCTTTGCCTCTTTGGTCACTTGCATGAACCTGGACCCTTTGGATGTATCTTGCACGAAAATATGGGCCTTCTAATAGATCAAATCAAACCCAAATGTCATGTCCCATTATTCTTTGTATTTTTATTTAATTTATTTGATTTAATTCATATTTAAATGAATAAAAATTCAAATAAATTGAAATAAAAATCAAAATAGTGAATGGTTAGGTTTAGAGGTCCTTGGGTATGTCATAAACATGTTTGAACACTAAAAGTTAGGTCCAGTAACCTAAAAATGCAATTTTTCTCAATGTTGACTTCATGCATTTTTCACAAATTTGCCCAACTTGTGCAAACCATAACTTGCTCAATTTTCATCTTTTGAAGATGATATTTGACTTTTTGGAAAGCCCGCGATTTCTTATACAATTTCTATGTTGATCATTGTTTATTTTGAAGATATCATCTTGATGTAAGTTGTCTTGACAAAAAGTGTCTTTTGTTGACTTTTTGAAAATGACATGTAATGTATGAGGTTGTATCTTTCAAATGTTGCATTTCTTGAACTTGAGGATAAAAGAGAAGTTGTAGGTAATTGGATTCTCTTCGAAATGAGCTTTGGTTGGGGGAAAATGGATGAAGTATGTGAAAGTTATGCCTGGTCAAAGTTCAATTGACTTTTCCTAGGAAAACCTAATTTAGCAAATCTTGACTTTTGATGATCTGAGGACTTTCCTTGAGGAATCATGATCAACCCTTGATTAAATGATTAATATCACCTAAAAATGTTGATGCTGACCAAAAATATTGAAGTTTGATTGTATGTTGACCACAATTAACTTTTGACCTAATATGGTTGATTTTCAAGCATTTGAGTAGTTGATTGAGCAAACTTGTAGTGCAAGGCATGAAACTTGGCATGGACAATCTTGAAGACATATTAGGGACCATGGAAATCATTTGAGGCCTTTGGAGCAAAACCATCTTGGTGAAAAGTGAAACCCTAGTTGGAAGTCCATTGCTTATGAGGAGAATTTGTCTTATCAATTCTTGATCAAACTTGAGCAATTGAGGACCTCTAGGAGCATGTCTTGAGTGGAATGGGAGGGAAAATTTTGGGGTACAATATCTGCCCCTGTTCAATCGTCTTAAACCTGGGGATTTAGATTGCCTTGTTTGCCTTTCGTAATTTGAAGGTGGAAGATGATTGAACACTAGAGTGCCCAGAAATTTGCACTTTCCTGTGCAAAAGGTAAAGTTGTTGGTTGACTGTACTGAGAATGGGCTTATAGATGCCATTTGGAGAGGATGACTGAGAGTTGTCAGAGATGGGCTTAAAGATTCCATCCAAAGTATGTGCTGACTTCATAAGAAGTCCCTTTGTGGGGTATTCTTATTCCTGCTGTCTGAGGAGGAGTCCGCTGGGGAAGGTTGATTTATATTGTTCTCCTGCTTGAGGAAAGCTCTGTGGGGAATAGAGTCTAGGAACTTCAGTTGTCCAAGGCTTTATTGAGGAATTATGTTTGGGCTAGAGAGATGAAAGTTTGTTGTTTTCTGTTTGAATTCTAGGCTTCACAAATAACTTGTTGGGGAGGATGAAATTAACGGTTATCTGGAAATGTATTAGAAGGAGCCTGTGTAGGGCTGCTTCAGGATGAGTCTGTGTTAGACTGCATCCTGAAACTGCGAGAAGGAATCCGTGTAAGATTGCTTAAGGATGAGTTCGTGTTAGACTGCATCTGGAGATCATGAGAAGAAACCCGTGTAAGATTGCTTCAGGATGGTCATGTAGATATTCGCCCCGTTTGGTTTCGGGAATTGATCTACAATCAATTGTTCATAGATAGTATCTTGTCTTGTTTCAGGTATTAATTTGGAACTTTCTTTTGTTGGTCGTTGAGATAGTTATCCTGGCTTGTTACAGGTATTAATCTACCATCGGTCGTCCACAGATAGTTGTCCTGGCTTTTTACAGGTATTAATCTGGGACTTGTTTTTGTCGGTCGTTGAGATAGTTATCCTGGCTTGTTTCAGGTATGAATCTCTGACCTTAGAAAGAAGGATAGTTTTCTTGGCTTGTTACAGGTATTAATCTATAATCGGTCGTCCACAAATAGTTTTCCTGGCTTGTTACATGTATTAATCTGGAACTTATTTTTGTCGGTTGTTGAGATAGTTGTCCTGGCTGGTTTCAGGTATTAATCTATGACCTGAGAAATAAAGATAGTTTTCCTGGCTTGTTACAGGTATTAATCTTCAATTTGTTCATGTAGATAGTTTTTCTGGCTAGTTACAGGTATTAATCTATAATCTATCGCCCACAGATAGTTTTCCTGGCTTCTTATAGGTATTAATTTGGAACTTGGCAACATCGGTCACATAGATAATTCCCCGTATGGTTTCAGGCATTAATCTGTGGCCTGTGGTATTTGTTGGTAAACTCATCTTGCTTCGGGAGTTCATACCACTTGGTCATGTAGATAGTTTCCCCATCTGGTTTTGGGCATTAATCTTTGACATGTTGTATAAGTTGATAGTGTTCGTCTATCTATGAATTCAACCTGAAAAGGTAAAGTCAGTTTCATACGATGCCATGATATATGAATTGCATGATGCTCTCAAAATAAATGAGACTGTGATATATGCACTTGTGCTGCATATGCCATGATGTTTGTAAAATGATGTATGAATGCAATGTATGAACGTGTCAGTCATTCTATTGCAGTGTTATTGAACTAGGGAAAATAAATCCCTGATTGCAGTTGGGGGTGAAGAATGTAGGTCTTTAGATTTTATTTGAAGTTGACATGCTGGGAGAAGGATTTTGATTATTAGAGAAATAAACTCTGTTGGGGGAAGGGAAACTCCACGAGCTGTTTGGGGATTTTGTTGAAATCCTGCTGGGGACATCACTGGGGAATTTTTAGATGTTGGAGCAGTAATTGGAGATTCTTGCTCTGTCGGGGATATGATAACATTTGTCATCATTAGGCTATATACTAAGAATATGGAAGTGACCTTGTAGTAGGATGTTTTTTCCTCTGCCTGCTGGAGAAGGTATCTGCGGGGATTTTGTGGATGAATCTATGTCGTGATTGTATTTGAAGATGTGTTGAAATAAGTGCCAGAATGACATCCCTCTCTAGATCATATCTGAACCGTTTCTAGAGGAAAATATGGAATAAGTATCAGGATGACATTCGTCTCTAGATCGTGCCTGAACCGTTTCTAGAAGAAAATCTAGAATAAGTGTCAGAATGACATCCATCTTTGGATCGTATCTGCATCGTTTCTAGAGGATAATATGGAATAAGTATCAGGATGACATCCGTCTCTGGATCTTGCCTGAACCGTTTCTAGAAGAAAATCTTGAATAAGTGTCAGAATGATATCCGTCTCTAGGTTGTGCCTGAACCGTTTCTAGAAGAATATCTGGAATAGGTGTCATAATGACATCCGTCTATGGATCGTATATGCACCGTTTCTAGAGGAGAATCTGGAATAAGTATCAGGATGACATCCGTCTCTGGATCGTGCCTGAACTATTTCTAGAAGAAAATCTGGAATAAGTGTCAGAATGACATTCGTCTCTGGATCGTATCCGCACCGTTTCTAGAGGAGAATCTGGAATATGTATTAGGATGACATCCGTCTCTGGATCATACCTGAACCATTTCTAGAGGAAGTCTGGAATAAGCTTCAGAATGACATTCGTCTCTAGATCGTATCCACACCGTTTCTAGAGGATAATCTGGAATAAGTATCAGGATGACATCCGTCTCTGGATCGTACCTTAACCGTTTCTAGAAGAAAGTCTTCTTTATTTAGAATGTTTCCGCTGGGAATTCCTGTTTTATTGTTTTGAGAAGAAATCCATTGGGGAACATTGATTTTGCTTGATTGTACGTGCTCTTTTGATGGGAATCACATTTGATGCCCCAAGTGATGGAGACCTGCTTCGGCTATTCATGACTATAAGAGATTTTCTTGGAATTTTGACTTGAAGGCCCCAGATGTGTTAGGAGCCATGTCATACCCTTGATTATGGAAGGCCTATCACTGGAAATGTTTTTCCATCTGAAGTTATTTTGTTCATCGAGAGGATTTTCGTTCATTGAATATTCATCTGCGAATTTCTCTGTTGTTGAACAAATAGTCATATGCAAGCAATGGTATTTTAAAAATGCAAAGCTTATGTCTGTCTTGAAGTTTGAAAATTCATTTTTTAGTAAAACAAACAATTTTGTAGGAGTGTGATATCAACTCATGATTTAATAGCAAACCTTACAGGAGTTAGGATACCTTTTGTAACAGTAGGCTTCCGAACTAACCCATGCTTCAGTTAGGATTTTTAAGGGTTGTAGTGTGGCCTTGTTCACGATTTTAAGAAACAAAGGATAAAGGCTCAAATTTTATTTGTACCCAACATGCTCTTCGTGATGTTATCCATTCCTATGCTCAGTTAATTGTGCGTTTAAATCCCGATTGAGTCTGGCATCTTGTCCTTGATGTTCCGGTGATGGTTCGGATACTGAAAGTTTATTTTTAAGAGGCATTCATTTTTGTAATCTTCTTTTTGTCGAGGATTTGTAGTAACCTATTTTTTTTTCGTTATCCCTACTTTTTCCTGAACTGGTTCTTTTGTGATTACAGTCAGCAGGATGCCCGAGTTTTTTTTCTTAAATCTCCTTCATAAGTTTTGACTTAGCGGGATTTTATTTTGAGATATAATGACTGTCGGATTTAATGATTATGCGGAACCATCACCATCTTCTGATTTGGAAGGACGTCTTTGATGCCATTCATTATGTATGAAGTGGAAGATTGCGACTGAATGCGCATCTGAATTAACTGGGAAAACTACCATGCCCCAGGTTATGATTAAGGGTTTTAATTTACGTGAAAAGAAAAACTCCTACTTCTTAGGCTTAAAGGGGTTGACTAGGGATTATCTTCCTCATAACTCCACTGTTTGGGATTTGAAACAACGCTTGTACATCGTCAGCGGGGTCTGTTCAAAAGCGTATTGTAGAGACCATGGTATTATTTTCTTCATCCTCCCTCTAATGGCTTACAGATTCTAATCGAGAGTTGAACATCACAAAAAGGAAGTAAGAAATAAGTTTAAATAAAAATAAAATGACATAATTCAAGACAAACATAAGTAATGCATTAATGGGAAAACCAAAATTTGACATGACAGTAATTGTTTGAACAACCAAAGGAAATTACAATTGAAAAATCACAAATGAACTATACGCTCTCAATGATTTAGCCTAGGAGAAGTGATCATGTGGTGAGTCTTTGGAGGGTCGAATTCAATCTCCTTGGCGTCAATCATATTCTGAATTTTTTTCTTTACAGCCCAGCAGCCATTCGTATCATGTCCATGACTATCAAAATGGTATACACACCTTTTGTCGGGGTGGTAGCTAGGAGCAGAGGTATTAGGATTCCGTAGAGGATCCTTTAATGTAATTAATCTTGCTTTCAACATATGTTGTAACGCTTGAGCTAGTGACATGTTGATTTTGGTGAATTGTCTCTTAGGCGCGACCTCCTTATGCTGATTCCCTTGTTGATGTCGTTGCACAGGTGTAGGATTAGAGACCAGTACTTCCCCTGCATATGGGTTGTGGTTACCTCTAGCACGTCCCTCCTGGCCATATATAGCATTAGCTTCCTTCTTGCCAATGAATGGATTCTTCTCAGCATTAGAAGGTACAACCATTGGAATCTTCCCACTCTTAATACTGCTTTCGACTCTTTCACATGTCAGTATCAGCTCGGTGAACCCAGCCGAAAAACTTTCAATCAAGTGGTTGAAGAATGGACCAGACAAAGTGCCCAAAAACATGTCTACCAGCTCCCTATCAGACAGAGGATGCTGGACTCTCCCTGCAAGATCCCTCCATTTCTGGGCATAGTCTTTGAAACCCTCACTGGAACCCATAGATATAATTTGCAATTGGTATGGGTTGGAGCGAGGTCGGCATTATATTGGTACTTCCTGTAGAAAGTAGCAGCAAGTCTTTCCATGTATGAATGTCGGTTCCTTTTAATTGATAGAACCACTCTGATTGAGTGTCGACCAGACTTTCTTGGAAGAAATGGACCCATAACTTCCGATCAGAAATGTGAGGTTGGATCTTTCTAATGTATGATCTGAAATGAAGTTTAGGATAAGAGACCCCGTCATATTTAGTAAATGTGGGAACCTTGAACTTTGGTGGGATGACCACTCCAGAAACCAGCCCTAACTCTTCAAAGTCCAAGCCATGTACCCTCTAAATTTCCATGGTGTTGAGACGATACTCCAGTTGTTTGTATTTATCATCAACAGGAAGATATTATTCCTCAGAGTAACCAGCTTCATCTTCATCAGTCCCTGGGTTATTATCATCTTCATGATTATCCCCCTCATTTGATGGAGTTGAGAGATCTAGAGCTCTCTTGGTTGGTCCTCTGAGTCTTCTTCCTAAATTCAAAACACTAGCTGGTTTCTTTGCCTTCTTCTTATTATCTTTGATGACGAGAGCTCTCAGTTCTTCCTGCCCCTTAGCCAAAGCCAAGAACATTTATTGGAACTGAGCATTTTGGGCTTGAAGGGCTTTTACTGTCTGTTCAAGAGCCATTTCTTTTGATGAAATAAACAGCGAAAAGATAAGAAACCTGTCTTGAAATACCTGGTATGAAATGACATGTATGATATGCTTATGCGATGTTTTCAAGGGTCTCGCGGGGTAAACACAAGAAGATATTAGGAGTTGACTTCAACTTTGCTTGAAGAACTTCGTATTACTGAAGGTCCTTCTACGAGAATCAAGCTCGCCATGTCGAGTGGGTCGTAGCCTCTGACTCAAGTTATCGTGTTTTGATCTTTTGATGGCATTGGCTAGAGGAAAATAAATTCCATTTCCCCTTGCTAGACGTCTGGTTCATCATAACCTGCACCACAGGCCCTTGAGATCCTTGAAATGGTTAAGGAAATGCTATAGTATGATGCTATGATGTGTATGCTATGCATCAAGAAAAAATGCAGGGTGATGAAGACAAGTATGTCTTGTAAGAAAACCAGTTTATTGGATAATGTACAAACAAGGTCCTACAAGGAATACAAACAAAAGCCCTGCAATGAGTTCAAGTTGTTAGATAATGAAGGCAAACAAGTCACACAAGCAGCCTTAGGTTCAGGCTTGCATGGGGTTTGTAGGTAAGTACCCTCTTGAAGTTTAGTTGGTTCAACCTGTCTTAGAAAAGTAATCGGGTTCTAAGGAGTCTCAATATCACTGATCTTTCTTTATCGGGCATTGTTTCAGCTTAGCAATCTTTTCTTGCGGCTGAAACATCTCGAAAGTCCAATCTCAATAAGTGTAGAATCGAGTATCAACCAATCCCCAGCTTTTACACTGAGGCCGGCTATCTCACTACTTTATAATGGCCAAGTTTTTTCAACTAAGGTTCTAAGGTCTGTTAGTGCTTCACAACACCATGCGACGGCCCCATTTTCTCCTCGATTCAACACAAAGGATACCGATACCAACCAAAGTGTCACACCGATACCAACCAAAGTGTCACACCGATATAGCTATCGCTTTAACCATATCGTTCTACATTGTACAGTCTCCACGATCTATTGATGTTTATCTAAAAAGATATCCGCAGATCCGGGTGTAGTATCTATAGTAACGAACCAAACAACCCTCCAAGGATAAAGCATACAAAGAATGAAATTAAAACATTTTTAAAATGAACTAACTCTTAAGGTAACCCCACTTTTTATTCATATTCCCCAACAGAGTCGCCCGTTCTATGATACGGTGGCAGAACCAACTGTTATACTGGTTTTGCATTTGTGTTCCCAAATTTTGCAGTAAGCAAGAGTAGCCACCAACTTTTCTTTTATCCAAATTAAGGAAAGGGTGAAAAGAACAGAAAAAGACATTTTCGAGATTTTTCTGAGTAAGGGGGGTAGATTATGGAAAGGGAAGGTGTTAGAAACCTTTCCTGTAGTTTTCTATAGGCTCTTAGATGCTTAGCTCATTTTTGAAATACCTTGTGCTTTGTGTTTTTGAAGAGAACTTGTTTGAAAATGCCTTAGTATGGCGATTCGCTTTATGATAACTCTTGTATCAGTTCTCAAGAGTGTTGAAAAAGCGAATGTTTTTTAAAGTATTTTTGAAATGTTTTCGTGTAGGTGTAAAAATTTGTTTTGAGCAAGCATCTAACAGCTATCTACTTGTACTCGAAAAGGTTCGTTCTTTTCCTCCTATCCTTTAGACAGTGTTATCCTACTATTAGTGAGTAGGTAGCCCTATCGCTGGATGTTTGAGGGACATTCGAAGGGACGTACAGTCATAAAGGCAACATATGGAGACACTTTAGCAATTTTGTTTAAGGGACGAGATCATTTACCGAAAGGCAACACTGTAGGGTCATCGAGGGACTATGATCTTTTGATTTATGGGTCTTTGCTAAAGCGTCACCATTTTCAAGGGACATGACTGTTTTACTTTTCGAAAGGCAACTAAAGTGGGTGTACCCTAGAGTTGTATATGTGCAAGTGATTCAATTCGGTTATTTTAGTCTTTGTTATTAGGTTTGCTAGCATTTTGTTTTCAGTCTTTCCATACAAGCCTAATTACTAACAGTTAATATTTTACAGTAATTAAAAGTGCGAAAAGATAAATCATAAACTATTACAAGGCTTCGAGGAGGGGGATTAATTACATATCCAAAACTTTGGGGGGAAATAAAGCAGTAAAAGTAAAGTCTTAATTATGCTATTACATCCAGTAGGAAGCTACAGTAGTATGAAAAATAGGATGCGAAAAATAATAACACGCGCAAATTGAAAGGACGTCTAAAAAATCCTAAGAGAAAATTTTTTGTTTGTTTTTTGTTTTAATTTATGAAAATGGTTTAAGTTAAAAAATAATTGATCTAGATCTATATTTAAAGAAAAAAAAGGTTAGTTATTAAAGAAACATGAAATTTAAAGAAAAGAAATTAATTCTATGTTTTTTTTGGTATTTTTGTTATGAAAAGGTAAATGAATTAAAATGAAATTAAACCGAAGTTCTATTAATTTTAATTTAAAAAAATGTTAAAGTGATTAGTTAATTAATTTACCAAAATTAAAATTTAATTAAGCAAAATCCTAAATCAATTTTTATGTGATTTTTATATTTGTTTATTGATTAAAATAAAAAATGAATTAAAAGAAATAAATAAAATAAACAAAACAAGAAAATAAAGATGGCCTAGTAGCAAAAGTAAACAGGGGGTGCAATCATCAGAAATCTCTAGGCCCGAATCTTTGAAAGCTTCATGCCCTAACCATGGTGTTTTCACATTCTTGTATGGAACCTCTGATTCAACCATCCATAATTATTCTATATAAACTCAAACAAACGTTAGCATGCCATGAAATGTGATTAAAATTAGAGATTCGAAGTTTAAAATTTTACCAAACCGGTGTTGTCAAATGGGGGCGTGCTAGGCGTGTGATGGACTGCTCTTGGGCCTTGTAAGACTCCTGGGGACTTCAGGAGGATGGTTTGAGGCTTGGTGTCAATCGAGAGAGACCGGAACCTTGATATATGACTTGCACCAATTCTTTGATTTTTCGAGAGCTTTTTGAAGAGCTTTTGGAGAGCTTTTTGGAGAGGAATTTTGTGCTCCCTTTGTCTTGTAATGTTATATATTTATATAGGAAAGATAGGAGTGAACAAGCATGGTAAAGAATCAATGTATTCATGGTCTTGGAGACAAGGATAAAACACATTGAAAAATGTCCAAATTTGTGATATCTTTGCCTCTTTGGTCACTTACATGAACCTGGTCCCTTTGGATGTATCTTGCACGAAAGGTTTGGCCTTCTAATAGATCAAATCAAACCCAAATTCCATGGCCCATTATTCTTTGTATTTTTATTTAATTTATTTGATTTAATTCGTATTTAAATGAATAAAATTTCAATTAAATAGAAATAAAAATCAAAATAGTGCATGGTTAGGTTTAAAGATCCTTGGGTATGTCATAAACATGTTTGAACCCTAAAATTTAGGTCCATTAACCTAAAAATGCAATTTTTCTCAATGTTGACTTCATGCATTTTTCATAAATTTACCCAACTTGTGTAAACCATAACGTGCTCAATTTTCATCTTTCTAAGATGATCTTTGACTTTTTGGAAAGCCCAATATGTCCTCTACAATTTCTATGTTGGTAATGTTTGCTTTTGAATATATTATCTTGATGTAAGTTGTCTTGACAAAAAGTGTCTTTTGTTGACTTTTTGAAAATGACTTGTAATGTATGAGCTTGTATCTTTCAAATGGTACATTTCTTGAACTTGAGGATAAAAGAGAAGTTGTAGGGAATTGTATTATCTTCAAAATGAGCTTTGTTTGGGAAAAAATGGATGAAGTATGTGAAAGTTATACATGGTCAAAGTTCAATTAACTTTTCCTATGAAACCCTAATTTAGCAAATCTTCACTTTTGATGATCTAAGAACTTTCCTTGAGGAATCATGATCAACCCTTGATTAAATGATGAATATCACTTAAAAGTGTTGATATTGACCAAAAATATTGAATTTTGGTTGTATGTTGACCACAATTGACTTTTGATCTAATATAGTTGATTTTCAGGCATTTGAGCAGTTGATTGAGAAAACTTGTAGTGCAAGGCATTAAACTTGGCATGGACAATCTTGAAGACATATTAGGGACCATGGAAATCATTTTAGGCCTTTGGAGCTCAAACATCTTGGTGAAAAGTGAAACCCTAGTTGTAAGTCCATTGGTTAGGAGGAGAATTTGTCTGATCAATTCTTGGTCAACCTTGAGCAATTGAGGACCTCTAGAAGCATGTCTTGAGTGGAATGGGAGGGATAATTTTAGGGTACAACATCTTGTAACGTGTGAACCAATCATTAAGTTGTTAAAGAAAGATCAGGGTTGTGTGTGGACAGATGATTGCCAAAGGGCATTCGAAAGTATTAAAGAGTACTTCTTGAACCTCTTATCTTGCTCTCTCCAGTTGAAGGAAGACCATTGATCATGTATCTGACAGGGTTAGATAGTTATATGGGATGTATTTTGGGACAACAATATGAAACAGGAAAGACGGAATATGCCATTTATTATCTCAGCAAGAAGTTTACTGACTGTGAGTCACAGTATTCTACGTTGGAAAAGACATGTTGTGCTCTGGCCTGGGTGGCAACGCGGTTGCGACAATATATGTTGAATCATACTACTTGGTTGATTTCCAAAATGGATCCAATTAAGTATATTTTTGAAAAGCCTTCTCTTACTGGAAGAATTGCTCGCTGACAAATGTTGTTGTCTGAATATGATATTGAATATCGTACTCAAAAGGCTATAAAAAGCAGTGTGTTGGCGAATTATCTTGCTCACCGACCGGTTTATAATTATCAGTATGTTAAATATGATTTCCTTGATGAGGATTTTATGTTTCTGAAAGCGAAAGCTTATGATGAACCTTTGCCTTGGGAAGGTCTTGATCCTGAATCCAAGTGGGGTATGGTGTTTGATGGAGTTGTGAATGCTTATGGGAAAGGAATTGGCACTATGATTATCACTCTGCATGGATTATACATTCCTTTTACTGCAAGGCTGACATTTGATTGTACCAATAATATGGCAGAGTTTGAGGCATGTATCATGGGTCTCGAGGAGGCCATTGATCTCAGAATCAAAGTTCTATATGTGTATGGCGATTTAGATTTTGTAGTAAATCAGATTAAAGGAGAATGGGATACTCGTCACCCTGGCTTGATCCCTTACTAATACTATGCTAGAAGATGATTACCCTTCTTTAACAAAGTTGAATTCCATTATATTCCCAGAGATGAAAATCAGATGGCAGATGCTTTGGAAACTCTAGCTTCTATGTATCAAGTGAATACTTGGAACAATGTGCCTCATATCACAGTGCAACATTTGGATAGACCGGCTCATGTGTTTGCAGCAGAGGAAATATCAGATGAAAAACCTTGATATTATGATATCAAACATTTTCTCCAGACTCAAGAGTACCCGGATGGTGCATCAAATAAAGATAGAAAGACATTGAGAAGGTTGGCAGGAAGCTTTTTCCTCAATAAAGATGTGCTATATAAAAGAAATTATGACATGGTCTTGCTCAGATGTATGGATAGACACGAAGCAGACATGTTGATCCATGAAGTCCATGAAGGTTCATTTGGTACCCATGCCAATGGACATTCGATGGCAAAGAAAATTCTTAGGACAGGTTACTATTGGCTGACAATGGAATCTGACTGTTATAAATTTGCAAAGAAGTGCCATAAATGCCAAATCTATGCTGACAAAATTCATGTGCCTCCGACGCTTCTCAATGTTGTCTCTTCCCCAAGGCCTTTCTCTATGTGGGGTATTGACATGATTGGAATGATTAAACCAAAGGCGTCGAATGGACATTGTTTCATTTTAGTGGCAATTGACTACTTCACCAAAGGGTGAAAGCATCTTCATATGCTAATGTTACTAAGCAGGTGGTAGTACACTTTATCAAGAACAATCTCATATGTCTGTATGGTGTGCCAAGCAGGATTATCACCGACAACAACTCAAATATGAATAACAAGATGATGACGGAACTTTGTGAAGAATTCAAGATTTTCCACCACAATTCATCTCCCTACAAGCCAAAGATGAATGGGGCTGTTGAAGCTGCTTATAAGAATATCAAGAAGATCATCCATAAAATGGTTGTTACTTATAAAGATTGGCATGAGATGCTCTCTTTTGCTATGCATGGGTATCAAACATATGTTCGCACTTCAACAGGGGAAACCCCATTCTCTCTTGTGTATGGCATGGAAGTAGTGCTCCCTGTTGAGGTGAAAATCCCTCTTTACACGTGATAATGGAAACCAAGTTGTTAGAGGCTGAATGGGTCCATAATAGGTTTGACCAATTAAATCTGATTGAAGAGAAGAGAATGATGGCCGTGTGTAATAGTCAGTTATACCAGAAGAGAATAAAGAAAGCTTTTGATAAGAAGGTCAAACCTCGTGAATTCAGAGAAGGCGACCTCGTGCTCAGGAAGATCATGTCTTTTAACGCTGATTCTAGGGGAAAGTGGACTCCCAATTTTGAAGGCTCATATGTTATCAAGAAAGCCTTCTCTGGCGGTGCATTGATTCTTGAAACTATGGATGGCGAGGAGTTCCCGCGTCCCGTGAATGCTGATGTAGTCAAGAAATACTTCGCCTAAATAGATAAAAGAATAGCTCTCTAAGACGAAAACCCAAAAGGGAGGCTTAGGAAAAAAGGAGCATCTCGGTAGGCCGAAAGCCTGAAGTGGAGGTCTAGGCAAAAGTAAGAGACATAAACAGAATAAACTCTCCTTCTAGGTTGAAAACACACAAGGGAAACTTAGGAAAAAGTTAGGAATTTTTTGGCTAGTAATTACATCAGACACGACTTGATCATTGAAGCAACAATCTTCTTGGATCTTCACCACTCTTCAACCGAATTCACTGCTCAGGAATTCAAAGTTGTTAGGGAGAATTGTGGGCATTGCATTTCAATATATCTTTTCCAATATATTACCATTTTCCAAACTTTGTAATCATCTATAGAGTCTATCCATTTGCAGACTACCATTCTATTAATAAAGTTTGAGATTTTATCCAAATCTTTGCAATTCTTATTTTGTTTTGCTTACAAAGACTTCATTTATTATTGATAGTAATTTTCAAAGTAAACATATTAAACAACAAAAACGTTTTTTAAAAGAATTTACAAATTACTTCTTGCTTTAGATTTTGTGACTCAAGGAGAACAAAAATAGTGACTCCGAGGATGGGAGAAGTCTGAAATTTTGGAAGTATTGATTCCTCATGAAGGCTCTCCCAGGTCACTTTTGTTGGTATGAGTATGATTTTCTTGTGTTCCTCAGATAATTGAAGATGATACCAATTGATGTGTGGTGGAGTGTTGGGTTTGTGATCTTGTGTTTCCCTAGTCAGGTCTTGGTTCATTTTGATTTTGGGTTTGCATGGTATGCAGTCTCTATCCCAGATTCCCCAGTAAGGTCTTCACTCACATGGTGAAAGTCGCTTCCCCTTTGTATGCTGAAATGGAATCATTTGCAAAATATTGCCTTTGCAGTGTTAGCATTATTGTTGTTGTTAGTTTCCCAGGCACCCAGACAAGGGCAATATCTTTTCTAAGAAGTGTTGAAACAATTGTTAACTTTTTGGGTTTTCTCCCGCCAAGTGCAGGATTTGATTTAAAATCCCCATAAGTTCGATTTCTTGCTGTAATGTTTGACTTCTTGAATCGCAAAGTAAAGCTGAGATAACGGGTCTCTCTAAAAATTGCTACCCCCATGAGGTTTCATAATTTCCCCCCAGAGAAGTTGGTGTAATTATCGCCACTCTCAGTATTGAAGAATGTATGTCGGGTTTCCCTAGATGATGTGGTGTTTCCCTCCCCAATAAAGTCAACACAAGATCCCTTGTTGATGTATCGATGATATGGTTTTCATCTACCCTTTTGAAATCAGTATTGCAATCTCGGGTGGAAGTACAAACCTTGAAACATTTGTTTTCCCCATTGAAGTCTGTGTGATATTCCCCGGTGAAGCTTGTAGGAGGATGTTATATCCCTGTATCTATACTGATTTACTGTTATAATTTGATTATTTTCGAATTATGTTCCTTCCCAGTGGAGTTAAGCCGTGAAATTAGAATTTTTTTTCCTCAGTTAGTGCTTACTTTCTTATGAATCTTTATCCTGAATGTGATTTAGCCGAGTATTGACTTTACCCAAGTTGGTTTTTTCTGGTTATCCCCAGTGTTATATGTCTGTTTTGTCAGCATATACATGATAAAATTCATACATTCATGCACACATCATGCATAGTTGAATTTAGAAAATCATTGCTCATTTGCATTCATTAATATCTTGTTGGAATATTACCCTGTTTTGCGGAGTTGTGTTATCCTCTCTCTAATAGAATGTCAACCTTAGACAGAAAGTGTATATTTTTTCAATTTCCCCACTGAGTTATCCCTCGTGGAAGATTCTTGATTTATATTTTATGTACAACTCTTTGTCTGGATAGAAATTGGTTCCCTCTTGAGTTTATTTCTCATGAGGTGTTATTTTTGTTGATGGATTCTTTCCGGATTATTTCTGGATTAAATCTATGGCCCCCAGCAATATTATTATTTTGATTGCTGCAAGCTTTGAGCCTTAGTTTGAGAATTTGCATTTATTTTGCCACGAGAAGACTTTATCTCCTTAGCAGGAATATATTGTTATTCCCCATGAAGTCCTTTTTCTTTCCCATGGGAAATCATTGTTGCCATTCTTTCTCGTAACAGCAAGTGGCAGGTCACTTTATTTGAGCAACCTGTACTTCCCCAATAAGTCTGTCATTTCCCAGAGAAGATTCAGATTTGTTACTCCAATGAATGGTAGCCTTGTCATTAGGGAAGGTAGTTCATTGCTGAGATTTGTTACTCCAATGAATGGTAGCCTTTTCATTATGGAAGGTAGTTCGTTATTGAGATTTATTACTCCAATGAATGATAACCTTGCCATTATGGAAGGTAGTTTGTTTTTGAGATTTGTTACTCGAATGAATGGTAACCTTGTCATTATGGAAGGTAGTTCGTTGCTGAGATTTGTTACTCCAATGAATGGTAGCCTTGTCATTATGGAAGGTAGTTCGTTGTTGAGATTTGTTACTCCAATGAATGGTAGCCTTGTCATTATGGAAGGTAGTTCATTGCTAAGATTTGTAACTCTAATGAATGGTATCCTTGTCATTATGTAAGGTAGTTCGTTGCTGAGATTTGTTACTTCAATGAATGGTAGCCTTGTCATTATGGAAGGTAGTTCGTTGTTGAGATTTGTTACTCCAATAAATGGTAGCCTTGTCATTATGGAAGGTAGTTCGTTGTTGTGATTTGTTACTCTAATGAATGGTAACCTTGTCATTATGGAAGGTAGTTCGTTGCTGAGATTTGTTACTCCAATGAATGGTAGCCTTGTCATTATAGAAGGTAGTTATTGTCGAGATTTGTTACTCCAATGAATGGCAGTCTCGTTATTATGGGAGATAGTTCTTTGTTGAGATCTTTTTCGATGGATGGTAGTCTCGTCATTATAGGAGATACTTCGTTGTTGAGATCTTTTTCCGATGGATGGTAGTCTCGTCATTATGGGAGTTAGTTCGTCGTTGAGATTCACATTTCTCTGAAGAATTTCATTTGTTTCCAGTCATAAGTATTGATGCTAATCATTTGTTACCACCCCTAATATTGGTATTTACCGGTATCATCTTACCATTTATTTCCCAGGTAGGTCGACATTGCTTTTTTTCTATCTCCTCAGTGAGTGGATTGTTCGCAGTCATCTGTCAGTTACGGTTATCCTTTACTTTCTCTCCTCAATCTTTGATTTGATGATGCCTTATCTCCTCTATGGGCTTTACCCCAATAGAGTTGGGTCTTTTTTTCACCAGTGATTTATTTTCCTAGTCGGGTTTTTCTTTTGATCTCTATTTTTATTTACTACATCCCCGGTGGGGTCTTGGGTCTTTTTTTTATTTGTTCATTTGCATTCATAATCATAAGCATTGCATGGCAATCTTAGGGCTAAAAATAGGGTTTGTTTTATATTTAAGTATCTTAAATAGCGTCGACACAAAGAGTTTAACCTTCGCATATCCGAATAGAACACACTTAAATAAAGGCAGTTATTGTACCCCAATTTTCCCCCTAATATTCCTCTATCATATCATATCAACTCAATCACAACATGATCACACTAGGGTTTAGTTCTTCTCCTTATCATTATATTTGCTCGTGGGGAATCACCAAGCACCTTGACTTGTATTTTGTGATCATCTATGTTTTATATTGATTAACTTTTAACTAATAAATACAATGAATGTTTGCTCTAATTGATGATATTATAGGTGAAAGCACAACACATTCCATCAAGTTGAGCTATAGGTTCATGAGTTTATTCCCATTCCTTCTTCAACAAAGCTTCATTAAGATTCAAGCTTCATCATTGAAGATGTTTTGAAGTAATATCATGACAGATTCTATTATGATCCATCATTCCTCAAGTGGTCAAAGATAGTCCAAAGATGCAAGGGTTGATTGGAGAATTTTGACCTAACTAGACAAGTCTTTGATTTCTTAATCACAAGTGCATATCTCCCTCAATTCTCAATATTTGAAAGTGTTTATGGTTTCCATGGTTTCTCATTATCATCCTCAACAACTTCTATTTTCATGAAAAAAGTATTTGTGCAAGGAGGTTTGTCAAAATTGAAAAGGTTTTCCAAGGTATTTTGTTGCTCTAGGAGCTATGGTTTTGAACTTCTAAAGGCTATGTCTTGCTCATCTTTTGTTATTTTTGAGTGTTTCCAAAAATATGCTTCTCTCCAAAGGGTTATCAACAAATCACTTCAAAAGTTTCAAGAAAATTTTGTGTGGAAGATACCTAATGATGAAGAAAGATTACAAATCCTCTAGATAGGCCATCAAATTCCCTTATGTGACTTCAAAAGATCATAACTTGGTCAATCTTTATCTCCTTGAGCCCATTATTTTTCCACAATAATCCTGAGGATGTGAACTTCAACTCTTCTTTTATGTGCAAAGCTTGAAACTGTATGGAATATGTCCTAAGGATGCAAAAGATTATAGGTCATCTCATGAATTTTCACCAATTTCGCAAGACCATAACTTTTTCAATACTTGGTGTTTTTAAGTGATTCAAGTTTCAAAATGATCTCCAAGAATTCTATTTCAAGATCAAAGCTCAATTTTGGAGGGAAGTCTTGTTTAAGCTTAAAACATTACAAGTCATTTTTGAAGAGAAAACTTGAAATTTTTCTAAGTATAAAGGTCAGTATTTTTTTCTCAACTTTGACTCATCATAACTCTTACCTCAAAAATCCATTAATTCCAAATTATTTTCACATTGTAAATATTGTTATCTCATATTTCTAAAGCTTCAAGAATCATTTCCTATGTTGTACCAAAAAATTTTCCCTCCCATTTTCACACAAGACATACTCCTAGAGGTCCTCAATTGCTCAAGGTTGACCAATAATTGATCAGACAAATTCTCCTCCTAAGCATTGGCCTTCCAATTAGGGTTTCATTTTTCACCAAGATGTGTAAGTTCCAAAGGTCTCAAATGTCTTCCATGGTCCTAATATGTCTTCAAGATTATCCATGACAAATTTCATACCTTGCACTACAAGTTTTCTCAATCAAATGCTCAAATGCTTGAAAGTCAACTGTACAAGGTCAAAAGTCAACTATGGTTTATATACAGTCAAACTCCAATATTTTTGGTCAACATCAACATTTTGAAGTGATATCCATCATTTGATCAAGGGTTGATCATGATCCCTCAAGAAATGCTCCTAATTCATCAAAAGTCAAGAATTACTAATTAGGGTTTCTATAGGAAACATCAACCAAACTTTGACCAGGCATAACTTTCTCATGCTTAGTCCATTTTTTCCCAACCAAAGCTAATTTTGAATAGAATCCAATTCCCTACAACTTCTCTTCAGACCTCAAGTCTAATAAATTCACCATTTGAAAGATACATGCTTATACATTACAGTTGATTTTCAGAAAGTCAACAAAAGGCACTTTTTGTCAAGACCATTTACATTAAGATAAAATATTCAAATGCAAAATTGATCAAACGAGGGATTGAATTAGACATCTTGGGATTTCTAAAAAGTCCCAGATCATCATCATGAGATGAAAATTGAGCAAGTTATGGCTTTCCTAAGTTGGAAAAATTTGGGAATTTTCAAGAATTATGCATTGAGCAAACTTGAAGTTTTAGGTCAATGGCTTAATTTCTTGGACTTCAAACATCTTCCTAAGCCTATAGAGGACCTCTAAAATTATTCTTGCCATGCCTATTTGCTAACTATTTTATTCATATTTATTTTAATTTATTTCAAATAAATATAAAATAAAATGTATAAAATAATTGGAAATGGGCTTTGAGCTTTGGGTTGATGTTTTCGACAGCCTAAACCCATAAAATTTCGTGCAAGCAATGTCCATATTCATTCAAATTCAAAAAGGACAAGATTCCATGTCTTTGGTAAAGTTACAAAACCTCATTCATGGCTTTAAAAACACATGTTTATGGTTGTTATTACCTTTGTTCTCTTGTATCCTCTCTCCTCTCTATATAAAGGACACATTAGAAAGCTTCAAGACACATGATACACAGCCTAGAAAAGCTCTATGAATTTTGCAAAAAAATATCAAAGTTGTAAAATTTGCATTTTAGGTTCCATCCTTCCTCAGTCCAAACAAAATATCCAAATACATTCCTGGAGGCTCCCTGAAGCTTTTCCAATCATTACCAAGCCCTGAAACATCACAAAATGCCTCAGTAAGCTCCATTTTTATATTTTCTAACTTGTTTCATGCATATTCGATGCATTATATGGCCAGAAGTGTACCAAACACCATCAGACCTAGCCTTCAAATCATAAGGGGTCTAGATCTAAAGGCTTCAATTTGAGATCCACCATGCGCCCTTAAGGCCTCATCTCACCTGATCCAGCGTGGCCTGGGCTTAACATTCACTTGGGCCTAGCAAAATTCAATTTCAGCACCCCTAACTTCTAATTATCTTGGCCCATTTCGCATTGTTTTTGTCACTTTGCTTTATGTTTTTTTATTTTAATTTGTTTTCTTCATTTATTTAATTAGTATAATGTAATAATAAAATCACAAAAAATATAGTTTTAGTTTTTTTAATTAAATTAATTTTGTGAATTAATTAATAACTATTTTAACTATTTTTCTTTAATTAAAAATAAATTAGAACTTAGGACTTAATTTATGTTTAATTATTTTCTCTAAATAATAAAAAAACTAAAAAAAGAATGTAGACTATTTTTCTTGATTAATTTTATTTTCTAAATAGATTTTTAGGTTATTTACTTTTTTAAATCAAAAAACAATCAAAAAGATTTTTTACTCAGCATTTTCTTAGTTTTCTTTTAGACGTAGTATTTCATTTCACGCGCATTATTTTCATTCTCATATTTTTTATAATAATATAACTGTATACTGGTATGTAATAGACTAAGTAGGACTTTTTTATCGCTTTCCTTATTTTACTTTTCCCCAAGTTTAGACATGTAAATATCCCCCTCCCCAAAGCATTGTAATAGCGTAGGTTTAAATTCCTGCACTTTATATTTCTGCAAAATATTAACTGTTAGTAACTAGGCATATATGAAAAGACTGAAATCAAACATTAGCAAACTTAACAAAAAGACAAAAATAACTGAATCAAACACAATTGCACACGTGCACCTCTAGGGTATCCCACTTCGGTTGCCTTCGGAAAACGGTCACAATTCTCGAAGTGTGAGAAGTTTTAGTGACTATCCTCCATTTTAAATATCACTAGTCCCTCGATGACCCTCTCGATGTTGCCTCGGTTAAAAGTGATATTAGAACTTTAGGGTGGTTACTAAAGCTTCTTACCAAGTTGCCTTCGTGACTATAACGTCCCTTCGATTGTCCCTCATACATCCAACGATGGGGCTACCTACTCATTAATAGTAGGATAGCGTTGTCTAAAGGATAGGAGGAAAAGAACTACTTTTTCGAGTACAAAGTAGATAGCTGTTAGAAATTTGCTCAAAAACATTTTTGCACTTACACAAATACTACTTTTCAAAAACAATTTTCAAAACATTTGCTTTGTTGACACTCTTGAGGACTGATACAAGAGTTAAATGCAAAGAAAATCACCGCGCTAAGGCATTTCAAAACATTTTTTAAACACACAAAGCACAAAGGTACTTCAAAATGAGCAAACCTCTAAGAGCCCGTAGATAACTACGGATAGAAAGGGTGCTAACACCTTCCCTTTCCATAATTTACCCCCTTACTCAAAAAATCTCGAAAAGGTCTTTTTATGTTCTTTTCACCCTTTCCTTAATTTGGATAAAAGAAAAGTCGGTGGCAACTCTTGCTTACCACAACATTTGCGAACACAAACGCAAAACCAGTATAACAGTCGGTTCTGTCACCGTATCACACCCTAAGACTCCTTGAGTTGTGAATGCCATTTGAAATTCAAAAATGGTACCTTGAAACTGAAGTTTCACTTCAAGTCAGAATTTGAAATTCATGTTATGGCTTCTAAACATCAAATTAGCACGCGTTTTTGGTCTAAACATGTTTAACCAACTTGCCAAAGTGGATTAGAGCCTTGAAACGCAAGGATTGAGTGAGTTTTGATGCTAAACAGGTCACACACTCCTCATGTATCAGGTTCACGCGATTTTCCTCTAAACTTCATCATTTCACACACTTAAGCATTCCATTAGTTTCCCTATAAATAGAGGGTCATACCTCATTCATTTTCTCAAGTTTGAAGAGCCAAAATCACTCTGTCAAACTCCCTCCATGACATCCTTTTCTGAGATTTAAAATTCCTATTTTCTCCACTTCTCAATTCAATTTCTTCATTGATCTTTCATCCTTGAACTTCCCTGAAGCTAACAGAAGAAGAATCAAGCCTTGATGTGCCCAGAATCGTGCTAGCCAAGTCCATTTACAGAGAAACTTCATCTGAATTCGTTCAGGTAGTTTAAGGCATCAAATCTTCTAACTCAAATTACTAGAATGGTATATGATGTTCATTGATGCTTGCTATTAAATTAATTTTTGTGAATCAATGCGTTTGATACTTTTGTTTTTTATTTCAAAATTTCAAAACATCTCTGATCTTTTTCAAATCGAGTAAGTTGTGGTTTATATAAATTTGGCGCGAGGATATGGTTGTGATCATCTTGAAGAGATGCGTCTAATGATACCAATATGAGCGTCTAAACTTATAGATTTAAGGATTATGATTTCGCCCTAGTTGCAGGGTAGCTGGAGGTTGAAGATGACTTATGTGGCCTCTTCAACCAATGAAAGCGTGACAATTGAAATGTTGTGATTGGCTTGAATTTCGTGACTTCAGTGAGCGTTTGTTGACCAGAGATCACCATACATCTTCGTTTCTGAGCCACTTGATGTGTCAACGTGTTTTAGTGAATTGGATCCAACGCCTCATGTTATTTCTGATTTATTTATTTTTATAAAATTTGTTTTAATTTCAAAAATTCATACCTCTTATTTTTTATCCAAAAATTATAAAAAAAATATACAAAAATACTTTGAATTATTTTTGACTTTGTGAATATTTTTTCATATTTTTATTTTAAGGTTTGATATTTTTCATAATTTTTGCTTTGTTTGCTTCATTTTAATTGTTTAAAAAATACTTTCCGACATTTTTAAATTCTGAAACTTTTTATAAGAATCTTTTTCATGGTTTCAGACTTTCTGAAAATTTTTTAGAATTTTATTCTAACTTTTACTATTTTTGATCTTTTTTCTACTTATTTGAGTAGTTTTAATTAGTTTAAAAATAGCTTCTGACTTTAAAAAGTTACCAAAAATTTATAAAACCATTTTAAATTTCCCATTGAATTTTTCTTGATTATTTTGAATATAGTTGCTATTTTCCCCTTTTATTTTCATTTAAAAAACCATTTTAAATTTTTTCTTTATTTTAAAATACAATTTTATTTTGTATATATTCTGGTTGATCTTTGACCATGAGCTTCATTAACATCATTAGATCTTGGGTGTTAAGTTTAACTCCACCAAAATGGATGGATGATTTTAATTATGGCTTGATTAAATTTTTGGTTCAAATATGGTTTAACTCTTATCTCATCCTTCTTCATCTTATCCTTTTCTTATCGTGTCACGTGTTGTTAAAGGATGATATACATATCACCTCTCCAAACATATGACACATAAATTGCTATTGACCGACCTCAAAATAGGTGCGACTTCTATATAAATCCACTTACGATTGCTTAACATAGCGCTAAATTTTATCCCGATTCGAGAAATGATCATTCGTGGCTCAAACCCATGTTTATAAGCCTAAGTATGTTAATTTGAATCCTTTGATCCAATAACCTTGAGATTCATTGTTAGGAGGAATCTCAGGTTGAAACTTCATTAACAACCCCGTTCTCCCTTGTGTATGGAATGGAAACTATGCTCCCAATCGAGGTTGAGATTCCCTCTTTGCGTGTGATAATGAAAACCAAGTTGACAGAGGTTGAATGGGTCCAGAACCGATTTGACCAACTGAATTTGATTGAATAGAAGAGAATGACAGCTTTGTGTCATGGACAGTTATATCAAAAAAGAATGAAGAAAGCTTTTGATAAGAAGGTCAAACCTCGTGGATTCAGAGAAGGCGACCTCGTGCTCAGGAAGATCATGTCTTTCAATGCCGATTCTAGGGGCAAGTGGACTCCTAATTTTGAAGGCCCATATATTGTCAAGAAAGCCTTCTCTGGTGGTTCATCAATTCTTAAAACTATGGATGGCGAGGAGTTCCCACGTCCCATGAATGCTGATGTAGTCAAGAAATACTTTGCCTAAAGAAATAAAAGAACAGCTCGCTAAGTTGAAAACCCGAAAGGGCGACTTAGGAAGAAAAGAGCGTGTCGGTAGGCCGAAAACCCGAAAGGGGGGTCTAGGCAAAAGTTAGAGACATAAACAGAATAAATTTCCTGCTAAGTTGAAAACCCTCAAGGGCAACTTAGGAAAAAGTTATGTACTTTCTTGGCAAGTAACTGTATCAGACAAGACTTGATCGTTGAAGTAACAATCTTCTCGAATCCTCATCATACTTCAACAGAAGCCGCTGCTCAGAATTCAAAAAGTTATTAGAGGGGATAATGGTCATTGTATCTCAATGTATCTTTTCCATTATATATTACCATCTTCCGAACTTTGTAATCATCTATGGAGTCTCACCATTCGCAGACTATCATTCTATTAATAAAGTTTGAGCTTTTACCCAATTCTTTGTGTTTCCTATTTTATTTAGCTTGCAATGACTCCATTTATTATTGATAATCTTTCAAAGCGAAAAGATTAAATAACAAAAGTGATTTTCGAAAAAGAATTTATATTTTTTTACTTTAAAATTCATGACGCAAGTAGAAAGCAAAAATGGTGATCCCAGGAATGGACAAACTCCAGTTTTTTTAAGAAGTTTTTGTTCCCTCGGGAAGGTTTACTCAGGATGATTCGCAGTATTGGGTTTGTGACCCCGGTATCCTTGGTCAAGTTTGGATTCATTTCTCCTCTTTCCTGAGTTTTCATGATGTGAAGTTTCAACCTGAGATTTCTCCAGTGATGTTTTTGTTAGCTTTGGTCTTATCAATCCTCTAATGAATCTTCATTAGCTTTGGTCAAAGTGAATCACTTAAACATCATTGATCATTTATGGTTGGCTTTAGAATTTTAAATGAATGATATACTTGACAAAAATCAAATGAAACTTGTTGCTGAGAGGCTTTGGTTTTATCAATCCTCTAATGAGTTTCAAATGCAAGTTTCAAGATGGTCATTCAACTAACCTCTAATTTCTAACAATTGACTTTATTTTGTGCTTTTACTTTATGCTTTTACTTTAAGCACATTTATTTTAGATTTTACATTTCATGATATTTTCATCTTTGCTCATTTGAGCATTTACTTTTATGTCATTTTTATTTTTGCTCACTTGAGCCTTTCATTTCTATTTGAAGATACTTAATAATCAACTTGAACCATAAAAAAATTTAATATTATTTAGACTATTTGGTTACTATCCTTGGCATTATGGAGTGATGGACCTCTTGGACTTAGGATTAAAGACCATGACTTGCCTTGGGACCTCAACTGTTATTTTGTCTGAAGTTCTTGGGGTTTACCCCCAAGACATTGGGTTGTTTGTTTTCTTTGTGTGAAGGTTATTATGATTAAATGCTTTATCTGTGATCGGGAATTCATCTGTATACATCCGTTACTCTGCCCAATTTTTATGAAGACTTAAGGCAATTGAAGCTTGGTTTTCTTAAGAGGTTTATTATCTTTGCTTGTTTGGTTTCAAATCCAAAGGATGGGAATTCTACATTGACTCATTGTGTCAAGTGTTGGCTTCTTGTTGGTTAGATGGTTCTTTTCCCTAGCTTTTACCTTATGCTTTAGGATAGTCCCTTCATCTCCTCCCCACCTTCTTTAATTTCAAAAATATTCTCCCTCCTTTCCAAAATTATTCTTGTTTTCTAAATTTGAACCGCTTTCGCAATAAACTTGGACTTATGTCCATGCATTTTCAAAATATTTTCTTAATCAAACTTCAATCAATTTAATAATACTTTGACAATTTTTGTGAGAAGACTAAAAATCAATCAATCTCATTCAAACCTTTTTTCCACTTTGTCTTTTTATTTTAAAATTTTCTCAAAAGATTAGACTCTTGTCAATCTTTGTAGTGGTGCGGGCTATTATACTTCTATGATATGTAGTGAAGTGAGATATTTTCCACTTGGGTGTTGAGCGAGGCTTTGTTGATTTTAATATCCAAGCCATATCTTCCACTTTGAGATGATGTAAATTCTCCTTTCTCATAATTGTGGGTAGTAAGTATGTTCTTCCACTCGGATAAGACGATGATGTCTCATCTCTTAAAATTAACCAATACACATGTGTTTCAAAATTTTCAAAGGTGAACTAAGAGTACCCTGATCCCTTATTGCACGGAAGATGGTACATAGGCACTAAAGGTTCTCAACCGCAGCGGGTGCAAAAATCATAAAAAATACTTCTTTTCTCATCTCCACTATCTATTTTTTATATAACTCTTATAGCCAAAATACACAAATTTTCAAAGAGGTTCATGCGGAGTACCGTAGATGTTTAGGGTGCTAATACCTTCCCTTTGCATAACCAACCCCCGAACATAGATTCTCTCCCCCTCTTTTAGGTTATTCGCTCTTTTCCCATTCCTCTGGAAACAATAAAGTGCGGTGGCAATTTTTAATTGATTTGTGCGAGTCAAGTCAATCCAATGGCTTAGCCTTAAAATTTCTACCGCTACAGGGATCGTAATACAAGATACTATCATATGAAAATAATCTCAAGAAGGAAGAGGAAAAAAAATTGATTTTGAAAGATGACAGTGGTGTGTGGATTGATAATGTGGAAGCCCTTCAAAAGCATGTTACTAGTTATTACCAAAATTTGTTTGCATGCCCTAGCTCTTGGAGTAGTTGGATGCGGACCCCAATGTCGTACCCTGAGTTGGCTAGTGAAGATGATTTATAGTTGAGTGAAGATATTACCATGAATGAAGTTTAAAAAATCAGTTTTCTCTATCAAACCGTGGAAGGATCCTGACCCTGATGGTTTCCCCGCAGTATTTTATTAGAAAGCGTGGGATATGGTGGGCATAAATGTGTGTAAGTTTGTGCAGCATGCTTGGGAGTTTCCTAGTAGCTTAGCTGATATTAACAAGATAAATATTTTCCTCATTCCTAAAGTGGAGCAACCTCATTTGGTTCAACAGTTCTGTCCTATTTCGCTTTGTAATACGATTTACAAAATTATTACAAAAGTCATTGTTAGGAGTGTTAGAACATAGTTTGATTCTACAACCCTGTAAGATTTTTGATGATAAAAAACACAAAGAACAATTATACTCTCTAAAATTATATTTTGTTTTGTAGAGAAGTTTTGATGGAACAAGATCAGAAGTTAAGCTACAAGTCTGTTCGTGTTGTGAAAGTAGACAATTCTCAAAAAGCTCTAATGAAAGAAGATCAGAAGTTACGCTAAAAGATAGATGTTTTAGTTCTGATTACACAACTCTGAGAAAGTAAGTCTAACGCTGCAAACAGGATCTTATGGCTTTGACCTCCAAAAGTTCTGAAGCAAGCAGCAACGGTTACTTCAATGCTCTGAAGCGTTACAAATCAAATATTTATATATCAAGAAGTAACGGCTGGAAGGGAACAAGGATCTTTATTTTTGGAAAGCACCTTAACCATCATTAATCAGTTTCCAAATGATCATCCATGTTGCGCCTATCTAAACAAGACATGAGGACAAATCGTTTACGATTTCACAACACTCAACAATGCTGAAATCTTGTCTAATCCTCATACTTACAATTCTCTCAATTGTGTAAAACATCACATACTGTGATATTGTTTTGTAAGAAAACATTATTGTACACCTTCTTATAATTATATTATTTAGTGTAATTCCTTGAGAAAAAAAGGGTTATGGTTATACTCAAGAAGACTTTGGCAGTTGTCAAAGTAGACTTGTAATCAAGATTGATTAGTGGATTAAGACCTCATTGGAGAGAGGCGAAATCACCTTGACGGGTGGACTGGAATAGTTTGAGTTCAAACGAACCAGGATAAAAATTAATGTGTTCTTTCCATTGTTTTTTAAGATTCCAATTTAATCCCCCTTCTTGTATTTTTCAATTCTTCAATTGGCATCAGAGCCTGTGGTTATGAGTTCATACACTTAACCGTGTTAGTAAAAGATCCAAGCTTAGAAAAACACTATGGTGGGACCAAGTCAGAATATCAGCAATGACTACCATGATGTGAAAGACAGGATCAGCGACAAACCTTCAATATTTGATGGAGAGAACTTTGATTAGTGGAAAGACAGAATTGAAAGCTTCTTTCTGGCTCATGATGCTGATCTCTGGGATATGGTGATTGATGGGTACATACACCCTGTTGATGAAAGTGGTCAGAAGATTGATAGAAAAAGAATGTCAGAACATCAAAAGCGAGACTTCAGAAATCATCACAAGGCCAAAACTATTCTCCTGAGTTCCTTCTCATATTCAGAATATGAGAAGATCACAAACAAAGAGACATCAAAGCACATGTTTGAGTCTCTGAGAATGACGCATGAAGGCAACACGCAAGTAAAAGAAACCAAATCCCTTGCGCTCATTCAGAAGTATGAAGACTTCAAGATGGAAGAAAGTGAAAACATTGAAGCTATGTTCTCAAGCTTTCAAATTCTTGTTGTTGGGCTGAAAGTTCTGGACAAAGGGTACTCAACTACTGATCATGTAAAGAAGATCATCAGAAGTTTACCAAAGCAATGGAGACCCATGGTCACTGCTCTCAAACTGGCAAAATATCTGAACAAAATATCTCTATAAGAACTTGTCAGCTCTCTCAGAAGTCATGAGATAAAGTTAGAAGATGATGAGCCCTAGAAGCAAGGTAAGCCTTTAGCCCTTAAATCTAACAAAAAATATGACTCTAAAGTTTTGCAGGCTATAGAAGAAATATTTGGTGGATCCTAATCAGAAGAAGACCGATTGTTTATTCTCTCCAGAAGAGTCAATCAGCTGTGGAAGCAAAGGCAAAGGAAGTTCAGAAATTCCAAAAGAACAGGGAATCAATATGAATCATCATATGGATACAGAAAGTCTGAATCATCTTCTGGACACAAAAAGTCAAGCAAAAGGGACATTGTCTGCTACGATTGCAATTAACAAGGGCACTACAAAAGCGATTGTCCAAGGCTTCAGAAGGAGAAACCCAAAAAGAAGTTCTTTAAGGAGAAGAAGAAAAGTCTCATGGCAACATGGGATGACTCAGATTCTTCTGAAGCAGACACAGAATCAGAAGATGAAAGAGCCAACATTGATCTCATGGCCAACGTGTCAAAAGACACTGAATCATCTGGATCAGAGTCAGAGTCAGACACTGAAGAAGTATTTCCTAACTTTACTATAAATTTTACTAAAGTTGAATTAGGAGAATGCCTAAGTGAAATTCTTGAAAGATATCAGCAACTCATATTCAAATTCAAGAACTTGAAAAAGGATCTAGTTTCTGACTCTAAAGAAACTAAGAATCTGAGATTGGAAAATTATGAGTTGAAAGAAATAATTTCAAAACTTGAAAACAACGTACAAAATACTCAGAAGGAAACTATCTCAGAAGTTCCTAGTAGTTCTGATAAGATCATAAAGGAATATGATCATAGCTTTCAGAAATTCCTTGCTAAAAACATAGATAGAAGCAAGATGGCTTCACTGATCTATGGAGTTAGCAGAAATGGAAGAAAAGTTATAGGATACAAAGGTAAAGTATCCCAACCTAAGAAAGTTAAGGATATGGTCATTAAACGCACTCCTTTGAAATCTCACTTTACCTATGGGCACACACATGATTTAAAATATACCAGTAATGATTTCTCTGTTATACCAAAATTCAAACAAAATCTTGGTAACTCTAAAAAACAAGGACCCAAAAAGATATGGGTACCTAAGGATAAAATTGTATATGTAGCAGATATCTTTAACAGCAAGACTGAAATACCAATCCTGGTACCTGGACTCTAGATGCTCTCGACACATGACTGGAAGAAGGTATATGTTCCAAAGCCTGGAACTTAAATATAGAGGCTACATAGGATTTGGAGGCAATCAGAAAGGGAAGATCATTAGCTCTGGAACAGTTGGTAACGGTAATATTCCTTCTATTACTAATGTTCTTTTAGTAAATGGATTAATGCATAACTTGTTTCCATAAGTCAATTAAGTGATAACGGTTATGATATAATCTTTAATCAAAAATCCTGTAAAGTTGTTAGTCAGAAATATGGATCTATCCTCTTTAATGGAAAGAGAAAGAACAACATTTACAAAATAAAACTTTATGAACTGAAAAGTCAGAATGTAAAATGTCTATTGTCTGTTAACGATGAGCAATGAGTATGGCACAGAAGATTGGGGCATGTTAGCATAAGAAGAATATCTCAGATTAATAAACTCAATCTGGTTAGAGGACTTCCTAACCCGAAGTTCAGCTCAGATGCTCTGTGTGAAGCATGTCAAAAAGGCAAGTTTGCAAAACCCCCTTTTAAAGCAAAAAAATGTTGTTTCTACCTCTAGACCATTAGAACTTCTGCATATAGATCTATTTGGGCCAGTGAAAATTGCATCCATTAGTGGAAAAAAGTATGGATTAGTGATCGTAGATGACTATAGCAGATGGACATGGGTAAAGTTCTTAAGACACAAGGACGAGTCACACTTTGTGTTCTTAGTTTCTGTAACCAAGTCCAAAATGAAAAAGATCTTAGAATTGTTAAAGTCAAAAGTGATCATGGTGGAGAATTTAAAAACAAAAAATTTGAAATATTTTTTAATGAGAATAGCATCTCTCATTATTTCTCTTGTCCTAGAACTCCCCAACAAAATGGAGTTGTAGAACGAAAGAACAGAACTTTACAAGCAATGGCCAGAACTATGATCAACGAGACTAACATTGCTAAGAACTTCTGGGCAGAAGTAATTAACACAGCGTGCTACCTTCATAATAGAATCTCAATAAGACCTATTCTGGATAAGACTCCATATGAACTATGAAAGAACAGAAAGCCCAACATTTCGTATTTCCATCTATTTAGATGTATTTGTTTTATTCTTAACACCAAAGAACATATGAACAAGTTTGACTCTAAAGCACAGAAGTGTATTATGTTAGGATACTCTGAACGCTCAAGAGGCTACAGAGTATACAACACAGAAACACATATTGTAGAAGAGTCAATCAGTGTTAGATTTGATGACAAGCTTGGCTCTCAAAAGTCAAAGCAAAATGAATCTCTTACAGATATAGAAGTCTAATTTACAGGTACTGAAGGCAATACATCAGAAGTTCCCAACAAAGAATCACAAACAACATCAGAAGGAGATTTCACAAACATTACAGTAACATCTGAAGAACCTCTCCAGAAAAGACTATCCAGAAGCAGCCTAGCTCACCCTGAAGACAAGATTCTGGGAAAGAAGGAAGAACCAAACAGAACAAGATCCACATTCAGAAACTCTGAAGAATCTCTCATGGGATTAGCATCTCTTATTGAGACAACTTCCATAGATAAAGCTCTGCTGGATAATGATTGGATATTGTCTATGCAGGAAGAATTAAATCAATTCACCAGAAATGATGTGTGGGATCTGGTTCCCAAAACAAAAGGGTTCAACGTCATTGGAACAAAATGGGTATTCAGAAACAAGTTGAATGAACAAGGAGAAGTCATCAAAAACAAAGCACGACTGGTTGCACAAGGTTATAGTCAGCAAGAGGGGATAGACTATATAGAAACCTTTGCTCCAGTTGTCAGGTTAGAATCTATCAGACTTTTAAGTTCCTTCACTGTAAACAATGGCGTGACTCTCTATCAGATGGATGTCAAAAGTGCATCCCTAAATGGATACATTGATGAAGAAGTTTATGTGTGCCAACCCCCTGGTTTTGAAAATTCCAAACATCCAGAATATGTTTTCAAACTAAAGAAATCAATATACGGTCTGAAACAAGCTCCCAGAGCTTGGTATGAAAGACTAAGTAGCTTTCTAATAAAAAATGATTTCTCCAGAGGAAAAGTGGACAAAACCTTATTCTCTAAGCCATTTAAGAATGACATTCTAGTTTGTCAAATTTATGTAGATGATATTATTTTTGGATCTACTAAAGCTTCTTTGGGAAGAGAATTTGCTAAGTCTATGCAGGCAGAGTTTGAAATGAGCTTGATGGGAGAACTCAAATTCTTTCTGGGAATTCAGATCAATCAAACTCCAGAAGGAACCTACATACACCAGAGCAAATATGTCAAAGAACTTCTGAAGAAATTAAACTTATCAGAATGTAAGCCATCCAAGACTCCAATGCATCCTACATGCATTCTGGAAAAGGAAGAGGTAAGTAAAAAGGTAGAACATAAGATCTACAGAGGTATGATTGGTTCTCTCTTATATCTTACAGCTTCAAGACCTGATATTCTATACAGTGTATGTTTATGTGCCAGATTCCAATCAGATCCTAGAGAATCTCACTTAATAGTTGTTAAGCAAATTTTCAAGTATCTGAAAGGTACTACTAATCTTGGTTTGTTTTATAGAAAAACCAGTGAATAAAAATTAGTAGGGTACTGTGATGCTGACTTCGCTGGAGACAAAGTAGAAAGAAAAAGCACTTCTGAAAGCTGTCAGTTTCTGGGAGAAAATCTGATCTCATGGACCAGCAAGAGAGAATCCACAATTGCATTATCAACTACTGAAGCTGAATACATAGCAACAACTGGATGCAACACGCAAATTCTCTGGATGAAGAGTCAGCTTGAAGACTTCAATATATTTGAGAAAGTTAGAAGGACAATTGCATCATAATCTATCTAAGAAGATCTGAACGGTTCATTTCAAAGATAGAAGCATGTAGTTCACATCATCAACATCTGTCATCCTCTCACAAGCGTCCTTCTAAGGCTAAACACGCGTTCAAATTCTGAAGGGTCTAAAGCTTTGATTAGATGCATTGAGACACATGCTATTGGTAACTATTTCATATCTCCGCACAATCTCCCTATTTTCAGGATTCCTAAATGTTTTGTAATCATTAATATTTTTTTCTATCTTACTGATTAAGTTTTAAACTTACTTATAAATACACAATTCACTTTCAATCTCACTTCTTCTTGCTAAATTTCTCTCTCTAAGCTTTTCATTTGCAAAACCTTCTTTCAAAAATTCTCAACAGACAGTGTGAACAATGGCTTCATCTTCAAGCACTCAGATTCCTCAATGTTCTCCTAGTTCATCTTTATCAACTGCAGAAATTTACGAAGAACCGTCAAGAACCTTATTAACCCCCATTGATTCTCTAGAGGTACTATGCGAACTCCTCATTGATTTTGAAAGCATGAAAAAAATGTCTTTGATCTTACAACAGATGTGGAGTTTCAAGGTTGGAACAGATACTTTGATCGTCTTCTAGGTCTAGTTTTCCCAAAATTGGTTAAGGAATTCTGGATTCACGCGTCCTCTTCAAATCATCAAGTAACTTCATATGTAATGGGGAAGAAGATTGCTATCACTGAAGAATTGATTGCAAAGTTGATTGGTCATAACGGGGGAGGAATCCGTTGCAGCGAGATGGCTGAGAAATGTTCTGACCTAACAACTATCTCGAGAGAAATTTTCACCTCTGGGCAGCCTTGTAACAAGATAAAAGATCTGAAGGATTACTTCAGAATATGGGCAAAAATCATTCTGGGTTGTATCAACCACATGAAGCCAACAAGCTCCTGTGACTACATAAACATTAATCTACAATTCATGTTATAATTCATTGCAACAAAGGCAAAAATAAACCTTCCTCACTTGCTATTCAACCATCTGAGAACCAGTGTGAAGGAAACAAGAGAAGATGAAAGAACCAAGAGGGATTGGATACCTCTGGGCAGGCTAATTTTAGATATTCTGACTGAGAGTAAGTTAATAGAATATCTGACTGAAGCTCAGCAGATAAGCACGCTGGAGGCATGTGCTAGAAAACCACTTAATGCCAAGAACCTGAAAAAGATGAAGATCATTGACAGCATTAATAAGGATCCAACCATTGCTACAAAAGAAGTCATCACATCAAGGAGAATCCCTCTGAAATATTTTCCTCTATTTTCTCAAATAGATGCCACACCAGAAATCATCATCGGAAATATGGAAGCATGCAAGATGGATGGGACTAATCCAGAGTTAAACATTCGTGATCTGCGTTAACAGGCTCCAGAAGTTGTCTTCAAGAAGTCTAGAAAAAGGAAAGCTGCAGGAGAAGGATATTCTCAGAAGACACCAAAAGCTGCTAAGAAGAAAGGTAACTCTTCTTTTATTTCTGTTGTAGAATTAATGGTTTTTCCAACATCTGAATCACCCTCCTCTCTAAAACCAATAGAATATCCCTCACCACAAACCTTTGAAGATTTTTATAAATAATTTGACCCCTCGGTAACTCTAGAAAACATTCTGAATGAACCACACTCTCCCAATCCACATCTTGAACAAAATAAGCTAGAACTTACTCAAGTTCTTTCTAATATTGATCAATTTGATCCAGAATTTCATGCTCCCCACATAGAAAATCCAAACTTCCAAAATATCCACTATGAAAATCTAAACGCTACCGCTTCCCAACCAGAAAATCCAAATTTTGACTCAGATACCACCACACCAGTTCCTGGAATCACAAAACCTCTCATAGTTCGACAACCTCTCTCAATCCAAGACATTCTAGAAATTCCATCACCTTACCATTCCACTCCACCTCATACACCTCCATCACCAATTATCATTTCTGATTCTCCATCTCCCTCTTCTATTAATCCTCTAGAAAATCACCTCAGAACCATAATAGACTTAGAAGCATTATATCACCTGGCCTCTAACTCTCACAAAATCAATATCCACAAACCTAAACCAACCATCACCAAGGAAGATGTTGGTAGAAATTTACTAATTTTTGAAACAGAGATAAATGAATGGCTTAATTCTTTGAAGCTAGCATGCTTAGAAAATCTGAATCCTACTGCTTCTGATTCTCACTGGAACTAGTTCAGAAAATGGTTCAATTCTGAATCCCAGAAACTCCAGGAGTTAAGCTATGAAATAACCCGACAAAACTTTTGTGATCAGTTGAATGCTTTCAAGGATCAAGTTTTGTGTCACTGGGAAAAGAAACCTCTTCTTCAGCTAGATAATGCTCCCTGGAAAGAGAACCAACCTTCAGATGTTGATGAACCATGTTTTGATAAGCTTCTTGTGGTTATTGTTCAAGACAAAGGCAAAGAAACTGAAGAAGCCACTAAGTCAGAAATTGCTACAGATTGTTATGAGAATCCTTCATCTTCTATGTATATACATTCTTAATCTATGGTTATGCAAACTCTGGATGAGTTGAAGAAAGAAAACGTTATGATCAAGGAAAGGTTAGATAAGCAAGATGACACATGCAAAGAAATTAAAGGAATGCTGGGAAAACAAGAGGAATCGAATACTCAGATTAAGAGCTTGCTGGAATCGTTGTTCACACGACTTCCCCCACCTCAATCTTAGTTTTTAAAACTTGTTTTCTTTACTGTATTCATTTCTTTTCTCGTTTTGTTTTCCTCTGAGCATGTTATTGCAATAAAAGTTAATATAACTTATTTTTTGACTCTGAATATTAATGCTTATATTGCTTTTTGATTCTTGACAAAAAGGGGGAGAACGTAAGATATTTCTAATAACAGTATATCGAGACATAGTCTCAAACATTTTGAATATCATAACTTCTCATTTATTTATTTTTCTCTGAAAGCAAAACAGGAACAAAACTCTGATGAAGACAGAAGTAGATGCATCCAAAGCTCTGATCAGAATGAACTTCAGGGAAGTAATTCATCTCTATCTGAGTACTCAGCTCAGGGGGAGACCCTATAATAATTTATGTTCTGTTTACTTGAATGAAATATCCTAGTTTTTGTCATCATCAAAAAGGGGGAGATTGTTAAAACATAGTTTGATTCTAAAATCCTGTAAGAGTTTTGATGATAACAAACACAAAGAACAATTATGCTCTCTAAAATTATATTTTGTTTTGTAGAGAAGTTCTGATGGAACAAGATCAGAAGTTAAGCTACAAGTCTGTTCATGGTGTGAAAGTAGACAATCCTCAAAAAGCTCTAATGAAAGAAGATCAAAAGTTGTGCTAAAAGATAGATGTTTTAGTTCTGATTACACAAATCTGAGAAAGTAAGTCTAACGCTGCAAACAAGATCTTATGGCTCTGACCTCTAAAAGTTATGAAGAAAGCAGCAACAGTTACTTCAATGCTCTGAAGCGTTACAAATCAAATATTTCCATTTCAAGAAGTAACGACTAGAAGGGAACAAGGGTCTTTATTTTTGGAAAGCACCTTAACTATCATTAATCAGTTTCCAAATGATCATCCATGTTGCACCTATCTAAACAAGACATGAGGACAAATCGTTTACGATTTCACAACACTCAACAATGCTGCAATCTTGTCTAATCCTCATACCTACAATTCTCTCAACTGTGTAAAACATCACATACTGTGATACTGTTTTGTAAGAAAACATTACTGTACACCTTCTTATAATTATATTATTTAGTGTAATTCCTTGAGAAAAAAAGGTCTATGGTTATACTCAAGAAGACTTTGGCAGTTGTCAAAGTAGACTTGTAATCAAGATTGATTAGTAGATTAAGACCTCATTGGAGAGAGGAGAAATCACCTTGACGGGTGGACTGGAGTAGTTTGAGTTCAAACGAACCAGGATAAAAATTAACGTGTTCTTTCCATTGCAGGTCGCGTTACTTTAACCAAGAGTGTCATGGAGGCTATCCCGATTTATCTTATGATAACAAACAGATTACTGAAGGCGTGCATTAAAGATATCCAAAATATGCAGAGAGATTTCATCTGGGGAGACATAGATACAAAGAGAAACTATCATGCTATTAGTTGGGAGACGATTACTAAAGATAAAGGTCAGGGAGATTTAAGTTTAAGGGATATAAATGCTATGAATGAGGTTTGTATCATGAAGTTAGGGTGCAAAGTGATTAACAAAGAGGATGAGATATGTTGTGATATCTTGAGAAGGAAGTACAAGGTTTAAGGTAAGGACGGGAAGTTGAAGGCTAAAGGTGCAGATTCTAATCTCTGGAAATATATTGTTAACTCTCATACTAAGCTTTTGGATTGTGGCATTTGGAGGATTGGTGATGGTAAAGAGATTCATGCTTGGAGAGACTCTTGGGTGGAACATGGCAAGTGCATTAAGGATCTTGATGTAGACATTCCCAATGCGTTAAATAATGCTTTGGTCTGTGACTTGGTGGGTGATGAGGGTGATTGGAACAAGAGTTTATTGGACTGGTTATCGCTCGATGTTAGGTTAAGGATAAAGGCTAAACTTCCTCTTGCTGAGTTTTATGGTGAAGACAGATTTTGTGTAGCTACTGAAGATGGTGGGTTTTTTCCATTGCTACTTTGTACAAAAACTTAATGAAAGATGAGGATTCAGTTTATAGTAAGTCTTGGAAGCAAGTTTGGGGCCTGCATGTTCTGGAGAGGGTGAAGAGTTTTGTGTGGATTTTGAAACATGAAAGGATCCTTACTAATCATAGGAAAAGTGTGTGTGATTTTGGGGATGCGGGGCGTAATCTTTATGGGCATGTGTGCGAAGCTTATTTGCATGCTATGAGGGATTACAAGATGGTGAGATTTGTGTGGGAGATTAAAGTGCCTGATTGTATAGCTATGGAGTTTTATCAAGCGAACATTCATGACTGGATGAGTTGAATATCTCTAGAGTTGCGCACAAGGAGACAAATTGGTGTAATTATTGGGCCATAAAGTGTCATACTTTATGGACATGAATGAATAAGGATATTCATTTGCAAGACTTTTATAGACCTAAGCATGCTGATAAAATTATTGGAGATAGGCTCAAGGAGTATCAAGAGGTTATGCGAGTTAGGAACAAAGTGGTGAATACGGAGAAATAGGTGAAGAATATTCATTGGAAGCATCCTAAGGCTGGTTTTGTCAAGCTTAATATGGATAGAGCGCAAGATAAGAATGGTTTGTCCGGTTGTGGTGGTATTATCAGAGATGATAAGGGGAACTGGCTGGTTGGTTTTTCGAAGGTGTCTGGGTATGGTACAGTCTTGAATGCGGAATTATAGGGGATTTATGAAGGCATCAAGCTAGTGCTGCGGCAAGGTTTTCAGAAGGTGGAGGTGAACTCATATTCGAAACAAGTGGTGGAGTTCATTCACAATGTTGGTGGGAAGAGGCAATGTAGCTCAAGATTAGCTATCCAAACACCAGAATTGATAACTAAGTATGCTAATTTTGAGTTAACTCATACTTATAGCGAAGCTAATGGTTATCCAAACTTGTTAGCAAGATTTGGGAAAGATTTACAAGGAGGCCTTAAGATTTTTGATTGTATTCCTTCTTTTCTATTTTGAGAATGATTTTAGAGGAGTTTCTTCTTCTAGAGTCATTGCTCTTTAGTTGCTTCTTTGGCCTTAGGCCCTCCCTTCTATAAAAAAAAATCAAAATGCCACACTTTATTATTTTAATGGTTTTTATTAATTTTCTATAAATAAAGTTGTGTGCTTATTTGATACTCATATCACTTACCATTGGTTTAAAATTTCTGTACACATATGTTTTCAAAAAAAAAATTGTATACAGATTAAAGAATAAAATAATCTATTTTTAATATAATAAAGTAGATTACTACCAAAATTATTTTAATACCCTAACTAAATCAGTTTAGAGATGATGTTTCATACACCTAAATGTCATTACAACTAATAATTGTGTCATTATTTAATTAAATCAATCCTCATTATTATTCCAAAATTTTCTCCACTCTCAACGTACTGAAATCACGCTTCATATTATCTGTCAATATCAATGCTACAAAATTAATGATGCTATCATTATTATCAAGCCTTTACATATTCCAAACACTATGATAAATAATCATCATAATCAACCCTAAACCTTCACAAATCTCCCTAATCTTCCATGCTTACTGAGTTGCATTTTTTATTGCTTTTCTCTCAGCCTGCACTATTTTTGCTATCTCATATGCTTCATTCTTACTGATGCTTTTTATATTTCAGGAATGAAAAGATCACCGAAGAAAGGAGGTCACCGAGGAAACTTCACACCGATATTACTTCCCAGTCTCTCTGTTCCATCTTCACATCGTGCTCTCATCCTCTTCATCCTTTCGCCGTTCATAAAGGAGTGCATAAATAAAATTTCTAAATTATAAATTATTCATACTTTATTTTTAGTTTTGTCTTTGATACTTATAGTTAGAAGTATTTGAAAATTAGTTTCAGGCTGGGAGTAAATATATTGATTTAGAGCTGACTACATTATCAAGTGTCAATCATATTGAAATGACTCCAAGTGATGCGACTTTCGATGTTGCTATATGGTGTAGTTCCAACGGTGAAGTGTTGTTGCTGTTGGATTAAAATATATAGCGTCAACCTTAGGGATTCGAAGGGCTTAACATCCCAGCCATGGGCGCTTAGTAAACTAGGTGCAGCCCCTGAAAATGCTCGTACTATATGGAAATAAAGTTGCACCTTGGCTACAAGCAATTGCTTTTAGCTCAATGGTAAGCGCTTGATCCTACAAGTGGTATTAGAGCACCTGGATCTGGGTGCAAACACTTAACAGTGTCAGAAAAAGATCCAAGCAGGAAAAACACTATGGTGGGACCAAGTCTGAACATCAGCAATGATTATAATGATGAGAAAGACATAATCAGTTGCAGACCCCTAATATTTGGTGGTGAAAAGTTTGATTACTGGAAAAACATAATCAGAAATTTCTTTCTAACTCATGATGTTGATCTATGGGATATGGTGACTGATGGCTATATTTAGCCGAGTGATGAAAACGGTCTGAAGGTGGACAGAAAAGAATGACTGATCATTAAAAGAGAGAACTCATAAATCATCACAAGGCTAGAATAATTCTCTTGAGTGCTATCTCGTACACAGAGTATGAGAAGATCACAAACAAAGAATCAACAAAACACATGTTTGACTCCTTGAGAATGACATATGAAGGCAACACGCAAGTCAAAGAAACCAAAGCTCTTGCACTCATCCAGAAATACGAAGCTTTCAAAATGGGAGCAGAAGAAACTATTGAGACAATGTTCTCAAGATTTCAAACTCTGGTTGCAGGATTGAAAGTTTTGGACAAAGGGTACTCCACAACAGATCATGTAAAGAAGATCATAAGAAGTTTACCCAAGCAATGGACACCCATGGTCACATCATTAAAACTATCCAAAGATCTGGATAAATTTTCTCTTGAAGAACTTATCAGCTCCCTGAGAAGTCATGAAATAGAACTAGAAGAAGATGAACCCCAGAAGCAAGGTAAATCTCTCGCTCTTAAATATAATAAAACTAAAGCTTTTCAGGCAGAAGAAGAAAGTTCAGGAGGATCTGCATCAGAAGAAGATGAATCATCTCTACTATCCAGAATGGTACAACAATTATGGAACCACAGACAAAAATTCAGAAATCCTAGAAGATCCAACACTCATTCTGAATCAAACTCTGGGTACAAAAAGTCCATAAGCAAAGACATTATTTGCTACAAAGGCAACGAAGCAGGCCATTACAAAAGCGATTGTCTAAATCTACAGAAAGAAATGCCTAATAAGAAGTTCTCCAAAGATAAGAAGAAAAGTCTTATGGCAACGTGGGATGACTCTGAATCTTCTGAAGTTGAAACAGAATCAGAAGATGAACGGGTCAATATAGCCCAAATGGCCAACGTATCAAAAGACACTGGATCATCTGGATCAGAATCAAACTCATAGGCAGAAGAGGTATTCTCTAACTTTTCTAGATATCAATTAGAAGAGAGTCTGTCATAAATTCTTGAAAGATATCAGAAACTTTGAGTCATAAATAAGAACCTGAAAAAGGATCTAGTTTCTGACTCTGAAGAAACTAATAAACTGAAATCAGAAAACTCTGAGCTAAAAGAAACAACTTCTAAACTAGAAAATAATTTACAAAATGCTCAGAAATAAACTGTCTCAAAAATTCTTAGTAACTCTGATAAGATCATAACTTTCAAAAATTTCTTGCTAAAAACATAGGTAAAAGCAAGATGGCATCAATGATCTATGGAGTTAGAAGAAATGGCAAAAAAGGAATATGATACAAGGGTAAAGTATCCCAACCTAAGAAAGTTAAGGATATGGTCATAAAACACACACCTCTTTATTCTCACTTCACCTACAGACACACACATGATATAAAATATACTAGTAAGTCATTTTCTGCTAAACCAAAATTTAAACTGAATTTTGGAAACTCTAACAATCATGGACCCAAAAAGATATGGGTACCAAAGGATAAAATCATCTATGTTGCAGATATTTTTAACAGCAAGGTTGAAACACCAGTTTTAACAACTGGACTCTGGATGCTTTCTACACATGACGGGAAGAAAGCATATGTTCCAAAGCCAGGAATTTAAATCTGGAGGATACACAGGTTTCAGAGGCAATCAGAAAGGAAATTTTATTGGCTCTAGAACTATTGGTAATTGTAATGAGGACAAAGCATCAGAAGAATCCCAGTCAAATCCCAATCAAATCCAGAAGAAGATGAAACAAACATTACAGAAACATCTGAAGATCCCATCCAGAAAAGACAACTCAGAAGATCTGAAAAACTGTTTTGTTTTTGCTCGCTGCTTCATCTTAATCTTCTATTTTTCCTGTGTTGTTCCTACTTATTGATTCTTGACAAAAAGAGGAAGAATGAAAGATATTTTGAATCCTTCTCAAAGCTTTGATCAGAAATCTTCAGGGAAGTATTTTTTCTTCATCTGAGTATCCAACTCAGGGGGAGACTTCTATGCTTAATGTTCTTTAAGTATTCTATCAAAATATGTTTTTGTCATCATCAAAAAGGGGGATATTGTTAGAACATAGTTTGGTTCTACATCCCTGTAATATTTTTAATGATAACAAACACATGATATATATATATATATATATATATAAAGAACATATATGCTCTCTAATAAAGTATTTTAATATACACAAAAGTTCTGATGTAAGAAGCATAGAAGATGAGAAGTTCTGATGTAGAACATAGTTTTTGTTCCACATCCCTGGAAGTTCTGATGTAAGAAGATAAGAGAGCTCATCATAAAGTAACGACAGTTTCTAGACAAGATCTTTATTTTTGGAATGTGCATTCATCTCTATTCATAACCATTCCAAAAATAAATTATGGTGTCTCCAACGGTTCTCAAAAGATTTGCCTATATAAAGAAGACTTGAAGTAGAAATCAATTTGGCATACATACGTACCAAGAACTCTCTTAAGCTGTCTTTTATAATTATCTTCATTGTGCTTAAACTTTGTGTAAAAAACCACAGTTGTGATATAGTTTTTTAGAAACACTATTGTACATATTTTGTAATTCCTTGAGGAAACCAGGTTGTGGTTTAGACTCAAGAAGACATTGACAGTTATCATTGTATTTGTGTAATCAAGTTTGATTAAAGGATTAAGACCTAGTTGAAGAGAGGCGAAATCACCTTGGCGGGCGGACTGGAGTAATTTGAGTTCAAACGAACCAGGATAACTAACATGCTCTTTTCTTTAAGTTTCAAAACCCCAATTCAAACCCCCCATTTCTTGTGTTTTTCCATTCTACAAGTGGTATCAGAGCATGGTCATGGGTTCAAATTCCCCCGGCTGACACTGGGGGGAGGGGGGAGATTGTTGGATTAAAATATCCAGTGTCAACCTTAGGGATTCGAAGGGCTTAACATCCCACCCATTGGAGCTTAGTAAACTAGGTGCAGCTCCTGAAAATGCTCGTACTATATGGAAATAAAGTTGCACCTTGGCTACAAGCAATTGCTTTTAGCTCAGTGGTAAGCGCTTGATCCTACAGTTGCATGGTGTTTGTGGTCCATTGTGGTGCAGCTTCATATCGGTGTCTAAGAAATGGCGACGTCAGGAACATATTCAGTGACAACGATTCCATAACTCTCCACCTTTTCTTTGCTCTTTTTCTTTAGATTTCCATTGTGCTATGTTGCAGATGATTGTTGTCAATGTTAACAAAATTGTGATTCTAATATCTTTTCATGTTTAATTCCCTTATTTCATTATGAATTTTGCACGTCATACATTCATAAAATTGTCTCCGTTATGGTTTTAAGCTATGTTGATAATATGCTCTATCACAATCATAATTTTGTTGTTATTATGATTTGGAATTGGTCTATTATCATGTAAGGTTTGCTTTTTATTTACTTCCTTGGTTAAAGACAGTTTGGTAGAAGTGACCATTTTATTTGTTTCTTTTTGTAAATTTGGTGTAGTATTCTATAAATGCAAAGCTGAATCGAACAACACGCTGGTGACCATTTTCATTTTTGTTTGTTAGGTTGAAGCGCAAGGGTGTGATTGCTGGAGCTAAGAAATCGAAGAAAGTTGTGAAGGATCGTAACAAGTCTAAGAGGCCTCCAAGTGCTTTCTTTGTTTTCATGTATGTTTCGGTGTTGAAAATTGTTCGATCTACTTTTTTTATATTGATTAAAGTTCTGTTCATCGAGTTCTTAACATAAATCAATTTATGATTTTTTATTTTAACGTCGTTTTGCATTTTACGTTTATTTCAAAAGAAGGCTCCTTATGTTGCTACTACCAAATTTACCTTAATATCCTTACTAAAACAGTTGATAAAGTGTTTTTCATACATCTAAATGTTATTACAACTAATAGTAAAGCATTTTTATAACCTTAATTGTCATTTTCATTTTAAATATCCTGTATTAATGACTCTAATCACCTTTAATAGTATTCCATGCTAATTACATTTGGTTAATTTCACACGTTACAATGAATCAATTATATCACTTTTTAATCTTCCAATCCACGTTATTGCATTTCTTTGTTTATTCCAAAATTTATCAGTTGTTCTTGGGAAAACAATATTGTCACTTACAAGGTGTAGAGGGATCTTTCATAATGATAAACAACTTACACATACTTTCATCATACCATTTATATTTCTCTTTCGATATATCTTTTCAGAAATCGCAAAATCTTCATATCAGGTTTCAGAATTTCTCCATATAATTTCCTTTAATCCTTTTTTTATCATTTTCTTATACCATATTTGTTTAATTCATATAACTATTATGAAAAAATTGTTGATTATTGTTGTTGTATTTTTGTATAGTGATTTTACAAAATTGCTTTCTTTAAGTGTTGTAATGTTTTTTTTTTGTGAGAATTATTGATGTTATCGTATTGTGTTGTGTTATTGTTTTGGTGAAGTTTTTTATTGGTGTTATGTATTTGTAGAATGATACCACACGCGACAAAGAGAAGAGATGATGATCTCACTCGGTTTAAGGTTTATGACGGTATTCCTCCACCATATGACAAATTAAAAGAATGGTGGTTCTGGATGCGCTCGAGTAAGATTTGTGTTTTAATTTAGTTGTTGAATTAAAATTTTGTTAATTGGAATTCAACATTGAATGAGTGAGTGTAATTGGGGTTTTGAGACTTCAAAAGGGAAATAAGTACTGTCTGCTTAGACAGTTGTCTTCAGAGGTTGGATGGAACTATTATGATGCCATTAAAGTGGGTTTCTTTTTGTTCTTTTTGTTTGATTTTTTCAGCATTTGGTGAATGATTTTGCGGTTCTAAAATATTTCATTGTTCTTTTATTGATAGGAGCTAGAGAAGAAGTGGAAGGAAAGAGCAGATTTAAATTATGAGAAGAAGAAGGTACTCAATAAATTGAGGTTTAAAGCTGAGAAGATTATAAATTGAGGATTAAAGCTGACGAGAAACTTGCTTCTCAACTTGAAATTATGAACACTACAAGAAAAAGCTTAATTTGCTAGGGGATATATGACATAGGTTAAATCCCTTACTAAATAAATATGTTGTTTGGGATTAAGCCCCTCGCAACGCATAAAACAAAAATAAATATTATAAAATTATTTTGTCAGGGGCTGCCCCTTGTAACACATAAAACAAAAATAAATATTATAAAATTATTTTGTCAGGGTCTGCCCCTCGTAGATATTACGGTGAGAAATTTGTAATTTTGAAATTGAGCATTGCGAGGGGTCATCCATCAAAAATAAAAATAGTGTCATTAATTTATTTTATTGGGAAAATCACCACTCAGTGTGTCAGTCTAGACATATCTACTGTTGTCAAACATCTGCGAGGGGCCGCCCCTAGCAAATGAAGCCATAATTAATGCAAAAAACATATTTTTTTTCAAACTACATCTAAAACAAAATTCACTTTTATTTTCTCGGAAACAACATAAGAAACGCAAAAATGAAGGTGGGGTCAAGTTAGTTTTGCGGAAGAATGTAGGATGAGGCACGATGGTTGAGCGTGGTGGTGTTTCAGTTTCGAGGTGCAACTATTATTGTGTGTTTTCGGTTCGTTTTTTATAGAGGAGGAGAACATCGGAGATCTGGATTTGCGGCGACCAAAAAAGTGATGGATGTGTTATTTTTGTTACTGGGTGGAGGTGGTTTGATGTCGTTTAAAAAGTGATAAAGATGTTGTTGTTATTACTATGTGGAGGTGATTTGATGTTGTGTGGAGGCGGTTCTACAAAGGCATAAAGAGCAAGAAACTCAAAAATTGATAATCGCAAGAGAACACTTAAGAAAAACTCACTTATTCATTCTTCACTCAAGCTTATTTACTTAAGGTAAACAAGCATTATTTCTTTCTTTTTTATGATAATTCAAGTTAATTATCCAATTACCATATCTGTTTTCATATATATTTTATCATAACTCAAATTCACCCTTTGTCTAATTTTCATTTTGAATATTTTTTTAAAGATATACATGTTTATGAATTATATTTCATAATCTTGATTTTAGAAAGAAATAATTTTTGTTGGCCATTTTTGGAATCAAAATGAAAACGGAAAATAAGAAAAAAAAGTTGAGAATGAAGGTGTTATGAGTAATTTCACAAAAAAAATTTTAATCATTTGCGAGGGGCTAAACCCCACACAAATATCAAAACGTAAATTATTTGCTAGGGACTTAACTCCTAACAAAATACTGACACACAATATCACCTACTTTGCACCTACACGTGCTTATCTGCAGAAGAATATAAATGACATGTGATTTACGAGGGAATTATCCCTAAGCTAATTAGCGAGGTGACTAACCCCTCACTAAAAATTTACGACCTCTTATTTAAGTAGGAGAATTATCCCCTCACACATTTTTATTTTATAAGAGTTTTTTTTAGTTTAGTAAAGGATTTAACTCTTGGAAAAAAAAAACGTTTTTTCTTATAGTGGAAGTATTAGATTAATCTTCAATGCATTGAAATATTTGAAACTGATATTTCATCTGAAGATTTCCATATGAATATATTTTTCGTTATCATATGATATATTTAAATTAAATTTTCAATGCATTGAAACATTTGGAACTGATATATATTTTATCTGAATACTTTTTGTTTTCTGCTCAATTACTAGGATGTGACACAATCACATAATTTAATGAATAAAATCATTCTAATAATTATCAATATAATCTATTTATATTCCCTCAAATTGTATTTCTGTTTTAAATTCTTTAATTTAGAATAGTGGATGCATATAAGAAAACATTCCTTAATATAGATTCCTTTATCATATAATAATTGTGTTCATAGGAGAGGCATGAGGCTTAAAATACATATATTATAAAGGTTTAAATGATATATTTACTACAATAATCTATGATAATAATAATAATAATATTAATTTTGAAAACATTATTAGACATCTAATTTCATGTACTGAAATATCATTTCCTTTTTAAATCTACTTCATTGATGTCAATTAACAACAGTAATGATTATACCATTTTTTAAATATATCTATTATAATAATAAGAATTTTAATTACCACCAATATTATTAATTAATATTAATTATAATTAATTAACAAATTGGAAGGCAATTATTGAATGGAAATAGAAAAATATTTAATGTAACAGGCAAAAAAACAGACTAAATTAAACATAATCCAAATTAAAATGTCATATATTCGAATAGATCCAAATTAAATTTCTATAAAAATTGATTTAATTAATTAAATATAATTTATTCTTTAGATTTTTCAAAAAAAAAAAAACAAATGTCATATTCTCGAATAGATTTATTCTTCATTCTCATTTGTCTTTATAATTTCTTAAATTAGGTTATTTTTTCTCTATTGCAGTATTAATAAAATTGTTATTGTCTATAGTATCACTTTTTTTTATATACTTCTTAAATTATATATAAAAAATAAATTGTTTTTAATAATATACAAAATATTGCTTATATTTGAAATTATGAGTATTATTATTTAATAATTTAATACTAGAAAATAAATACAAAATTAAAATTTTATATATAAACTTTTTCATATATATAAAAACCAATCATTGCTTGAGGTTTACTGTGTGAGTTTGCAAAATGAGAGTGCTATGTGATGACTATGTGAGTTAGCCATTTGAATGTGAATTATAAAGTGACGTGGCTGAGTTAATATTTAGTTTTTTTATTACAACATGAATGGTAAAGTATTTCATTGTTTGTTTGTGAGTGTCTACAATATTGGTTTTCTTATGTTAACTATTGGTTTTTGTCCACTGTGAGTGTGTAGTGCCAATATGTGACTATGTTACTGTAAAGTGAAGTCATTTGACTATAATATTGATTTTCTTTCTTTAACTACAATATTTACATTTGCTTTTATCCACTGTGAGTGTATTATTTTCTTCCTCTATATCTTTTAATTAAGTCAAAGAGAAGTGTGGTATTAAAGATATGAAGAATTATTTTTAATTAATCTCTTTTAATTATGTTGGTTGTTTTATTTTTGACAGGAGATTATAGAGAAAAATTTTAAACGAAAATTAACATCGAATAAAACTCTATTTTTCAACCAGACTCTATTTCTCAACAATAACATATTGGGTGTAATGTGGAAGAGTTGTCTTCAGATTCTATAAAATGGTCTAAAATGTCAGTATATCATACCAATGATCAAGAGATTATACGTAGAACATATTTATAAAGAGAATCATGTCAACCTACTCAACACAATTTTCTCCAAAGAAGAATATATTTTCATCTTTGAAAGGAATAAGTGATCTTTCAAAAAAGTTGGTTGAAACTAAAAGATATATTATTTATCTATTACTCTACAAGTTTTTGAAGTTAGCATTGATTTTGCCACAACTGTTGAACGGTCTTTTTCTGCTATGAAGATTTTGAAGACTAGATTGCATAATAGAATAATGGATGAACAATTGTCTTATGATTCATATTGAGAAAAATGTATTCTATAAAATTGATAATGAGTTGATTATTCAACGATTTCAAAACATAGGACCGCGCAGAGGACAATTGTAGAATATATGTAACTTTTTTTCCGTATAATATAAGTTTTTTAAATATATATTATTATAATTATTAATTAAATTTTAAATTTTTGTATCTCTCAACCAGAATCCTAACTCCGCCGCTGAGTACAATAATAATATTTTAATTTTTATATATAATGATGTAAGTGATGTTGAGATGACAAATTTTTAAAATATAGTCCATTCCTTCGAATTTTTGGCTGTTAAGTTTAAATTATAAAACTATAAATTATAGATTACATTATTTTTATTTTTTAAAAATTTTTAATTTCTTTTTAAATTATTTTTTATTTTTATTTTTGTTTTTGTTGTTAATTTTAGTGAATTGATAATTATAATACAAATATAGAAAATAAATGTCATGCAATTCTTCACATCAATAGAAATACTTTGTTTTCATGCGGAAGTTTCTTTAAATTTTAGAAAATATCAACAAGAAACGTGTTTACTGTGGATTTTCTTGTCGATGTTGGTCCTTGATTAAAACCTTTGTGGTAGTTATGTGGAAAGGTACATCCTATGGTAAATTTGGCTAAACCCACGGAAAATATCTATATGTAAACCCGTAGAAAACATTTGCAAGTAAATTTGTAGTTAGTTCCGTAGGTAAGATTGCAAAAAATTCAGAGGCCATAACTCATATTTTTAAAATTAAAAAAATTAACTCAAAAAATTTACTAGTTAAATAGAGACAACAATGTATACTTGTCATCACGCGAAGGGCGCAGTGATGAGTAACGAAGAGCGTTTTAAAAAGATTGTATTTTAATCCTCAATTTTTATAAAACCAAAGGATAAAGTATACTACATATATAGATTCAAATCCCAACAACTCCAATTTCATATTTTATATACAAAAATAAACTTTATCTATCGTTTATATCAATAACCAAGGTAAATTTATGGGTTAAATATATTTTTGGTCTCTATAAATATCTTAAATTTCATTTTTAATCTTTATTAAAATAATGACATATTTTAGTCCCTACAAAATTATTATGCACATAGTTTTAATCCTTGTTGTTAAATCAATGTTTATTTTTGAATGATTATTTTGTATACATGTTTAGAACGTTATAAAAAGCTCATTGAAAAAAAAGAAATTCAATATTTAATTTCTCAGTCGAGATTTTCATTATTTTTATCAATATCTTTTGAAATTTTAAAAAAATAATATTTAATTCTTCTCATTTTAAAAAATTCTAAAATTTAATAAAGAAACATTTTATAGTATTCTAAACACATATGAAAAATATTATTCAAAAATTAAAAAGTTTAAGGATAATTAAACAATTTTTAAAATTTTAGAAAATAGCATGGACTAAATCTGGATGAACAAAATTTTTTTAGGGACCAAAATTTGTCATTTTTTTAATAGGGATTAAAAATGAAATTTGAGATATTTATAAGGATCAAAAATATATTTAACCCTAAATTTATTGAAATACAAATTTTCATAATTGTACATTATTTTTGTTTAAACTTACAAGTATAATTTTGAAGAAGAATTGTGAAACGTCTTCATCATCATCCTTGTGAATCTTGATGAAGAACAAATGCTAGAAGTTGTTTCATTATCCGTGCGACTGTTTCATGCGGATCACTAATCTTTATTGTGTATTAAATAAAGGTAAATGAAACACAAGAAAAGAAGAGGGGATTGAATTGGGTTTCTAGAATGAAACTTTTTCGTTACCCAATGCAATAAACAAAGACTTTGAATAAAAATAATGAACACAATATTTTTATCCTGATTTACTGTTAACGAAGCTACCTCCAGCCCACCTGTCAAGGTGATTTCGCCTTTTTACAAAGATTTAATCCACTATAACCAAACTGATTATAATCACAAAGACTAATTGTCAATGTCTTCTTGATAAATTCTGACTATATCCTAGTTTCTAAAGGAATAACAACTCAAAAGTTGAGATATAATGATGTGTTTACAAAGATGCTTCTATAAAGTAGATTACACAAATAAAATATAATGATTAACACAAAAGTGTTTGAGAGCAAGTGTATGAACAAAAGTTCCTTGCTTGATGCTTTTCTTATCTCACGGAGGTGTAATATTCACGTTCAAGATCTTGATAAAATATTGTATAAAAACATTGTAGCAAAGTTGTTGAGCCCTTTTTACATTCTCCCAAGTCTTCTTTATATAAGAAAAGAAAGATTTGTTGAAGGGTGAAGATAGAATTTCACAAATGCGTATAATTGTATATTTGCTAACGATCAGTCGAATATGAGAGACAAAATGGTACAATAGTGCAGTCCTTTCTCTACAAAATCAGTGTAATAGAAGAAATATTTGATCTTGTACTGTGTACTGTTTTCTCACGTAAAACCTTTTTGATCTTATATGAAATTCTGGCACATACAATATATCAGAAGTCAAGACTGATGTCTGAACAACACACAATTTCAAGACATATGTTATAACATCTACTGACAGAACAACAACAATAACATCACTGCAGAAAAATAACTTACAGAAGGTAAAGAACACAACGATATGTTAACCCAGTTTGGTGTTAATTCACCTACTCCGGGGGCTATCAAGTCAGGAAGGAAATCCACTATCAGTAGTACTAGTTCAAAGCTAAACTCCACCGTTTACAACTTCTCTCCTAATCCCTACCCAGTGCAACTTCTACCTAGGTCCTCCCTAGATATGAGAAATCGCTATCCCACTTCCAATCACCATAGTGATAAAAGACCTATCCCAATCACATGGGTTGTCTCAAGAAACCAAAACAGGAAGAACACACTTCCAAATTACAAATACTTAGTTTTGTTAAAAGCTTCATTAAGAATAATACTTAACTCGTGCCTATGGGCTTTGAGTGAGAACAATAACATGACAAACAAATAACAATCACTCAGCTCAAATGTATCAGAGATATATGAGGACATACAAACAAAACACACGGAGAACCTAAGAAACTACGAACCCTAAACCCTTATTTTTTACATGGTTTTACAAATAAAAACTCTGCTTAAAAACTAGGTCTTGGACGACTCCTTATATAGTCTTCTACACTTGGGATCAGACTCTTCAATCAAATCCAATCAGCAGCTCCTAAAAACATGCAAAATATTTCTCCACAAAAATAGAAACAATCTTCATTAAAAATTTCCTAAAAAGTCTAAATCGATCCTTTTTAGTAACCAATCAAATCTGCACTTGTTTACAATAAAATCCTTGATTGTCATACGCCTATAATGAGTACAAAATATTCCAGATGCTCATATATTCAATTTAAGTCTTCAAGGATAAAATATCCAACGCACTTTCAAGATGTTTTGTTATAACATGTTATAACATCTGCTAGAACATCTGTCAAATAAGGCACCTGCAGAACCTGTTTGTACCTGTTGGTCTAGATGTTATGACATCGTCTTCAAGATCTGGTAGTAAAACTCATAATAGTTGGAACTGCTATGACAGTTGATAAAGATATTGCACCATCTTACCAACATCAATATAGAACCATGTTTAGGATCATGCTTAGCCAAAATTTAGCCAACCATAAAAATATAGAACTAACAATCTTCCTCTTTGGCAAATTTTGACTAAAACAACCAAAAACCAAATTCAATTGAACACATCACAAGCTACATGCTTATCATGTAAACTCTGTAAAAACACAGCTCAGAAGCTTGTACTCGCAGACAGGTTTAGAACTCTCCCTGTCAAACATATTAGGTTCTCCCTCTCAAGGGTAAAATCCACACCAGAGCACCTGCACCAGAACAACAAAAGAAGCAACAACAACTTCAGAACACACAAGCATGAACACACATGCTCCCCTCAATGATTTCATGATCAACCATACACACAACTACTCTCATAGAAGCAGTAGCATAAAGTCCTATCACAATGCTAAATCAACATGTCAAGACATGTGATATAACATCAGGACAGGATACTTTACTCCCCATTTTAGCTAAAATATTGACATAAAAGAACCAAAGCAAATATACACAATGGAAAGACACAAAGTACTTCAGAACATATTGCACTCTAGTAATACCACAAATAGAAACACACAGATGGAAACACAACTGCTTGGTCAGCTTTAGGTGGTTTTCCACCTCTTGCCCTTGTCAAAGAGTCTCCTGACCCTATCAAAGAGCCTTATGCATTCCTTGGTGTTGTAGCCAGCACTATTGTCTTGCACAACACCATTCTTCCAGTCCTTCTCAACACCAATTTGTCCAGGCATGTCATGCCTCAGAACATAGAGGAAAGATACAATGGAAGTTGCATTCCCTCTTTTCTGTAATTGCTATAACTCTTCAATAGTACAAGTTCCAATCCCATTGTTTTTTATAATAGAAAGTTGTTCCTTTATATCCATATGCTCCAGAGTATCATCCTTCCCTTCAGCAAGATTCCTGATCAGTTGCTTATAACTTCCAAGATCCTTGTATCGGTCATGCTGAATCAGATATCTGAAGGAACTCATATCTTCATTGTTAAATGTCATGACATCTCTTTTGACATCACACCTCTTCAACATCAATTCAGAGTAACTTCCACTTGTTCCCCTCAAGGTAACACATCCATTTGTATTTGATATGTTTTGTTTGAATTGAGTGATGTTACATTTATCAAGGTGACTTTCTTATAACCATGTTATTTTATACTTAGAAATATCATACTTTTATATCACACTTTCATGTCGACAATACTAAACTAAAATTCCCAAGCTAACAAATGCCCCTAAAACACCACTTTCAATCAAGTTTTCAATATGGAAGAAAAGTGGCGTTTTAAGTAAATTATCGACGCAGTTCAAATTGATCTGCATACAAAATCTTCATCATGACCACTTTCACCAAGATGTCATTTCAATGAACATGCATGCACTCAACCATTATGATTTCAATTTCCTAAGTCATTGTGGGTCATAAGATTAAACCACGTTAAAAGAAAGTCAATTAATTAATTTTAATTCAATAATAAAAATGCCATTTGTCAAAATTAAAACGCTTGTTGTCTAAGTTTTCTAGGGAAATTGAAGAGTTTTCTTTTTCCTCTTTCGCTACTTCTTCTTCTTCTTCTTCTTCTTCTTAGAACCCTAAGAAATTTCATCTTTCATAATCTTCATCTTCCTTCATTTGTTCATACCTTAGAGCAATGTCTTCTTCCTCTGTTCCGATGAAACAACTTCTTATTTCATCCGTTGTTGATGTTACTGCTCATGCTCTGCCTACTGATTGCACATATATCCATGAACCACCAATGGAGAAAATAAAAAGCCATCATATGGACTTTCCAGGATATTAATCCCTTTTTCTACCTCATATAATGGAGGATTTAACATGACACCCCTAATTTTAAACATGACACCTCCCATATTTTTCTATTCCCAAAATACCCTTGTTACTATTTACCTCTAAAAATTTTACATTTGTCAAAATATTTTTACTATTGGTCAAAGGGTGAAAACAAAATTTCATGTGCAATTGCATAATTTACGGTAACGATTTTTTTTTGCGTTAACCGGAAATTCTTTACATTTCCAAAATTTCTGGTTTCAAAAGACAGTACATAAATTGGAAATATCAAAAACTTTCGGTAGACAGCATAATATCGGAAATTTCCCAAACTGAAATTTCTGGTATGCCTGCAGATGAAATTTTGCAGTTGTATGGTCCTGAGCCGGTAGTTTCAGCTTCTTTTACGGATTCATGTACATATCTTTACGCAGTTTTTCACCATAGATGTCATATGTTTCTTATTGAATTTACACATTTTTATTTGTTTTCCAAGTTGTTCTATGATAATGTCTCTACAGTTAGGAATGCATTACAAATAGAACACTTGGGTATGCAAGATGGAGAAAATGGATGTTGATTCATGATATGGGTTACCTTATTGCTTCTAAATACAGTTTCATATTTGTTTCCCTTTCCAAGAGACTTAATATCACACTTTCCCACTTATCATAGCTCCACCCATGTACACAAGTTAACATACAATATTGATATTGGTTTTGTCAATGATAATCATTGGGTTCAGGTAAAGTTGAAACCCAATTCTCCATTGCCTCCCGTCACTGCTCATTGGAGATAGAATTATACTAATGATGCAAAAGCATGAGAATCAACATATGTGGGTCGCTTTAGGCATTGGGAAGATTTGTGTAGGAAGTGATTCTAGTTTTTTATCCATATATGTATGACAGTTATTCTATTTATATATTAAATCATTTAGCTATTTTACCGTATAAATTATCCAACAAAAAGTTAAAAAAATTGAAAAAAAACAACATTCAGTTTAACGAAAATTTGAAATTTCCAATTTTTTTCACCTATCGGAAATTTCAAATTTTCGGTATTCTTCATCTGCCAGAAATTTCAAATTTCTGGTATTTATTTTGTTGACATAACTACCGGAAACTTTAAATTTACGGTACCGGAAATTTAAAAATTCCAGTATATGACATAAGCCACTGTAAATTTGGTAAATTACCCGAAATTTTTGCTATTTTATGGAAATTTCTGGTAAGGAACCGTAAATGTTAAAATTGACGATATTTAATGGGAGCATTATAGTAAAAGTGACTAAAATGGGGCGTGCCATATATCAGTAAGGAGGTGTCATGTTAAATCCTCCAGATAATGTTCATGCATTTGTGCGCCCGTTTCCCGGACTCTCAGCAAAACCTGATAAGTTAAAGAAATTTTTCCCTTGTTATGGCCACTGCAAACCTAGTGCAATTGAAGACAAAATCTATGAGTTAGATTTTATGATTTCACCCCAACGTGCCTTATGTTCTTCTGCTACCATCAATAATGAAGCTTATATTAATCAGTTGGACAACATAGAAAAGAAGAAAGAATAAACCCGGAAATACAATGTATATATGACTTGATTCAATTGTCCATAACTAGTCCCAAATACAATGCCAATATTCTCATTTCACCCATTTTCTTTTGGGAAGGCTCGACCAACACCTTTCACATTCGTTGTGGAATGATAACCCACACTCTGTTAGACTACGGCAACGTATCTAGAGGGGGGGTGAATATATACCCAAATAAAAAATAACCTTTCAAACATATGTATTAAAACTTATTTGAAAAACAATGTTGAGCGGAAGGTTTTTGACCTAGATCAAATATAATAGTCTAAACAAACCAAATTATTGGAAACTCAGATATGCACAAGCCATATGGAATTAACGTAATGATAAAATCAATCAACATAATAATATCTCCATTAATAGTTTAATATCTGTGATATGGTGGCAGAACCGACTGTTTTGAAACTGCTGGTTTGCATTTTGCGTTTTTGTTCACAAAATGTCACGGTAAGCAAGAGTCGCCACCGAATTTTATTTCATCCAATCGAAAAGGAAAAAAGTACAGAAAAAATCCTTTTTCGAGATGTTTCTGAGTACGGGGGGTAAATTATAGAAAGGGAAGGTGTTAGTACCCTTTCTATCCATAGTTTTTCATGGGCTCTTAGGTACTTGCTCATCTTTTTAAAATTGCTTGTGTATGTGCTTGTTTTGAAAATGTTTTGCTTCGTGATAACCTTTGTATCAGTCCTCAAGAGTGTAACGAAGTTTGTTTTGAAATTTTGTTTTGGAAAGTGTAAGTGTGAAAAAGTTTGGTTTGAGCAAGTACCTACTAGCATCTACCTACTCGAAAAAGGATTTTTTCTATTCTCGTTTCCTTTAGACAATGCTATCCTACTATTGAGAAATAGGTAGCACTGTCGTTGGATTCGTAAGGGTCAATTCGTAAGGGATGCACGATCACTAAAGCAATGTTAAGACGTCTTAGTAATAACCCTAAAGTCTTAAGATCATATTCGAGGCAACATTTCTGAGGCAACATTTCTGAGGCAACATTTCTGAGGAAACATTTCCGAACGGAACTTTTGATCTTTGTTAGACAGGAGGGCAACCACTAAGACACCCTATACTTAATGGTCGTTTACCGAAGGCAACCGAAGTGAGAGTATACCCTAAGAGTGCACATGTGCGAGTGATTTGATTTCAGTTATTATCTTTGCACATTAGGGTTTCCTAGCCGGTTTAAATTATCATGCAATCTTGTTATACAATCCTATTAACATACATCTAAACAGTTGATATTTGCGAGAATTAAAATGCGAGAAAATAAAACCTACGCTATTACAAGGCTTCGGGGAGGGGATTAATTACATAGCCAAAAAACCCGTAAAAGACGATAAATAAAAGAAAGACCTAGATTAAACTATTACATACCGCGGACCTCTTCAAAATTCTGACAAGGGGTTTCGATGAATTCCCCATCCATCTCCACGTAGCGGAAGGAGTTAAGATGACTCACTATATACTCCTCTTCACCTCGTACCGTGACAATCTTCCCTTTTACCAGATATTTCAACATTTGATGGAGTGTGGAAGTCACTGCCCCAGCCTTATGAATCCAAGGGCGACCCAGCAAGCAAGAATATGATGGTCAGATATCCATCACATAAAAGGTGGACGCAAAAGTATGAGAGCCAACTTTAACAGGGATGTCCACCTCCCCGTGCACCATCCTTTTTGACCTATCGAAAGCCCTGACTACAATATTGCCCGACTTCAGAATCAAACCTTCATAGTCTAGACGGTCTAATGCTTTCTTTGGCAGAACATTCAATGAGGACCCGATATCTACCAGTACATGGGCCATAGTAGTGCCCCTTCACTTGATCGAGACGTGTAGAGCATCATTATGATTCCTTCCTTTAGCAGTCAGATCTGCATCTGAAAATCCTAACCCATTGTCGGCAGTTAGGCTAGCCACACAATCTTTGAACTGATCGGCTGAAGTTTCCTGCGGCACATGCGCAGTCTTGAGGAATGCAATTAGAGCCTTTGCATGGGCTTCAGAACACAACAATAAGGACAACATGGAGATTTTTAACGGGGTCTACCCCAGCTGCTCGACTACGTTATAGTCGCTTTTCTTGATAATCTTCAAAATTTCTTCTATCTCTTGTTTCGAGGTTTCTACAATGATCTTCTTAGGTACCTCCGTCCGAGCAGACTCACCTGTGATTTATTTTCCCCGAGTCCCAGATGGATCGGCGACAGGGGTGATAACTGGAATAGGAATTGGGACAGTAGTTGGTGTAATAGCAGATGGAATAACAACAGGTTTGTGAACAGTCGGAGGGGAAATCTCGGGAGAAAAGAGTCTTCCGCTTCTAGTGACCTTGCTAGCCCCGACAATATTGCTGACATCAACATCAGCTTCCTCACTCTTTAAGTCTTATTTAACTCCATGGTAATACACATCAGCACCATAGTGCCAAGGGACAGCCTTATCTGAAGTGTATGGGATAGGACCAGGGACAGTAATTATTAACGGAGCAATTCTTGGGACGGGTGTAATCCTAACAGGTTTTCTCGAGGAAACCTTGGAAGGATTGGCGGAAATGGTTATGATGGCAACATCTTGAATTGGAACCAACAGAATCATAGTCTTTTCGAACAGGATTTCTCTATTATCCATCAGGCGCTGAACACCTGATTTTAATAAGTGGCAACCAGCAGGAAGAATTGAACACATGTGGCAACCTTCACCACAACCCGGAAATAAACCGACCAACAACAAATTCTTCTTAACTGTCCTCAAAGGAGTAGAAATTTCTTCCACAGAGGTCACAAATAAATCATCGTCTATAGCATTTACTCCATGACCATGTTTGGGCATGGGAGCAGTTATGACGTTGGGTTTCTCTAGAGCGTCAAACTCAATCTCTTTGGCTTCGATCAAGTCTTGCACTTTGTTTTTCAAGGCCCAACAGTTGTTTGTATCATGACCTGGACTTTCAGAGTGATAGGCACATCAGGCATTCGAGTTATAATGGGGAGATGTGGTGTTGGGGTTCTTTAGGGCTTCCCTCAGAGTTACCAGATTGGTTTTCAATAATTATGGTAGAATTTGAGACAAGGTCATATTGAGCCGAGTGAACTGCCTCTGTGGTCTTTCCACCCTTTGTTGATTGTTGCATTATGGAGCAACTGTGGGTCTTGATATCACTACCGCATTTACTGCTTGATGGTGTTCAAGTCTGCTTTGGCCCCTCAAGCCATATACTGCACTAGCTTCCTTCTTACCGGTGAAAGGCTTCTTTACTGCACTTGACAAAGTATCCTTCTATATTTTACCACTTCGAATGCCAGCTTCTACTCTCTCTCCAGTCAAAATCAACTCAGTAAACCCAGATGACGAACTGCCAATGAGATGATTAAAAAATGGACCAGATAGCATCCCTAGAAACATGTCAACCAACTCCCTATCAGACAAAGGGGGTTGGACTCTTCCAGCCAAGTCTCTCCACTTTTGAGTATAGTCCTTAAAACCTTCACTTGCACCCATAGACATACCCTGAAGCTGAGTACGAGTGGGAGCAAGGTCGGCGTTATACTGATATTGCCTGTAAACAGCAACAACAAGGTCTTCCTAGTTTCAGACACTGGCTCCTTCCAACTGATAAAACCATTCAAGCTGAGTCCCTGACAGAATATCTTGAAAGAAATTTACCCACAAATTTTTATCAGCAGTGTGAGGTTGGATTTTTCTGACGTACGAGCGGAGATGGAGTTTTGGACAGGATACTCCATCGTACTTGGCAAAAATCGGAGCTTTGAACTTATGAGGGATCACCACTCCCGATACCAATCCCAGCTCTCTGAAATCCAAACCATGGATCTTCTGAATCTCCATAGCACTCAGACGGTCTTCTAACTACTTGTACCTATCCTTGGCAGGAGGATATTGCTCATCATCATAATCAGTATCGTTATCAGAAACTGCTGGACTAGGGTCCTTTGTCCTTTCTTGGTTCTCTCCGTCTTTGGATGAGGAGGTCAGATCAACTTATTGTCTTATCCTTTCTCTGAATCTTCTACCCATGTTCAGAATACCAACCTTCTTCTTCTTCTTCTTCTTCTTCTCTTTCAGAATCAGGGTCTTCAAATCCTCTTGCCCTTTAGCCAAACTCAAGAACATCTGTTGGAATTGGGCGTTCTGTGCCTGAAGATCTTTGATGGCTTGATTAGAAGACATTTCTGCTGAAATAAATAGCGAAGAAGATGAGAATCCTGTAATGGTGTGCATGATAATGGGATGCGTATGTAATGATTTCAAAGACTTTGGGAGATTTAAATTTGTAAACCAAAAATAAACAAACTTTATTAGATTAACTTGTAAAAGGTTCAACAATGCCTTTAAGGAGTTACAAAAAAAGTAAATAAGACACACTAAAAAAACTATGAAAATAAAATCAAATGTCCCATGGACGCTTCCTCTTTGTTCTGACGTAGTCATTGATCACTCTTTCTTCCTCGAGCTTCCCGGTGAGCTTCAAGATCTTCCTTTCTTGCTTGTGGTACTTCTCCCGGTAAGTATCCCTTTCCTCTTTCAGCTGAATCCAAGACCTCTGCAATGCCCCAGGATCAGTGGGCATGTAAGGATAAAGAACTGTGTAAGGAACACCTTCTTCATCAGTGGGCTCCATAATTACTGGCAATACTGCTTCATAGGGCATCCCAAGCTTCTGTGCACGAGCTCGGACCCATTGGAGGTAAGGCTGCATAGGAAGGGAAGTCCTTGGTCCCAACTCTTGGGGGTCAGATCTGTTCACCATGCCCCAAGCTCGTATAAACCTCCGGCGGTGCTCGTCAATGTCCTACTTGTAGTCAAATTCAATATTCTCAAGAAGTAGCTCATGGGGACCATCTCTCCGAGCACGACCAAATTGTCGCAAAGCTAGATAAGGATTGTAGGTAATACCCCCTCTGATTCCAAGAAATGGGACATTAGGGTATCCCCCACAATGATCAATAACAGCGGTGTCCTCCATAGCCCGGGAACTCCAAAGAATATATGTATGGGCAAGTGACATTATCCTGTAGGACCAACCCAAACCTTCTTCGTTCTTCAACGCAGACTTGGGGAGGTGCGAAATAAACCACCTCAACAGCAACAACATGCAACACATACGAGTCCCTCTTCTTCGCACAGTACGAGTGTAGAGGGAATGCAAGATATCACCCAGTAGAGTAGGCACAGGATTTCGGGAAAGGAAAATCTTGACCACATTCACATCTAGAAAGGAATCTGGATTCAGGAAGAGAACCAAACCATAGATAAGGAGAGCCAAGATATCTTCGAAAGCCTGAAAGTCCAAATTATCCCAGAATAGATGAGCCTGGTCTATCAAAAATTTGGCTAAGAAACCTTCGACCCCGCTTCGTATTTCCCAGTTGGATACTATATCAGCCGGTTTCAGATGCAGAGCTGAGGCGATGTCTTCTGGTCTAGGAGTCTCTTCCATACCTATGAAGGGCACCTGTTCAAGAATGGATATGCCCAATAAGTGAGAGAACTCTTCCAAGGTGGGAACCAGTTGGTAATCTGGAAAGGTGAAGCAATGATGCACAGGATCGAAGAACTTGAAAAGTACACTCATCATCTGCTCATCAAATTTTGAGGTGACCAGGCTAAGAAGCTGGCCATGCCTCTTAATGAACATATAAGTCTCATAAACTCTTGAGGCTAACTCTTTAAGTTGAGCAGGTATTTGCACAAAGTTAATTCGGACGGTATTTCTGCGTACAGAAGCCATAATCTGCAAACAGAACAAAGATAAATTCCATTGGTCTTTGAAATGGTTAGTATAATGAAGTATGAATGCCATGTTATGATGCATGATGTCATGGTAAAACAAATAACGGGCATAACAGATAACAGGCATGGCAAAGACAAACAAGTCACACAAAGCCCTTAAGTTTAAAGCTTGCATGAGGTCAAAGGTAGTATCCTCTTGAAGTTCAGTTGGTTTCAACCTGTCCTAACAAAAGTAACCGGGTTCTAGAGGTTCTCAATATCACTGACCATCCTCCATCGGTTATAGTTTCAGCTTACACAATCTTTTCTTGCAGCTGGAACTATCTCGAGAGTATGGTCTCAATGAGTGTAGCATCGAGTATCAACCAGTTCTCAGCTCTACACAGAGGCCGGCTATCTCGCTACTTTCTAATGGCCAAGTTGGTCAATTAAAGGTTCTAAGATTAATTGATGCTTAACGACACATGCAGCGACCGCGTATTCTCCTCGTTTCTCCACAAGGGATACCTGTACCAACCAATGTGCCACATCAACGTAGCTACTGTTTCAACCGTATCGGTCTATGTTGTACAGTTCCCTCACAGTTTATTGCTACTTACCTAAAAGGTGTCCCCAGATCCGTGTTAGGATCTATAGTAACTCCCAAACAACCCTTAAAAGTAAAGCAACCAAAACAAACAAGAGAAGCAATTATGATGAACTAGATCCTAAGGTATACCCCACTTATTATCTCCCCAGTAGAGTAGCCAATTCTATGATACGGTGGAAGAACCGACTGTTTTGAAAATGCTGGTTTGCGTTTTGCGTTTTTGTTCATAAAATGTCGCGGTAATCAAGAGTCGCCACCGACTTTTATTTCATCCAATCGGAAAGGAAAAAAGTACATAAAAAAGCCTTTTTCGAGATGTTTCTGAGTATGGGGGGTAGATTATAGAAAGGGAAGGTGTTAGCACCCTTTCTATCCATGGTTTTCCATGGGCTCTTAGGTACTTGCTCCTCTTTTTAAAATTGTTTGTGTATGTGCTTGTTTTGAAAATTTTTTGCTTCGTGATAACCCTTGTATCAGTCCTCAAGAGTGTAACGAAGTTTGTTTTGAAATTTTGTTTTGGAAAGTGTAAGTGTGAAAAATTTTGATTTGAGCAAGTTCCTACTAGCATCTACCTACTCGAAAAAGGATTTTTTCTATTCTCGTTTCCTTTAGACAATGCTATCCTACTATTGAGAAATAGGTAGCACCGTCGTTGGATATGTAAGGGTCAATTTGTAAGGGACGCACGATCACTAAAGCAATGTTAGGACATCTTAGTAATAACCCTAAAGTCTTAAGATCATATTCGAGGCAACATTTCCGAACGGGACTTTTGATCTTTGTTAGACAGGAGGGAAACCACTAAGACACTCTATACTTAATGGTCGTTTACCGAAGGCAACCGAAGTGAGAGTATACCCTTAGAGTGCACATGTGTGAGTGATTTGATTTCAGTTATTATCTTTGCATATTAGGGTTTTCTAGCCGCTTTAAATTATCATGCAATCTTGTCATACAATCCTATTAACATACATCTAAATAGTTGATATTTGCGAGAATGAAAATGCGAGAAAATAAAACCTATGCTATTACATGGCTTCAGGGATGGGATTAATTACATAGCCAAAAAACCCGTAAAAGACGATAAATAAAAGAAAGTCCTAGATTAAACTATTACATACCGCGGACAGTTACATTAACATTGCAAAAATAATAAACGCGCGTGATGAATCGAAAATAAAAGAATTAGGGTTTTGAACCCAACTATGCCTAATTGTAATCTAAAGGGAAAATCATTTTTTGTCGTTTTTGTTATTTGAGAAAATAAAGCTCAATTGAATAAAAACCTAATTACTAGTTAATTTTAATTTAAGAAAATAATTAAATTAACCTATTTTTGTATTTTTTATTTTATTTGAGAAATAAAGAAAAATTAAATCAAGAGTCTAACCCTAATTTTTCTAATTGATTTTAATTATATAAAAAAGTTAGAATTATCCTAAATTAAATTAAACTAATATTAAATTATATTTGACAAAATAAAACCTAATTCTAATTTTTGTGAAACTCTTGATTTTATGATTTTTTTTGAAAAAGAAATTGATTTTGTTAAAAAATATTTAAGCAAATTAAATTAAATAAAAGAAAGAAATAGAAAAGAGAAAGCATGGGCCTGATTGCTGTTTAGAAAAAGGGGGGGGGGGGGGTGAATCTGATTTTTTTGGCCCAACAACTCCTGGCCTTTTTGACTTTATTCAATCCTGTATGCATGCTTGACTTAGGCACCTGGTAGACCTTCAAGGGATAGCCTTGGATCTGGGGCGTTGATGGATGGGACGGCCAGATCTGGATAGTGCATGATAGATCCCTTGCCCTATGATACATTAGATTGCTCTGAAAATGTTGAGAAAGTAAAATGCACACGCCTGGGATCGAACCCAGGACGTGTGCATCAAAGGCCAACAACCTCACCATCTGCGCTAACTTGTTAGTTGTAATAATAACGAAACAAATAAAATATAATACAAATAACATGCCACGCTTCCCAAAACGCGTGCAGATTCAAACAAGCCACTCTCATATTGCTACGCCATTGTCTTCTTCGTTGCTTCCATCATTTTAGATAAAAGACCTTCACCTACGGACATCAAGCGTAGGTATAGCCCCTGTGTATTTCCAAAAGCTTGTACACGCATGATAAATGAAAACCAATGGTACCAATCAACTCATTGTAACCTCACGAGCATCATGGTACCATTATCACTGGCCAATTTTCCCTGTACAAGAAACCCCTAAAAACAAAGAAAGAACCCTAGCCATGGCAGTTTCGCATTCAGTCAACAAAAATGCAATTAAATATAACCATTAGCTTGCAAACATTTCAAGGATTAAAAATATGCTGATTATTCATGTTAAATATGCCAGAATCAAGATATTCGAATTCAATAAAAGAGACAAACTGTGTGACTCTTACAGGGCATTTCAAGGTGTGGGGAAGCTTGCTAGCGATTGAAACACGATCCTGGGGAGTCTAGCAATTTATTGGTATGATTAGAATGGCTTGAGATGGCCTGAAACTTGGAAATCAATTTGCACTTTTCCTTGAATTTTTGCAATTTGTTCTTTGCCTTTGCACGCCTCTAGCCTCCTCCTTTTGATCTGCTTTTGTTCCTTATGTATACTAGAGTGCATTAGGGTTGCAATTCTGTATCAAATCTCTTCCAATTATGAATATTGATTCATGATTTGATCCTTGTACCAAATATTTCCAAAACAAGCAAATTCAATATTTCTGTGTCCATTTTGAACCTTGCACGATTTGATCTTGTTTCCAGCTGTGTAATGGACCTAATCATGCACAAAATCTCAAGATTTAATTAGTTTTTGATATTTTCACTATTTTATATTGATTTTATATGATTTAAATGAAATAAAATCAAAATAAATAAAAGAATGACAAGTGGAAGGGCTCATGGGTCGTGGGTCACATTACAAACCTAGTTCAAGCATAAAAAGTTGGGCCCATTTAGCAAAAAATGCAATTTTGGACACATTTGACTTTTGGCAATTTTGCAAAAAGGGTTAACTTTGCCAATGCATAACTCTCTCAATTTTGACCCTAGAGAGGTGTTCTTGGACTTTTTAGAAATCTTAGGATATCCTCTAAGCAACCCTTTTGGTATCATCTTAATTGAGTATTCCATGTTCATGTATGAAGCTTTGAACCAAAAGGTGTTTTTGTTGACTTTTCAAAATAACCTATAATGTTCAAATTCATATCTTCTTGTGAGTGCATATTTTGAACTTGGGAGATGCAGATGAATTGTAGGGAACTGCATCCTCTTCAAAATGAGCTTTGGATGGGTCATTTTTGATAAAGTATGAGAAAGTTATGCTTGGTCAAATTTGAGTTGACTTTTCCTACAAAACCCTAATTTAGCAACTTTTGGGTTTTGATGAATTGTGAGCAATCCTTGAGGAATCATGATCAACCCTTGATCAAATGATGAATAATACTTCAAAATGAGGATGTTGACCAAAAATATTGAAGTTTGACTGTATGTGGTCCACAATTATCTTTTGCCCTAACACAGTCGATTTTCAGGCCTTTGAGCAATTGACTGAGCAAATTTTTCTCTGCAAGGCTTGAAACTTGACATAGATGATCTTGAAAACATATTAGGACAATGGTGAGAATTTGGGATCCTTTGGGCTCAAGCATGTTGATGCAAAATGAAACCCTAATTTGAGATAGACTGTCTTAGGAGAGGGTTTGTTTGGTTAACTCTTGGACTTCCTTGATCAATTTGAGGACCTAACTTGACATGTATTGAGAAATATGGGAGGGCAAATTTTGGGGTACAACAATATCAAACACAACAATTTCCTATTTCCAATGAAATTGTATTAAAAATATAACTTGACAATTTATCGAATATGTGGCATGCAATCAATTTTTCAGAATTTTCTTTAAGATTTGTTGATATGCAAAAGCACTTACAATCAAAGTGATTATAAGATAATCAACAATGCAATTTAAAGTTTAATATCAAAGAGAAATTATGTAGGAATCAATCGATCAAACAACACATTCAACAAATTGCATATATAGAGTAAATAAAAGTAAGAGATGGGACATTACAATTTTCCTTTGAGTTAAACAAGCTAAACAATTTGTCAAATACTTGGCGTGAATCAAAGTTTCTAAATTTTCCTTTGTATTGTGTTGATATTAAAAAACACTTATAATCAAAAGTGATTATAAGCAACTCAAGACACAATTCAAAACAAAAATAGTTTCGGAAAATTCCCACGCATCGATAAATTACTCAATGCTATTTGACAAATCGATGTATGAAGATTAAAGCAAGTAAAGAAATAAAAGATAAGAGCCACAAGGATTTTTTTAGGAAGTTCACTAATGATCTTCACTATGGCTACATCTCCCCCAAATTCCAAATTTAGAATTAGGATAATTTCTTACTTTGCAAAAGTATGGTTACAAGAGAAGTGTTCAAGAGCAATCCTACAAACCCTAACCATTTATTATTGATTTAACCCCTTCTCTTCTTTGGATCTTCAACAATATCAAGCACACAATAGATTCAACCTATTCACCGCTTAAGCTACTTCCTTGAGAAGATTTCAAACACTATGAGGTTCCTTGAAAAGATTTTAAACACTCCAAGATTGTTCACTCGAGAAAATCCTGTTGCAATCTATTAACACAACATATTCAATTCTATCTGGAACTATAAGCTACTTCCTTCCAAAGATTTCAAACACTCCAAAGTTCCTTGCAAAGATTTTAAGCACTCTAAGGTTGTTCACTTGACCGCGTTCCTTCTTAATCGTCTTGCATGAAAACCCCCAAATCAACCAATGATCTTGGAAGATAAACCCGATGTTTTTCCTGGATGAAACCCCTACAAAGCTCAACCCAATACACAATTGGACACTATTAATCCTCATCTAGATTGCACCCTAGCAGAAAATTGCTACAATGTAATATCAGTGTATGCAAAGATTGGAGGTTGAAGATGAAGATAAAAATAGGCTAATTTTATGGTTTCACCAAGTTATGAATGATGCATGAATGAGTATTTATAGTTTTGGAATTTTCAAGGCAAAAAGGAGATTTTGGAATTAAAAAGAATTGAAAAATTGACCCAATCAAACAATATGTGTCGACCTAAAAATTGTATGTGTCGACACATAAGCCAAATTCTAATTACATGTGTTGACCTAAGAAAGTAAGAGGCTACGGGCTTTAAAAATGCAGTACATGTGTCGATCTAAAATTTGTATTTTTTTGGCACATAAAATCAGCATTTCTGCAAATTCTTAAAAGCTTCAGTATGTGCCAACCTGAAATACTTATGTGTCGACACATACAATAAAAACTGATACGGAAAATTAGTTTTCATCAATAGGATCAATTTCAAACTTGTTTTAATGATCCAAAGATCTATAATGCAAGGGAGTGCCACAAGACATAATGATACCGTCCACCATATTGAAATGATAGTTTTCCGAGTTTTGACATCATACAAAACAATTAATAGTGAAGTTGCACTCACAAACTCTCCCTTTTTGATGATGGCAAAACTTACGACGATGCATTTCATGTAGTTATCGAAGCCCCCCCCCCCCTGAATTTGTGCTTCACAACTTCATCTCACATATGCTTCTCCCCCATTGAAAATATAAAAAATAAGATAGGCAAATTGTGAGAAGTATCATATTCCAATACCAAAACTAGTATATCACTCAGAGGCATCTTTGCAAAGAAGAGCATATAATTACATATCCCCATATATATGTAATGATGAAAATTAATGGATAACAACCATAAAACATTACCAAACATCTAATGCAATTTGCATGAATAATTATGAAGGCGATGCAAGATCAAGCTAGTCAAGTTGCTTCTATAGCGTCACAATTACGTAACACAACACAATGGAACTCCCAATGCCGCACACATATGTGCCTATCATAGAGACAAGAACATGTTACTACTCAATCAAAAATGAAAATATTGTTATAAAATGTGACTCAACTACAACAAGAAATTTACATGAAATTAACATCTTACATTCAACTCATGCACAAATGCAAGAAATAATAATAAAACACACACTTGTACGCACAAGAGAAAATTTATACAAATGTGAAATAATTAATACATGAAGTCATTATAAGAATATATTTTGAGAACACACAATGGTTGTCAATAAATTTTTTTGGAAATGAACATTCAGGGTTTTCATCATTTGAGAACATAACAAGTATTTTTCATCAACTAAAACATGTAATAATAAACTTCTTACTTTCAAGGAGAACTTTGAAATAATATTACTTCACTCTTGATAGAATGGAAGTTGCACTCACATGATGCAAAATACTTCAAACAAAGTGTTATAGTAAAAGTATAAAAGTGCAAGCATCATAATAAAGAAAGCAACATTGGAGACATTAATAATCCCCAATTCCTCATGTTAAATGAAAAACGGTTTAGTTGTAAACTTTTTTATGAAAATGTTAGTAAGTTAATTTTCACTGTCAAAATGCTCGAACACAACATCCCCTTTTTCAACATGATCGCGAAGGTAATTCCCCATGCATGTGTTCCTTTCTTGAGCTACTTTATTTGGAGTCTGGGAAAGTAATTCAACTTCCCATAATACTCATTTCAAACACTCCTGACATAAGGTTAGAAAACTCTTTGAAAATTTACATGTAAGTAGAATCAAATATGATATAATGTCAAATGTGTTATGCTTAATGTTTAATGAAATTAAACATACTTATGTACACATCAGTGTTTATAAGAAATACATGAAAATATAATATGATGAGGTCATTTCATGTGTATAAATTGATAAGTCGCTATGATTATCAATTAAGAATCATGTTGCAAATGAATACTAATAATATATATATATATATATCATAAACCAAGTATGTCATGTATTTAGAGAAATAAACAAGTAAAAGAGAGAACTTACTAACAAAGAGAAAGTTAAATTAATACTATCTCACTGTACAAAATTACAGAGGATGTATTTGCATTTCACAAGAGACTCTCGAAAGAAAGTTGAACCAAATGAAAATAATGCCACAAAGATTTTAGAAAAACACGATCTTACCACTTTTCACCTTGACAAAGTACCCAAAAGTATGACTTGTGATGAGTCCAAGAAGGTCATTAATTTTATGATCGTTCATTTTGATTGAACTCTCATCTTTATCCTTTTCATGTTTGTTATCTTTCTCCTCCTCATGTTTCACCAATTTGGGTTGATTAATTCCTTCTTCGGTATCGTTGAGTATGTCTCTTAAAGATACATAAACATCATGAAATGAAATACCTTTTCCGAGTATTCTCGGATACAATATCAAAAGTAACTTACACCTCTTTTACGGATTAAACAAAACTTGTTATTGCTTTCTTGATCACATAATCCATCATCTTGCCCCATATACAATAGAATTAGAATATATTCATATGCCTTGAGCCACCATAAATTATAACTCATATTCTCTTCATAGAGTTAAGATAATGTTCCTACAAAAACAACAAGATAAGTTAGGAACCTAATCTTCATTAGGTCCTTCAGGGTTAGTGAAACAATTGGTTGCATTTGGGAAAGTCTTTCATACAACCATAGTGACAATTTAAATCTTTATCATCACTAAAATCACTATTGTATACATGGTCACATTTAGAGGACATTGAACTTGATTTCCTAAGAGCTTTAGACTTTGTTCTTTCCTCGTTATCCATGTCTTTCTTCTTTTTATTCTTCTTTTCAAGCTTTTCTTATGTTTGTCTAAGCAAGTAAGTTCTTGCTCATGTTCTTCAAACTTACCAAACAAGGTAATAAGATCAAGTGTTGTAAGATCATTAGCTTCCTTGATCAGGGTTACCTTCGGTTACTAATTCCTAGTAAGACATATCACAACTATGTTAGTACCAATTTCATTGGAAATAAGATTACCAAGTGCATTCAAACGATTAATAGGATTTATTGTATTTTACTTATCATCATTATTATATAGTGCATCTAGGTTAAATATGATAACATCATTATCATTATTTTAAGTAATAGCATCACACATATGCTTGTCACATGAATGTGCATATAAGCTTTCCAATAACTATAGTCTTCTTTCAAAAAAATTGGGGCTGTTTTGTAATTCCCTTTAGGTTTGTACACCATTTTCTAATAAGAGTTTCGAAGCACTGAATTAACCGGAGCTCTGATACCACTTGTTAGACTATAACAACGTATCTATAGGAGAGGGGTGAATAGATACCCAAATAAAAAATAACCTTTCAAACATATGTATTAAAACTTATTCGAAAAACAATGTTGAACATAAGGTTTTTGGCCTAGATCAAATATAGTAGTCTAAACGAACCTAGTTATTGGAAACTCGGATATGCACGAGCCATATGGAATTAACATAATGATAAAATCAATCAACATAATTATATATCCATTAATAGTTTAATATTAAACACAACGGTTTCCTATTTCCAATGAAATCATATTAAAAACATAACTTGATAATTTGTCGAACATGCGTAATCAATTTTTCAGAATTTTCTTTGAGATTTGTTGATATGCAAAAGCACTTATAATCAAAGTGATTATAAGCTAATCAAAAAAGCAATTTAAACTTTAATAATCAAAGAAATTCTATACGAATCAATTGATCAAACAACACATTTAACAAATTGCATATAGAGAGTAAATGAAAGTAAGAGTTAGAACATTGCAATTTTTCTTTGAGTTAAACAAGCTAAACAATTTTTCAAACACTTGGCGTGCAATCAAAGTTTCATAATTTTACTTTGTATTGTGTTGATATGAAAAATCACTTATAATAAAAAGTGATTATAAGCAACTCAACACACAATTCAAAATAAAAACAGTTTCGGAAAATTCCTACGCTTCAAAAAATTACTTAATCTTATTTGAAAAATCGAAGTATGAACATTAAAGCAAGTAAAGAAATAAAAGATAAGAGACACAAGGATTTGTTTAGGAAGTTCACCAATCATCCTCATTATGGCTACATCTTCCCCCTAATTCCAAATTTAGAATTAGGATAATTTCTTACTTTGCAAAAGTATCGTTACAAGAGCAATCTTATAAACCCTAACCGTTTGATGTTGATTCAACCCATTCTCTTCTTTTTATCTTCAACAATATCAAGCACACAATAGATTCAACCTATTCTCCACTTAAGCTACTTCATTGTAAAGACTTCAAACACTCCAAGGTTTCTTACAAAGATTTCAAACACTCTAAGGTTATTCGCTCAAGAAAATACGATTGCAATCTATTAACACAAGATCTTCAATTCTATCTGGAAATTTAAGCTACTTCCTTGAAAATATTTCAAACACTCCAAGTTTCCTTGCAAAGATCTTAAGAACTACAAGGTTGTTCAATTGCTTGTGATTCCTTATTGATCGTCTTGTACGAAAACCCCCAAATCAACCAATGATCTTAGAGGACAAACCCGATGTTTTTCCTGGATGAAAATTCCCATAAAGCTCAACCCAATACATAATTGGACACGATCAATCCTCATCTAGATGGCACCCCAACAGAACATCACTACAATGTAATGTTATTGTGTATTCATAGATTAGAGGCTGAATATGAAGAGAGAAATAGGTTAATTTTATGGTTTCACCAAGTTATGAATGATGCATGAATGAGTATTTATAGGTTTGGAATTTTTAGGGCAAAAAGGAGATTTTCAGAATTAAAAAGAATTGAAAAACTGACCCAATCAAACAGTTTGTGTCGACCTGAAAATCATATGTGTCGACACATAAGTCAAATTCTAACGGCATGTCTCGACCTGAAAAACTGATGTGTCGACCTAAGCAAATCAGAGGCTACATGATTTAAAAATTCAATACATGTGTCGACCTGAAATTCGTATGTGTCGACACATAAAATCAATATTTATCTATTTTCTTAAAAGCTTCAGTATGTGTCGACCAGAAATACTTATGTGTCAAAACATACAATAAAAATTGATGCATAAAATTATTTTTCATGAATATGACAAATTTCAAACTTATTTTAATGATTCTTAAGGTCTCTAATGCAATAGAGTGCCACAAGACATAAAGATACCGACCACCCTACTAAAATTCTAGCTTTTCGAGTTTTGACATCATGCAAAAATCTAATAGTGAAGTTGCACTCACACACCCTTTTCGACGTGGATACTATTATTGGCCTTTGTAATACGGTGGGAGAACTGACTTGGATGTTTTGCGTTTTATCGCAAATGTTGCGGATAACAAGAGTCACCACCGACTTTTTCTTTTATCTAATAAAGGAAATGGTGAAAAGAACAGGAAAGACCTTTTGAGAATTTTCTTGAGTCGGGGGGTAGGTTATGAAAACGAAAGGTGTTAGAACCCTTTTCATTCGTAGTTATCTACAGGCTCTTAATTGATAACTTACTTTGAAGTGCTTTATGTTTTGTGTATGTTTGAAAATGTTTGAAAATGTTTTTTGAAAGTGGTGATTTTGCAATGATTCTCGTATCATGGAGAATGTACACAAAATGGTTGCTTTTGGAAATATTTTGAAAACGCCTTAGTGAGGCAATTTTGCGATGATTCTCGTATCATTGAGAATGTATACAAAATGTTTGTTTTGAAAATATTTGTTTGAAAAGATGTTTGTTTTTGAAAGTGTGAGGTGTGAAAATGGTTTTAGTTTGTGAGCAAGCAATTACGAGCAATCTACCAACTCAAAAAGTCTTTGTTCTTTTCCTCCTCCTTTAGATAGTGCTTTCCTATCATTAGTTAATAGGAAGCCATATTATTGGATGTGAGGGACATGCATGGGTCATCGTACAGTCATAGAAGGCAACTTGTAAGATGTTTTAGCAATTATCATAAGGGACTAAGATCGTTTACCAAAGACAACGTTGAAGGGTCATCAAGGGACTATGATCTTTTAATCGAGGGTCTTTACTAAGACATCCCACTTTCAAGGGACATGATTGTTTTAATCTGAGACAACAAGTGTGGATTACCCAAGAAGTGCATGTGTGCAAAGTGTTTTTGATTTCAAATATATTATCTTTGAGTTAGGGTTTTCTATGGTTGGATTTTAATCTTGTCATGCAAACCCTAATTACTAGCAATAATAAGGAAAGTTTTAAATTGCGGAATTTAAATGTCCTACTCTATTACAACGCTTTGGGAATGAGGGTACAAGTTTGTGAATGGTGGAAGTAAGCAATAAAACCCCAATTACTATTACAAACCATATACATGAATAATGATAGAATGTACAAAATGTAAAGATGAAGAAGAAATTGCCTTCTTAGGGTTTTTGATAGAAAAAGGTTTAATATTAACCTAATCAAATTAATTAAATTTAATTACACGAAAAATAAATTAATTATTTAATCAAAACATAAAATCTAAGTTAGTTAAAATAAAACCTAAGTTTAATTTTAATTTGTTTACAAAATAATTTTTATTAATGTTAATTAAGAAAATATTCTACAATATAAAAGAAAAAAATTTAATTTAATTTAACCAAAGTAAAATAAAATGCTTAAATTAAATTATTTAAGAAAAATATATGTTTTTGGTATTTTTTTGGTTTAGATAAAATAAATAAATCAATGAAAATAAAGAAAATATAAAAGAAATAAAATAATTGGGCTGGGTGTTAAAAAAAGTGAAAGAGAGGTAAAAAGTTATCAAAAAGGGTTAGGCCCAAAAATGAATTTGTTTGGAATCAGAAAATAAATAAATGAATAAAGTTATATGGGCCTGTGTGTGTATGAGTAAAAAAGGGGGTGAGAATTAGCAACAAAAAAAAAAGAACAAAGCCCAAACTCTGAGCCCAACGCCTATTTTATTCTCATGTTACTGACTTATTAGAGTGTATAATGGGTTACACATGTGATGCATTGGATCTGCTTGCCTGGAAGATGGGTGGTATGGATGAGGGGTGCATCATACGCGTCCTTAGCTTGTTTGTACCTGATTAATATGAAATAAACATGAAAATAACAAAATGTCTCACGCATGGCTCGAACTCATGACCAGGCATAAGAATGCCTTATATGTGCGCGCTCTGCCACTGGGGTGGCTGTTACATTCGGTAGTAATCCAACTTGCACTAAAATTAAAATAAACTCAGTCCTGATAACACTTCATCCCTAACCTCGTTCCAGAAGCCATTGTTACATTTTTGAATTTTGTAACTTCTTCATTTCTCAACCAAATTAGAAAATGTAAACATGAAACTTGCTCCATTTTTCAATACGAATTCAACCATATAAATTTCATGAGCTATAAATCAAATATGAATGAGAAATTTACTGGTATAAAATAAAAACTTAATTTTTTAAGAAAGTTCATCTTCAAAATTCGCATCACTTAGGCAACATAAATGAAAACTAAGGGCATGGTTAGCTTCAGAGCTATGATGTCTACATTTTTTATTCACAAAGTAACCATTAATGATGCTTGTAGAAAGAGTTCAAAGTTGAGAAAACTTACCTCAAAGTTGGAAATCGTGTATGGAGTTTGAGCAACCCTGGAAGTGTGGTGATGATCTGGATAGCTTCATTGGACTCCTAGGAAGCTAATGCAACTCTTACTTTGTGCTGAAAGTGCCTGAATCGTTATGGAGAAGTCAATGTGCAGAGTTTTGTTTTTGAGTTTGGAAGATGAGGAAGATGATGTTACAGTTATGAAACAGGGATGAGGATGAGTTATATTTGATGTAAGGAAGCTTTGAGAATTATTTAGAGGGAAAACGCACGAGTGGATTGTGAGTTTGATGGTTTTGGCCAAAAATTGCAACAATGGATCTTTTGGTGCAAGTTTTGACTTTCAGGGAGTTTTAGGGTTCTTCAAGGCTTGTAAATTCGTGTCTTAGGTTGCATATAACCTCTCTATTTATAGGAAAGAGGTTTGGAATCTTGAAGGGATCAGAAACAAAAGATCACATGTTTTGGTCTTGAAACTTATTTTTGAAGCAAGCTTGACAAACATAGTTCCAATGCCTGGTGCAAGGACTTGTAGGGTGGTTAGGAGGCTTTAGATATGTTTCTTCTTTCTTTTAAATGTTTTGGAGTAAGAAGCAACAATAATGGGCTCAAGGAGAGTTATCATTGTGATTAAAGTCACTTTTCCAAAATGGAAGTGTGAACTTTGTTCCTTAAATGGAATGATCACTTGGGCAATGGCTCAAGCTCTTGGATCATAGCTCAATTAATTGTGCAAACATCTTATTATGGATAGATTCACAAGTTAGAAGCCTGTAAAGCAAGATTATGCAGCTGTTATACCCCAGTTTTTGCCCCTAAGATCCCTCTATCATCTCATGTCAGTTCAATCACAACAAGATCACACTAGGTTTATGTTCTTCTCCCTATCTTTAGGTTTGCTCACGGGGAATCACCAACCACCTTGATTTATATATTGTGATCATATAAGTTTTTTATTAATTAACTTTTAACTAATAAATACACTGAATTTTTTCCCTAATTGATGATATTATGGGTGAGAGGACAACACATTCCATCAAGTTGATCTATAGGTTCATGAGTTTATTTCCATGCCTTCTTCAACAAAGCTTCATTGAGATTCAAGCTTCATCATTGAATATGCTTTGAATTAATATCATTATAAGGTCTACTTTGATTCATCATGCTTCAATTTGTCAAACAAAGTCAAAGGACGCAAAATTTAATTGAAGAGGTTTGACCTAGTTGGATAAGTTCTTGATTTCTTGATCACAAATGCATAATTCCCAAATTATTAATGTTTGTAGTTTGTTTTTGGTGTTATGGTTTCCCATTATCATCCTCAACAACTGCTATTTACAAGACAAAAGTATTTATGCAAGAAAGTTTGCCAAAATTGAAAAGGGTTTCTAAGGCATTTTAATGCTGTAGGAGCTAGGGTTTTGAACTTCTAAGGGATATATCTTGCTCATATTTTGGTATTTTTGAGTGATTCAAAATACATGCTTCTATTTAAAGGGTTACCAACAAATCACTTCAAAATTTTCAAGAAGATTTAAGGTGGAAGATGCCTAATGATGAAGAAATATTACAAGTCCTCTATATATGACATCAAATTCCCTTATGTGACTTCAAAATATCATAGCTAGATAATTTTTTATCTCCTTGAGCCCATTATTTTTCCAAAATGATCTTAAGGATGTGAACTTCAACTCTTCTTTTATGTTCAACGCTTAAAAATGGATGGAAGATGCCCTAAGGATGCAGAAGATTATATGTCATCTAATGAATTTTCACCAATTTTGCAAGACCATAAATTTCTCAATACTTGGTATTTTTGAGTGATTCAAGTTTCACAATGCTCTTTGGTAATTCTAGTTCAAGCTAGCATCATTGATCAAAGTAAGATTTTGGAGGAAGGCCTTGTTTGGGATCAAAACATTATAGGTCATTTTTGAAGAGAAAACTTGAAATTTTTCTAAGTATAAAAGTCAGCATCTTTTTCTCAACTTTGACTCATCACAACTTTTAGCTCAAGCATCCATTTGATTCCAGTCTTTGCACATTGTAAATTTTCTGATCTCCTCTTTCCAATGCATCAAGAATCAAATCCTAAGGTTCCCTAAATCATGCACACCATTGATTTAAAGATGGTACCTTGAAACTGAAGTTTTCTCCAAAGTCAAAATTTTAAATTCATGATTTGGCCTCTAAACACAAAATTTCTATGTGTTTTTACTTCTAAGCATGTTTATCAATCTTCCTGAAGTGATTAACACCTTAAAACGCAAGTTTTGGTTGAGTTTTGAACAAATTAGAAGTCACACTTCTCATGCTTGCAATTTCACACGTATTCCCTCCAAACTTCATCATTCCACACGCTTGAGCATCCAATTCACTTCCCTATAAATAGGGGACCTCACTCCTCTCATTTTCTCAAGCTTGAAGAGTCAAAATCACCTTGCCAAACTTCTTGCATAGTTCACTTTTCTGATTTTTCGAATTCATATTTTCCCCACTTTTAAATCTAATTTCTCTATTGATCCTCCATCCTTAAACTTCCTTGAAGCTAACAGAAGAATAATCAAGTCTTAAGGTGTCCTAAATCGTGCTAACCAAGTCCAGTTTTAGAATAATTTTCTACTACTTCACTTAGGTAGAATTCTCCATCAATTTGAACCAAATAAAGTTCTATTCTACTCTATTCATCCTTCTGATTCTCACACTTCTTACAGTTTGCATTTTCATTGAGAATTGAGGGAGATACTTGGGATTTTCGTGCTCGCTATTTTTTTTCTTCTGGTTTTCCTTAAATTCAGCCTTACAGAGTTTGTATAAATTTGACGCGAGGGTACCATTAGAATCGTCTTGAAGATACAAAGCTAATGGTATCGGTCTGGTCCTCTAATTTTACAATTTGAAGAATCCCAATCTAGGGCGTCTGGAGGTTGAATACGGCCTACGTGTCGTGCTTCAACCAATGAAAGTGTGACATGTGATTTTATGAATTAAATCTGGTACATTTGTTTTATCATGTGCGCGTCTCAGGAGCCATTGGATCTAATTACTTTAGTGAGTTAGACTCCATCCAACGTGCCATATTTTAAGTTGTTTTTATTTAATAAAAATTGATTCAGTGTGAAAACCAATAAAGTCCATGACATGCATAGTTCACTAGATCCACTGGATCTATTTATTAATACGTTTTGACAATAATCAAATGACCCATATTTTTTGGTTTAATATTTTTATTTTTTGATTTTTATTTTAATTGATTTAAACTTCAAAAAATCATAGAAAATTCATTTTTGATTCAAAAGTTATGAAAAAAATTCACAATTTTTTTTCAAATATCCTCTTTATAATTCTTATTTTTTCATATTTTTATTTTCAGATTTGATATTTTTTATTATTTTCCCTTTATTTTGATTTGTTTCTGTGATACGGTGGGAGAACTGACTTGAGGTTTTGTGTTTGTGTTCGCAAATGTTTCGGTTTAGCAAGAGTCGCCACCGACTTTTTATTTTATCCAAAGTAAAGGTCAAAAAGCACATAAAAGACCTTTGAGATGTTTTCTTGGGTTCGGAGGGTAGATCATGAAAAGGGAAGGTGCAAGAACCCTTTTCATCAATGGTTATCCATGGGCTCTTAGTTACTTGTTTAGATCACTTGCTTTTGCTTTTCAATTGTTTGAAATGGTGCTTTGTGTGTGGTTTTGAAAGATGTTTTGAAAAGAGGACATCGTTGTGGCAACCTTTGTAATGATTCTTGTTTGAATATATACAAAGGTGTTTGTCTTTTGAAAAGATATTTCAATGTTTGAAAGTTCGTTTTTGGGAAATGTTTTGAAATTGTGTTGTGAGATGTGTTTGAAAATAGCAAGGATGTTTTGCAAGTTTTGATCAAGTAACTAAGAGTTGTCTACGCTATTTTACTCAAAGATATTTCCTAAACATTTTAACCCTTTTGACAGTGTTGTTTTACCATTTCATTTGGTAAACAACCTTGTATTAGGATGTTAAACGGGACAGGCGCGGGTCATCGTATTGACCATGATAGCAATTGTGCTAAGTATCTTTAGCAAATTTTCCGAGGGACTAGATCATTTTGTATAGGCAACAAAGATAGCGCCATCGAGGGACTATGATCTTTTGTTTTGCTTTTGTTTTGCCAAAGTACTCAACATGCATAACATGGCCATTTTTCAAGGCAACAAGTGGATGAAACCCTAGGGGTGCATGTGTGCATTGTGTTGTCAATTTACATGTTGTTTATTCTTTGATTAGGTCATCTAGCGATTGATTTTGAATCTTGCCATACACGCCTAATTACTACACAGTATATTGAAAGCAATAAATTGCGAGAATTAAAAGCCTAAGTTATTACAGAAGTATCCGGGGATGGGGGGTACAATTATTATAAATGGGGATGAGTCTCATAAGAATAACAATGTCCAAATATTAAGTATTACAACCAAATCGAATTGTCGCAATTCAATACAAAGTTATAACAAATTATAACGAATATTATGAAATGCATGTATTTATTAAAAAGAGATAAATAAAATATATTCTAAAAAAGATTAAAAATTATTATTATTCTTCTATGTGTTTTATTAATTATGTAAATAAAAGTTTAAAGGAAGAAAAATTAATTAAATTAGTGTTCTTTTTGGTATTTTTATCAAGTGCAAGAAAAAAAAGAAAATGATTAAAATAAAACTAATTAAAAAATCAAACTTATTTTACAAAATGAAGTTTTAATATGTTACTTAGTATATTTTTAACAAAAGAAATAAAAAAAAGGATAAATTAAGAAAAAGAAAATTAACTAAACTAATTCATTCTTTTGGTATTTTCTTAAATTTAACAAATTAGCAAAGATAAATTAAAAAGAAAATTAATTTTAATGATTACTTTAATTTGATGAAAAAAACAATATTGAATTTTATGAATTTGTTTTAAAAGAGGAATAAATTAGAATAAGGTAAAAAATAAAATGGGCTTTAGGGTTTATATGTGTTTGAGGCCCAATTGAAATGGAAGAAAACAAGAAAAAGGTCAGAGTGGAGGGGGGTTCGCTAGCCAATTCGTTGTGGGCTTAGGGTTGTTTGGGGGACGAAGGCCCAAAGGTGAGTTTGTACAATTTGTGAGGGTTTTAGAAATTAGGGTTTGTGTGATTAGGGTTTGTAAACCCCTTTACAGCGACACCGCTTCCTCGTCTTCTCTTCTTCATCTTTCTCAGAGCTCAAACGCTTGTACGTTCTGAACTTCCTCCGCTCAAGCCGCCGGAGCGCCATCTCCCTCTCTCATCTCCTCGCAATGATCCATGGCTTTGATTAAACGGTATAATTCATCTTTGTTTTGAGTTTTACAGTTTTCATTTGATTAAGCTTGCTTCATGTTTCTTTGTTTAACCTATGGTACTATGTGTCTGAGATGCAGCAAAGGGTTTGGAAGAGAAGTATACCTGTGGGATTTTCTGGAAAAATGGAGAGGAGAGGGGTTGGACTGGCGGTGCTCCCTTGGTGGCCGGAGGTACGAGGAGGAGATGATGGCCAAGCTTTTTGGTAACTTCTTTCCTCTCTCTTGAATGTTGATGATGATTGGCTTCTGAAACTTCTTTGTTGATGTTCTGCTGAACTTGAATGTTGATGAGATAATTATTCTGAAACTTTGATTGTTGTTGATTATTCTTGTTAATGATGATTTCTTTATGAAACTTTGTTGATATGCTTAGATTTTGTTGATGATGATACTTGTTCTGAAACCTTTTCCTCTCTCTTGAATGTTGAATGTTGATGATGATAACTGTTCTGAAACCTTTTTATATTTCTTGATTGTTTTTGTTAATGATGATGATCTCTGAAACTATGATAATGGTTTGTTGGTGATTGTTTATGTTCTGAAACTTGTTTGAAAGTTTGCTGAACTTGAATGTTGGTTGATGTTTTTGTTAATGATGAGTGTTCTGAAACTCTGTTGGTTTGTTAGATAATGGTTTATGACGAGGCTTGTGAAACTTGAGTTTTACAGTTTGGCAAGCTTGTGCAGGCTGTGCCGTTTGGTGGTGCAGTTTGATAGTTTTGCAGGCTTTACAGTTTTTCAATAGTTATGCAGGTTGTGGTTGTAAACTGTTACAGGTTTTGTGACTTGTTGAAATGTTATGTAGTTTTTGAGTTTAGCTTTGGTTTCACAGTTTGGCAAGCTTGTGCAGGTTGGGATGTTGAAACTGTTAACATTTTGGGCTATGCAGTTTCTGTTGGTTCACAGGTTTTTTGTGATTGTTGCAGTTTTGTTGTGGAACTGCAAGTTTGTTTTTGGCTTGGCTGTTGGCTTGATAGCAGGATTGTGAGTTTTTGATAACAAGGTTTTTGGAGTTTATGGTTTCTGCTTGTTTTTGTGGTTCACAGGTTTTTTTGTGATTGTTTTGTTGTAGTTTGATAACAGGTTTTTGGAGATGGCAGTTTCAGGCTTGGCTTGTTACAGTTTGTTGGCCTTTTGTGGGTTTGATAAGCTTATTACAGTTTGGCCAGCTTTGCAGTTTGGCTAGGCTTGGAGATATATGTTTTAACTTCTGAGTTTTTCAGGCTTGGCTAAATGTTCTCTCTTCCAAACTGTTATGCAGTTTTTTGTCTTATATCCCTCTTCTCTTTGTTTTGCAACTTGTGGTAGATTTTCTACCAAACTGTACAAAATCAAAAAGGTGATATCTTTTCTCTCTTTCTCTCTCTATGACAAAGCAATTTTTTTGCTTTTCCACTTTTTTTTTCCTGAAAAGTTTGCCTATTCTGCTGGAAAATGATGATAGGCTATGACAAGCCTTTTACTTGTCATTGGGTTTACCTCCTGCATTTTTCTTTTGGCATGCTGTTTGATTTGCCATGTACTTTCTGCACTGTTCAGTTTGCATACTTTTTGCATTCAGTTTGCTTCCAGTTTGCTTTGTATGCAATGTTTAGTAATGCAGCTTGATAATTTTGTAGCTCAGTTTGGCACCTTGCTTGTGTTGTTTGTTACACCAGGTTCCAGTTTGCTTTTGTATGCAGTTTTGCTTACTTTGTAATGTTGCAATGTTTAGTTTTGTTGCAAAGATGTTTGGTTTAGTTGCAATGCTTAGTTTGCATTTGAAACTTGCCTTGTACAGTTTTGCATCCAATTTGGCCTTGTTTTGCGGTTTCGGCGCCTTGCTATGTTTTTGAATAATTTTGCTTTTGCATTCTTCAATTTGAATTTTTATTTTTCTCTTTGTGAACCAAGAAGAGCAATCTTCTTGTGATTTGCAAAGAGAAAAATAAAACGTGATGAAAAATAGCACTCTGATTCCAGACGGAAAACTTTAATGATGAATAATTTCTTTTCTTTTTTTGTTTGAAAATTCTTTTCATATTCAACTGATTGTACTAATCCCTTTTCCTTTGTCTTTTTCATGTGAGCACAAATTGGGCGATGACAAAGCAAAGGAAGCAGAAGACTTTGAGCATGGGAGCAATGGCTTAGACTTAGATTTTTAACTTAGATAGATTTTCCATTTATTGTAATAATTTATTTTTCCAAGTACTATAAGTTGTAAAACCTACAGTATTCAAATAATAAATTATTTTTGTATCAACATCTGAAAAATCTTTGTGAGGCAATCTGACATCCAATAAAATCTTTTACTGTCCAATATCTTGCAATTCTTCCTTCAAGTCTTCACTTAATCCTTTAAGATTCTCAGATCAAAATAATTGAAATTTCATTCCAACAATTCTAATACAGATAACTTAAACTTTAAGTAATCCAATAACTTTGTAGTCTCATAACTTTGCAACAACATTCCAACCAAAATATGCACTGGGTATTCCAATAAACAAGCAGACATTTCATTCCATTAACAAGCAAACATCTTAACAGACGCACATCATCTGGTTAACCTGGATCAGACAAAACCTGAATATTTCAAATGACCATCTCAGCTCCTATCTCTTATCCCAGATAAACAAGTCTTGAGAACAACCAGCAATCTTTCAGTAGGCTTAAAAAGTCTGAAAACATGTGACAGTTAATTTAAATTTATGAGAATTCAGTTTCTTCTGAGAAATGCGAGAGAAACCCTAATTCTTGATTTACTTCCAAAGAAAAGTCTGTTTGATCGATTCCTGAGCCAAATCTTGAAAATATGAGAAAACCCTAGGGTTGTGATTTCTTGTGAAAAATGGGAGGGCAAATTTTGGGGTACAACAGTTTCCATTTATTTAAAAATACTTTTTCATGTTTTTAAATTCTGAAAATTTTTATAAAAATCATTCTACTCATTTTTGACCTTCTAAAATTTTTCTAGAATTTTATTTTGATTCTTACTATTTCTTATTTTATTTTTTCACTTATTTGAGTAATTTTAATTAGTCTAAAAACACTTTTCGAATTTAAAAAATTACCAAAAAATTTATAAAAATATTTAAGGTCATTTCTGATTTTTCTATGGTCTCTTCTAATTTTTATTTGATATTTTGAATATAGTTTGCTATTTTCCTTTTATTTTCATTTTAAAAACATGTTAAAAATCATTTTTCTTTTTTTTATTCATTAAATGCATTTTTATTTTTGTACATATTCTGAATATTTGACTTTTGATCATGGACTTCATTAACATCATTGGATCTTAGGTGTTGAGTTTAACTCCACTAAAATAGATGAATGATTTTAATGATAGTTTGGTTAAATTTTTATTTCAAATATATCTTTTCCCTCTTCATCTTATCCCTTTCTCATTGTGCTACATGTTGATAGAGAGTGATCTACATATAATCTCTCCAAACATATGGCACATAGATTGCTATTGACCGGCCTCAAAATATGTGTGACTTCTATATAAGTCCACTTACGATTGCTTAACATAGCCCTAAATTTTGTCCTGATTCGAGAAATGATCATTTATGGCCCAAACCCTAGTTGGCAAGCCCAAGGTTGTTTAATTTGAAACCTTTGGTCCAATAACCTTTATATTCATTGTTAGGAGGCTTTGGTCTTATCAATCCTCTAATGAATCTTCATAAACTTTGGTATAAGTGGATCATTTAAACATTATTGATCATATGTTGTTACATTGAGAACTTGAAATGAATGATATACTTGACAAAATTGTAATGAAACTTGTTGTTGAGAGGCTTTGATTTTATCGATCTTTTAATGAGTTTTCAAATTCAAGTTTCAAGATGGTCATTCAACTAACCTCTAATTACTAATTCATTAACAATTGACTTTTACTTTATGCCCCTTTATTTTGTGTTTTTATTTTATGCCTTTACTTTATGCACCATTTTATTTTAGCATTTACATTTTATGTTATTTTCATATTTGCTCACTTGAGAATTTACTTTTATGTCATTTTTATTTTGCTCACTTGAGCTTCTCATTTCTTTTTGAAGATACCTAATAATAAACTTGAACCATAAAAAAAATTTAATTGTTACTTGGACCTACCTTGAGACCTTGTGACTTTCATTGCTATTTTGTCTGGAGTTCTTGGGGTTTATCCCAAGACATTGGGTTATTTGTTTTCTTTGTGTGCAGGTTATTCTGATTACATGCTTTGCCTATGATTGGGAATTCATCTGTATACAACTGTTACTCTGCCCAATTTTTGTGAAGCCTTAATGTATTTGGAGTTTAATTCTCAAGAGGTTTATTGTCCTTGCTTGTTTGGTTTCAATCCAAAGAATGGGAATTCTATATTGACTCATTATGTCAAGTGTTGGCTTCTTTTTGGTTAGACGGTTCAAAAATATCCTCCCTCCTTTGAAAATTCTTCTTGTTTTTAAACTTGAACCGCTTTCATAATAAACTTGGACTTAGGTCCATCCCCCTTTCCAAAATATTTTCTTGATCAAACTCTAAACAACTTAATAATAGTTTGAAATTTTTTGTGAGAAGACTAAAAGTCAATCAATCTCATTCAAACCATTTTTTCACTTTGAGATTTTTACTTTAAAATTTTCTCAAAAGATTAGACTCTTGTCAATCCTTGTATTGATGCGAGCTATTATACTACCACGATATGTAGTAAAGCGAGATATTTTCCACTTGGGTGTTGAGCGAGGCTTTGTTGATTTTAAAATCTAAGCCATGTCCTCCACTTTGTGATGATGCAAATTCTCCTTTCTCATAATCGTGGATAGTAAGTATGTTCTGCCACTCGGACAAGACGATGATGTCTCGTCTCTTAAAATTAACCAACACATTCGTGTTTTAAAATTTTAAAGGTGAACTATGAGTACCCTGATCCTCTATTGCACGGAAGGTGGTACATAGGCACTAAAGGTTCGCAACCGCGGTGGGTACAAAAATTGTAAAAAAATAATTCTTTTCTCATCCCCACCATCTATTTTTTATAAAAATCTTATAGCCAAAATACATAAAATTTTAAAGAGGTTCATATGGAGAACCATAGATGTTTAGGGTGCTAATACATTCCCTTTTCATAACTAACCCCCGAGCTTAGATTCTCTCCCCCTTCTTTTTGGGTTATTCTTTCTTTTCCCATTCCTTTGGAAACAATGAAGCGCGGTGGAAATTTTTATTTTGATCTCTGCGAGTAAAGTCAATCTAATGTCTTAGTCTAAATATTTCTACCGCTACAGCATCATAGGTTTGAGATTTGGTTATATTTTCATCATGAAAATGCCTTGTAATTCAAGAATGAATGTGCAACTTCTTCTCTTCGAAACTTCTAGATCAAGCATGATCTCTTCAAGTTATTGGACATTTTGGAAATCTTAGAACATTGTCTACAACCTTCGTGTTGACCACTTTGGCTATCATCTTGGAACTAGGTGAAAATTGGTCAAGAAGTTAGGTAAAAAATCTGCCTAAACTTGTCAAAATTTTCACTAAGTGTTTTATGAAAAATGTCATGACTTTATGAGCTTATATCTTCAAATATAAGAATTTTTCGGACATTAACCCTATGGGACAAAGTTGTAGAATTCATCAAGATCTACAATTGTCGTGTTGAAATTTTTCCTTGAACCATCTTGCGTCTTGGTGAAAAATTGTCATGAAGTAGTGAAATTATTAAGGTTAAAAACACTTAGAATTTTTCTAAGTATTCAAAATCTTGACTTTTTTATTGACTTTTTGACTTTCTTGATTCTTGATGATCAAGTTTGAAATTTTTGAGTGTCTTAATGAATCTTGATCTTTGAAATTCAATGTTGACAAAAAAAGTCAAAGTTTGACTTTTTGTGTATCAGTTGACTTTTCATCAATTGATCAAATTTCAACTATCAATTCATTGATCTTGAGAAATAATTTGAGCCATGAAATTAGGTCAAGATGTTGTATTTGAGTCTTTGAGATTATGCTTCAAGTCATTAGGTCATGTACTAGGTCAAGAATCACTTATCAGTCATTCTCAATCAAAACCTTAATTTGGTCAATTTTGCCCCTTTGATGATTTGAGTGCTTTTCTTGAGGAATTATGATCAACCCTTGATCAATTTGATAAATATTACTTCAAAATGTTGATGTTGGCCAAAAATCATGAAGTCTGTCTGTATATTGACCATAATTAACTTTTCACCCAATACAGTTAATTTTCAGTCATCTGAGCAATTGACTGAGCACATTTGTGATGCAAGACTTGAAACTTGATATGAAAAATATTGGAGACCTATAATGAATCATGAAAGTCATTTTAGGAATCAAAAGTACAATTTTCTTTGAGAAAACCAAAAGCCTAATTTGGAGGCTCAGTGCTTAGGAGGTGAGCTTGTCTGATCAAACCCTTGAGCATTTGAGATCTTTGGTAGAAATGTTTTGAGAAAAGAGAGGGAAAATTTTTGGGCACAACAGCCTTCGACCAAATGGGGATACCTTCGACTCCAATCTCAAAAAAAAAAATTAAACCCAATTTTTCTTTTACCAGTGCAAGCTTTAAAAATTATATCGAGGACCACCATGGAGACTACAATGTGGAAATTTTGTTAAGGGAAGAAGTGTAAAGATCCAAGTGTTGTACCCCAAAATTTGCCCTCTCTTTTTCACAAGAAATCACAACCCTAGGGTTTTCTCTGATTTTAAGATCGGATCAGGAATCGATCAAACAGACTTTTCTTTGGCAGTAAATCAGAATCAGGATTTCTCTCGCATTTCTCAGAAGAAATTGAATCCACAGAAATTCAGTTTACTGTTACATTGTTTTCACACTTTTTCAAGTTTGCTGAAAGGTTAACTGATTGTTCTCAAGGCCTGATTATTTGGGATAAGAAATAGGAACTGAGACTGTTATTTGGAATATCAAGACATCTGCTTGTTAATGGAATGAAAGGTTTGCCGGTTAATGGAATGCTTGCTTGTTTATTATACAATGAGTATTGTGATTGGAATACTGATGCAAGGTTACGAGACTGCAAAGTTTTCGGATTACTTAGAATTTAAGTTATCTGGATTAGAATTGTTGAAATGCAGTTTCAATTATTTTGATTTGAGAATCTTAAATAATCAGTGAAGACTTGAAGATAGAATGGCAAGATTATTGACAATAGAAGGTTTTATTGGATTATCAGATGATCTCATAAAAGGTTTTCTTCATTCATTCCAAATGTTGTTACAAAAATAATTTATTATTTTGAATATTGTAAGTTTTACAACTTATAGTATTTAAAAAATAAATGTTACAATTAATGGAAAATAAATCTAAGCCTAAGCCTCCTAAGCTGCCATTGCTCCCATGCTCAAGGTCTCTTGCTTCCTTAGCTTCCTCTATCATCCAATTGTTAGAACAAAGTTTGAATCTACTACCCTATATTTAAGTTTTGATGATAACAAAGTGAAAAGATATAGTATTTATAAGTTTCATGTATGAACTATCTGCTGCCTAAAATTATTATGTTCTGACTTGCAGATACTCTGATTGATATAAGCAAGATCACATCTATTCAGCATCAGAACTTGATTTCAGACACCAGCATCAGAAGTTGCCATATCAGAATGTCAGAATCAGATGATCAACTCACGTACATGCTGAAGCCTGATGAACAAGACTGCGCTCAACACTCTGATAAAGAAACACAACAGTTCATCAGCAGCGAAGCAGAGTCAGAATGAGCCAAGCCAGAACTTGCATTAAGTAAGCAACGGTACTGTGCATTGAAAGCAAATTAATTCCAACGGCCTCATTCCAGACAAGATCTGCTTAATAAGGAAAGTTTGTTATTAGCATTGAATCAAGAATATTGCATCCAACGTTCATCATCTCAGTGCTATATAAACAAGACTTTGAAGATTGAAATGGCTAATACTCTCCAAATCTCTACACGCACAAAAGCTAATCATAATCTTCTTTCTCTCAGTTTTGCTAAACCACACATTATGATATTCTATCATTGTTTAGCAATCTAGTTTCTAAGCTTTAATTTGTGTATACATCACAGTTGTGATACAGTTTTGTAGAAAACATCCACACACTTAGTTTTATCTCTTTGTAAGAAAGTGTTACCTTGACAAACCGGGTTGTGGTTTGGATCAAGAAGGCTTTAGCAGTTGTTAAAGCAGTCTGTAATATTCAGTTGAATATAGTGGATTAAGACCTCGTTGGAGAGAGGCAAAATCACCTTGACGGGTGGACTGGAGTAGTTTGAGATCAAACGAACCAGGATAAAAATATCTTGTTCATTGCATTAGATTTCAGTTTTACAATTCAACCCCCCCCCTTCTTGTGTTTTTCACCACTTCAATTGGCATCAGAGCGCCTGGTTCTGAGCTAAAACACTTAACCGTGTCAGTACAAGATCCAGCGTCAGAAAAACACAATGGCAGGAAACAATTCTCACATCAGCAATGACAACAATGAGGACAAAGACAGATTCAGTGGCAAACCTCCAGTCTTTGATGGAGAAAACTTTGATTACTGGAAAGACAGAATTGAAAGCTTCTTTCTGGCACATGATGCTGATCTGTGGGATATGGTGACAGATGGATACACGCACCCTGTGAATGCAAGTGGTCAGAAGATTGATAGAAAAACAATGTCTGATCAACAAAAGCGTGACTTCAAGAATCACCACAAGGCCAGAACCATCCTCCTCAGCGCCATCTCCTATACTGAGTATGAAAAGATCTCCAACAGAGACACAGCAAAGAATATTTTTGACTCACTCAGAATGACGCATGAGGGCAACGTTCAGGTCAAAGAAACAAAAGCTCTGGCGCTCATTCAGAAGTATGAGGCGTTCAAAATGGAAGAATCTGAATCCATTGAAACCATGTTCTCTAGATTCCAGATTCTGGTAGCTGGTCTCAAAGTTCTGGACAAAGGATACTCTACTGCTGACCATGTCAAGAAAATCATCAGAAGTTTACCCAAGCAGTGGAGACCTATGGTTACAGCTCTGAAGCTAGCTAAAGATCTCAACAAAATCACTCTGGAGGAACTTATCAGCTCCCTCAGAAGTCATGAGATAGAGCTAGAAGCTGATGAGCCTCAGAAGCAAGGTAAGCCTTTAGCATTAAAATCTAACAGAAAATTTGAGTCTAAAGTTTTGCAGGCAGTTGAAGAAACATCTGATGGATCCTCATCAGAAGAAGACGAACTCTCCCTTCTCTCCAGAAGAGTAAATTAACTGTGGAAGCAAAGACAAAGGAAGTTCAGGAATCCCAGAAGATCTGATCAGAACGAGTCTTCTTCCAGATACAGAAGGACAGATTCTTCCTCTGGATACAGAAGATCTGAAGGCTCCTCCAGTAGCAAAAAGCCAAACACCAAAGACATCATCTGATATGAGTGCAATGAGCAAGGACACTATAAGAGTGACTGCCCAAAGCTTCAGAGGGAAAAGCCCAAAAAGAAGTTTGGAAGAGAGAAGAAGAAGAGTCTCATGGCTACATGGGATGACTCTGACTCGTCTGAAGCTGACTCAGAATCAGATGATGAGAGGGCAAACATAGCTCTCATGGCTAACATCTCAGAAGATAGTGAAGCTTCTGAATCAGACTCAGAATCAGACACTGAAGAGGTATTTCCTAACTTTGCTGTTAACTTTACAAAGGCTGAACTTGCTGAAAGCCTTAATGAGATTCTGGAACGGTATCAGCAAATTAGAGTTAAATTCAGAAACCTGAAAAGGAATCTTGAATCTGACTCTAATAAGACTGAGAGTCTCAAATTGGAAAATTCTGAGCTGAGAAATAAGATTTCAAAATTAGAAAACACTTTACAAAACTCTCAGAAGGAACCAATTTCTAAAACTCCCAGCAACGCTGATGAGATCATCAAGGAGTATGATCACAGTTTCCAGAAGTTCTTAGCTAAAAGCATAGATAGAAGCAGAATGGCTTCAATGATCTATGGAGTTAGCAGAAACGGCAGGAAAGGAATAGGATACCAAGGTAAGGTTCCTACACCAAAGAATGTCATGGACTTAACCATTAAACACACTCCTCTGAATTCACATTTTGTATATGGTCACACACATGATATCAAATACACTAGCAGTAAGCACTCTGTGAAACCAAAATTCAACCAGAGTTTTGGTAAAACTAACAAATCAGGACCCAAGAAAATCTGGGTACCTAAGGATAAAATAATACATGTTGCAGATATCTTTAGCAGCAAGTCAGAAACACCAGTCATGGTACCTGGACTCTGGCTGCTCACGACACATGACGGGAAGAAGGCATATGTTCCAAAGCCTGGAACTTAAGCCTGGAAGCCACGTTGGCTTTGGAGGCAATCAGAGGGGAAAGATAATTGGCTCTGGAACTGTAGGTAATGGAAATCTTCCCTCTATTAATAATGTTCTACTAGTAGATGGATTGATGCATAATCTGTTATCCATAAGTCAATTAAGTGATAACGGCTATGATATAATCTTTAATCAAAAATCATGTAAAGCTGTTAGTCAGAAAGATGGGACTATCCTGTTTAATGGTAAGAGGAAAAACAACATTTACAAAATCAAACTTTCTGAACTAAAGAGTCAGAATGTAAAATGTCTTCTGTCTGTTAACAACGAGCAGTGGATCTGGCACAGAAGATTGGGGCATGTTAGTATGAGAAGAATATCTCAGATTAACAAACTCAATCTGGTCAGAGGACTTCCTAATTTGAAGTTCAATTCAGATGCTCTGTGTGAAGCATGTCAGAAAGGCAAATTTGCAAAACCTTCTTTTAAATCCAAAAATGTTGTTTCTACCTCTAAGCCATTAGAACTTCTGCACATTGACTTATTTGGACCAGTTAAAACTGCTTCAGTCAGTGGTAAGAAGTATGGGTTAGTAATCGTAGATGACTATAGCAGATGGACATGGGTAAAGTTCTTAAGACACAAGGACGAGTCACACTCTGTGTTTGTTACCTTCTGTAACCAAGTTCAGAATGAAAAGGATCTTAGAATCGTTAAAGTCAGAAGTGATCATGGTGGAGAATTTGAAAACAAAGATTTTGAGTCATTCTTTAATGACAGAGGCATTCTGCATGATTTCTCTTGTCCTAGAACTCCCCAACAAAATGGAGTTGTAGAACGAAAGAACAGAACATTGCAAGAAATGGCCAGAACCATGATCAATGAGACAAACGTTGCTAAGACCTTCTGGGCAGAGGCAATAAACACAGCGTGCTACATTCAGAATAGAATCTCAATAAGACCTATTCTGGAAAAGACTCCATATGAATTGTGGAAGAACAGAAAGCCCAACATTTCATATTTTCATCCATTTGGATGTACTTGCTTTATATTAAATACAAAGAATTATTTGAACAAGTTTGACTCTAAATCACAGAAGTGTATTATGTTAGGATACTCTGAACGCTCAAGAGGGTACAGAGTATACAATACAGAAACACAAATTGTGGAAGAATCAATCAGTGTTCGTTTTGATGACAAGCTTGACTCTGAAAAGTCAAAGCAGAATGAAGTTTTTGCAGGTATATAAATTGAATTTGCAGGTTCTGAAGACAAGTCATCAGAAGCTCTCAACACAGACATTCCTTCAACATATGAAAGGAGCGCTGCTAGCAATCCTACAACAGCTGTTGATCAACCTCAGAAGAGATTACCCAGAAGCAGCTTGGATCACCCAGAAGAGACTATCCTAGGAAGAAAGGAAGATCCAATCAGAACAAGAGCAAGCTTCAGAAACTCTGAAGAAACACTTATGGGACTTGTGTCTCTGATTGAACCTTCTTCTATTGATGAAGCACTTCTGGATAATGACTGGATTCTGGCAATGCAAGAAGAGCTGAATCAATTCACCAGAAACGACGTATGGGATCTCGTTCCCAGACCAAAAGGATTCAACGTCATTGGAACAAGATGGGTGTTCAGAAACAAGCTAAATGAACAAGGTGAAGTCATCAGAAACAAGGCACGACTGGTTGCACAAGGTTATAGTCAGCAAGAGGGGATAGACTATACAGAAACCTTTGCCCCAGTCCCCAGGTTAGAATCTATCAGACTTTTAATTTCATTTGCTGTTAATAGAGGCATCACTCTGTATCAGATGGATGTCAAAAGTGCATTCTTAAATGGTTATATAGAAGAAGAAGTTTATGTACACCAACCCCCAGGTTTTGAAAATACAAAACATCCAGAACATGTTTTCAAACTAAAGAAGTCACTGTATGGTCTGAAACAAGCTCCCAGAGCTTGGTATGAAAGGCTAAGTAACTTTCTGCTAGAAAATGAATTCACCAGAGGGAAAGTGGACACTACTCTATTCTGTAAATCAGTTAAGAGTGACATCTTAGTCTGTCAAATTTATGTTGATGATATTATTTTTGGTTCTACTAATCCTTCTCTTGGAAGAAAATTTGCTAAGTGTATGCAAGCAGAATTTGAGATGAGCCTCATGGGGGAACTGAAATTCTTTCTAGGAATTCAGATCAATCAAACTCCAGAAGGAACTTACATTCATCAGAGCAAATACATCAGAGATCTTCTGAAGAAATTTGACCTCTCAGAATGTAAGCCATCAAAGATTCCAATGCATCCCACGTGCATTCTGGAAAGAGAAGAGGTAAGCAAAAATGTAGAACAGAAAGTCTACAGAGGTATGATTGGTTCTCTCCTCTATCTGACTGCTTCAAGACCTGACATATTATTCAGTGTTTGTATCTGTGCTAGATTCCAATCAGATCCTAGAGAATCTCACTTAACAACTGTTAAGAAAATTTTCAAGTATCTGAAAGGTACTACTAATCTGGGTTTGTTTTATAGAAAATCTAGTGATTACAGCTTCGTAGGCTACTGTGATGCTGATTTTGCTGGAGACAGAGTGGAACGTAAAAGTACTTTCAGAAGCTGCCAGTTTCTGGGAGAAAATTTGATCTCTTGGTCCAGCAAAAGGCAATCAACAATTGCTCTATCAACAGCAGAAGCTGAGTACATAGCAGCAGCAGGATGTAGCACACAAATGCTCTGGATGAAAAGTCAGCTTGAAGACTTCCAGATTTTTGAGAGTAACATTCCTATACTTTGTGATAATACTTCTGCTATTTGCTTAAGTAAGAATCCCATTTTACATTCTAGAGCTAAGCATATAGAAATAAAACATCACTTCATTAGGGACTATATTCAGAAAGGTATTTTGAACTTAAAATTTATAGATACAGACCATCAATGGGCTGATATCTTTACTAAACCCCTTTCAGAAGATAGGTTTAATTTCATTCTGAAACATCTCAGCATGAAAGTGTGTCCAGAGTGAAAATGTTTTAATTCCATATATTTACCTTCAGAATGTAATTGTTTTACTGTGAACTTCTGATCAATCTCCTTTCAGAAAGATAGAACATGCAGATTGTATCAGATGCAAGTCTAAAGATCTGAGAGTCTAAGCTCAAAGACAGACGTGCTGATCACTACATCAAACAAGTGTCATCCAATCATCAGCATATCTCTGAAGCAGAACGCGTGCACGCTTCTGAAAAGGCAAAGCGCTGATTGGGTGCATTGAGACACATGTCTGGTAACCGTTTTTAAGTATCTTTCTCAAATCCCCCAAAATCAGCAAGCATTTAATGAAAAGTAATCATGCTTTTAAAATGCAATCATGATTTTTTCTCTCTCTTAAAAAACGTTTATCTTTTCAAAATAGTTTTGAAAACTCTATTTAAGCACATTAATCTCTCATTCTCATTCTTTACGTTTTCTCACTGATACTCAAGCATCTTCTGCATATTTCTGTGTTCATATCTTGCAAAACCTATTTTCCTCAGTTTATTCTCAAAACCCTTTTAGTGTGAACATGGAAACCTCCAGCAGTGCTTCTGCAGGTCCTCAGAAGAAAGCATCATCTGAGCAATATCAAGTGCCATTCAGAACTCTCCTCACTCCTGTGAAGAATCTTGAAGTGCTTTCTGAATTAATCATTGACTTTGGAAGCTTGAAGGAGAACGGATTTGACCTAACTGAAGAAGTTAGGGCTCAGAAGTGGGAAAGGTATTTTGACAGGTTGGTTGGACCAACATTCCCAATGCTAGTCAAGTAATTCTAGATTCACGCCAAGGCTTCAACACATCTAGTCACCTCCTTTGTTATGGGGAAGAAGATTGTGATCACTGAGGATCACATTGCAAGGCTAATCGGTTACAGTGGCGGTGGTGTCCGTTGTGTGGACATGGCTGAAAGATGTGCTGATGTAGGTGTGATAGCTGCAAGGATTTTCACTCATGGGGTGCCCAGCAGCAAGATTAAAGATCTGAAGGATCATTACAGAGTGTGGGCTAAGATAATTCTGGGGTGCTTCAACCACAGGAAACCAACCAGTTCTCCTGATTACATAAATGTGGATCAGCAGTTTCTAATCTACTTTATTGATCAGAAGGTAAAGATCAATCTAGCTCACTTCCTGTTCAACCACCTCAGAACAAGTGTGAAGGAAACCAGGGAAGAAGAAAGAACCAAGAGGGATTGGATACCTTTTGGAAGGTTGATATCAGATATTCTGACAGAGAATAGGCTGATTGAGCATCTGATAGAAGCTCAAGAACTAAGCACTATTGAACCAACAGTTGGGAAACCTCTGAATGCAAAGAACTTGAAGAAGATGAAGCTGATAGAGAATATTCAGAAGGAACCCAGAGCTACTCCTATTGCTGATATCACCAGCAGAAGAGTGCCTCTGAGTGACTTTCCGTTATTTTCTGAAATTGAATCCAAACCAGAGGTGGTTCTCAGGTACTTGGATGCGTGCAAGGCAGATGGTTCAGATCCAAATCTGATTATCAAAGCTCTGCATCAACCTCAGCAAGAAGTGACTCTGAAGAAGACGAAGAAGAGGAAGGCACCATCAGAAGGATCATCCCAGCAGACACCCAGGAAAAGAGGTAATTCATCTGCTGCTTCTGTTTTAAACTCTTCTACTATTCCAGCATCTATTCCTCCTCAAACCTCTCATAGAATCTCAATTCCCATCCCTACCATAGATGAAACTGTATCAGAAGAGGACCCTTCTGAGGCATTAAAACTCAGAAGACCCAGAACCAAACATCCCAAACAACCAACAATCTCAACAACATCAGCAATTGACCAAGTGCTGTCTGACATTGATCAACACACCTCTGATCAACCAATCTCTGAACCACAAACTGTTCCTCCTCCACAACCAGAACAACAGCAATCTGCTGAACAATCAGAAATTCCAACAACTTCTCCTCAACCAGCAATTCCGTCTCCCTCTCCCCAACCAGAAATTAATCCACCATCACCTTAAACAGAGTTTCATCACTCTGAAACTCCTTCTCCTCAACCATCTGAACCTCATTCACCTCAACCATCACCTTTGGCAATTCAGCTGCCAGGTGGAACAACTATCACCTTAGCACAATTTCCATCCTCATCAGAATCTACACCACCAAATACTCCCAAAACACCACCCAGTCCAATCATAATCTCTGATTCTGATACTCCATCTCCAAAACAAACAGCTGCTCAGAAAACCTCCGAAAACCCCAGCAGGACTTTCATAGACTTAACCAGTCTTGACCGTCTTGCTGATCTGAAACACAAAATTGCCATCCCAAAACCAAAACAACCAGATGTTGGCTCTGGTATTATGAATTTTGAAACAGGTGTGCTGCAATGGATTGCTTCTTTGAAGCAAGTCTGTCCTGGAATGATTGACCCAGCTGCTTCTGATCAGCTCTGGTCACAATTCAGACTTTGGGTACGTGCTGAAGCCCTCAAGTTGCAGGATATCAACTATGAGCAGGCACAACAAAATTTCAGCAAGCTTCTGAATAAAGTTGGAAGTCAGCTTCTGAAAGAAGACGTGCTCCCTCTGGATAGTGAACCTTGGTCTGAGAAACAGCAAGCTGCAAAGGTGCAATCAGAAGAAGACAAGACCATTCAAGCTGAAGAAAGTCAAGCAGAAGATGTTGCTGAAAGCTCTCAGAAGCTTCCTGCTTCTGATGCTTCTCAAGCTGCCTTGGACAGGCAGACTCTGGAAGAACTAAGGCTGAATGACATGCGTCTGCAGCAGCGGATGGATGAAAGCGATCAGAAGATGAAAGAGAGAATGGATGTGCAGGATAGCAAGATTGACACTGTTGTCAGCATGGTGCACAAGCAGAATGAGACTGCTGAAAAGATCCAAGCCATGCTGGAGAACCTGTTCACACGCTTGCCTCCTCAACCTTAGTCTCTTTTTTTTTCATTCATGTCCTATTTCATGTTTTCCTTGATTTTCTGATGTACTGTTTGAATATGTTTTGTACTATTTTCTTGTTTTGATTCTGAACTCTCTTAATATGATTAGTTTTTCTGATCTTAATTGTTTTAGCACATCACCTACACTTTTTGATTGCTGACAAAAAGGGGGAGAACAAGAATGATATTTTAATCAATAACGGCTAACTAGACAGAAATTCTCAAACATTCTAACTCTATTACTTGAAAATGTTTTTTCTGTTTTGCTTAAAGTCTACAGGTACAAGGAAGCTCCTGGACACTCTGAAGACTAGAAGCTCTGAAGCTCTGATCACTATGAAGTTCTGATCCGCTCTGATATTCTGATCCAAAGCAAAGCTCTGACAAGAAAAGCTCTGAAGCTCTGCTCTAACATAAAGCTTCTGATAAGTCAAAGACTCTGATACTCTGATGTTCAAAGAAAGGCAAAAAGATCTGATCCTGAAGAACACGTGTAATCAAAGGGAAGTAATAAACTTAGGGGGAGTATCTCTCAACTCTGATATCTCTTTACTCCTTATCCTTTTACTTCTTACTCTGATGCATATCTCAGATACCTTTTTACGTTATTTTCATTTAAAAATATCTAGTTTTTGTCATCATCAAAAAGGGGGAGATTGTTAGAACAAAGTTTGAATCTACTACCCTATATTTAAGTTTTGATGATAACAAAGTGAAAAGATATAGTATTTATAAGTTTCATGTATGAACTATCTGCTGCCTAAAATTATTATGTTCTGACTTGCAGATACTCTGATTGATATAAGCAAGATCACATCTATTCAGCATCAGAACTTGATTTCAGACACCAGCATCAGAAGTTGCCATATCAGAATGTCAGAATCAGATGATCAACTCACGTACATGCTGAAGCCTGATGAACAAGACTGCGCTCAACACTCTGATAAAGAAACACAACAGTTCATCAGCAGCGAAGCAGAGTCAGAATGAGCCAAGCCAGAACTTGCATTAAGTAAGCAACGGTACTGTGCATTGAAAGCAAATTAATTCCAACGGCCTCATTCCAGACAAGATCTGCTCAATAAGGAAAGTTTGTTATTAGCATTGAATCAAGAATATTGCATCCAACGTTCATCATCTCAGTGCTATATAAACAAGACTTTGAAGATTGAAATGGCTAATGCTCTCTAAATCTCTACACGCACAAAAGCTAATCATAATCTTCTTTCTCTCAGTTTTGCTAAACCACACATTCTGATATTCTATCATTGTTTAGCAATCTAGTTTCTAAGCTTTAATTTGTGTATACATCACAATTGTGATACAGTTTTGTAGAAAACATCCACACACTTAGTTTTATCTCTTTGTAAGAAAGTGTTACCTTGACAAACCGGGTTGTGGTTTGGATCAAGAAGGCTTTAGCAGTTGTTAAAGCAGTTTGTAATATTCAGTTGAATTAGTGGATTAAGACCTCGTTGGAGAGAGGCGAAATCACCTTGACGGGTGGACTGGAGTAGTTTGAGATCAAACGAACCAGGATAAAAATATCTTGTTCATTGCATTAGATTTCAGTTTTACAATTCAACCCCCCCTTCTTGTGTTTTTCACCACTTCACCAATTGATGCTCACATGAAAAAACAAAGGAAAAGAAGATTAAGTACAGTTAATTGAAAAGAATTTTCAAATGAAAAAGAAATAAAAAAAGTCATAATTAAAATTTTCCGTCTGGAATCAGAATGCTTATTTTTCATCACGTTTTATTTTTCTCTTTGCAAATCACAAGAAGATTGCTCTTCTTGGTTCACAAAGAGAAAATTAAAAATAAAAATTGAATAATGCAAGCATACAAAGCAAGCTGAGTTTCAAATGCAACAGGCGCCAAAACTTTCAAACATAAGCCCAAACTATACCATTGCAACTCAACCAAAACATGGCAGCAAACTAAGGAAAACATTGAACCAAACTGAGTTACAAAGTAACAAAGGCAAACAGGCGCCAAACTGTCAAAGCATAAACAAATATACAATGCAGCACAAGCAAAGAACCTGCTGTAACAAACAGCAAGCAAAGTCCCAAACTGAGCTACAAAACAAATTGCCCAAACTGAGTTATAAAACAAATTGGATGCAAACTGTACAAATGTGGCAAGCAGCATGAAAGTAGAAAAATGCAGCAAGCAAAAGTAAACAGCAGGAGGTAAACCAATTGACAAGTAAAAGACTTGTCACAACCATCATCATTTTCCAGACATAGCAAACTTTTCAGAATATAATAAAAAAAGCAAAAATGCTTGTTTCATGGAGAGAGAAAGAGAAAAAGATATCACCTTGGGTGAGGTTTGACAGTTTGGCTAAAAAGCAGGCTGTCACAAGTCAACAAAAGCTAAGAAAGATATAAAACTCAAGACTGCATAACAGTCTTAAAGGAGAGGAAAACTTTTTGCAAAAAAAACACAAAACTCTCCAAACTTGCACAAGCTCAACAACAGCCGAACTACAAACTAAACCAAGCCTAGCAAACCTGCTATAAAAAACTCCAAAACCTGTTACTCACAAAAACGACACAAGCTGTAAACTTGCTCAAACCAGAAAACCTGCATAACTTGCCAAACCTGCATAGCGAAGCCAGAAAACTACAAAGTTCCTAACCCTGTGAACAAAACATAACAAGCTGCAAAGCTTTCAAACAACACAGCCTGCAAAACACAAAACCCTGCAAAGCTTTCAAACAGTTCTAAAACACAAACTGTAACAACTCTCCAAACTGCAAAACTATTAACAGTTTCAAGACCACGGGCTTGCTATCAAACCAACCAAACTGCTAGCTTTCCAAACACCATAGCAAAACTGCTATCAATCCAAGCCTGCTAGCAACAAACTGTAAACCTGTTTGGCCAAACTAACATCAACCAAAGCCTACCCAAACTGCAAACCTGTCATCAAACTCAACATCCAAAAACCACAACTTGTGTAACAGTTCAGACCAGAAGAGAAACAACCAAACTTCAACAAGAAGCAACCACAAAAATCAGTTTCAGAAGCTATTTTCATCATCAACCGTTCAAAGCCAAGAAGAGAGGAAAAGAGTTTCAGAAGCATACAATCGGAGTTTCAGAATCATCATCATTAACGAAATATAAACCAACACAGTTTTCAGAACATTTCATCATCAAACATCAATATTCAAGAGAAAGGAAAAGATGTTCAGAAGTAACAAACAACAAGTTTCAAAATAATTTCATCATCAACATCAAATCAAGAGAGAGAAAAAACAACAACAAGTTCTCAGAAATAGAATCATCATCATTATCAAATCGTTTCCAAACAAAGTCAGAAGCAGAAAATGGTACCAACAATCATCAAACAAGTTTCAGAGCAAACGTTCATAATCAACCAACAACGATCAGAAGCGAACGCGCGACCATCATCTCCTCCCTCCTTCGCCTCTAGCCACCAGGAGCGCCACCAGCTCCGGCCTCTCTCCCCCCACTTTCCAGAAAATCTCAAGGTACGTTTTTCTCCAACCTTCTTTGCTACATCACAGACATGTAAACAGCAAAAGGTTAAAAGACTAAACTGTAAAGTAAAAAATGTGAAGCAAACAAAACTGTAAAAACTCAAATCCAGAAACAAACTGTACCATTTAGAACCAAAGCCATGGATCACTGAGAGAAGATGAGAGAGTGAGGGGGCGGCGCTCCGGTAGCTAGGGTTTAGGAAGAGAATTAGGGTGCTTGTTTGAGAGAGACAAAGAAGAGAATGAGAGAGCGGCGCCGCTGGAAGAGATTCGCACAAACCCTAAATGCTGAGACCCCAACCAAAATTGAAACAAACTTTGTGCAATTGGGCCTGTCCCACACGAATGCCTTGAGCCCACACGAATTACTCACACCCCCTCTCTATTTCTGACTTCTCTTCTCTTATTTTTCACTTGGACCATCTCCTTTCAAACCCTTGGGCCCATTTTTCATTCTGTTTTAATTCACCCCTTCTTTTAAATAAAACTCATAAATAAAACTCAATACCCTTTTTTTTTTTTGATTTATTTAAAATTAGCTTAGTTAAATTATCTTTTTATTTCTTTTGTCAATAATGACTTTAATAATATTTAGGAAATTTTGATTTTTCTTATTTAGTTTTAATCATTTTTTTTCTTTTCATACATTTAACAAGAAAATACCAAAAATATTAAAAAAACATTGATTTAATTAATTTTGTTTCCTTAAACCCTTTTATTGATTAATAAAATACAAAAAAAAGAATAATAATAATAAAATATTTAATCTTTTTTTAGAATAATTTTTATTTATATATGCATCTCATAATTTATTGATTTTCCTTATTTCTTAATTTGTTATAATTTTATATTGAATTGCGACAATTCGATTTGGTTGTAACACTTGATATTTGGACATTGTTATCTTTGTGAGATTCATCCCCATTTGTAAATAATTGTACCCCCATCCCTGGACACTTTTGTAATAGCTTAGAATTTTAATTCCCGCACTTTATGCTTTCAAATATACCATGACTAGAGATTAGGGTTTGTATGAGAAAATCTAAAATCAATCGCTAGATGACCTAATACAAGATTTAAATGCATGAAAATGACAAACACAATTCACACGTGCACCTCTAGGGTAACCTCGCTTGTTGCCTCGGAAATGCAATCATGTCCCTCGAATATGAGACACTCTAGCAAATGCCCCTTTGATAAACAAAGATTGTAGTCCCTTGATGACCCTCAATGTTGCCTCTGATAAAACGATCTCGTCCCTTACAAAATTGCTAGAGCGTCTCACGAGTTGCTTTCAATGATTGTATGCGATGACCAAATGCAATGGTGAAATAACACTGTTAAAAGGGTTAAAAACATATAGGAAAGATCTTTGAGTAAAATAGGGTAGATAACTCTTAGTTACTTGATCAAAAGCTTTCAAAACATCCTTGCTATTTTCAAACACACTTCACAACACAATTTCAAAACATTTCCCAAAACAAACTTTCAAAACATTGAAATATCTTTTCAAAAAGACAAACACCTTTGTATATATTCAAACAAGAATCATTACAAAGGTTGCCTAGACAAGGCCTCTTTTTCAAAGCATTTTCAAAAACCACACACAAAGCACCATTTCAAACAATTGAAAAGCAAAAGCAAGTGATCTAACCAAGTAACTAAGAGCCCATGGAAAACCATGGATGAAAAGGGTGCTTGCACCTTCCCTTTTCATAATCTACCCCCCGAACCCAAGAAAATATCTCAAAGGTCTTTCCTATGCTTTTTGACCTTTCCTTAGGATAAAATAAAAAGTCGGTGGCGACTCTTGCTAAACCGCACAATTGCGAACACAAATGCAAAACCTCAAGTCAGTTCTCCCACCGTATCACACCAAGGATGAAAATTTTAGAAATTATGGTGAAGAAGACTCAGTTTGATGTAGAGGTTCCTATTATGGATACTTTTATTCTCGATGGAACGATTACAAATGTCTTTGATTATCATTTGACTCGTGATAAAGTAAGGGTGAAGATTGTAGCAGGTAATAGGAACACTTTTGTTGGTCTTGGGTGTTATGCTTTGAATGTGGCTGAAAGGTCACAGAACTAAAAAACAAGGACCTTTAGTGAGGCATTCAAAAGTAGGCAGAGTCAAAGATGGTTAAAGAACCATGCTTGTGGGCTTGTTAGATGAATTACCTAAGCAAGTGGCAAGATTGAGGTTCAAGGGTAGCTTGAACTTGATCAAGTTTTTTGAATAATGTTCTAATATGGTAGAGAGCAACAAAGTGGTTGGTGGTTAAATTGATATCTCAATCAATTTAAAGTCAATGTGGAGAATTATTGTAATATACCTTAAAATATCAAGTGAGAAAAGAAAAGGGAAAAAAACATATTTTGGTATCGACATATTTTTGGGTTTGGACCTGTTAAGGTTTTTGTTGTTATAAATATGAGTTTCTCTCATTTTTTAGAGACAAGTTGCATAAGGTAGAAATGCTAATGACAAGAAAAGGGTAAAATTTTCTAGAGTTATATTCTAGGAATTCAACAACCTTTTGGGATCATCAAAAGTATTGGTAAACTTAAACACTTTAAGTTTGTGTGATTCTTATATTGAGAGTTGGAGAGATTAAGAAACACTTAGGCTAAAAATAAGGTTTACTCTTGGGATCCCAAAGTCTATTTTATTATAATTAATTGTGATTTTTTGTAATAACTTTGAAGTATAATGAATTGGAGAGTTACTCTTCATCCCATAAGCAGATCAATTGGATAGAGTTTTATTCTGGAGTGACCCGACAGTCAGAGTGGGCCCAGTCTAGTCTCTCCCTTTGGCGCGACCCATATGATCATGACCGGAATCTTCCCTGCACTGTCAGACGCTATCGATAATTTGCCCTCCTGGACCGGCACTGACCCACAGTGACTAACGAGAATCTCTCAGTCTGCCCGATATCAAGTCTCCTAGACAACCAGGAACCAAGCAGACCAATGCCCGTAACCTACCTCCCTCTCAGAACTAAGGGCTAGTTACAAGCATATCTGCTCGGTATGACCAAGTCCTGGCGGTTACCTATTTTCACAGGTCCGTGTATCTAGGCCCAAAAATAGGAACCAATGGCTACGCACCAGGGGCACTATATATACCCTCACACATGTGAGGGACAAGTATCAAATATTCACTATTCACCACTAAACTCCTAATACTTTGCTTGTATCTCCCCGCTTCCACACTTACTTAATCGTCATAGTGCCTTACAGGTACAACCCCTCTTTCTCCTTCTCGACTTTCCAGCCCGAAAGAAGATCGTCATCTGACCACCTTGCAGGTTCTAATCAAATGGTAAGATCAGTGGTGCCGTCTGTGGGAACCTATCTTCCCCATTTTCTGTTCCTCGCAATCTAAAAACTAAAGATCCTCTCCATTCAATAATCATAGCTGAACGTGATGATCATCATCCATTCGAAAAGGCTTCACTTTCCCCGACGTACAAGACTGACAGAGGTCAAGATCATCCTCACTTCGAGGATAATTTTGACCTCCGCGATGGTCGAACTACATCCCCAGATTCCGTCAATACCCACCGTGATGTTCAACAATTCTTGGACGGACATCGTCCAAAGATCCCCACTGAGGAACTGCAAGAGATCCTACAAGTAGTTCCCATCCCTCACAGCACCGACCCAGCCATCGTAACATTTCTCGCTGCCATCAACCAAACCAACGCCCTCATTTTGCAAAAAAAAGAAAAAGAAAAATAGGGGCCTGGGAATAGAAGCAGTCAGAGTCACCTCCTCAAAGAACTCAACAACGACATTCCCCCAACATATCTCCACCAAGGCGTGGCCTTCCACTGAAGAAGGAGAAACACGATGTTTCTTTCTTCAAGAAACGCGATCGCACACCTCAACCTAAAGATCAAGATTTTCTATCATGCAAGAGAAAGAAAGGCGACCGGCATGCCGACCATTGCCGATCACCATCGCCTAATATAAGGAAGTAATGGAGGAGTCCTTCCCCCCGTCAAGACCACGACATCCGACGCGAAAGAAATTAACACTCTTCTTCTCCATCTCCTATAGATGGCAACGACGACGAGCCCCGCAGACCATTGTCAAGGGAAATTACAGAGGAACCACTCCCCGTCGAACTGCAGAAACCACCCCCATTGGGGACGTATGATGGGACGATAGGTCTCGACAAGCATATAGAGAACATCGACGCCCTCCTCGACTACAGAGGGGTCAGAGGAGCCATCAAATGTAGACTGTTCCCGACCACTCTCAAGAAAGGGGCAATGTCCTGGTACAAGAGTCTCCCCGATGAATCCATCACCTCATAGAAGCAACTTGGGAGGATGTTCTCGAGGCACTTCATGGCCTCACATCGACACCCGAAGTCATAGGCTTTGCTCGAAGCGATCATCCAAGGCAGGGATGAATCTCTATGGGCATACATCGAACGCTTCAATAAGGAAGCAGTGCACGTCTCTACGACCGACAACATAAAGAAATATCTCCTTGAGCGCGGGCTTCGTCCCCGCAACGACTTTTCAAAAGCGGTGGGCATCGAAAGATCGGTGATGCTCGACTCCCTCCTCCTCAAAGCTCAAGCCTACATACAATATGAGGAGAAGGAAGCCGCCAATAATGCCTGGGAATCAAGGCACAAAGAGAGTGCCAAAACCTCAAGAAATGATGAACCCTCGACTTCTTGTCGAGGAGAGAAGAAATAGGAAGAAAGATCCCGGGACCCCAAAGACTACAAGGGACCTGTAGGCCGATTCCACGACTATTCCCCTCTGACTACTTCGAGGGATCGTATTCTATCTGAATGCGCAAATTCCAAATTCAAACAAGTTGGGTTACGCTTTCCCCGACAAACGCCCTCGAAACCAGGAACCGATAAAAGCAAATACTGTAGGTTCCATAAAAGCCACAGACACAACACTGAGGATTGCATCCATCTCAAGGATGCAATCAAAATACTGATTCGAGACAGGCTTCTCAAACAATACAAGAAAAAAGAGGCCGCCCATGAAAAGGCTCCAGAAGCCAAAAATATAGAAGAGGGGAAGGAGTCCCCCGACATTAACGCTATACTGGTCGCTATGAGCATCTCGCGGCCAAAAGACTTCTACCACCTGGACATGGAGATCGTTCCTTTATACTTCTCCTATCATAGCCATTGGGAGTCGTTCCCCGTGACTATGGTTATCTCCAATGGGGGATTCAACAGGCATATGGTGGGGTCTATGAAAAGAATATTAAACCAACTCATCGAATCCAATTCCGACATGGACTCCACGCTAGAAGAGTTCCGAGGAGGTTCTCACCCCCTCGCCTTCTATAGAAAATAACTACTGGGTGGAGCCCCCAACTCGACCATCCCACTGCTCATAAGGGCTCGCATTTAAAATTTCTACGTACGACGCATTTTGGTCAACCAAGGAAGCTTGGTAGATATTATATACACCCAGTTGTTCACCACTCTGCAGCTGAATGAAAGCCATCTGACCATGTACGTTGGATCAGATCTCCAGGGCTTCAATGGAGCCAGTACAAAACCCTGGTGATACGCTAAGCTGATTGTCACCTTCGGGAGAGGAGTGACGGCTAGAGCCAACAAAACCCAATTTCTGGTAGTAGATTGCCCATCTCTTTACCATTGCATCTTCGGAAGACCAACTCTCGCCGAGCTAATCATAGTTCCTTCCATCGTGAACCTCAAGATGAAGTACTACACTGCTAAGGGTTTGGTCGCCACCCTCCACGGGGACATCCAAGCAGCAAAGAGATGTTTTAAAGCCTCAACTAGAGGTCTCAGTTCCATCAGCATTCAACCTTGAACAACCATTGGGGCCACGCTGCCCTCCAGCTCCGAGGAAGCCAAGCCGCTACCAAGGGTTGATACCATTGACCTTGACAGCCGCTTCTCCAAAGAAGATCGCGCCGAACAGAGAAATAAGGGCAAAGAACCCATGGTCGAAGGAGAGAATTCAACCCCATCTGTAGGTAGCGAGGAACTCTCGCGACCCATCCCAGACTGAGATTTTGAACACATCCCCCTCGGGAACGACCCCACGAGAGGAGTGAAGATCAGAGCTGAACTCAAAGCTTGTCCAAGGGAGAATTTCGACCTATTCTCCTAGAGCGCGACCGAGATTCCAGGAATAGATCCAGAAATCGCATTCCATCACCTGACCATATATCCTGCCTTCAAGGTTGTCGCTCAGTGTAGGAGAAAATAGTCCCCCGAAAAAACAGAGGCTCCCGAACTAGCTGTATAAGACCTCCTAGAGGCACATTTTATTTCTGAAGCCCAGTGCACAACTTGGCTCTCAAATTTAGTTCTTGTGAAAAAATCTAATGGAAAATGGCACATGTGCATTGATTATACTGATCTTAATTGGGCTTTCCCGAAAGATGCTTATCCCCTCATCAATATTGATAAACTGGTCGAAAACTCAGCCAATTTTAAATTGCTACCATTTATGGATGCATTTTCTGGTTATAACCAGATCCCAATGGCAAAAGTGGACAAAAAATATACCGCTTTCATGACCGAGTCAGATAACTATTACTACAACTTAATGCCCTTCGGTATGAAAAACGCGGTGCTACATATCAGTGCATGATGAACAAAGTCTTTCGCAACAAGATAAACGATATGCTCGAAGTATATATGGATGATGTTGTATCCTAAAATTTTCCCTCCCATTTTTCTTCAATACATTCTCAAAAGGTCCTCAAGTACTCAAGGCTACTCAAGGTTGACCAGTCAAACCTCCTCCTAAGTAATGGGTCCATACCTAGGGTTTTGTGTTTCTCAAGTAAGATTATATTTCAAAGGCAACACGTGGTTTTCATGGCTCTTCATTTGTCCCTAAAAATGCTCATGTCAAGTTTTAAGCCTTGCATCACAAGTTTGCTCAGTCAATGCCCCAGATGGTCGATATCAACATACAATAGAATTTCAAGACTTCTGGTAAACATCAATATTTTGAAGTGATATTCATCATCTGATCAAGGGTTGATCATGATTCCTCAAGGAAATCCCTCAAATCATCAAAAGTCAAAAGTTGCCAAATTAGGGTTTCCTTAGGAGAAGTCAACTGAACTTTGACCAAAAATAACTTTCACATGCCTTATCAACTTTTCCCCAACCAAAGCCCATTTTGAAGGAAATTAAATTCTTTACATATTCGTATATGTATGCTCAAGTCCAAAAAGTTCTTCATTTGAGAGATATGAGCCCATACATTATAGGCCATTTCAAAAGTCAACAAAAAGACACTTTTTGTCAAGGCAACTTACATCAAGATAAAGTCTCCAAATGAAAAAATGATCAAAAGAGAAATTTAAGAGGACATCTTGAGCTTTCCAAAAAGTCAAAGATAACCTTCAAAAGATGAAAATTCAGAGAGTTATGACCATTTTATGTTGGGAAATTTTAATAAAATGCATGAAGTGCAAAGTGAGCAAACTTGAAATTTTGAACTAGTGGACCTAACTTTTGATGTTCAAACATGCTCACAATGTGTTAAAGGACCTCTAAATCCATTAACATATTTTTTTAGGATTTTTATTTCTTTTATTTGAATTTGTATTCATTTAAATGCAAATAAAATGTAAGATCATTGGACCAAGGCGCATGATTGGGTTTTTTGGATCAGTTCAGGCCCATGACAACTCATGACAACCATGCAAAGCCGTGTGAGTTCAAAAATGGAAAGGATATCTCAAAAAGGAAGCTTGGAAACATGTTTGATCTTTGTATCATTTGGCCATGATTGCATTGTCTTATGCCATATTTGTTTACCCTAATCATTTCTCTATAAAAGCAAAAAAGATCAGATGCAAAGGGACCACGCATCCTTACCTCAAGAATTGCAAAAAAAACATCCAAACTTTCTCAAAACCCTCGAGTTTCAAAATTTTATTTGCAAGCCTACTCACCGTGAAATTTCCAATCATTTCCAAGAACACTGAAGGGTAGGTTTGGATCTATCACCATGATCCTAAGCGCATGAAAATGACATACCATGCATCTCTGATCGCATAATATTATGAAATTCATATCTTAAGTTTTGCATCATTTTAAATCTTGTTGTTATTACTAATGTGCTTTTGAGTTCCCTCTGAACAGGTTTTGATCACTATTATGATCCCATGCAGTCAAAACTGTATTTCACCATGCTTGCTCCGATCTGAATTATTTGCACAATAGTGACCAAACCATGGATTTTTAGCCTTCAAAAACATTTCCGTTGGATTCTTAGCCCTTGATTTAAGGGGGTAGGGTATAATTTGCTGCCTAACAAGGTTTATTTCGCAGGATGGAAAAAAGGACAGCCTAAGAAGACGACCGAAGCTAGGGCTTCGGCGCCTCTCTGGCCATTAGCATCAGGCTTCATATATATTTTTATCATTTGATTTATATGAATGAATGTAAAGGCCACCCCGACGGTAGAAGCGTGTGTTGCAAGAGCGTTAATGTACCAGGGCACGGGTTCGATCCCTGCCCCTGGTATTTTTATTTTCATGTTTTCTCTTGTTTGTAGATTCAGTACGAGCTTGCCCTACGCGTGCATCATCACTCTCTCATAACTCCCCTTTGGATCTCAACAAATCTAGATCTATTGGACCCAGAGAAAGTCCTCACGATGCACCTCCTGGATCTGCCCCCACTAGATTCAACGCTGTTGTTAATGGGTCTAGCCTCCTTTCCTTTCAGCACCCCCAAATTTCTTTTGCAGGCCCATCACTTTTTTATTTTTGTTTCATTTTTTTTTATTTAACATAATTAACCTTTTTTTATAAATTAATTAAAATAAAAATTAACTTGACTTTTTTTCTAATTAAATTAATTAAATTAACCTTTTTTGAAAATTAAATTAATTGAAAATAATTAACTTAGTTTATTTAGGGTTTTTTGTCATTAAATATTTTTCAAATAATCAATTACTTTTTTAAAACTAAAAACAATTAGATTAGGTTAAGTCATCAAATTTTCTTTATCAAAATGATCACAAAAAAAAACATTTTCTCCATTTCTCTTTACTTTTACAATCTCCCCGCGCTCTTTTATTTTCACATTAGTTGTTTTATAAATTATGTAATTGTTGATGGTTTGTAATAGCTTAAACTAGGGTTATCTATTTCTTCCCCCATTTTTTATGGTTTGTACCCCCTTCCTTGAAGCCCTGTAATAGTTTAGATTTCTTTTCCGCATTTTACCGCTTTCCTTATAATTACTAGATGTATGCTAATAAGGTTTGTATGACAAGATAAAAGAAAAATGCTAGATAACCCTAGTATGCAAGATAAATGAACTGAACTAAAACAATTTTCACACACGCACCTCTAGGATAACTCCACTCGTTGCCTTCGGATAAAATAGTCATGTACCTCGAACATAGGGATACCATTAGCAATGACCCTCGGTTAAAAATCATCATAAAGATCATAGTCCCTCGATGACCCATCAATGCTGCCTTTGGTAAATGATCTTATCCTTCGATGTTGCCTATGAATACATGATGATAGTACCTTATAATTGCTAAAGGTATCCCTATATGTTGCCTTTATGACTGTACGATGGCCCACGCTTGTCCCTCAAACATCCAATGATAGGGCTTCCGACTAACCAATGGTAGGATAGGACTATCTAAAGGAATAAGAAAAGAATAACATACTTTTGAGTAGGTAGATAGTTCTTAATCGTTTGCTCACGAACATTTCAAAACAAAAAATTCACGATGACACTTTTTCAACAAATATTTTGAAAATAAACATTTTGTATGCATTCTCAATGATACGAGAATCATTACAAAATTGGCACACTTAGGCATTTTCAAACATACATTCACAAAGCATTTTCAAAACAAAGTGAGCTAGCGATTAAGAGCCCATATATGACTATGGATGAAAAGGGTGCTAACACCTTCCCTTTTCATAACCTACCCCCCTTACTCAGAAAAATTCTCAAAGGTCTTTCTTATTCTTTTCACCCTTTTCTTTATTGGATAAAATAAAAGTCGGTGGTGACTCTTGCTATCCGCAACATTTGCGATAAAACGCAAAAACCAAAAGTCAGTTCTCCCACTGTATTATAGAACTGGCGACTCTACTAGGGAAAACTAAAAGTGGGGTTACCTTAGAGTTAGATCACATTTAAAATTCTTTACTTGCTTGATTTGTATGCTTTACATTTCGTGGTTTTGCTAGGGTGTTTTTTTTTAAGGATCCTATACCCGGATCTGGGGGAATTTTAGGTAAATAGAAATAGATTGTGAAAACTGCACGGCGTATACCGATATGGTTGAAGAGATGGCTACATAGTGTGACACATTGGTTGGTATCAGTGTCCCTTGAGTTAGTCAAGGAGAATGCTGGGCTGCCGGGTGGTGTCATAAAGCACTAACTGACCGTAGAAACTTAGTTGACACAACTTAGCAATTAGAAATTAGTGATATCACTACGCCAAAAAGACCTAATAAAGCGCTTTTTTTGCCCTTTAGCAGCGCTTAAAAGCGCTGCCTATGGTGGCGCTGCCATAGGTCTAGACATCGCTTTTTTTTTTAACGAAAAAGTGCTGCCATATGTATTCTTTAGCAACGCTTTTCACTGGAAAAGCGCTTTCTAAGGTAGGCCTCTAGCAGCGTTTTTTCCTGAAAAAAACGCTTTCTATTGACCCCCTTTAGACAGCGCTTCCAAAAGCACTGTCTAATGTATTTTTAAGGCATCTTTAGGCAGCGCTTTTCTAGGAAAGCGCTTTCTTAAGTAGGCATTTAGCAACGCTTTTTCCTAAAAAGTGCTTTCGTTGCTTCACGTAAATTTAAGCATTTTTTATGTAAAAACGCTGCGTATTCTTTCTTTTTTAGAAGGCATATTTTTGGGAATAATCCCATACACCTGTACTTCAAGCCTTACATTTCAACGACCCTTTATTTTAACAAAGAAGTCGTTACATACAAAAAAAGGCATTATATACCATTATAATACCATTATATACCATTATATACCAAAATATAAACACCATTATAATTCAATTCACATGTTTGCTACTAAGTAGGAGGATGATGCACTATAATAAGGACAAATTTATGACTATTTCGAACAACAAATTTATGACTATTACAAGAAAACCTTCTCTTATAAGAGGCAAAACAAACTCCAAGAATTTCATATAAAGGTGATAGTACTCGAGTACAAAAAAACCTTCTATTCGAATCCGCTTATATATGATATGTGGCAAATTTGTTTCAGCCTGAAATCGCCAAAATCCAACGAGCGGACGGTCCTGGTCCTGCAAATAAGGTATAAACAGAACAACACGGTCAATTAAACTAACTTGGGTCCAACGCAATTAAAATTTTTCATAACACTTTTCAACTTCCAATACCTTATATGATTCTTTTCTGAATAAAGTATTCACACTATTCCTCTTTGATTTCTTCCAATTGATTTTTCGTGTAATGAGCACACTTGCATTCATCAAAGTACTACATAACAAAACATAATATGCATGATTTAGTTAAAAGTAATAAATTATATGAAATATCTGATAAATATTAAAATAAATCCTAAGTTATAAATCCATACCGTGATTGGAATCTCTATTCGATTCAAAAGAAGGATTTCTTTCATAAACCTCAAAACAAAGTATCCACAATCTATACTGTTACGCTGTTGAGCACACTACATAGAAAAACAAATAAGAATGTATAGTTGTATTGTTTTATCAAGTAGCATCACTATTATAAGAAAAATTGTGAAAATTAATGTACCTCCACTTTGATCCATGTAATGTTTCTTGATCTAGACCGTGATACTCGAGCTTCTCTTTAAGAGAGGAATACTTGTACTAATATAACAATGAAGAAAAAAATAAAAATGAAATGACAAATATAAAAATCCACTAAGGAAATATAAAAAAATGAAATGGTAAACACCCATACCTTTTTCACTAATGTCTCTTTCTTTTCTTGGTAGGAATATGTTCTACTCGTCTCTTAAACGTGGATGGTTGGATTGATCCAAATACCGTCATTATGATCATTTCTAATATATGATTCATTCACTATAATATTCTCATCTTCATCATTTCTAGTAAATGATTCAATCTCAACATCAATATCACCTTGATCTTCAATGTTTTCATCAATTACTTTGTTATAAAAAGCACTATAGACCATTTCATACTTGTCAGATCAGTGACATAGAACACTTATTTAGCTTGAGAGGCTAGAATAAAAGGCTCATCTTTGTAACCCACCCTATTAAGATCCACTTGCAAAAATATTGACTTATCCATTCGTATGCCATTATTATTTTCAACACACTTACAACCAAATATAGGAATCTGAAACTTCTCATAATCAAACACCCAAATGCGCTTGATAACTCCAAAATATGACAGATTTGCAAATTTAGGGTTTAAGTCCTTCACACTTGATATGTGCATTGCTTTAGCTACCAAGGTGACACCACTATTTTGCATAGTACTTTTATCATCTTGTTTTTTGGTATAAAATGTGTATCCATTAATTGCATATGCACTATAAGAAAACACAACCAAACTTGGACCATATGCTAAACATCTCAATCTTTCGGTTATTGAAGCGGAATCTGAATGATACTTTGAATAAATATGTTCCTTAAACCATGGTATGAAACTTCAATTGTGCTCTCGTACTACCCAATTCTCATTTCTATTCGGATTTAAACCTCGGAGAACACCCTTGTGCATTTCAACATACGGCCCAACCTCAATCTCATTGTGCAGAACATACAAATGCACTTGATCCCGTTTGACCCTTGATACTGTCACAACTTTATTTCCAATTAACTTTTTACCTTCTTTTTTTTCAACAATATGAGATTTTGGGAGTCCAATTAATTGAACATTTGACAGATATTCAGTACAAAACTCAATCTCTTCTTCAACAATGTATCGTTCGGCAATACAACCCTCTGGTCGACTTCGGTTTTTCATATACCCTTTTAATATTTTCATATAATGTTTAGCAGGGTACACCCATCTCATATAAGCTGGTCCACACAATTGTGTCTCTTTCACAAGATAAACAAATATATGAACCGTTATGTCAAAAAAAGAGGGAGGAAAATACATTTCAAGATCACACAAATTAATAAATATTTATTTTTGCAATGTTGGTAAGATCGCAGGATCTATCACTTTACTGCAAATTGACTTGAAGAAAAAACACAATTTAGTTATTGCGCTTCTTATTTTTTCTGGCAGAATAGAACGTATACCTATTGATAGAAAATTTTATGTTATAACATGGAAATCATGTGTCTTTAAACTCTTTAACTTGAGGTCTTTCATAGACACAAGTCTTCTAATATCTGATGAGTATCCTTCTGGAACTTTAACTTCACTCATAAATTTACACAATATTTTTTTCTCCTTTCTAGATAGAGTATAAACAGCAGATGGTAGATATGTTCGTCTTCCTTTCTTCACGTGTCCCAATTCAGTTCTCATTCCCATGTTTACCATGTCCTCCCTTACTTCAAGGCCATCCTTAGACTTTCCTTGTATATTGAGTAACATACCAATAACACTGTCAAATACATTTTTTTCAATATGCATAACATCGAGAAAATGTCTTACATACAATGACTTCCAATATGGCAGTTAAAAAAAAAGACCTCTTCTTCCACCCACTCTTGACAAGTGTATGTGCAAAAGGCTTGCCAAACTGAGTACTCACATCTTTCACCTTTTCAAAAATTTGATCACCTGCTAATATAGGTGGAGCTCTACGTTGTTATGCCTTTCCATTGAATGCTTTTCTCCAACCTTGGTAGTGATGATTAGAATTTAAGAATCTACGATGGTCGAGAAAGACATTCTTATGACAAAGGTCCAGTCGTGTCGTATCGGTTTCATCTTCATAAACAGGACACGCTTTTTGACCTTTAATGTTGTACCCTGATAGATTTCCGTATGCTGGAAAATCATTAATTGTTCCAAACTACATCGCCCTCAAGTTAAAACTTTATTTCCTATACCCATCATAAACCTCCACACCGTTCTCCAACAAAAACTCTAAATCTTCAATTAATGGTGTCAAGTATACATCTATGTCATTCCCTGGTTGTTTAGGCCCAAAAATTAACATAGATAACATCACGTTTTTACGCTTCATACATAGCCACAGAGGTAGGTTATAAATCATAATAATTACAGGCCATGTTCTATGCGAGATACTTTGAATACCGTGTGCATTCATTCCATCAGTAGACAATGCCAAGCGAAGGTTTCTTGCTTCTTTTCCAAATTCAGGATACTCATTATCAATTTTCATCCACTACGGTGAATCTACCAGATGTCAAAGCTTTCCATCAATAATTCTTTCATCTACATGCCAAGTCAGGTGTCTTGAATCGGTTTCACTAGGATACATGCGTCTAAATCTCGGAATTATAGGAAAATACCATAAGACTTTTGCTGGAGACAACTTTTTCTTATATCGAGAGACACCGCATTTAGGACACTCATTTAACGATGCATACTCGTTTCGAAACAAAACACAATCGTTTGGACAACCATGTATCTTATCATAGCTCATGCCAACAGAGCACAACATCTTTTTGGCCTCATATGTTCGATTGGGAAGAAGATTATCCTCTGGTAGCATATCTTTCATAAGGGCTAATAACTATGTGAAAGTTTTAGCCGACCATCCATTATCCGCCTTTAAGTTGTACAACTTTAATACCATAGACAATCTTGTGAATTTTGTACAACCATTATACAACGGTTTCTCTGCATCGCTTACCAACCTCTCAAACATTTTGGGACAATCCTTAAGATCTTCTTCAAGTGCTTCTGCAATCTCTTCAACTCGATCATAATCGTATGTATCTGTGCCATTGTCGTTTGAAGCATAGGTCGTATTATCCCCTGATTCAACATTCCCGTTACTTTTCTCACCATGCAAATTCAAACATGTATAACTTCTATCAATTCCATGCCTCTTTAAATGCGATGCCAACTGAATCGCGTCAACCCAACTCCCATAGCAATAACTCAAGCAAGGACATGTCATTCGCCTGGGGTCTTTAGCGTGTGCCACATCAAACTTAATGAAATTTGATACCCCATTCTTATACTCTTTCGTCAATCGAATCGAATACGTCCATTTCTTATCCATGGTATTACTAATTAATCTAAGCAAAAACAAAATATAAAAAATTTACCTGTAGGGAAACTATCCGAATTTAACACTTTGATCACAAGGAACCCCTATATATAGCAAACTCAGTAAGTTAGTTCCCAATCATTGCAAGCAATGCTCATCCATCATAGCAGTTCATTCAAACGGTTTTACTAATTAAGCTAAACAAAAACGTTAATTATTCACGCAACTATAGCAAAAGAACAACTAATTACCTGTAGAGAAGTAATCAACTTCTGGACCCACACAATTTAATATTCGTGTAAACGATCAGACTTTCACTCTCCACCTGTAAAACAATCATACTATTAATATCAATCCAACTTTTCACTTTTCAATGTCTCTTCAACAAGATTTTAATTTACTTATTCAAAAAACCAACAAAATTTTAATTTATTCTTAAAATACTCCATTTATTAATGGTCTAGTGATAATATCATATCTCTCATTAGTTCTTAGTAATGACTAAATTACTTTTTTGTACATCAAAAGTAATGAATATATTTGCTATGAAAGAGTATGTTACTTCATTTTAGTCCAAAGTAGTTTTTCCTTCTAAGAATAACTTTCTTAACCAAGCATTTTTCAACAAACAATCCCTTGAGAATCTCAGACTTTGTAAACGCCTCTACCACTTAATCACACAATTATTATACAATTGCGACGGCAAAAAACTCCTTAAGTTGAATATGATTTATTGACTTTCCACTGTATTATTCGGTTTTGTTTAGCAGTTAAATACGTGTTATGTAGCCTTTTATTAATTGTTAGTTTACTAGTGAAAAACAATTATTTTGACCTGGGAACCATGCTGATAACACACTATTGATCTAGAAACATGGAAACAGTCTGATCACACACTATTGATCTAGAAACAGGGAACCAGCCTCTCATTACCACTTGGGCATTATCTTGTGGAGCTCATAATATTTGTTCAAAAGCATATACCATAAATTAAAGCTAGCAAGGGAGAGAAAAAAAATAGGTAATGGTCAATGCAACACTTCATACCAACTATGAAAATTCCTAAAATTACTTACATATTGAAATGAACATTAAGTAACTAGTTCTTATAGACTAAATTGTAAAATCTAAAGGTAATTTGTGAGAAAATTAATCAAGTTATAACATTTTTTTTGCAAGAAACTACACAAATACCTGTCAATATATTTACATGTTCCATACAATTATCCCGATGAGTCACTATACTTAAAAAAGGGGTGAATGATGAAACTATCCAACCACAACGTGACATCAAATATTTCCTGATCAAACAAAATTGATGCCCGACAAGGCATTTGTTTATATAAGTCAATTTGAAATTTCTACACAACTTTATATTACAATGGAACTCCCTTATTAATATTCACCTAATTCTATGCAGTAGCACAAATAAAATCTAATAATAATATTTGAATCTAAAATTATCACATTACCACTGTAGCAACTTCTTTGTCAAATCATTAAACCACAAATGAACTTATCACTCAAACCTTATGAGGCACAAGATGGTCTTCCAAATCTCGATGTCCAAGATGAAATTAAGTTATGAATGAAAAGTTAATTATGAAATGTGAGTGCATTCTCAGCAATATACAGAGAGTAATTAATAACATGTAAGACATAAAACAAGGACTGAGTAATGTAATCTCACCATACATTTTCAAGCTTTTTAAAAGAAACAATGTACAACAAGAACAATAACAATAAGAACAACAACAACAATAAGAACAATGTTACAACAACAAGAATGACGTACCTGAACTACGGTGGTCTACGACAAGAAACGATCGGAGAAGAAACGATTAGGAACGGTCGGAGAAGAATCCGTCGGAGAAGAAACGGTCAGAGAAGAAACGATTAGGAACAGTCGGAGAAGAAACGGTCGAAGAAGAAGACAACAATTAGAAATGAATGAATAGGGTTCTGAAAGTTTTATATTTTAATTTTATAATTTGACCTAAGACAACACTTTTTAAAAGCGCTTTCTATCATACAAGATCTAGCAACGCTTTCACCAGAAAGCGCTTTCTTAAGTGGGGAAATTTTATATTTTAATTTTATAATTTGACCAAAGCCATCTCTTTTTAAAAGCTCTTTCTATCATACAAGATCTAGCAGCGCTTTCACGAGAAAGCGCTTTCTTAAGTGGGGCGAATTTAAGGCCTTTAGCAGCGCTTTTTAAAAGCGCTTTCTAAAGGCTGTCTGTAGCAGCGCTTTTTTTTAGTGAATTTTTTAAAAGACCTACAATAGCATTTTCTCAATAAATCGCTCTCTAAGGTAGGGCACTTAACAACGCTTTTAAAAAGCGCTTTCTAAAGGCTGTCTGTAGCAGCATTTTTTTTAGCGAATTTTTTAAAAGACCTACATCAGCGTTTTCTCATTAAAGCGCTGTCTTTTTGGTGATGCCAAAATTCAATTTTGGTGTAGTGTATATTTGGCTTTGATGTAGACTGAAGTTGGTTGATACTCGATACTACACTCATTGAGATCAGACTCTCGGGATATTTCGGTCGCAAATCAGATAATGTGCTGAAATAATGCCTGAGAGAAATATCGGTGATATTGAGACTCCTAGAACCTAGTTACTCATTTTAGGATAGGTTGAGCCAACTAAAACTCAAGAGGGTATTTACCTACGAACTCCATACAAGCTTGAACCTAAGGCCTTGTATGTTTTGTTTATGTATGCTTAATTGTTCGAACATGACATCATAAAATCATGACATCACAACATCATGACATCATACCATATATTTTTTACTAACCATTTCAAGGACCAAGGGATTTATCTTTATTCTTTGTTGTAGGTTATGGTCTCCGCTCAAAGAAACACTATCCGGATCAACTTTGTAAGGGTACCTTCTCATCTTAAGGAGTTAGTCTCAAGGGTTCCCGAAAGTTCTCAATTCATCCAAAGGCATGGTTGACTACTCAGTCTGTTTACTTCAAGTTTTGAAGAAGACATGATGAGTGTTCCATTCCAGTTCTTTGACCATGCACATCACTATTTCACCTTTCTAGATTATCAGTTGGTACCCACAATTGAAGAGTTCTCTAAACTACTAGGAGTACTTGTTCTTGATTAGACGCCCTTCACCGGTATAGAGGAAGCTCCAAAACCAGAAGATATTGCAGCAACCTTACATGTGAAGAGGTTTGATATTGTATTTAATTGGGAAACAAGAAGTGGAGTCAAGGGCTTTCTTGCTAAATTTCTGATAGAGAAGGCTCAATTGTTTATGGATACTATGAGTTTTCCGGATTTTGAGGAGATCTTTCCTCTATTAATCTATGGATTGGTACTATTCCCTAATCCAGACCAACTCATACATGTGAAGACCATCAAAATATTTCTGGATCGTAATCTTGTGCCTACCTTGCTTGGAGATATTTTGCATTCTCTTCAGACTCGTACTCGGAAGAGGCAAGGAACTCTCATGTGTTGTATACCTTTGTTATCTAGGTGGTTTATTTCGCACCTCCCCCGCTTGATAATGAATAATGAACAAGGTTTGAGGTGGTCTCAAAGAATAACGTCACTCTCTCATATAGACATCTATTGGTATTCCCGATCTCACGAGGATATCACTATCATTGACCGCTATGGGGAATTCTCTAATGTTCCACTCCTTGGCATTAGGGGAGATATTACTTACAACCCTTCTCTAGATCTACGTCAATTTGTTTATGCTCGAAGAGACGATCCTTGTGACACGCTTATCCAGGGTACGTATTCTATTACGAGAATGATTCTCAAGGTTATCGTCAAAGGTTTATACATGCTTGGGGCACAGTGAACAAGATTGATAGCAGGACTTTAGGACAGAAGAATTCCATCCCTCTGGATCCCTATCTCAAATGGGTACGAGCTCGTGCTCAAAAACATACAATGCCATATCCTTCTATCCTACCAGTAATCATGGAGCCTGTTGTTGAAGGAGACGTTTCTTGCACCGTCTTTCATCCAGATATGCCTACTGACCTTGAAGAATTGCAGAAGTCCTGGATTCAAATCAAGGAAGACCGGGAAACATTTGAGACTCAATTCTATGCAAGTAAGAATAAAGTGTTGGAGCTCACGAAGCAACTTCACAAGGAGTAGAGTCTTAACACATATATCTGTTGCACCCCAAAATTTACCCTCTTGATTTAGGCTTATGTTTCATCTTGATTATCATATTGCATTGCATTCATACATTGTGATGGGATCAATACTTTGGTTGTCAAGTCTTCCTCAAGCTTTGAAGGTTATTTGCATTGACAAGTTGCTCAAGATTGAACCTTATTATCTAAACCTTTGGATCTATTCAAGCTCAAAAGTTATTGCATATCTCAAGATATTTTATCCATCTCTTTGGATCATCAGAGGATTGAAGTTTGTGTTTGATTATAAGAAGAATTACTCTTTTGATTCACCAGTCAAATTAGGGTTTTTCTTGATCAAGGCTAGTGATCAATGTACAAGTCTTGATTTAGAATCTACAACATCTCATTAGTATTTGGAAAGTCTTTGTACAAGAAATTGGTCAGGATGCCCAGAGGATTTGAAGTTTTGAAGATGATTCATCAGCCTCCTAAGGTGTTAACCAGAATTAGGGTTTGGAATTTCACAAGATTTCTTGAGAATTTTGAAGTGAAACTTTGTACATGGCCTCTATATATTTGGAAGATCATATGTTTGAAGTCTTGATCATCAATTTTGAAGGGAAGTGGATCAATTGATTCAAAGGGGAAAATGATCATTTTGGTCAAAATCATTCAAAATCAGGAGTTGACCAAGTTGGACTTTTGGTCAACCATCAATTTAAGCATCCTCTTTTCATATTCCATACCTAAATTCATCTTTGAATCATGAGAAATGGTGAAATTAAGTGTAACTTGTTCAAGAAGTAACTTAAAAATTAAAAATATTTTAAGTGTCAAGATGACTTCTCTTGGGCAAGTCACGCGCATAATTTCATCAAACACTTAGCATGCCATTTTATGGAATCAATTTCTTGTGACTTAAGCCTCAACTTGAAAAATTAAAAAGAGAATTTTGTTGTTTTCCATGAGAGCTTCTCTTTGAGCTTTGAATATTTCAATTTGGCCAAGGATTTAGTGAGTTATGGTGCTTCAAAGTTGGTATCTCAAAGCTGACTTCATGCACACCATGCAAGCCAGACGCGCGCGCGGACCAGGCAGGCCAAATCACATTTTTGCCTCAAGTATTCAACATCATTTCTCCATCAAGTCAGCATCAATTTGAAAAATTCAAGGCCCTATGATTTTCTATATTATGAGAGCTCTTAAAAGGCCCCTCAAGCATCCAAAATGCACGAAGGAATTTCAAGTGGCCTAAGCATAAAGTCAGCTAGCCAGATTATTGGAAAACCATGTCCATGTTGCAGATTTTTGCACAAATCCAGTTTTGATTGATGTCAATATAGCCACCTCACCAAATTCACATTCTTTGCTCAAAACTCCACTCAACATGACATCACCAAAACGACTTCTAGGTTGGGCATAACAGAAGCAAAACGCATCACCATGATCACTCTCTTCATTTTTCTGTTTTTTTTTGCAATTTTGATTCTAATGGTCTTGAGATCTTCAGATACCTTTTTACCCTCAACAATCACTCTATATAAGGCATATGTCATTCTCTTTCAAGGGACTGATTCATTCTCTCAAAAGATCAGAGGCTGCTATCTCTCTCTCTCAAAAAATTTCTGCTTCGAAGCTTCTTTATTCTCCATTCCAGAGCTTGATTCATGACCATTTTCACTTCATTGGAGCATTAGAAGAAAGGAACAAGGGTTTTCACTTTGTTTCAGAGGCCATAGTTGAGTTTATTTCTCAACTCAAAAGGTATTTTCAGATCTTGATTCTTCATAATTTTGCTTGTTTCATGTGATTTAAAGCTTGTGATCATGTTCATAGCTGGCCAGATCTTACATCTGATGTATAAACTTGTTTGATTTTGAAGCATATGCGATTTGATGAACTTCTGGTTTTTCATGATTTAATGATTTTCTCAATTTTATTGCTCTGATATCTACTTCTATGATCGATCATTTTGAATTTTGTAAAAAGCATGATGTAGTTGGTAGTTTGAACTTTGATTTATGCTTTGAATCACTTATTTTGGTGGAGAAATAAGGTAGAAATCTTGAGTAGAACATAGGAGCTTGAAACTGAAAAAACGCGCGTTAGGGCTTGTCTTAAGGAAGAAGATGATGGCGTGGCTGGATCTGATTGGTCCATGTGATTTTTAATGCAATTTTTCATATTTTTGTTTTTAATTGATTTCTTCTGATTTTATTTTGTGATCAAAACATTTTCAAAAATCATGAAAAAATTACCATAGGCTAACAATAATTTCTAGTATTTGTCATTTTTTTTTGGAATTTTTTAAAAATGTTTTGATTGGTTTAAAATTCCATAAGTATCAAACAATTGTTTATTTAAAGATTATTTTTATTTTAATAGTTCTTTTGATCTAAAACTTCCACAAAAAATGTTTTGAACTCTTGAAATTATTTAGAATTTGATTCTGAAATTTGTTTAGAATTTTGTCTATTTTTGATTAGAAATCTAATTTGAGAAGTTTATTTGAAATATTTGTTTCATAATTTTTGTTTTAATACTTCCTTTAATTCAAAAATCCTCAAAAAAATCATGTAAGTTTGTTTTTAAGTCATAGTGCCTGAATATAATTTTGTTTTGAACTTTTTGTGACTTTTGGCTAGGGTTTGCATTTTTTTCCTTTAAATAATAGTTTAATTGTTTAATTGTTTGTTTAATTTTTATTTTAATATTTCTTTTAATCCAAAAATTCCACAAAAAATCAGGGATGTGTGTTTTTGATTCTAATATTTGAATATAATTTTGGTTGGATATTTTGCTGATTTTTTATTAGGTTTTTATTTTGAGATGTGATTATTTGTTTAATTGATTAATTGTTTGAATTTGATTTTGCTTTTGACTTTTCCTTAATTCAAAAAATGTGAAAAAATATGAATTCTGACATTTAGAGTTTCCTTGTGGTTTGCATGATCTTGGTTTGAATTGTTTGAATTTTTATCTTACCTAATTAATATTTAAGATTAAAATTTAAACAATTAGGGTTTTGTATCTTACATTGCAAGTTTCATTTTCAAAACCAATTTGCCTTGGGTTTCCATTGGAATTTGGATCTTGTTTAAGGTTCATGAATGTATTGAGGATCTGAAAACCATTTTTTCTTGAGTTATTTGACTTGGTTTGATATTTTTCCATGAATTATTTTGAAAACTTGTCTAGTTTTGATAGTTTGGCCAACTAGTTTTGAAATTTGGGCCTCATTTGATCCCCTCCTCAACTATTCATGAACTTAAGATTTGCTTTCTGACTTCTACACACTTCAAAGATGGTAAGAAATTTTTGGTTTGAATTATTGAAATCCTTTTCTATTTTTGATGTATTTTTGAAGTGAAGGTACCCATTTAATGTTGTATATCTTGTTACAATTTGTTTGATGGCCAATGAACTTGAGTGAGGCCTATAATTGGGCATCTAATGATCATGTTGGTTCTGTTTATCCACATAAACTCAAGTCATTTCATTTAGTTCCCCATGTGTGAATGATTGAACCTTTGATGCATTGTGTGGGATTCCTCTTCTATTATACTTGTGAGCTGTGTTGAATTAATTGTGTATGATTGAATTGTGGTTGCTACTAACCTTTATGGTCCTTGATTGCATTTTTCTCAAGCTCCCATGATGCTTGATTGATATTCAATTGTCAATTCAATATGGTGATAGAAAGGAGCAACATTCCTCTAACTTTTGACCAAATTGTGCATATTCCTATTTCTATCATATCTAGTGTTTTGATATTTTTCTATCATGTTTCCTCACTTCATTATGGTGTCATCATCTATAACTTATGTGAGTCATCATTCAATTTATGGGAATACTAACTTGGTTGTTGAATGTGCGAGGTACTTTGAGAAAAGTTTTCCATTTTTTGGCTTGAGGCTAATGTGTTCCACTTTATTTGTGGAACACAACTTATTATATTGGCACTACTTTTGTACTTGGAATATTTGATAGTCTATGCAGGATATGTAGATGTGATTATAAATGCCATACATTGCCCATGGGATATGTTCATATATGAAAATCTCAATACTTACATCCTGATGGTGTAATTTCTGACTTGATTTATCTGCTAATGCCAGCTTGCTTGAAGTTCTCTGGGTTTCTTTTATTCTTGCTCAGTTGTTACAGATAGTTATCTGTTTGTTATTGCACTATTTCCTTTCTTCTATTTTCATTTGGTATAGTTCTATGTTGCATGATGGGACCTCTGTTGCTGATATATGTCAGGAGGCCCTCTGTTTTTGTTTGATACATGTGTTGTGTTTGTTTCTTCATTTGTTGATCGATGAGTCACTCAATCTAGAAATTGAGATCATGACTTCGCTCTCAGTGCATGTTCCCTATAGGATGTTTATTATTTTCTTCTTTAATTATTGATCGATGAGTCACTCAATTTAGAAATTGAGATCACGACTTCTCTCTCAGTGCATGTTCCCTATAGGATGTTTATTGTTTTCTTTAACTGTTGATCGATGAGTCACTCAATTTAGAGATTGAGATCACGACTTCGCTCTCATTGCCTGTTCCCTATAAGATAGTTTTGTTAATCTTCCTTTGGCATGTTGATTAAGGTAGGAACCCATGTATGCTAGCATAGGGTAGGAATTTTCTTTATCCTCAACCTTAGGGTCAATCATTCTATGATAACACTAGGGATAGTGCTAGGCTAATTTCCCTTAGTTGTTTTTCCTTCCTTTGCATTTTGTATCTTAAAACAAAAACTGTTTTCTTGGAAAATCATAAAACACCTCTAATAAACTCAAACCCTTCTTCAAGGTAAAAGATACAAACCAATCTTATCTGTTTGTGCGCCTCTTGGCATTGTTTTTAAACCTGGTTTACCAATGTTTCGCCATCGCATATTTGTTTGAAGCCGATGTTTCGCCATCACACATGTTTACTATCCTACTTTGATTCTCAATATCATTGTTAGGTGTGATGTTTTGTCATCTGTTTTATCGATTTTTCGCCATCTTTGCCATGATACCTTGTTATCTTTTAGCCTATGTTTCGCTATCGCACATTTGTTTGAAGCCGATGTTTCGCCATCACACATGTTTACTATCCTACTTTGATTCTCAATATCATTATAATGTGTGATGTTTTGTCATCCGTTTTATCGATGTTTCGCCATCTTTGCCATGATACCTTGTTATCTTTTAGCCGATGTTTCGCCATTGCACATTTGTTTGAAGCCGATGTTTCGCCATCGCACATGTTTGTTATCCTACTTGGATTCTCAATATCATTGTTAGGTGTGATGTTTTGTCATCCGATTTATTGATGTTTCACCATCTTTGCCATGATACCTTGTTATCCTATAGCCGATGTTTCGTCATTGCACATTTGTTTGAAGTCGATGTTTCGCCATCCCACATGTTTGTTATCCTACTTGGATTCCGAATATCATTGTTAGGTGTGATGTTTTTTCATCCGATTTATTGATGTTTCACCATCTTTTCAATGATACCTTGTTATCCTATAGCCGATGTTTCGCCATTGCACATTTGTTTGAAGCCGATGTTTATCCATCGCACATGTTAGTTATCCTACTTTGACTCTCAGTGTCATTGTTAGGTGTGATGTTTTATCATTTGATGTTTCGCCATCTTTGATATGTTACCTTGTTATTATTTAGCCGATGTTTTACCATCTAATTTGTTCATTTTTTTATTTGATGTTTTTCCATCTTGACCTGTTTTTGTTGTCTTAACTAAAAAACACAAACCAACCAAAATATATGAGCTAAACTACGGCTGCTCTGATTCCTTAAAAAGGATACGTAGGCAAAGGGGTAGGGCCCAACCGAGCATAACTTTTATTTTCCCTACATTGTTTTCTTTTGTTTCTTTCACATGCATTCCCTTTTTAGCTTTAAGCCATAGACATAGGATTTGACCACACCCATTAGATTAGACAACAAGAGTGGACACCGTAGAGTACTATGGGCGTGTGGCGTGCTAATACCTTGGCCTCGTGTAACAGACTCCCTTACTCGATCTCTCGGTCAAAAGACCGTGATTTCTCCCTTTCTAGGTTTTCTCGATGTTCACCTTTTCCTTTCGGCGGGATAAAAGACATTCGGTGGAAACTTCATTGATGTTTCATTACATCCAGATGACAGGTTCGACCAGGTGGTTTCAGCTGGCGACTTCACTGGGGACAGATTGACCTCTTGTTGGTCCATCCCGGAGTCGATCCTAGATCTTGTTTGTTTTCTTTTTGGGTGTTTATTTTACTGCTTTGCATATTTATCTGTTTGCATTGCATCCTATGTGCGCTTTACTTTCTGCATACTGGATTTGGCTGGACTGTTTGGATTCCGGATTTTTCTTGGTGGGTGGGTTGTTCCATGAGGTAAAAGGCCTCATACCCATGCTATAAGTGAATTCCATAGGAACTAGGAATAGAGTGGACATGGCAGCTATGAGGCGGATGCTTTGTAGACTTGACCATGAGACCCATGACTTCAGAGGTAGTTCGGATAGGTGTTATCGTATGATGATACCGACATTCGATCTCTTGTACTCTGATTTGGATTTTAACCTTACCTTGACCTAGACTACACCCGTGAGAGGGGCGGGAAAACTTTTTCTTACAGGTACAAATACTATTGGTGACTTTGTGTTGCGAAGGTGACTCAGGTTCCCATGATAGTTTTGAAGCTTTGGGATTTTCTTTTGATCTAGAGTGGTGTTGTTCTGTAATGGTCCAACCATTATCCAGTGTGAAACTTTGATCCTGTCATGTTGCATCATAGCATATTTATTTCTAAAAAATGATGTATACAAAAATAACTAGCTTACGCATGTCATCTTCCAGGGACATTCAAGAGTCTTCTTTCCATCAGAAATGGCTGGCCTCCTGTCAGATGAGTTTGATTTAGTTCTTGTTAAAAAGCCCACCAGGCATACATTCTCTTATCAGATTCCTTCGGTTGATATCAAAATTGAAGAGGTTGAGTTCTTATCTGAAGGGTGATGTTCTGAATAATTTCAAAAAAAATATGGCAATTTGTTACTAATCCTTAACACTCCAGTTGACCCAATGGCTTTGATCACCCTCTTCCAGTTCTATGACAAGGAATTACAGTGTTTTACTTTTAAAGAATATCAATTGGTTCCCACACTAGAATAGTACGCGTACCTACTTAATATCAAGTTGTCCTATGAAGTTCCTTTTGTCCAAGTGCCAGAGAAGCTGAAGTTCGAAGTTATTGCTGAAATTCTTCCTTTGAGTCGGAAAGAGGTGAAAGACAATTGGAAATCAAGTGAGGATACTACAAGGTTTTATTTAGATTTCTTAGTGAAGAAAGCTGAAGACTGGGAAAAGAAAGGGAATTGGAGTGACTTCAGCTCTCTTTTTGCTCTCATGATATGCGGGATCATCCTCTTTCCTCACAAGAGAAATTTTGTGGATTTGACGACTATTTGTGTTTTTAGAAATAAGAACTCGGTATCGACACTCTTGGCAGATACTCTTTACACCATTCATTTCAGGCATGGAAAAGGAGGTAATGTAAGTTTATGTCATTCAATGTTGTATCAATGGTTTAAGTTGCACTTACCGGTATGTGGCCCTTTCGTGGATACCAGGCATTCTCTCTGATGGTCATCAAGACTTATCAACCTTACTTCATTTGATATCCGGTGGAATTATGACATGAGGGAAGTACGAAGTATTATCACTAGCTGCGGAGATTTCCCTAATGTTCCCCTCATAGGAACTAAGGGGTGTATCAACTATAATCATGTGCTTGCTTATCGTCAATTGGGATATGCAATGGATGGACGGCCAAAGGTTGAAGAGGTGTAAGAATCAGTGTATTTTGTTAAAGGAAGCGATCCTGTGATGTTGAAAAGAGTGACAAGTGCTTAGAAGGGAATTCACAAGAAGGATAGAACTACTTTGGGCAAGAAGGTTCCTATTTATAGAGTTCCTTATTTGGAATGGGTTAGATCCAGGGTTAAGATTTTACGATTACCATTTGTAAGGTCAGCTCCTATATGTGAGAAACATCCTACTGTTCTGAGTAACACGGTGCCTACTGAGGTGTTCACCCAGGTTCATGTTGAGAACATTCAACTTCGTGCAAAAGACCGTGAGGCGGGGATGAAACTTTATTGGGTAGATCAAGAGAGGGCCAACTTAGCTTGCAAACTCAAAGAAGCTCAAGGAGAAACTTCTGACACAACCAGTTTTAGGAAGAGGTCTCATGCAGAAATGGAAGAAGAGTTAAGTAAGACCCAGCAAGAGTGCCAGAAGCTTCAGGCATCTGAGAATAGCTACAAGAAGAAGATTCAAAACTTGGAGAAACAACTCAAAGACAAAGATGCTCAACTTAAGAAGGAAGTAGCCCATAGGCGTGTCGCAAAGGATCGGTTTCAAGAAAGTAAAGTAATCGTATCACAACTTTTGAAAGAGAAAGCCAGGCTTGAAGAGTATTGTCAACACCTTGAAGCGTGTCTTGTTTCGGAGATTTAGTTTTTGTTACTTACCTTTGGTGTATTTGGTCACCCCCAGGATTGTTGGAAGGGACCATTTGTTTGTTTTATTATTCAGTTTTTTGTTAATTTTACTTTGAAACACGTATTTTATTGTTTATTGCTAGACTCTTAAATGTCCGAAGTCATTTGAACATCGTTTCTTTTTGTTTGTAAATAATTGAAGTGTTTGTCTTATTGTCCTTTTTTCCCTTGATTGTATGCTTGATTATTGGTTGCACGCCGTGATTGATGAATAAAAGGACTCTTGAATACCCGGAAATGACAAACATATCATGCACATCATGCATTTCATAACATTAAAGGTTATCTCAAGACAGTATTCTTATTCTTCTGCTTTTCTCATTCAGAATTCAAGACGACTACTCACCGGTATTCCACCAGAAACAATTTTCCAAGACAGATGGAACAAGTTCAAGCTGAACTCGCTGAAATGAGGGCTCAAATGGCTACTCAGATGACCCAGTTCATGGAGGTCATCACCAATGTGAATCGCCGACAGGAGGAACTGGCTTCCATTGTCAACAACCAGCGCCGCTATCCAGGGGATGGTGGAAATCAAGGGATCTATCAGGACATTTCTGTAGGATTGAGGGATGTGCAAGATCAGCCTGTTGGAAATTTTCACGGGATTCCCGAAAACCCTTTTGTGCTCAACGTATGGCAGTTTCCCCCGTATCCGGGACCTCGTCTTGTGGGTTACAGAAGAGATAATCAGGGAGGTGTAAGGAACTATCAGGAGCAGGATTATGACTTTGACCAGGATGAAGATCAGTTTTCTGTTCGACGTTCAGAGCCGGAGGTTCAGGTTGAGGATAGGTAGTATCGGTTGTTAGAAGAACGTTTGAAGGTTGTGGAAGGGCAAGAAGCCCTTGGTATGGATGCTAATGATCTCGGGTTGGTGTCTGGGGTGAAAGTTCCTCCAAAGTTCAAGTCTCATGTATTTGAAAAGTACAACGGAACGTCATGTCCTGTTACTCATGCAACTTCTTATTTCCGAAAGATGTCGGTGCATACTGAGGATCAGAGGCTTTTGATTCACTTTTTCCAGGATAGCCTATCTGGGGCATCCCTGGAGTGGTACATGAAGTTAGAGAAAACTCATATTCGTTGCTTGAATGATCTTGTCGGGCTTTTGTCAAACATTATCAGTACAATGTGGATATGGCGCCTAATCGCACTCAGTTACAAAATTTGTCACAGGGACCAAGAGAATCTTTCAAGGAATACGCTCAGAAGTGGCGTGAGTTGGCTGTGAGGGTTCAACCTCCACTCATGGAGAGAGAACTCATTGATATGTTTATGAGTATCCTGCAAGGGCCATTCTATGAGCACATGATAGGAAGTACTTCAGAAGGATTTGCAGACTTGGTTATGGCTGGTGAAAGAATTGAGGTAGGTTTGAAATTAGGGAAAATTCAGATTGGAGGTTCTAGTGGCTCATCAGGAGGCAGTAAGAAACCATTTAACACTTACACTAAGAAAAGGGAAGGCGACGCAAGTGTGGTTTACTCTCATAGAGGAAGAAGAGAGGATCATCAACACCAACAAATCAATGTTGTTTCTATTCCTGTTAATGCTCCTCCGCAGCAGAGACCGAATACAGTGCTTCAATAACAAAGACAACAAGATGCTCCCCGTCAGTATAATAATCAACAGCAGAGACAAACCAAAAAATTTGATCCCTTTCTAGTATCTCTTACTGAAGCACTCCACCATTTGGTTGATTTGAAGTTGATCGGTTTGAGAAATATGCCACCAGCACCCGTAAGACTTCCTCCTAACTATGATTCTAATGCAAGATGTGAATTCCATTCAGACGGAGTTGGTCATTCTACCGACAATTGCTTTGTGTTGAAGTGTAAAATACAAGACTTGTTGGATGCTAAGGAAATTGAGTTTACTCCAGTGACTGGTCCGAATGTTACTTAGAACCCAATGCCTAGGCATGAAGGGGGTGTTGTTAATATGATTGATGATATGGGTGAAGTGTTGAATTTAATCATGAATGTGGAACAAGTAACTACTCTGTTGTGGTATGTTAAGAGGTATTTGCTTGACAATTCTATTTTCCCGGGTTGTACTTCAGAGTGTGCCAAGTGTAGAAATCAATCGAAGGGCTGTGATGATTTAAAAGCCAGTATCCAGTTGATGATAAAGGAGGGTTCCCTACAGTTCGATAAAAAACCGAGCTACCGTAAGGTTACTGAAGAAGATGTTGATGTGGTATCTATTCCTTACACTCTTGTGCGCATTCCTACCCCATCTAGGGCACCTCCTTTGATGATTACGGTACCAGGTCCCATGTCATATACCAGTGATAAGGCCATCCCATGGCATTACGGTGTTGATGTTTATTATCATAGGGTGAAGCAGGAGGTAAGTACTCGTTTGTCTGAGGAAGAACGTGCTGAAGATAATGAAGAGGAAGTTCATAATTTTTCTGGTGTGGGTCGAATGACTAGGAGCGGGAGAGTATTTGGTCCTTCCAATGTGTAAGATGCGGTAGATTCTTCTACAAGAGAAAAAGGAAACCAGCAGGTGATGATTGATAATCCAAGGGTTACGCCAGCCAGTGTGACTCAACCAATTCCGATACCTGAAGCTTCTTCAGTCCCTGATGGGTTGAAGAGTTAATGCGAATTATCAGAAAGAGTGATTATAGTATAATTGATCATCTGAGCCATACTCCTTCTAAGATGTTTATCTTGTCTCTGCTGATTTATTCAGAACCTCACAGAAATGCTTTGATAAAGTTATTAAAGAATGCGTTCGTGCCACATGAGATAACAGTCAATCATTTTGAGAATGTTTGTGCTAACATATATGCTGGGAATGGTTTGGGCTTCACAGATTTTGATCTTCCTCCAGAGGGGCGAGACCATAACAAAGTGTTGCATATTTCAATGGAGTGCAGGGGCACTACTCTATCCCGGGTTTTGGTGGATACAGGATCGTCTTTGAATGTATTGCCCAAGTCAGCATTGATGAAGATTGATTATTCTGGACTAGAGCTGCGCCCTAGTGATTTGATGGTGAAGGCATTTGATGGGTCTCGAAGGTCAGTGTTTGGGGAGGTGGAGTTACCAATCAAGGTTGGTCCTCGCACCTTTACGGCTACATTTTTTGTGATGGATATACACCCAACGTATTGTTGTTTGTTGGGGCGGTCGTGGATTCATAGAGCAGGGGCAGTCACTTCTACTCTTCATCATAAACTCAAGTATCCCGCGGAGGGAAAGGTGATAACCGTGTGCGGCGAGGAAGAGTACATCGTGAGTCATTTGACACCATTCCGCTTCGTTGAAGTTGAAGGCGAGATACATGAGACTCCATTTCAAGCGTTTGAGACCGTTCATGCTGTTAATTTTCCTCTTCTAGAGAAGAAAAGGAAGCCCGAAACTGTTATGTCATCTCTCAAGGATGTGAGAGCTGTGGTGGAAAATGGCAACCCTGGAGGTTGGGGTCAAGTGTTGGACGTTACCCCAAAATTTAATAAATTTGGTCTTGGTTTTAGCCCAGGTCAGCAGAGTACAACTCCCAGAGCATCTAGTTTATCTACTCCTGTGAAGTTTTCCCGTCCTTGTGCTACTCAAGAAGGACACATCAATGCAGTTGGTGACGATAGGGCTGATGGCTACAATGTCGAAGATTGGATTCGTCCGAGAATTTTAGGCCAGACACTCAACAATTGGACTTCTGTGGATGTTATCCAAGTTTCAAGCACTGAGGAGTAATTTTCTTGTTTTCTTTTATTATCATATCATAATTCCTACGCTCTGTCCAAGGCGTAGTGGATCATTTGTGTAGGGCCACCATGTTTATTTTCAAAAGTTTATCATGAAATAAAGGACGTTTTTGCATTTAAAACATTGCTCCATTATCTTTTTTTGTTATTTTTTATTTTGAATGGCAATGTTTCTCTTTTCACACACTATCACTAAAAAATGCCAAAATGTCATTCATGCAGATGCACTTCCACCACCAGTTATATTGATAACGACTCTGCTATGGCTCATTATGACTTTGATACTCCTATTTATCAAGCTGAAGAAGAAGCATATAAGGATTGTGATCTTCCTGAGGAATTAGCAAGATTGTTAAAACAAGAGGATAAAGTTATCTAGCCGAATCAGGATTCAATTGAGGTGGTGAATATTGGCACAAAAGAGGTATGAAGAGAAGTCAAGATAGGGGCAGATCTCGAAGAAAGTATAAAAGTCAGATTGATTGAGCTACTCCGTGAGTATTCTGATATCTTCGCTTGGTATTACGGGGATATGCCTGGGTTAGATACAGACATAGTGGTGCATCAGTTACCTCTCAAAGAAGGTTGTTCCCCTATCAAGCAAAAGCTCCAAAGAACTCATCCTGAGATGTCCAAGAAGATCAAGGAGGAGGTCCAGAAGCAGTTGGACGCGAATTTCTTAAAGGTCATCAACTATCCGCCATGGATTGCAAATATTGTGCATGTGCCCAAGAAGGATGGTAAGGTCAGGATGTGCGTGGATTATAGGGATTTGAACAGGGCTAGCCCTAAAGATGATTTCCCTCTTCCACATATTGATGTGTTGGTCGATAATACTTCTCATTCCAAAGTGTTTTCGTTCATGGATGGTTTTTCGGGTTACAATCAAATTAAGATGGCTCTGGAGGATATGGAGAAGACAACATTTATCACGCCTTGGGGAACTTTCTGTTATAAAGTGATGCCGTTTGGTTTGAAAAATGTCGGGGCAACATATCAGCGCGCCATGGTCACTCTCTTTCATGATTTGATTCACAAAGAGATTGAGGTTTATGTGGACGATATGATTGCTAAGTCTAACACGGAAGATGAACATCTCGTTCATCTGGAAAAATTATTCGGGAGACTGAGGTAGTTCTTGCTAATGTTGAATCCGAATAAGTGCACCTTTGGGGTGAGATCCGCAAAGCTGTTGGGTTTTATTGTAAGTGAAAAAGGTATCGAGGTGGACCCAACCAAGGTAAAAGAGATACAGGAAATTCCTGAACCAAGGACAGAGAAGGAAGTACGTGGTTTCTTGGGAAGGTTAAACTAAATTTCTAGTTTATTTCTCATCTCACAGCCACCTGTGAACCTTTGTTCAAGTTGTTGAAGAAAAGTCACACAGTGAAATGGAATGAGGATTGTCAGAAGGCCTTTAACAAAATAAAGGAGTATTTGCAGGAACCTTCGATACTCATGCTGCCAGTGGAAGGAAGGCCACTAATCATGAATCTAATTGGGTTGGAGAGCTCAATGGGTTGTGTCCTCGGTCAGCACGACGAGACAGGGAAGAAAGAGCAGGCTATTTACTACTTGAGTAAGAAGTTTACGGAATGCGAGTCAAGGTACTCATTGCTGGAAAAGACTTGCTGTGCGCTTGCCTGGGCCGCCAAACGTTTGAGGCAATACATGTTAACTCACACCACCTACTTGATATCCAAAATGGACCCAATCAAGTACATTTTTAGAAGCCAGCTCTTACAGGAAGGGTAGCCCGTTGGCAGATGATACTCACCGAATATGATATCCAATACACTACTCAAAAAGCAACTAAAGGTAGTGTATTGGCCGACCATCTTGCTCATCAGCCCGTGAACAATTATGAACTGATGAAGTTTGATTTTCCAGATGAGGGAATTGTGTATATTCGGGATTGTAATATGCCAGACCCAGACGAAGGACCCGAGCCGGGATCACGTTGGACGCTTGTTTTTGATGGTGCTACCAATGCCATGGGCAACAGTGTCGGAGCTATTATCACTTCCCCTGAGGGCTACCACATTCTTTTCACGGCTCGTATTTGTTTCGATTGCACTAACAACATGGCCGAATATGATGCTTGCGTTTATGGCATTGAAGCGGCGATCGACCCGCGCATCAAATTTTTGAAAGTTTACGGGGATTCCAATCTTGTTATCAGCCAAATTAATGGAGATAGGGAGACTCGCCATCAGAACCTAATTCCCTATCGTGGGCATGTTATGAAGCTGATTCCGTACTTCGAAGAGATCACGTTTGAGCATATTCCAAGAGAAGAAAACAATCTAGTTGATGCACTGGCAACTTTGTCCTCCATGTTCAAGATTAAGTGGGCTAATGAGGCACCTTCCATTACCATTAGAAGTTTGAGTGAGCCAACTTTCTGTTTTGAGGCTAGTTTGGAATCAGATGGTAATCCTTGGTTTTATGATGTTAAACGATATCTTGAAACACAAGAGTATCCTGAAGAGGCATCCGTTACAGATAAGAAGTTCTTGAGAAGATTTTCAGCCAAGTTCTTTCTCAGTGGTGGTGTGTTGTATAGAAGGCATCATGACGGTTTACTGCTCAGATGTGTTGACAAGAAAGAAGCAGCTAGAATCATTGAGGATATACATGAAGGTGATTTCGAGACTCACTCCAGTGGGCACACCATGGCTAAAAAGATTTTGCGAGCAGGTTATTATTGGTCCACCATGGAGACTAACTGTTACAATCATGCACGGGTTTGCCAGAAATGTCAAGTCTATGCTGATAAAGTGCATGTGCCGCCGGTGCCTTTGAATGTCTTGACTTCCCCTTGGCCATTTGCGACGTGGGGAATTGATATCATCGGCAAAATTGAACCGACTGCGTCCAACGGGAACCGTTTCATTCTAGTTGCCATCGATTATTTTACAAAATGGGTCGAAGCTGCATCCTATGCCAATGTCACCAAGAAGGTGGTAACTCGATTCATTAAGCACAATATTATCTATCGCTACAGAGTGCCTGAAAAGATCATTACCGATAATGGGTCTAATTTTAACAACAAAATGATGAAGGAGCTTTGTGAGTCCTTCAAAATCAAGCATCACAACTCTTCCCCATACCGACCAAAGATGAACGGCATTGTCGAAGGGGCCAATAAGAATATCATGAAGATTATGCAGAAGATGGTAGTAACCTATAAATATTGGCATGAGATGCTGCCTTTCACTTTGCATGGTTATCGCACCACTGTGCGTACTTCGACTGGGGCAACCCTATTTTCATTGGTTTACGACATGGAAGCAGTATTGCCGATAGAATTCGAGATTCCTTCTCTTAGGATCATGAGGGATGTTGAGCTGGATGAAAGTGAATGGGTACAGAATCGGCTGGATCAGTTGGAACTTATTGACGAGAAGAGGTTGACGGCTGTATGTCATGGTCAGGTATATCAGCAAAGGATGAGGAAAGCTTTTGATAAGAGGGTACGACCTCAGTGTTACAAGCTAGGTGACCTTGTGCTAAAAAGGATAATTCTCCCCCAGGGAGATCCCAGGGGAAAGTGGGCTCCGACTTATGAAAGTCCTTTCATGGTCAGAAAAGTTTTCTCTAGAGGAGCGATGATACTCACAACTATGGATAGAGAGTACTTCCCTCTCCCTGTGAATGATGACGAAGTTAAAAAATACTTTGCATAAAAAAAACCCACTAAACTGAAAACCCGAAAGGGCGGTTTAGGCAAAAAGAGGGTGTCCCGGTGAATCGAAAACCCGAAAGGATGATTCAAGCAAAAGTTAGGGACTTAAAGCAAATGACTACACTCAGCAAGAAATCCTTTGTTTCTTTCCTTCATTTCGTCACTTGACATAAGCTCGAAGCTAATCCAAGAATGATCTGTCTGAAAGCAGGAAGATGAAAGCGTAAGAGTCATAAGAGTCATATCAGAGTCGGGACTTGATGGATATTCACATTCACATTGCCATTTGTAAACACTTGTTTGCTTTGATTTTGTATTTACTTGCTTCCAAATGTAAATGCCTTTTTCACAGGCTGATTTCTCAAAATCAATAGAGTATCTTTTTTCAGGTATACGTATACGTTTCTTTTCTCCCTTTCTACTATTTTTTGTTTGCAAAAACGTCCAATATTTTGATAAGCATGTGTATAAAACTTCGTGGACCTTACACGGAAATGGTAATCTAAGTCATGGTTAGTTGATCGCTTGAAATACGGATAACAAACACAACTACTATTGTGCAAGGTGCATGTTTGTTTCTCTGTTTGATAGGATTCTCATTCACTTTTCTGGCGGATGCCTTGCCATTTTGTTTCACAGCTCCGTGCTGTTGGTAAAGGTCATGGGTAATAATATCAAGATTACGGCAGGTCGGCAAGATCGGAAAACCTAGTTGGAGATATTTCTTCCCCATAATGGCTTTTATTACGTTTCTTTGCCGCACTTTCATGTGTCATCTTGATTGATTGTTTTAGCATTGTCTGCATATAGGATTTTGTTTATAGCTGAATGTCAGTTTTGATGCGTTGAATATTTTTGCCTTGAAAACAAAATTGTTTCATTCTACTTAATCCATCTAGTATCACTCCTTAATTGATTTTTCGGGCATTCTGATACCAACTGTGCCAATTCTTTTGCTTAGCCAAGAGTTTGGAGGAAGGAGTTTAGCTAAAAACGATGACTGTAATGGTATGCTTTTGAGTAGAACCCCGTTGATGATGTACATGCATTGTTTCAATCCCGAAACACCAGAGATATAATGGAGTTAGACCCTCGTTAACCCCTTTGAGCCTTCGAAGTAGGAGTTTTCTTTTTCATTAAAAAAAACCTTATTTTTTAAACCAGGGGCAGGGTAGATGTTCAGTTAATTTGACCAAGCATTCAAATTTCAGAAGGAATGTCCCATCTGAGGATCACCATATTTTATCTTTCGCATCATGAGATCAGGAAAAATGTTTAAACCACGATGGTCATTTCCTCACAAGGTCCTGAGGTCGAGATCGAATCGATACAATAATGGTTATCCCTCGCCGACCAAGGAATGAGGCATTTTTTTCTTCAAAACTGAGAGAAAGAAAGAAAAAGTTCAAAGATCTAAAGTCACATTGACTTGTTCAAAGTGGAAAATATGAATAAGAAAGAAACAAAAAGCCCCGCTAAGTCGAAACTTGAAGACTAGTCGCTTAGGCAAAAATTAGGGCATCCCGCTGGACTCCCAAAATTAAAATTCAAAAGATTTTGTCCAGGAAAAAGTTAGGGAAAAGAGAGCCTAAAAGGCCAAATAAAAAAAGAGGGATTATTCAATAAAATTTTCATCAAAAGAAGAGGAACAATAATATCAAAAACAAAAGTAGCAAAAGTTAAGTGACAATCATGTGAAGAATTTGTCGTGATCACTCTACCATTATAAATCCTTTTGAAAGATGAATGCTTGTGATAAGTCAGCTGAACTTAGGACAGGAGAATATCACGAAGGGGGTGGGCATCAAATAACTTGAGCCTTGAGAAACTTTTTTCTAAAAAAACCTCGAACCAGACCACGTTACAACCTCTAAAAGTCCTAACTGAAACAAGGGTTTAGCTCGAAACCATACTACAACAGGATAATGTTTCCTAAACTCCCAAATATGTGTTGCATATTCATGTTGGTATCTTATCACCCGCATCTTGACTCGTTTTTCTCTAAAAAACGGGGGGGAGGGAAGAAAAGTTTTGAAATTTTTGCACTCTAGCCAGTGATTCATTCACAACAGAGATGCGACACTTTGTTAAGGTTTTTCAACTTTAAGGCCTAAATAATCATCGCATCAGATCTGTCATTCCTAAAATAAACATCTTTCTGCATGCAAAACATTTGTTTGACATAAAAAAAAGAGTTTACACATTGAACACCTGTAAAGAGCTTAATGATTGTCAGGAAGGGAATATTTGGTTTTCTTCTGTTAGACAGAACCCATGTATGAATAGGAATTTACCTATCCCCAGTGAAGTTTCGTTTCCGCAACAAAGTTTTGTTGCCCCAGGAATCTTCTTTTAAAAGGCTTCATTCTGAGACTCCGGATTTGAGGATGTCGCATATCCCCGACGGAGTTGCCAACAGAGATCCCTCGCCATGACCTCTCATTTCCCAGCCAATCTGTTGACTGGGGCATCCTTATGTTAAGATCTTTCCTTATCCCTAGTAAGGTCGATACTATGTGACTATCTGCATGATCCGTCCATTGGTTGCATTCCAAAAGAAATCTCTCTCCAACAAAAATCTTCGACAGAGTTCTGTCTCCCTGGTGAAGTCTATTTCCTCAGCAAAGCTTTGTTCACCCAACAAAGGTTTTCACCTCTCACGTTGGGTTTGTTGTCTTGGTGTCATCCTCAACACGGCCACGCGCTGTCTTTTCCAGAGATTACAGTCTTTCCCTGATCTTCTCCCTCACTGTCTAATCTTCGGATGGCGTCCCTCTCCAGAAGCTACAGTGTCGATCTGATCTTCTCTAGGAGTTTGGAATTTATTTTTGCAGCTCCTCTCAATGTTTGTGGCCCATTTCTACTGGTTGCTCGATTGTTATTCCCCGTAAAGCTTCATCTCTTTGAGGTTCCCTCTCTAGCGGTTCCCCATATTTTCTCCTCTCATTTGGATTTTTCAATTAATTTTTTCAGGTCATGTCAGATTCTGACTTCTTGGTTATTGGCTTCTCAATTGACCATTCCCCAGTGGAACTTTTAAACATGCATCATTATATTGCATCTACCAAAATGCGTAGCATTTCCATTATATGGAGCATTGTGCTATATAAAAAGAATTCAAACATGCATCGGAACATAAGCCATTTTTTTCTGTTTCTGTTGTCCCCAGTGAATTTGCTAATACTTCGGATTAAATCCCCGGCGAGGTCTTCGTCCTCATTATCTCATTTTCCTCCCTGTACCGATATCTTTTTTATGTCAATCATTTGTTTGTCTGAGTGTCTACTCTTGACTATAGTTCAGTTTCTCCCTGGTGCGGTCTTCTCGGTTTTAGTCTTCACTACTCTCTCGGGTTCATTCCAATGTCTATTGATGCACCTTTCGAATACTAGTTTCGTCCTGATGTTCGCTTTCAGTAGGTCTTTAGGTGTACGCCCTAATCTCCTTGTTTTGGGTTGAGCTTAGAGTTTCGTCTCCTCACCTTGCGCATGAAATCCAGTTTTGTCCTGGTGCTCATCTAGTTTAGTTTCTCCTAACTAGTTATTGAGTCGAGTTTCGTCTCATTTTTGCTTTCATACCTTGGACCCTTTGACGGTGTTCGTTTACCGAGTGCAGTGTTCGTACTGCGTCCCTGGTTTGAAATCAGTCTCTTTTGTTCCTTGGATTCTTCTATCAGTTTTCTTCACCGTTTATCCATCGATTTGAGACCAGCAGGTGCTCTGAGAAACATGCGCTCTCATCACTCTCGCTTTGGGTCGAGTTTCACCTCGTCACCTGTGCATGAAATCCAGTTTCGTCCTGGTGCTCATCTAGTTTAGTTTCGCCTAACTAGTTATTGGGTCGAGTTTCGTCTCATTTTTGCTTTCATACGTTGGACCCTTTGACGGTGTTCGTTTACCGAGTGCAGTGTTCGTACTGCGTCCCTGGTTTGAAACTTGTCTCTTTTGTTCCTTGGATTCTCCTATCAGTTTTCGTCACTGTTTATCCATTGATCTGAGACCAACAGGTGCTCTGAGAAACATGCACTCTCATCATTTTGCTATGGGTCGAGTTTCGCCTTGTTACCCGTGCATGAAATCCAGTTTCTTCCTGGTACTCATCTAGTCTAGTTTAGTTTCGCCTTATAGACCATTTCATAATTGTCAGATCAGTGACATAGAACACTTGTTTAGCTTGAGAGGCTAGAATAAAAGGCTCATCTTTGTACCCCATCCTATTAAGATCCACTTGCAAAAATATTAACTTATCCATTCGTATGCCATTATTATTTTCAACCCACTTGCAACCAAATATAGGAATCTGAAACTTCTCATAATCAAACACCCAAATGCGCTCGATAACTCCAAAATATGATAGATTTGCAAATTTAGGGTTTAAGTCCTTCACACTTGATATGTGCATTGCTTTAGCTACCAAGGTGACACCACTATTTTGCATAGTAATTTTATCATATTGTTCTTTGGTATAAAATGTGTATCCATTAATTGCATATACGCTATAAGAAAACACAACCAAACTTGGACCATATGCTAAACATCTCAACCTTTCGGTTATTGAAGCGGAATCTGAATGATACTTTGAATAAATATGTTCCTTAAACCATGGTATGAAACTTCAATTGTGCTCTCGTACTATCCAATTCTCATTTCTATTCAGATTTAAACCTCAGAGAACACCCTTGTGCATTTCAATATACGGCCCAACCTCAATCTCATTGTGCAGAACATACAAATGCACTTGATCCCGTTTGACCCTTGATACTGTCACAAATTTATTTCCAATTAACTTTTTACCTTCTTTTTTTTCAATAATATGAGATTTTGGGAGTCCAATTGATTGAACATTTGACAGATATTCAATACAAAACTCAATCTCTTCTTCAACAATGTATCGTTCGGTAATACAACCCTCTGGTTGACTTTGGTTTTTCACATACCCTTTTAATATTTTCATATAACGTTCAGCAGGGTACACCCATCTCATATAAGCTGGTCCACACAATTGTGTCTCTTTTACAAGATGAACAACTAGATGAACCGTTATGTCAAAAAATGAGGGAGGAAAATACATTTCAAGATCACACAAATTAATAAATATTTCTTTTTGCAATGTTGGTAAGATCGCATGATCTATCACCTTACTGCAAATTGACCTGAAGAAAAAACACAGTTTAGTTATTGCACTTCTTATTTTTCCTAGCAGAATAGAACATATACCTATTGGTAGAAAATGTTCCATTATAACATGGAAATCATGTGTCTTTAAACTCTTTAACTTGAGGTCTTTCATAGACACAAGTCTTCTAATATCTGATGAGTAGCCTTCTGGAACTTTAACTTCACTCAGAAATTTACATAATATTTTTTTCTCCTTTCTAGATAGAGTATAAACAGCAGGTGGTAGATATGTTCGTCTTCCTTTCTTCACGGGTCCCAATTCAGTTCTCATTCCCATGTTTACCATGTCCTCCCTTACGTTAAGGTCATCCTTAGACTTTCCTTGTATATTGAGTAACATACCAATAACATTGTCAAATACATTTTTTTCAATATGCATAACATCGAGAAAATGTCTTACATACAATGACTTCCAATATGGCAGTTCAAAAAAATTGACCTCTTCTTCCATCCACTCTTGACAAGTGTATGTGCAAAAGGCTTGCCAAACTGAGTACTCACATCTTTCACCTTTTCAAAACTTTGATCACCTGCGAATATAGGTGGAGCTCTACGTTGTTATGCCTTTCCATTGAATGCTTTTCTCCAACCACAGTAGTGATGATTAGAATTTAAGAATCTATGATGGCCGAGAAAGACATTCTTCTGACAAAGGTCCAGGCGTGTCGTATCGGTTTCATCTTCACAAACAGGACACACTTTTTGACCTTTAATGCTGTACCCTGATAGATTTCCGTATGCTGGAAAATCATTAATTGTTCCAAACAAAATCGCCCTCAAGTTGAAACTTTCTTTCCTATACCCATCATAAACCTTCACACCGTTCTCTAACAAAAACTCTAAATCTTCGATTAAGGGTGTCAAGTATACATCTATGTCTCCCTGGTTGTTTAGGCCCAGAAATTAACATAGATAACATCATGTACTTACGCTTCATACATAGCCACGAAGGTAGGTTATAAATCATAATAATTACAGACCATGTTTTATGCGAGATACTTTGAATACCGTGTGCGTTCATTCCATCAGTAGACAATGCCAAGCGAAGGTTTCTTGCTTCTTTTCCAAATTCAGGATACTCATTATCAATTTTCATCCACTGCGGTGAATCTACCGGATTTCGAAGCTTTCCATCAATAATTCTTTCATCTGCATGTCAAGTCAGTTGTCTTGAATCGATTTCACTATGATACATGCGTCTAAATCTCGGAATTACAGGAAAATACCATAAGACTTTTGTTGGAGACAACTTTTTCTTATATCGAGAGACACCACATTTAGGTCACTCATTTAACGATGCATACTCGTTTCGAAACAAAACGCAATCGTTTGGACAGACATCTATCTTATCATAGCTCATGCCGATAGAGCACAACATCTTTTTGGCCTCATATGTTCGATTGGGAAGAAGATTATCCTCTGGTAGCGTATCTTTCATAAGGGCTAATAACTATGTGAAACTTTTATCCGACCATCCATTGTCCGCCTTTAAGTTGTACAACTTTAATACCGCAGACAATCTTGTGAATTTTGTACAACCATTATACAACGGTTTCTTGGCATCGCTTACCAACCTCTCAAAAATTTTGGGACAATCCTTAAGATCTTCTTCAAGTGCTTCTGCAATCTCTTCAACTCGATCATAATCGTATGTATCTGTGCCATTGTCGTTTGAAGCATATGTCGTATTATCCCCTGATTCAAAATTCCCGTTACTTTTCTCACCATGCAAACTCAAACATGTATAACTTCTATCAATTCCATGCCTCTTTAAATGTGATGCCAATTGAACCGCGTCAACCCGACTCCCATAACAACAACTCAAGAAAGGACATGTCATTCGCCTTGGGTCTTTGGCATGTGCCACATCAAACTTAATGAAATCTGATACCCCATTCTTGTACTCTTTCGTCAATCGACTCAAATACGTCCATTTCTTATCCATGGTATTACTAATTAATCTAAGCAAAAACAAAATATAAAAAATTTACCTGTAGGGAAACGATCCGAATTTCACACTTTGATCACAACGAACCCCTATATATAGCAAATTCAGTAAGTTAGTTCCCAATCATTGCAAGCAATGCTCATCCATCATAGAAGTTCATTCAAATGGTTTTACTAATTAAGCTAAACAAAAACGTTAATTATTCACGCAACTATAGCAAAAGAAAAACTAATTACCTGTAGAGAAGTAATCAACTTCTGGACCCACACAATGTAATATTCGTGTAAACGATCAGACTTTCACTCTGCACCTGTAAAACAATCATACTATCAATATCAATCCAACTTTTCACTTTTCAATGTCTCTTCAACATGATTTTAATTTACTTATTAAAAAAAACAACAAAATTTTAGTTTATTCTTAAAATACTCCATTTATTAATAGTATAGTGATAATATCATATCTCTCATTAGTTCTTAGTAATGACTAAACTACTTTTTTGTACATCAAAAGTAATGAATATATTTGCTATGAAAGAGTATGTTACTTCATTTTAGTCCAAAGTAGTTTTTCCTTCTAAGAATAACTTTCTTAACCAAGAATTTTTCAACAAACAATCCCTTGAGAATCTCATACTTTGTAAACGCCTCTACCACCTAATCACACAATTATTATACAATTGCGACAGAAAAAAACTCCTTGAGTTGAATATGATTTATTGACTTTCCACTGTATTATTCGGTTTTGTTTAGCAGTTTAATACGTGTTATGTAGCCTTTTATTATTTGTTAGTTTACTAGTGAAAACCAATTATTTTGACCTGGGAACCATGCTGATAACACACTATTGATCTAGAAACATGGAAACAGTCTGATCACACACTATTGATCTAGAAACAGGGAACCAGCCTCTCATTACCACTTGGGCATTATCTTGCGGAGCTCATAATATTTGTTCAAAAGCCTATACCATATATTAAAGCTAGCAAGGGAGAGAAAAAAATAGGTAATGGTCAATGCAACACTTCATACCAACTATGAAAATTCCTAAAATTACTTACATATTGAAATGAACATTAAGTAACTAATGCTTATAGACTAAATTGTAAAATCTAAAGGTAATTTGTGAGCAAATTAATCAAGTTATAACAATTTTTTGTAAGAAACTACACAAATACCTGTCAATATATTTACATGTTCCATACAATTATCCCGATGAGTCACTATACTTAGAAAAGGGGTGAATGATGAACCTATCCAACCACTACGTGACATCAAATATTTCCTGATCAAACAGAATTGATGCCCGACAAGGCATTTGTTTATATAAGTCAATTTGAAATTTCTACACAACTTTATATTACAATGGAACTCCCTTATTAATATTCACCTAATTCTATGCAGTAGCACAAATAAAATCTAATAATAATATTTGAATCTAAAATTATCACATTACCATTGTAGCAACTTCTTTGTCAAATCATTAAACCACTAATGAACTTATCACTCAAACCTTATGAGGCATAAGATGGTCTTCCAAATATCGATGTCCAAGATAAAATTAAGTTATGAATGAAAAATTAAGTTATGAAATGTGAATGCATTCTCAGCAATATACAGAGAGTAATTAATAACATGTAAGACATAAAACAAGGACTCAGTAATGTAATCTCACCATACATTTTCAAGCTTTTTAAAAGAAACAATGTACAACAATAACAATAACAATAAGAACAACATCAATAATAAGAACAATGTTACAACAGCAAGAATGACGTACCTGAACTACGATGGTCTACGACAAGAAACGATCAGAGATGAAACGATTAGGAACAGTCGGAGAAGAAACGGTCGGAGAAGAAACGATTAGGAACGGTTGAAGAAGAAACGGTCGAAGAAGAAGACAACAATTAGAAATGAATGAATAGGGTTCTGAAAGTTTTATATTTTAATTTTATAATTTGACCTAAGACAACACTTTTTAAAAGCACTTTCTATCATACAAGATCTAACAGCGCTTTCACGAGAAAGCGCTTTCTTAAGTGGGGAAATTTTATATTTTAATTTTATAATTTGACCTAAGCCAGCTCTTTTTAAAAGCGCTTTCTATCATACAAGATCTAGAAGCGCTTTCACGAGAAAGGGCTTTCTTAAGTGGGGCGAATTTAAGGCCTTTAGCAGCGCTTTTTAAAAGCGCTCTCTAATGGATGTCTGTAGCAACACTTTTTTTTAGCGAATTTTTTAAAAGACCTACAACAGAGTTTTCTCAATAAAGTGCTTTCTAAGGTAGGGAATTTAGCAACGCTTTTAAAAAGCCCTTTCTAAAGGCTGTCTGTAGCAGCGCTTTTTTTTAGGGAATTTTTTAAAAGACCTACATCAAGGTTTTCTCATTAAAGCGCTGTCTTTTTGGTGATGCCAAAAGTCAATTTTGGCGTAGTGTATAATTGGCTTTGGTGTAGACTGAAGTTCGTTGATACTCGATACTACACTCATTGAGATCAGACTCTCGGGATATTTCGGTTGCAAGTCAGATGTTGTGCTGAAATAATTCCTGAGAGAAAGATCGGTGATATTGAGACTCCTAGAACCCGGTTACTCATTTTAGGATAGGTTGAGCCAACTAAAACTCAAGAGGGTATTTACTTACGAACTCCATACAAGCTTGAACCTAAGGCCTTGTATGTTTTGTTTATGTATGCTTAATTGTTCGAACACGACATCATAAAATCATGACATCACAATATCATGATATCATACCATATCATTTTTACTAACCATTTCAAGGACCAAGGGATTTATCTTTATTCTTTGTTATGGGTTATGGTTTCCGCTCACAGAAACACTATCCGAGTCAACTTTGTAAGGGTACCTTCTCATCTTAAGGAGTTAGTCTCAAGGGTTCCCGAAAGTTCTCAATTCATCCAAAGGCATGGTCGACTACTCAGTCTGTTTACTTCAAGTTTTGAAGAAGACATGATGAGTGTTCCATTCCAGTTCTTTGACCATGCACATCACTATTTCACCTTTCCAGATTATTAGTTGGTACCCACAATTAAAGAGTTCTCTAAACTACTAGGAGTACTTGTTCTTGATTGGACACCCTTCACCGGTTTAGAGGAAGCTCCAAAACCAGAAGATATTGCAGCAACCTTACATCTGAAGAGGTTTGACATTGTATTTAATTGGGAAACAAGAAGTGGAGTCAAGGGCTTTCTTGATAAATATCTGATAGAGAAGGCTCAATTTTTTATGGATACTATGAGTTTTCCGAATTTTGAGGAGATCTTGCCTCTATTAATCTATGGATTAGTACTATTCCCTAATCCAGACCAACTCATACATGTGAACACCATCAAAATATTTCTGGCTCGTAATCTTGTGCCTACCTTGCTTGGAGATATTTCGCATTCTCTTCAGACTCGTACTAGGAAGAGGCAAGGAACTCTCATGTGTTGTATACCTCTGTTATCCAGGTGGTTTATTTCGCACCTCCCCCGCTTGATAATGAATAATTAACAAGGTTTGAGGTGGTCTCAAAGAATAATGTCACTCTCTCATACAGACATCTATTGGTATTCCCGATCTCACGAGGATATCACTATTATTGACCGCTGTGGGGAATTCTCAAATGTTCCACTCCTTGGAATTATGGGAGGTATTACTTACAACCCTTCTCTAGATCTACGTCAATTTGTTTATGCTCGAAGAGAAGATCCTCATGACACGCTTATCCAGGGTATCATATTCGATTACGAGAATGATTCTCAAGGTTATCGTCAAAGGTTTATACATGCTTGGGGCATAGTGAACAAGATTGATACCAGGACTTTAAGACATAAGAATTCCATCCATCTGGATCCCTATCTCAAATGGGTACGAGCTCGTGCTCAAAACCTTACAATGCCATATCCTGCTATCCTACCAGTAATCATGGAGTCTGTTGTTGAAGGAGACATTTCTCACGCCGTCCTTCATCCAGATATGCCTACTGACCTTGAAGAATTACAGAAGTCCTGGATTCAACTCAAGGAAGAACGGGAAACATTTGAGACTCAATTCTATGCAAGTAAGCAGAAAGTGTTGGAGTTCACGAAGCAAATTCACAAGGAGTAGAGTCTTAACGCATATATATGTTGCACCCCAAAATTTACCCTCTTGATTTAGGCTTATGTTTCATCTTGATTATCATATTGCATTGCATTCATACATTGTGATGGGATCAATACTTTGGTTGCCAAGTCTTCCTCTAGATTTGAAGGTTAATTGCATTGACAAGTTGCTCAAGATTGAACCTTATTATCTAAACCTTTGGATCTATTCAATCTCAAAAGTTATTGCACATATCAAGATATTTTATCCATCTCTTTGGATCATCAGAGGATTGAAGTTTGTGTTTGATTATAAGAAGAATCACTCTTTTGATTCACCAGTCAAATTAGGGTTTTTCTTGATCTAGGCTAGTGATCAATGTACAAGTCTTGATTTGGAAGCTACAACATATCATTAGTATTTGGAAAGTCTTTGTACACGAAATTGGTCAGGATGCCCAGAGGATTTGAAGTTTTGAAGATGATTCATCAGCCTCCTAAGGTGTTAACAAGAATTAGGGTTTGGAATTTCATCAAGATTTCTTGAGAATTTTGAAGTGAAACTTTGTACACGGCCTCTATATATTTGGAAGATCATATGTTTGAAGTCTTGATCATCAATTTTGAAGGTAAGTGGATCAATTTATTCAAAGGGGAAAATGGTCATTTTGGTCAAAATCAGGAGTTGACCAAGTTGGACTTTTGGTCAACCATCAATTTAAGCATCTTCTTTTCATATTCCATACCTAAATTCATCTTTGAATCATGAGAAATGGTGAATTTAAGTGTAACTTGTTCAAGAAGTAACTTAAAAATTAAAAATATTTTAAGTGTCAAACACTTGGCATGCCATTTTGTGGAATCAATTTCTTGTGACTTAAGCCTCAACTTGAAAAATTAAAAAGAGCATTTCATTGTTTTCCATGAGAGCTTCTCTTTGAGCTTTGAATCTTTCAATTTGGCCAAGGATTGAGTGAGTTATGGTGCTTCAAAGTTGGTATCTCAAAGCTGACTTCATGCACACCATGCAAGCCAGACGCGCGCACGGACCAGGCAGGCCAAATCACATTTTTTCCTCAATTATTCAACATCATTTCTCCATCAAGTCAGCATCAATTTGAAAAATTCAAGGCCCTATGATGCTCTATATTACGAGAGCTCTTGAAAGGCCCCTCAAGCATCCAAAACGCACGAAGGAATTTCAAGTGGCCTAAGCATAAAGTCAGCTAGCCAGATTATTGGAAAACCATGTCCATGTTGCAGATTTTTGCACAAATCCAGTTTTGATTGATGTCAACATAGCCAGCTCACCAAATGCACATTCTTTGCTCAAAACTCCACTCAACATGACATCACCAAAACGACTTCTAGGTTGGATATAACAGAAGCAAAATGCATCACGATGATCACTCTCTTCATTTTTCTATTTTTTTGCAATTCTGATTCTAACGGTCTTGAGATCTTCAAAGACCTTTTTACCCTCAATAGTCACTCTATATAAGGCATATGTCATTATCTTTCAAGGGACATATTCATTCTCTCAAAAGATCATAGGCCGCTATCTCTCTCTCTCTCAAAATTTTCTGCTTCGAAGCTTCTTTATTCTCCATTCCAGAGCTTGATCATGACCATTTTCAATTCATTGGAGCATTAGAAGCAAGGGACAAGGGTTTTCACTTTGTTTCAGAGGCCATAGTTGAGTTTATTTCTCAACTCGAAAGGTATTTTCAGATCTTGATTCTTCATAATTTTGCTTGTTTCATGTGATTTAAAGCTTGTGATCATGTTCATAGTTGGCCAGATCTTACATCTGATGTATAAACTTGTTTGATTTTGAAGCATATGCGATTTGATGAACTTCTAGTTTTTCATGATTTAATGATTTTCTCAATTTTCTTGCTCTGATTTCTACTTCTATGATCGATCATTTTGAATTTTTTAAAAAGCATGATGTAGGTGGTAGTTTGAACTTTGATTTATGCTTCGAATAACTTATTTTGGTGGAGAAATGAGGTAGAAAATATTGAGTAGAACATATGAGCTTGAAACTGAAAAAACGCGCGTTAGGGCTTGTCTTGAGGAAGAAGATGATGGCGTGGCTGGATCTGATTGGTCCATGTGATTTTTAATTCAATTTTTCATATTTTTGTTTTTAATTGATTTCTTTTGATTTTATTTTGTGATCAAAACATTTTCAAAAATCATGAAAAAATTACCATACGCTAACAATAATTTCTAGTATTTGTCATAATTTTTTTTGGAATTTTTTAAAAATGTTTTGATTGGTTTAAAATTCCATAAGTATCAAACAATTGTTTATTTAAAGATTATTTTTATTTTAATAATTCTTTTGATCTAAAAATTCCACTTAAAATGTTTTGAACTCTTGAAATTATTTAGAGTTTGATTCTGAAATTTGTTTAGCATTTTTTCTATTTTTGATTAGAAATTTAATTTGAGAAGTTTATTTGAAATATTTGTTTCATAATTTTTGTTTTAATACTTCCTTTAATTCAAAAATCCTCAAAAAAATCATGTAAGTTTGTTTTTAATCATAGTGCTTGAATATAATTTTGTTTTGACCTTTTTGTCACTTTTGGCTAGGGTTTACATTTTTTTTCCTTTAAATAATAGTTTAATTGTTTAATTGTTTGTTTAATTTTTATTTTAATATTTATTTTAATCCAAAAATTCCACAAAAAAGCAGGGATGTGTTTGTTTAATTCTAATATTTGAATATAATTTTGGTTGGATATTTTGCTGATTTCTGATTAGGGTTTTATTTTGAGATGTTATTATTTGTTTAATTGATTAATTGTTTGAATTTGATTTTGCTTTTGACTTTTCCTTAATTCAAAAAATGTGAAAAAATATGAATTATGACATTTAGAGTTTCCTTGTGGTTTGCATGATCTTGGTTTGAATTGTTTGAATTTTGATCTTACCTAATTAATATTTAAGATTAAAATTCAAACAATTAGGGTTTTGTAGCTTACATTGTAAGTTTCATTTTCAAAACCAATTTGCCTTAGGTTTCCATTGGAATTTGGATCTTGTTTAAGGTTCATTAATGTATTGAGGATCTGAAAACCATTTTTTCTTGAGTTATTTGACTTGGTTTGATATTTTTCCATGAATTATTTTGAAAACATGTCTAGTTTTGATAGTTTGGCCAACTAGTTTTGAACTTTGGGCCTCATTTGATCCCCTCCTCAACTATTCATGAACTTAAGATTTTATTTCTTACTTCTACACACTTCAAAGATGCTAATAAATTTTTGGCTTGAATTATTGAAATCCTTTTCTATTTTTGATGTATTTTTGAAGTGAAGGTACCCAATTAATGTTGCATATCTTGTTACAATTTGTTTGATGGCCAATGAACTTGAGTGAGGCCTATAATTGGGCACCTAATGATCATGTTGGTTCTGTTTATCAACATAAACTCAAGTCATTTCTTTTAGTGCCCCATGTGTGAATGATTGAACCTTTGATGCATTGTGTGGGATTCCACTTCTATTATGCTTGTGAGATGTGTTGAATTAATTGTGTATGATTGAATTGTGGTTGCTACTAACCTTTTATGGTCCTTGATTGTATTTTTCTCAAGCTCCCATAATCCTTGATTGACATTCAATTGTCAATTCAATATGGTGATAGAAAGGAGCAACATTCCTCTAACTTTTGACCAAATTGTGCATATGCCTATTTCTATCATATCTATTATTTTGATATTTTTCTATCATGTTTCCTCACTTCATTATGGTGTGATCATCCTTCCCTTATGTGAGTCATCATTCAATTTATGGCAATACTAACTTGGCTGTTGAATGTGCGATGTACTTTGAGAAAAGTTTTCCATTTTTTGGCTTGAGGCTACTGCGTTCCACTTTATTTGTGGAACACAACTTATTATATTGGCACTGCTTTTGTGCTTGGCATATTTGATAGTCTATGCAGGATATGTATATGTGATTATGAATGCCATACATTGCCCATGGGATCTGTTCATATATGAAAATCTCAATACTTACATCCTGATGGCGTAATTTTTGACTTGATTTATCTGCTGATGCCAGCTTGCTTGAAGTTCTTTGGGTTTATTTTATTCTTGCTCAGTTGTTACGAATAGTTATCTGTTTGGTATTGCACTATTTCCTTTCTTCTATTTTCATTTGGTATAGTTCTATGTTGCATGATGGGACCTCTGTTGCTGATATATGTCAGGAGGCCCTCTGTTTTTGTTTGATACATGTGTTGTGTTTGTTTCTTCATTTGTTGATCGATGAGTCCCTCAATCTAGAAATTGAGATCACGACTTCGCTCTCAGTGCATGTTCCCTATAGGATGTTTATTGTTTTCTTCTTTAATTGTTGATAGATGAGTCACTCAATTTAGAAATTGAGATCACGACCTCGCTCTCAGTGCATGTTCCCTATAGGATGTTTATTGTTTTCTTTCACTGTTAATCAATGAGTCACTCAATTTAGAGATTGAGATCACGACTTCGCTCTCATTGCCTGTTCCCTATAAGATAGTTTTATTAAGCTTCCTTTGGCATGTTGATTAAGGTAGGAATCCATGTATGCTAGCATAGGGTAGGAATTTCCTTTAGCCTCAACCTTAGGGTCAATCATTATATGATAACACTAGGGATAGTGCTAGGCTAGTTTCCCTTAGTTGTTTTTCCTTCCTTTGCATTTTGCATCTTAAAACAAAAACGGTTTTCTTGGCAAATCATAAAACACTTCTAATAAACTAAAACCCTTATTCAAGGTAAAAGATACAAACCAATCTTATTTGTTTGTGTGCCTTTTGGCATTGTTTTTAAACCTGGTACCAATGTTTCGCCATCACACATTTGTTTGAAGCCGATATTTCTCCATCTCACATGTTTACTATCCTACTTTGATTCTCAATATCATTGTTAGGTGTGATGTTTTTTCATCCGTTTTATCAATGTTTCGCCATCTTTTCCATGATACCTTGTTATCTTTTAGTCGATGTTTCGCCATCGCACATTTGTTAGAAGCCGATGTTTCGCCATCGCACATGTTTACTATCCTACTTTGATTCTCAATATCATTGTTAGGTGTGATGTTTTGTCATCCGTTTTATCGATGTTTCTCCATCTTTGTCATGATACCTTGTTATCTTTTAGCCGATGTTTCACCATTGCACATTTGTTTGAAGCTGATGTTTCGCCATCGCACATGTTTGTTATCCTACTTAGATTCTCAATATCATTGTTAGGTGAGATGTTTTGTCATCCGATTTATTGATGTTTCTCCATATTTGCCATGATACCTTGTTATCCTATAGCCAATTTTTCGCCATCGCACATTTGTTTGAAGCCGATGTTTCGCCATCGCACATGTTTGTTATCCTACTTGGACTCTCAATATCATTGTTAGGTGTGATGTTTTGTCATCCGATTTATTGATGTTTTGCCATCTTTGCCATGATACCTTGTTATTCTATAGTCGATGTTTCGCCATCGCACATTTGTTTGAAGCCGATGTTTCGCCACCGCACATGTTTATTATCCTACTTTGACTCTCAGTGTCATTGTTAGGTGTGATGTTTTATCATTTGATGTTTCGCCATCTTTGATATGTTACCTTGTTATTATTTAGCTGATGTTTTACCATCTAATTTGTTCGTTGTTTTATTTGATGTTTTTCCATCTTAACCTGTTTTTGTTGTCTTAACTAAAAAACACAAACCAACCAAAATATATGAGCCGAACTACGGCTGCTCTGATTCCTTAAAAGGGATACGTAGGCAAAGGGGTAGGGCCTAACCGAGCGTAACTTTTATTTTCCCTACATTGTTTTCTTTTGTTTCTTTCGCATGCCTTCCCTTTTTAGCTTTAAGTCATAGACATAGGATTTGACCACACCCATTAGATTAGACAACAAGAGTGGATACCGTAGAGTACTACGTGCGTGTGGGGTGCTAATACCTTCCCCTCGCGTAACAGACTCCCTTACCTGATCTCTCGGTCGAAAGACAGTGATTTCTCCCTTTCTAGGCTTTCTCGATGTTCACCTTTCCATTTCGGCGCGATAAAATACTTTCGGTGGCGACTTCATTGATGTTTCATTACATCCAGATGACAGGTTCGACCAGGCGGTTTCAATATCAACATAAAGAAGAGGCGTCTATGATAAGCTTATAACTTTAGGAGTTTTTATTTTTTCCCTTTGTAATCTCATGTATTCATATAAACTTATTAATAAAAATCTTTGTTTATGTTTCCTTTTGGTTAACAAATTTAAATCTCATAAGGTCTTTGAAAATAGTGCATATACATATTATGCATATCACTACATGACAGGTGTTTCACGACATGTTTCTTATCTTTTTGTTGTTTATTTCAGCAGAAAGAATAGCTTTTGAATAAAAAATTAAGGATCTCTAGGCTCAGAACCCTCATTTCCAACAAATGTTCCTGAGTCTAGCCAAGGGACAGGAATAACTAAAGGCCCTCATCACTAAAGAGAGGAAGTAGAAAATCAAGAAACCAGTTAGCGTCCTCAACATGGGTAGGAGACTCAAAGGCACGGTCAAGTGAGCTTTGGAGTTTGAAGGAGAAGATGATAAAAGTATGAAGGCTGACAACCAGGGTTCTGATGAAGAATAAGGGAATTTTTCAGATGAACAATATCCTCCGACTGACAACAAATACCAACAACTGGAAGATCGTCTCAATGCTATAGAGATCTAGAAATTTCCTGGGTTGGATTTCAAAGAGTTGGGTCTTATCTTGGGGGTTTATATCCCTCACAAGTTCAAGGACCCCTTCTTTTCCAAATACGACGGTGTGTCTTGTCCTAAGCTTCATTTAAGGTCTTATGTCTGAAAAATCCAACCACATACTACTGATAGGAAATTATGGGTGCATTTCTTTCAAGATAGTTTGTCGGGGACGCAATTAGAGTGGTTCTATCAGTTGGAAGGAACAAACATTCACACTTGGGAAGACTTGGTCGCTTCTTTTTACAAACAATATCAATATAATGCTGACCTTGCACCAACTCGAGTGCAATTACAAAACATGTCTATGGGCTCGAACGAGGGTTTCAAAGAATATGCACAAAAGTGGAGAGACTTGGCTGGAAGGGTGCAACCTCCCTTGTCTGATCGGGAGCTAACTGATATGTTCATGGGCACACTGACAGGTCCATTCTTGAATCTTCTAATTCGGAGTTCTTCATCTTGTTTTACTGAGCTAATCCTGATCGGGGAATGAGTTGAAAGTGGGAAATATTCTGGTAGCTGTGTCTTCTAGTGTTGTAAAGAAGAAGTTCAATAATAAGAAGGAAACCAATGTTGTTTATAGCCAGAAGGTCTATAGTAAGAATGGTCATCATCAGTCTATGGGAGCGATGTTGATTTCTAATCCTACACCCGTTCAACAACAACAACAGGGGAATCAGCGTAGGTCAGACGCTTCGAGGAGGAAGTTCACCAAGATTAGTATGCCTTTGTCTCATGCATTACAACATCTGTTGAAGGAAGAATTGATAACTCTACGGGATCCTCCTCATAATCCTAACACATCAACTCCTAAGTAATACCTGAATGCGAAGTGTGCCTATCATTCTAAAAGTCCTAGGCATGACACCAACAAATGCTGGTCCCTCAAGAACAAGATCTAGGATATGATTGACACAAAAGGGATTAAATTTGATCCTCTCGAGACCCCTAATGTGATCATTTCACCTATTCCCAGTCATGGTAAAGCTGTTAATGCTATCGACTATGTTTCTTATGTCTCCACCATAAGTGACTTGACCACTCCCTTGATAATCATAAAAAATAATATGTTACAAGTCGGTTTATTTCTGGGTTACCTTGAAAATTGTTACCATTGTGCGTCCCAATCTGATGGTTGTATGTGGCTGAAGAAGGGTATTCAACATTTGATTAATACCCGTGAAATTATGTTTGAGAAGACTCCATCCGTGAAGAGTTTGCATGAAATTATGTCTCAAGTGCTGAGACTTGAATTTGTTTCTATAATCACAATTTCTAATACTCCTGTAAGGATCACCTCTAAAGGTCCTATAAAAATTCTTTCCAAGCCTAGGGTGTCTCCCCTGATCATTACTGCACCGGGGCCAGTCCCCTATTCCTCTGACAAGGTTGTTCCCTGGAATTATGGAGCTGAAGTTTATTACCATGGATTGCCAAAGATGAAGATACTGAAGTTATCAACCTCAAGATCAAAAATATTGTTGGGACTAGTAAAGTTACTAGAACAGGAAGGGTCTTCTCTCCAGAGATCTCTCCTCCAAAGACTATCACAACCCCTGTTTGTATCCCTGCAACTCAGTCGACTACTGACACTCGGGGCAAAGAGAAAGTGATTGAGCCTGCCTAGACAGAGGCACCATCAAAAGATATTACTATTGAAGATTCCTCTAAACAAGAGATGAAGGAAATACTGAAAATCATCCGCAAAAGTGACTACAATATCATTGAACCATTGGGGAAGACGCCCTCCAAAATATCTATGTTATCCTTGTTATTATGCTCTGAAGCCCATGCTCAGGCTTTGGTAAATTTTTTGAAGACTGCTCATGTACCTTAAGAGACCTCTATTGATCAGTTTGAGAATTATGTTGCAAGCCTAACAGTTGATAAAGGATTATGCTTTTCAGATGCTGACTTAACACCGGCAGGAAAGAATCATAACAAGGCCCTACATGTCTCTATTGAGTGTAGGGGCACTATCTTGGCACATGTGTTGGTGGATACAGTCTCCTCATTAAATGTATTACCAAAGGGTGCTCTAGGTAGACTAGAATGTGAATGGGTTGTGTTGAAACCCAGTGACATTGTGGTAAGAGCCTTTGATGGGTCAAGAAGAATGGTACATGGATAGGTCGATCTTCCAATCAAGGTGGAATCTTAGGTCTTCGACTTCGCCTTCTATGTCATGGATATTCGTCCGGCCTATTCCTAATTGATTGGACGCCCCTGGATTCATGGGGCAAGCGCTGTTACCTCTACCTTGCATCAAAAATTAAAGTATCCCGTGAAAGGGAAGATTGTTACGGTTTATGGAGAAAAAGAGTATATGGTGAGCCATTTTAATTCTTTCAAATATGTTGAGATGGATGGTAAATTCATTGAAACCCACTGCCAGACCTTTGAAGTAATCCCTCTGACGATTGTCATTGCTAAAGCTACTCTTGCTACTCCTGAGATTACCAAGGATCCACCAAGAATGGCTTCTCTGAAGGATGCTATGGATGTGGTAGAAGAAGACGGTTGCACTATTTGGGGTCAGCTTCCTGACATTCCTTACAAGTCCAATAACTTTGGTTTGGGTTTCACCTCAGAGGATCAGAAGGAGGTCCGTCATGCTTGTGGTGGGAGACCACCTTTCCGCATCAGCAATAATGAAAGTTAATGCTATAGAAGACACTTATAGTGATTATGATTTGGACAACTGGATATTCCCTACTACTAGCGGTGGACTCAACAACTGGAAGACTAAATACTTTATACCAATCTCCTTTAGTCGAGAGTAATTGATATTTCATGTTTTATTCTTTTCAAGTTTTTGGGATATGAAATTTTAAATAATAACTTTAAGGCTTGTGCCTTACCCGGGGCACAACGGTCCACTTGTTAGGGTTGTTATCTTTCATCCACATATGCTCATCTAATAAAACATTAGACGTTTTTGAATTCAAATTTTGAGCTCTCTGTCTTTTCATTACTTTATTGCCTTCAAATTTAGCTATGTGTTTCTTAGACACACTCACACACTACATTGCAGATCCACATCCACTCTGGATCTCATCGATATTGATTCTGCTACTGCCACTCATGACTTTGAAAATCTGATCTACCAAGTCGAGGACGAAGGTGAGGAAGATTGTGAAATACCTGGAGAACTTGACAGATTCTTAATACAAGAAGAAACGACTATCCAACCACATGAAGAGACAGTCGAAGTTGTAAACTTGGGTACCAAGACAGACCAGAAAGAAGTCAAGATAGGCGCCAATTTAGAGAGAAGCGTCAAGAATAGGTTAATTTAGATGTTGCATGACTATGTTGAAATCTTTTCTTAGTCATATGAAGACATGCCAAGGCTCGATACTAATATTGTGGTCCATCGTCTGCCAATGAAAGAAGGTTATTCTCCGATTAAGCAGAAGGTTTTTTGCATGCATCCTGAGATGTCAGAGAAGATCAAAGCCGAGGTTATGAAGCAATTCAACACAGGCTTCTTAGTAGTAACATCATATCCTTAATGGGTTTCTAATATAGTTCCGGTACCAAAGAAAGACGGAAAGGTGCGTATGTGTGTAGACTATAGGGATCTGAACAGGCCGAGCCCTAAAGATGAAGTCCCACTTCCATATATTGATGTTTTGGTCGAAAACACTACTCAGCATAAGGTATTCCCTTTCATGGATGGTTTCTTGGGTTATAATCAGATCAAGATGGCGCTTGAAGATATGGAGAAAACTACCTTCGTCGCATAGTGGGGCACTTTTTGCTACAAGGTTATGCCTTTTGGGTTGAAGAATGCTGGTGCAACCTATCAGCGTGCCATGGTAGCTTTATTCCATGACATGAATTATCACGAGATAGAGGCCTACATCGACGACATGATAGAAAGATCACAGACTGAAGAAGAGCATCTTGATCATCTACATAAACTGTTTGAAATATTGAGGAAGTATAAGCTAAGGTTAAATCCGAAAAAGTGCACCTTTGGGGTGAGATCCGGTAAACTCTTGGGTTTCGTCATCAGTGGTAAAGGTATTGAAGTTGATCCCTCCAAGATCAAAGCCATTCAAGAATTTCGGCTCTTCATACTAAGAAGGAAGTCAGAGGTTTCTTAGGATGAATGAATTACATTTCCCGATTCATTTCTCATTTGACTACTAATTGTGAGCCAATCTTCAAGCTGCTAAAGAAAGATCAAGTAGTAAACTGGAACGACGATTACCAAATAGCCTTTAATAAAGTTAAGGAGTGCCTACAAGAATCTCTGATTATGATGCCACCAGTTGAAGGAAGACCTCTAATCATGTACCTAACAGTGCTAGAGAACTCGATGGGGTGTGTACCGGGGAAGCATGACAAGTGTGGTCGAAATGAGCATGCAATATACTACCTTAGCAAAATGTTTACCAACTGTGAAAATAGATATTCACTGCTCAAGAAAACTTGTTACCCTTTGGCATGGGCTGCTCGCCGACTATGATAGTATATGTTGACTCATACTACTCTTTTAATTTCTAAAGTGGATCTCATCAAGTACATATTCGAGAAGCCAGCTCTCTCCGGAAGAATAGCAAGATGGCAAATGGTCTTGACAGAATATGACATTCAGTACACCACTCAAAATTCAATCAAGGGAAGTGTATTGGCAGATCATTTGGCACATCTAGCCGTAGAAGACTATCAGTCAATGAATTTCGAATTCCCGGACGAGAACATTATGCTAGTTATAAATTGTGAAGAACCTGGACCGCATGAAGGACCTGAGCCAGGATCCCGATGGACTATGGCTTTTGACGGAGCTTCCAACGAACTTGGCAACAAAACTGGTGTTGTAATTATCTCTCCTCAGGGTTGCCATATGCCCTTCAATGCCAGATTATGCTTTGATTGTACCAACAACATGGCCGAATACGAAGCGTGCATTAAGGGCATTAAAGTTGCTATTGACCTAAGAATCAGGTTCTTGGATGTATATGAGGACTCAGCCCTGGTGATCAGTCAGATCAAGGGAGAATGGGATACGAAGCACACGAATCTCATTCCTTATAAAGAGAATGTGTTAACCTTAATCATGTACTTCGAGGAAATCACTTTTGAGCACATCCCACGAGAAGAGAATCAGTTGGAAGACGCGTTACCTATGATGTCATCTATGTTCAAGGTCAGGTGGGACAACAAGGCTCCCAGAATTACCATTGAAAGAATGGATGATCCAGCACACTGCTATGAAGTTGACACTAACGAAGTAGAAGAAAAATAGTGGTTTTATGAAGTGAAGATCTATCTTGAGGCTCAAGAGTACCCTGAAGAGGCAATGATCAATGACAAGAAATTCCTTTGGAGGTTCTCGGCTAAATTCTTCTTGAGCAACAAAGTATTATACAAGCGCAATCATGATTCGACTCTGCTTCGTTGTATGGACAAGAAGGAAGCATAAAAGATTATGGAAGATATGCATGAAGGTATCTTTGGCAATCATTCCAGTGGGCATATTACAGCCAAGAAGATTATAAGAGCGGGTTACTATTGGTCGACTATGGAAACCGAATCTCACCACCACTCGAGAACTTGTCATAAATGCCAGATCTATTTTGATAAAGTACACATGCTTCCAGTACCTCTGAATGTCTTGACTGCTCCTTAGCCATTTATGATGTGGGGCATTGATATGATTAGAGAAATCAAGCCTACTTCCTCTAATGGACATCGCTTCATCCTCGTCTCCATTGACTACTTTACAAAGTGAGTTGAAGAAGCCTCATTCGTCTCTATTACCAAGAACATCGTGGCCCAGTTCATTCGGAATAACCTTATCTGTCGGTATGAAATCCCTGAGAGAATCATCATGGACAATGGAACCAATCTCAACAAAATTATGATCACGGAACTCTGTATACAGTTTAAGATCAAGCACCACAACTCTTCTCTGTATCAACCAAAGATGAATGGCTCAGTGGAATCCACTAATAAGAACATAAATAAGATTGTGAAAAAGATGGTTGTGACCTACAAAGACTGGCACGAGATGTTACCGTTTGCTCTCTATGGCTATCGCACTTCACCTCGAACATCAACTGGGGCAACCCCATTCTCTCTAGTTTATGATATGGAAGCCGTCCTACCTATCAAAATTCAGATTCCCTCTTTGAGAATTATGAAAGATGCAGAATTGGAAGAAGACGAGTGGATTCAGACTAGGTAGGATCAGTTGAATTTGATTGACGAGAAAAGGCTTGTGGCTGTCTGTCACCGTCAAACGTATTAGAAGCGTATGGTCAAGGCATTTAACAAGAAAGTCAAGCATTGGGTATATCAGGCTGGTGACTTGGTAATAAAACACATAATACTATAACAGGGTGATCCCAGAGGCAAATGGACTCCACCTACGAAGGGCCATTTGTAATCAAGAAGATATTTTTAGGCGGTGCCATGATACTAACCACCATGGATGGTGAAGATTTCCTACACCCTGTGAATGCGCACATAGTCAAAAAATACTACACATGAAAAGTGATCCGCTAGGTTGACTAGCCTAGGAAAAAATAAGGGCATCCCAGCGAACCAAAAGGGTTCGGGCAAAAATTAGGGATATATATATATATATATATATATATATATATATATATATATATATATATATATATATATATATATATATATATATATATATATATAGTGTACACCCGTCAAGTCGAACACCTGAAAAGGAGGCTTGGGCAAAAAATGGAATCCCGGTGGACTGAAAACCGAAAGGGTGGTCCAGGAAAAGGTTAGGGATTAAAGCGTACGACTATGTTCCGTTGGATCACTTATAACGAGCTTTATTACCAACGTCAAGTTCAAACGGTATGGATTAGTTCAGTCAACTTCTTCCGACAACAAGGAATGAGATGCTTGAAGACATGTGGGGCGATAACAGAGTTGAAACCTGACAAGATTATTTCCATATAGATATATGTTGTGTTTTCTATTTGTACTATTTTTCATTTTGCGACGGTTTCCTCTTACTTGGATTTCTGTCTCTTTGTATAAAACCGCCTATTTTTTGGGCAAACTATCAATAGAAATACAAATTTCAAAATTCAAATGTCGGGTGTAGACATCTTCTAGTTCGGATGAAATCAGGCATAGATTTCTTTTTTATACTCTTTTTGGAAAAATCAGACGTAGAGTCTTTCTGGTACTTTTTATAGTTGAAGTCGCGCGTAGACATCTTCTAGTTCGGATGAAATCAGGCATAAATTTCTTTCTGATGCTCTTTTGGAAAAAGTCAGACGTAGACTCTTTCCAGTACCTTTTCTAGTTGAAGTAAGGTGTAGACATCTTCTAGTTCGGATGAAATCAAGCGTATATTTCTTTCTGATGCTCTTATGGAAAAAGTCAGACATAGACTCTTTCTGGTACCTTTCCTAGTTGAAGTCGGGCGTAGACATCTTCTAGTTCAGATGAAATCAGACGTCGATGTCTTTCTGATACTCTTTTGGAAACGTAGAATCTTTTCAGTACCTCTCCTAGTTGAAGTCGGGTGTAGACATCTCTTGGTTCAGATAAAATCGAGCGTAGATTTATTCTGATTACTCTTTTGGATAAATTTGGGCGTAGACTCGTTCTAAATACATCTCCTAAAGACAGAGTCAGGCGTAGACTTAGTCTAATTTTCTTATCAAAAGTTATCCTTGATGGCATCTATAAGCCCATCTCCAATGACTCCCCGTCAGCTCTCTAAATGGCATATTTAAGCCCATTCCCAGTATAATCAACCAACAATGTTACTTGGTGCACGCGCGAGTGCAAATTTCTGGGCACTTAAGTGTTCAATCATCTTCTACCTTCAAGTCACGAATGGTGTACAAGCCAATCTAACTATTCAAGTTTTAGAAGATTGAACAAGGGAAGTTGTTGTACCCCAAAAATTTTCCTCCTATTTTTCTTCAAGACATTCTCAAAAGGTCCTCAAGTACTCAAGGCTACTCAAGGGTTGACCAGTCAAACCTCCTCCTAAGCAATGGGTCCATAAATAGGGTTTTATGTTTCTCAAGGAATATTGGATTTTAAAGGCCTCAAGTGGTTTCCATGTCTCTTCATATGTTCCTAAAAATTCTCATGTCAAGTTTCAAGCCTTACATCACAAGTTTGATCAGTCCATGGCTCAGATGATTGAAAATAAACTATATTGGGTAAAAAGTCAACTATGGTCAACATACAGTCGAACTTCAAGATTTTTGGTCAATATTAATATTTTGAAGTGATATTCATCATTTGATCAAGGGTTGATCATGATTCCTTAAGGAAATCCCTCAAATCATCAAAAGTCAAAAGTTTCCAAATTAGGCTTTCCTTAGGAGAAGTCAACTGGACTTTGACCAAGCATAAGTTTCACATGCTTTATCAACTTTTCCCCAACTAAAGCCCATTTTGTAGGAAATATAATTCTTTACATCTTTGTATTTGCATGCTCAAGTCCAAAAAGTGCTTCATTATAGGTCATTTCAAACGTCAACAAAAGACACGTTTTGTCAAGGCAACTTACATCAAGATGAAATTTCCAAATCCAAAAATTATCAAAAGATAAATTGAATATTACATCTTGATATTTCCAAAAATTCAAAGATCACCTTCAAAATATGAAAATTGAGAGAGTTATGACCATTGAAAGTTCGTAAATTTTGGTAAAATGCATGAAGTGCAAAGTGAGCAAACTTGAAATTTTGAACTAGTGGACCTAACTTTTGATGTTAAAACATGTTCACAATGTGTTAAAGGACATATAAATCCATTCACATATTTTTTATTTTTTTTATTTAAATTTTTATTCATTTAAATGCAAATAAAATGTAAGATCATTGGGCCAAGGCGCGTGATTGGGTTTTTTGGATCAATTCAGGCCCATGACAACTCATGACAACCATGCAAAGCCGTGTGAGTTCAAAAATGGCAAGGATATCTCAAAAAGGAAGCTTGGAAACATGTTTGATCCTTGTCTCATTTGGCCGTGATTTCATTGTCTTATGCCATAATTGTTTACCCTAATCATTTCTTGATAAAAGCATACAAGATCAGATGCAAAGGGACCATGCATCCTTGCCTCAAGAATTGAAAAAATCATCCAAAATTTCTCAAAACCCTAGAATTTCAAAAATCACTTTCCAAGCCAGAGGGTATGTTTGGAATACTGAAGGGTATGTTTGGATCTATCACCATGATCCTAAGCGCATGAAAATGACATACCATGCATCTCCGATCGCATAATGTTGTGAAATTAATATCTTAAGTTTTTCATAGTTTTAAATATTTGTGTTATTACTAATGTGCTTCAGAGTTCCCTCTGAACAAGTTTTGATCACTATTATGATCCCATGCAGTCAAAATTGTATTACACCATGATTGCTCCGATCTGAATTATTTGTGCAATAGTGGCCAAACCATAGATTTTTAGACTTAAAAAACATTGTCATTGGATTTGTATCCCTCGATTTAGGGGGTAGGGTATAATTTGCTGCCTAACAAGGTTTATTTTGCAAGATGGAAAAAAGGACAGTCGGAGAAGACGACCGGAGGTAGGGCTTCGGCGCCTCTCCGACCATTAGAATCAGGCTCCATATATATTTTTATCATTTGATTTATATGAACGGATGTAAAGGCCGTGCCAGCAGTAGAAGCGTGTGTTGCAAGAGCGTTAGTGTACCAGGGCACGGGTTCGATCCCCGCCCCTGGTATTTTATTTTTCATGTTTTCTCTTATTTATAGATTCGGTACGAGCTTGCCTTGCGCGCACATCATACACCCTCTCATCACTCCCCTTTGGATCTCAACATATCCAGATCTATTGGACATAGAGAAAGTCCTCACGATGCACCTCCTGGAGCTGCCTCCACTGGATTCAACGCTGTTGTTAATTGGCCTAGCCTCCTTTCCTTTCGGCACCCTCCAAATTTCTTCTGCAGGCCCATCACTTTTTTTAATTTTTGTTACAATTTCTTTTTTTATTTATTTAACATAATTAACCTTTTTTTATAAATTAATTAAAATCAAAATTAACTTGACTTTTTTTTTCTAATTAAATTAACCTTTTTAAAATTAAATTAATTGAAAAATAATTAACTGAGTTTCTTTAGGGTTTTTGTCATTAAACATTTTTCAAATAATCAATTTCTTTTTTTAAACTAAAAACAATTAGATTATGTCAAGTCATCAAATTTTCTTTATCAAAAGAATCACAAAAAGAAAACATTTTCTCCATTTCTCTTTACTTTTACAATCTGTGCGCGCTCTTTTATTTTCACATTAGTTGTTTTATAAATTATGTAATTGTTGATGGTTTGTAATAACTTAAACTAGGGTTTACTATTTCTTCCCCCATTTTTTATGGATTGTACCTCCTTCTCTGAAGCTCTATAATAGTTTAGATTTCTTTTCCGCATTTTACCGCTTTCCTTATAATTGCTAGATGTATGCTAATAGGGTTTGTATGGCAAGATAAAAGCAAAATGCTAGATAACCCTAATATTCAAGATAAATGAACTGAACTAAAACACTTTTCACACACGCGCCTCTAGAGTAACTCCACTTGTTGCCTTCAGATAAAACAGTCATGTCCCTCGAACGTAGGGATTCCATTAGCAAAGACCCACGGTTAAAAATCATCATAAAGATCATAGTCCCTCAATGACCCATTGATGCTGCCTTCAGCAAATGATCTTGTCCCTCGATGTTGCCTATGAATACATGATGATAGTCCCTTTGAATTTCTAAATGTATCCCTATATGTTTCCTTTATGAGTGTATGATGACCCGCGTATGTCCCTCAAACATCCAACGATAGGGCTTCCTACTAACCAATGGTAGGATAACACTATCTAAAGGAAGAGGAAAAGAATAAAAGACTTTTGAGTAGGTAGATAGTTCTTAATCGCTTGCCTGCGAACATTTCAAAACATTTTTCACAATGACACTTTTTCAACAAATATTTTCAAAATAAACATTTTGTATGCATTCTCAACGATACGAAAATCATTACAAAATTGTCGCACTTAGGCATTTTCAAAACATTTTCAAACACACATTCACAAAGCATTTTCAAAATAAAGTGAGCTACAGATTAAGAGCCCGTAGATAACTACAGATGAAACGGGTGCTAACACCTTCCATTTTCATAACCTACACCCCTTACTCAGAAAAATTATCAAAGGTCTTTCCTGTTCTTTTCACCCTTTCCTTTATTGGATAAAATAAAAGTCTGACGACTCTTGATATCTGCAACATTTGCGATAAAATGCAAAAACCAGAAGTCAGTTATCCCACTGTATTACAGACGACATGATCGTCAAATCCATGGAGGAGGTCGACCATGCCCTCCACCTAAAGAAAGTGTTTGAGCAGGCCCGAAAATGTCGAATAGTGGTTTAACCTGGAAAAATGTACCTTTGGGGTACGAACAGGCAAGTTCCTCGGGTTCTACCTAACGAAACGAGGCATTGAGGCGAACCCCGACAAGTGTTGAACATTCTCTGAATTTCAAACGCCTACTTCAAAAAATTCCATTCAGATCTTGAATGGCATGCTCACCTCTCTCTCTAGATTCATGGAGAAATCCGCCCAACATGCACTCCCCCTCTTCAAGCTCCTTCGCAAAGAGACTGTCTTTAAATAGACACTCGAATGTGATAAATCCCTAGCTCACTTGAATCATGCGCTATCGCAGCCGCCCATCCTCTCCTGATCAGACAAGGATGAAATCCTCTATCTTTATCTTGTCGTCTTCTCTGAGGCAGTGAGTGCAGTGCTGATCAGGGAAACTCTGGAAGGACAAAAGCCCATTTATTTTACGAGAAAAGCCTTACAAGGACCTGAGATGAGATATTAGAAAATTGAGAAGGTGGATTTAGCCCTTGTTTATGCGGCGAGGAGACTCAAGCACTACATTTTGGCCTATACCATAGTCGTTCGAACAGTTCAACGATAAAACAGCTACTCAAAAGACTTGACATGGAGGGCAGGATGTTGAAGTGGTCTTGTTGTACCCCAAAATTTTCCCTCTCAATTTCTCAAAGATTATCTCACAAAATCTCGATTGATTCAAGACTGCACCTGAATTGATCAACTCAAGATGTCTCCCCTAACACTGATGACTCAAAATTAGGGTTTGAGTTTGTATAAGGACAATTGGACCTTTGATGCTTCATATGATTTTCATGGATCATATTGGGCTCTCAAGCATCAGGTCAAATATGGAACTTCTGAATCCTCAAAAGGAGGAATAGAAAATTGTCGAAAGGGCAAAGAAGATAAAAAAGTGTACAGTTTCAGATAACCATGTCGAATTCAAAATCTGGTTCATGCTGTTCGAACCACATGACTGATTGAAAGGAGTGGTTTGCATATTTTGACAAATCGAAGAAGAGCAAGCTTGCTTTGATCCACAAGCTTCAACTGGGCAAAGGCTTCCTTCAAGAAAATTGCTTAAATCCACAAGCTTCGACTAAGCAATGGCTTTCTTTAAGCAGCTTGCTTCGATCCCCAAGCTTCGACTGGGAAATGGCTTCCTTCGAGCAACCTGCTTCTATCCATAAGCTTCGACTGGGCAATGGCTTCCTTCGATTAACTTGCTTCAACCCACAAGCTTTGACTGGGAAATAGCTTCCTTCGAGCAAGCTTGCTTCAATTCACAAGCTTCGACTGGGCAATGGCTTCCTTCGAGCAACTTGCTTCAATTCATAAGCTTCGGCTGGGCAATGGCTTTCTTTGAGCAGCTTGCTTGGATCCCCAAGCTTCGACTGGGCAATGGCTTCCTTCGAGCAACCTGCTTCGATCCACCTCTAAACCCTTCGACACACATAGTTTCGAAACTATGAATTACAAGTCTATCTTCATACTTGCTTCGATCCACAAGGATAGTTGGTTGTGGCATTTGAAGTTTGGATACTTAAACTTTCGACCACTTAATCAACTAATTACTTAAGATATGGTTACTGGTATTCCAAGTCTTGAGATGCCTAAAAAAATTTGTGAAGTTTGTTTAATAGGAAAGCAATCCAGAATTTATTTCATTTCGACTATGCCAATGAGATCATCTTGCATGCTCAAAGTGGTACATTCAGATGAATGTGGTCCATTCGAAGAACATAAAATTTGTGGAAACAAATATTATTATCTGTTGATGAGTTTGGTCGAAGGTTGGATTTATGTGATCAAAACAAAATAACGAAGTAAGTGGTACATTCAGATGAATGTGGTCTATTCAAAGAACACTCAATTGATGGAAACAAATATTGTTTCGTCTATTGATGAGTTTGATCGAAAGTTATGGATCTATGTGATCAAAACGAAAGGACGGAGTATTCGATTCAAGGAATCAGTCGAAGACAGAATTTTGAAGAACATAACAAAATCCTTATGCTATGTTGCATAATCTTGTGTTGCAGGCCTCCTTTCATGCAAATCCCATCATAATTTAATGCTTACACCCACTTTTGAGTTATTACCCAAGTGGTTAAGCCTTTGTACAAAAGATCTTTACATTTATGGCATAAAGTTATCATTGCTATTCTTGGAAAGCAAACTTATTGGTACAAAATTGTCTTGAGCCCATACTTTGTTTGCTTCTGATTTTTACTCCACCATAAATCATGCAAAGTGGCCCCTCTATACCAACAACTTTGATACTTCATCTTGGGACCACGGAAAACTTGACATAACTTGATATTTGCATTCCAACCAAACCATAATTTGTTATCTTGCAAATCTGATTACTTCAACTTCCCAAACCTTTTCTCTATAAATGGAGAGACCATTTGCAAGCTAAAGTGGCAGATTCTTGTGTGTTGAAAAATCCTCAAACACTCCCAAACTCTCAAAAACTCAAAACCTGCACACAAGCACAAAACATGGCACATTTTAACTTCACACACAAAATCTAAAATCCCTTTGTGTGTTTTTTGGCCTTTCGATTCACTAAGCTTCCATACACCATATATGAACTATCCCAGCCCTTAAACCACTTCTATAAATCCTCCTTCCTCATCCACCATTTTCAAAAATCCACCATTGCAGCTTGACTTGTTTAGAATAGTTGGTAAAGCTTTAAGACATTCTAGAAATTGGAGTAGCTTCATGGAGGTCCAGGCAAGTTTAATCCATCATCAAACCATTTCTAGAATTCATGTAGAAGTCCTCCAAATTTCACTCAAAGAGGTAAGTTTTTCAAACTTGGAACTCTTCATTCAAGCATCATTTGTATATACATCATGAAGAAAAGATGTAGATATCATGTCTAGGAAGATGGACATGTCCATGGTTTTGATTATCTTTGCTTGTACATTGAGAATTTCTTCTCTGATCAGTTAGGTTTTAGTTTTAGTACTGAACAAAATTCATGCTAACCTTCGACCCATAACTTTTGAAAATTATGTGGTTAGATTCGTATTCAAATTTTAGGCAGGTTTGATATTTATATCTTTCGATTTGGCTAAGAAATTAAGCTTTTCGAAGCTTAACAATTGAGTTATGAATCCCTGCGCGCGCAAAGGAAGAAGATGAAGCCATGTTCAAATTTTCAGAAATGAGTTCATTTTATATTTAATGCAAGTTGTATAACTAACAGATGAAACAAAACACCCCAGTGGTACAAACAGCGTGCGCTAAAGCCTTGCCATGTAGAAGGTCCTGGGTTCGAGCCCCAGCGAGACCTTTTGTATTTATTTTGTCATTTTTTTCAAACTAACATGCAGGTTTATAACATATTGAGTGTTGGCTGTTCTGAATGAAAAGTGTTGAGAACCTGGGTTCAGACCTTGGCAGGACCAAAACAATTTTTTATCACTTGTTTGTTTTCATTTTTTAACAAACTTCAACATTTTCACAACCAATCAAAACAACTCCTTCTGAGTTAATTTTTTGCACACTATTTATTTACAATGTCTATTTTATGAATATATAAAAATATCACAAAAAATATTTTATTTTCGTATTTATTTTAATTAACCAAAATCCTTCCATAAAAAACCCTAAAAATGATTTCTTGATTAATTTGAGTTCCTTTTAACTTAGGATTAATTTTCCTATTTTTTTATTAATCACATCCCTTTACGTTAATTAGGTCAAAACAATTTTCCTAACAAAAATCCAAAACAAAATCCATTTCTTTTTATATTCCTTATATATTATATATTTCATTTCTTGTACATTATTCAAGTTCAATATGGTTGTAATAGATAATTAGGATTTAATTTCTTGCAATCCCCATTTGTAAATCTGTACACCCCATCCCCAAAATGGTTGTAATAGCGTATGACATTTATTTTTCGCAATTTACCGCTTTCATATAAATGCTAGTAATTAGGGTTTGTATGGAAAGATAAAATCAATGCTTAGAAAACCTTAATCCAAGACAAAATCAAGCATGAAATACAAACATTTGCACACTTGCACTTCTAGGGTTAACTCGACTTGTTGCCTTATGAAAAATGGTCATGTTATGCATGTGAGACGTCTTAGTAAAAATAATAAAAAAATACAAGATCATAGTCCCTCGATGACGCTTCGAATGTTGCATTATAAATGATCTTAGTCCCTCAAGATAAATGCTAATATATATCACAACATTGCTATTCATGACTATACGATGACCCACACTCGTCCCTTTACATCCAAAGATAAGGCTTCTTACCAATCAATGGTAAGATAGCAATATCAACGGAAGGAAGAAATGAACAAAAGACTTTTGAGTAGGTAGAACATTCTTAGTTGCTTGCTCGCAATCCATCTTCAAAAACAAACATCTTCTCAAGTTACACCAAACACTTTCAAAACATGAAATATTTTCAAAAAGTCCAACACTTTGTATGCATTCTTATAGAGACGAGAATCATTATAAAGTTTGCCCAAACGAATGCGCTTTTCAAAATTACTTTTCAAAACACACCAAACACTTTAAAAACATGAAAAAGTTTCAAAAAGTCCAAAACTTTGTATGCATTCTTATAGAGACGAGAATTATTACAAAGTTTGCCTAAACGAAGGCGCTTTTCAAAAATACTTTCAAAAGCCACCAAAACACATTTCAAACAAAGAAATTTCAAAAGTGATCTAGAAAGCAACTAAGAGCCCATAGGTAACTATGGATGAAAAGGGCACTAACACATTCCCTTTTCATAACCTACCCCCCGAACTCAAGAAATTATCTCAAAGGTTTTTCCTGTTCTTTTCACCCTTTCCTTATTGGATAAAAGAAAAGTCGGTGGCAACTCTTGTTATCCGCAACAATTGCGATGAAATGCAAAAAACCAAAGTCAGTTCTCCCACCATATTACATAGGTCCCTAGAACTCTCTAAATTCAACGTACAATATGAGAGCAGGAAAATCCTCAAAGCTCAAGTATTGGATGACTTTGTGGGTGAAATGACCTTGCCTGAATCCCCAGACGGAGCACGCAGGTGGACAATCTTTGTCGATGGTGCCTCCCGTTCCACCGGGAGCGGTGCTAGTATTATATTGGAAAATGAAGAGGGAACCTTAGTCGAGGTCTCCCTCGAACTATATTTCCCAACCTCGAACAACCAAGCCGAGTACAAGGCATTCCTTACAGGCTTGCGCCTGGTGGAAGATCTAGGAGCCGAGGAAGTTACGATCTTCACCGATTGTCAACTGGTGGCATCCCAGGTCCAGGGAGAATATTAGGTCAAAAAAGACCAGCTTGCTGAATATTGGGCCCTAGTCCAAGATAGAAAAAGAGATTCAAATCAGTAGACGTGCATCATGTTTCTCGCGAACATAACGCTCACGCGAACGTCCTATCCAAATTAGCAAGCACGAAGAAGAAAGGAGGAAACAGATCGGTGATACAGGAAATCCTTCCTCGACCAAGCACCCAGAAACCCCCTTTAACCTTAGAAGTACTCACCATAGGGCACAACGACTGCTGGATAACCCTCGTAGATAAATACCTCACGGCAGGAAAGCTTCCCGCCTACTCGAAAGAAATGGCCATTGTCAGACGAAGAGCTTGCTCGTACATTTTGATCGAGGTCAAACTATACAGGAGAGGATTTTCCATCCCCCTCCTAAAATGCGTCGACCGATATAGCGCTGGTCGTGTCTTGCTCAAAATCCACGAGGGGATTAATGGCCAGCATCTAGGCAGAAGATCTCTCACCAGAAAAGCTTTACGAGTGAGATACTATTGGCCGACCATGCACAACGATGCAAAAGAACACGTGAAAAGATGCGGAAAATACCAATGACACGCATACATGCATCTAGCTCCACCTAACGAGCTTAAGTCCCTCTCCTCTCCTTGGACCTTCGCCTGGTGAGGACTAGACCTCCTCGGCTCATTCATTGTGGGGACCAATCAAAACAAATATTTGATCGTAGTGGTCGATTACTTCACTAAATGGATAGAAGTCGGAGCTCTAGCCAAAATTACAGCCCAAAACATCCTTCACTTCTACAAAAGAAACATCCTCCCTCGATTTGGCATTCCGCAAGCGATAGTCATCGACAATGGGACTCAGTTTACAAATCACACCTTTCAAGAATTCGTCGCCAAGTTGGGCACCACCTAACACTTTGCCTTTATCGAGCACCCCCAGACGAACGGCTAGGTCGAATCTGCGAACAGGGTAATTCTCAGGGGACTTAAGTGAAGATTAGATGAAACCAAGAAGAGGTTGGTCAAGGAGTTGCATAGCGTACTATGGGGATATTGAACGATGACACATTCGTCAACCAGAGAAAATCCTTTCGGATTAACTTACATAGTAAAGGCCGTCATTCCCGTAGAGATCTAGGAACTCTCTAGACAAACCGAAGCTCCCCCGGACGAGGAGATGAACAACGTCACCCTTCGAGAGGAGTTAGATCTTATGGAGGAAATCAGAACAAGAGCGGTCCTACGAGAGGCCTCACTCAAATAAAGGATAGTCATGCGCTACGATTCTAAAATCATACGACGAGAGTTCGAGGTCGGTAGCCTTGTCTTGAAAAGAAATCACAAAGAGTCTCGCGAAGGCAAGCTCACAGTGAACTGGTAAGGTCCTTATTGCATCTATGCGAAAACAGGGACCGAGTATATTACTTAGAGAATTAAAAGGGGGGCAACTCGTCCGATCGTTGAACTCTAAGAAGATAAAACAATATTATAGTTAAAACACTGAACAGTCGGAGAGTCTCATCGATAAGACAAACTCATCCAGGCTCGACCATGCGTGCATGCCTAGGTACAAGCATAGGACCCAAATTATATTGAAGGGGAGAGACTTCGATCTTTAAACGAGCATGTCCTCAGCCCGACATGGATAACTCAATCGAGCTCCATCGTCCCCGTACCACAACAGCAGAACACCTGGATCGTGACAGGAAGTTCACACCACCGAGATCAGGCCCTCGAAATATAACTTGAGTTTGGACACACACTCGGCATCTGCCCTGGTTGTTTGTCCGGTCAACCACACCGACAAACACACAAACTAAATAAACAGTTCCCCACTAAAAGCCCATAACAAAATAGAATATGTCTCAAGCAGACAAGCATCACAACAAACATGCAAACACAAATATTTAAATTTAAAATAAATGGCCATTAAGCCACTGTACGAATTTTTACAAAAATAGGCCCATGGCCCCGCATCCAAAATAAAATCAGGTTCGCAAAAACCACATCTATTTAAAAATTACATCAACGAGCATACGCCCAAAAATGAGATTATAAAATGATGGGGCGTAGGCCAGAACATACTAGCTTCACTCTTCTATTCTCTCCTTGGGGACAGGCGACAACTGAGGAAGACCCCCGGCAGGTCGGGCGACAAGCTCTTTAAGCTAATTCGGGACCAGGTTCTTACCTGCGGCCACATAGTAATTAACCCCCATGATGGAGGTGTTAAGCTCGACCCCAGGGTTCACCATGTGAAGCTACTTCACCGGTATAATACGATGGGGGAACTGACTTGTTTTAATTTTATCGCAAATGTTGCAGATAGCAAGAGTTGCCACCGACTTTTCTTTTATCCAATAAGAAAAGGGTGAAAAGAACATGAAAGACCTTGAAGATTTTGAGTTCGTGGGGTAAGTTATGAAAAGGGAAGGTGTTAGCATCCATTTCATCCGTAGTTATCTACGGGCTCTTAATCGCTTAGCTCACTTTGAAAATTTTATTTTTTTGTGTGTTTGTTTGAAATATTTTGACAATGCCAAGGTAAGGCAAACTTTGTAATGATTCCTATATCACTCCTCGAGAATGCGTACAAAGTGTTTGAAAATATTTGTTTTTTGAAAGTGTGATGTGAGAAAATAATTTGTTTAGGAAAGTTTGTGAGCAAGCAATTTAAAGTATCCTACCCACTCAAGGACGTTCTTATAATTTTCCTTCTCCTTTAGAGATAGTTGTATTTGTACCATTAGTTGGTAGGTAGCCCTATCTGTTGAATGTAAAGGGACAAGCGAATGGTCGTCGTACGATCATCGAAGGCAACTCGTAAGGATGCTTTAGCAGTTTCGTAAGGGACTAGATCATTTTTCAAAAGGCAACATCAAAGGTTCATCGAGGGACTATGATCTTTTGTATCAAGGGTCTTTTGCTAAAGCATCCCTACTTTAGAGGGACATGATCGTTTGTTCCGAAGGCAACAAAGAGAGTTTACCCTAAAGGTGTAAGTGTGTAGAGTGTATTGTTTCAGTTATTTATCTTGAGATTAGGTTTTCTAGCGTTTGGTTTTATCTTGCCATACAAACCCCAATTACTAACAGTAGCATACAAATATAGGGGCAGAAGATAAAGGTGGAAACGTAAACCTAGGATATTACAGAGCTTTGGGCAGTTATATAATAATAAAGGTGCGAGAAATAAAATCCTAAACTCTTACATCCCGGAAGCAATTACATAATAGGAAAATGCGGGAAAAAATAAAGGCTAAGCTCTTACGTTCGAGGAAATGCCCTATACACTTGATCTAAGAAATAAGAAAGAGGAAAAATGAAAATAGAAACGAATGTGAAAAAATATTTTTATGAAGAAAATAGTTTTGATGATGATTAATTAAATATACCTAAAAAATATAATTAATTTTAAAATTGAAAAGAAAAGGTTAAATAATTAAATTTAAAAAAGGTTAATTAAAAATCTAAAACCTAATTATTTAGGGTTTTTTTAGAAAAAATGTTTATTTTTAGGTTTAATGGTTAATCAAAAATGAATTAGGTTAAAAAAGAATTAGGGTTAAAAAACTAGATTAGGGAAAAATGACAAAACAAGGTTAGAGATAAAGAAAATATGAAAAATTCTAGGGTGGGTGTTGAACCCACGCCCTTTTCCTTCTGCCCTGCATGGTTTACCACTGCGCCAAGCGTGCGCTAGTGTTAGTAGAGCGCGCGCTACACAAAATATCATAAAACCTATAAAAATTATAAAAACATGAAAAACAACAAAAGGCAGGGGTCAAACCCACATCCTGAGAGAGTAATGCCTTATCATGCGCGCGCTTTCCACTAGGGTGTCTATACATCCGTTTATTTTATCGAACCAAAACATATATAAAATAAATTTAAATAGGATGGCCGGAGAAGCATCGGAGCCCTAGCTTCGGTCGTCTTTTCCGGCTAGGTCTTATCTCAAACCTACAAAATAAAGAGCATTAGTGATCCAAAGGGACCTTACCTCCCTAAATCAACCCTCATGAATCCAATGGTGGCCTTAGTTTTCACTAATTCTCCATGTAAAACGAGATACAAAGCAAACAACCTAAAATGGTGCAAACATGGCAAACCCTTGTCTGGTCGTTATGGGACTCATGCGATGGGTTTATCCTGCATATTGACATCTCAGAAGAACAATAGTGATGTTACTTTCGATTAAAGCATGCTGGAAATAAAAATATGAATTTACAAAATATATGGCAATCCGAGATGCATGGGATGCTATTTTCAGGCCTCATGGATCATCACAATCGATCCAATCTTACCCTACAATGCTTCTAAAGTTGAATGGGATGGTTGACTTTCTTTGAGAGTGGCTGCAAATAGGGTTCGGAGTTTACCCTAGTTTTGGAGAATTTTTAACTTTTGGAATAGTTATCTCTTGCAAGGTTTCATCCTTATTGTTGTCTGGATATGGTATATATATAGAGAGAGAAAAATTAGGTCAAAAGAAGTGGGCTTGGACCTTTGTATGAAAGCCTTGATTTTATTTAATTTATTTTGAATTTAAATAAATAAAATAAAAAATAAATGGAATAACAATCAAAGGGGTGTATGAATAGGTTCAGAGGTTCCCTATGAGGCCTAATACACGTTCGGACCTTGAAACATAAGCCCACTAGCCCAAAAATTCAAGTTTGATCAATTTAATTTTCATGCATTTCCTCAAAATTTCCCAACTTGCACCAATCATAACTCTCTCAAGTTTTTTCATATAAAGGTGATCTCAAACTTTTTGAAAATTTCAAGATGTCCTCTACAATCTCTATGTTGATCATTTTTTTTCATTTGAAGACTTTATCTTGATGTAAGTTGCCTTGACAAAAAGTGTATTTTTGTTGACTTTTGAAATGACCCATAATGTATTGACTCATATATCTCCAATGAAACATTTTTTGGACTTAAGATTAAAGAGACAAAGTTGTAGAGAATTTAGTTTCCTTCAAAATGAGCTTTGGTTAAGAAAAATATGATAAAGCATGTGAAAGTTATGCTTGGTCAAAGTTCAGTTAACTTCTCCTTAAGAAAACCCTAATTTGGTAATTATTTACTTTTGATGAATCTTGAGTTTTCTTGATGAATCATGATCAACCCTTGATCAAATGATGAATGTGACTTCAAGATCTTGATGTTGACCAAAAATCTTGAAGTTTGACTGTATGTTGACCATAATTGACTTTTTGTCCAATACAATTGATTTTTAGTCATCTGAGCAATTGACTGAGCAAACTTGTGATGCAAGGCTTGAAATTTTACATGAGCATTCCTTGAGACATATGAGGAACCATGAAATCCACTTTAGGAATTATAAGCTCAAATTTCCTTGAGAAAAATGAAACCCTAGTTGTAGGCCAACTACTTAGGAGGAGAATTTGTCTGATCAAACCTTGAGTAGCCTTGATCAATTGAAAACCCTTGGAGCATAAGGAGATATCTTGAAGAAAATAGGAGGGAAAATTTTGGGGTACAATAGCTGACCCTGTTCAATCTTCATAAACCTAAAAAGTTTGATTGGCACGTCTGTCATTCGTGATCTGAAGGTGGAAGAGGATTGAACACTTAAGTGCCCAGAAATTTGCACGCACCGGTGCATGAAATAATGTTGTTTATAGATAGTATTTCTTGAATGGGCTTAAATATTCCATTCGGAGAGATGATAGAATATCGTCGGGGATGGGCTTAAAGATGCCATCTAAAATGACTGTTGATAGGAGTACCAGAATGAGTCTATGTTTGATTGTATCTGAAGAATGTTTTTTTTTTCCAGAAAATTTATGAAGAAAAATTCTTTTCAGGACAAAGGCCCCGAGGGAGATGCTTTTTAGAATTCAGTCTCTGAAGGGAGATGCTTTCAGAATTTAGTCTCTGAGGGAAATCATTTGGTCATGCAGATAGTCGCCCAGTCCTATTTCACGAATTGATCTGCAATCTGTTTTTTTATTGGTAAACTTGTCTTGTTTCGGGAATTTATACCACCTAGTCATATAGATAGTTGCTTTGTCCTGTTTCGAGAATTAATCTCTGACCCGCTTTTTTGTTTGTAAGCCAGTCCTATTTCTGGAATTCATACTTCCTGATCACATAGATAGTTGTCTTGTCCTGTTTCGGGAATTAATCTTTCACCCACTTTTTTGTTGGTAAACTTGTCCTGTTTTGGGAATTCATACCGCTAGGTCGTATATATAGTTGCCCCGTCCTATTTCAGGAATTAATCTATGAGCTGTTTGAAAATTGTTGATGATATTCGTCTATTTGCGAATTTTACCTGAAAAGACAAAATCAGCTTTATGTAATGTCGTGGTACATGTAATGCATTAATGATGCTCTCAAGATAAATGAGAATGTTATATGCGTTTCGATATGCATATGCTATGATGTATTGTGAAATGATGTATGGATGTAATATTTCGTTGAAGCGTATCGGTAGCTCCTTGTAACAATGTCTAGCTGGGGAATATAAATCCCAGACTGCTGCTGAGAATGTAGAAAGTGATTATTCAATTTCTGCTGGGAATAATTTTTCTGGGGATTTCTGCTTTCTGTTTGAGGATACTCTATTGGGGATCTTCCGCTTCTTCTCAAGGATATAGGAATTCAAAGAGAGTCGGTCATTTGTCGTTATTTTTGAGGAATTTGATTCTTACGTACCCTGACTGGGGATAAAAGAGATGGATATCCCTCCGGTGTGCTATCTGTCCAGGTTTCAAATACCATAACAACTCTTTTGGGGATAGCGACTTTGACTCAACCCTGTTGGAGAAGAGAATTTTGTTGGAGTAATAAACTCCGCTGGGAATTAAATTCCTATAAATTGTGTCGGGGAAATAAACTCTGATGGGGTTTGGAATTTATAGGTTGCACTAAGGAAGTCTCCATTCTATACTGGGGAAATGATCAAACTTCCTTATCCGCTAGGGGACCTATTGGGGATGATGATCAGGTCAATCTATCCATTAGGGATATGGAGCTAAACAGCTGGAAGATGCCCGAGTCTCTGCCTGTGGGCATCTTAGACTTGCTGAGGAATATATCTCTGTTGGGGACGATCTTGCAAAGATAACTTTGTAGAGATAGTTTCATGGAGATTTCTCTGCGGGGATTTATGAATGACTTAAACATTATCCCAAATACTAGAGTCTTAGATAAATGTTAATCTTTTTTTCATGCATATATTTGTAAATGGTAATCATATTCAAATGCATATGTTCATTCAATATAATCATTGGACGCTTTCGCAAACAAAACAGAGAAAATAAAATTTTTTCTGAAATTGAAACTGATTGTATTGATTTGGAAGATTTATCTATAAATAGATAGTTTTATACAAAGAGACAGAAGTCCTAGTAAGAGGAAATCGTTGTGAATGGAAAAAAGTGTATAAATAGAAACAGAGAAAAACAACTATGTGGAAATGATCACATCGAGATTCATTTCTGCTATTTCCCATATGTCTTCAAGCATCTCATCCCTTGTTGCCGAAAGAAGTTAACTGGATTGATCTGTACTGTTTGAACTTGACGTTGGTAATTATGATGGTTGTAAGTAGATGGGTGATCCAACGGGACATAGTCGTACGCTTTAATCCCTAACTTTTTCCTGGACTTCTCTTTCGGGTTTTCAGTCCACCGGGATACCCTTTTTTGCCCAAGCTTCCTTTTCAGGTTTTCAACTTGCCGGGTGTACATTTTTTTTATATATATCCCTGATTTTTTCCCGAACCCTTTTGGTTCGCCGGAATGCCCTTATTTTTGCTAAGCCAGTCAACCCAGCGGATCTCTTTTTCATGCGTAGTATTTTTTAACAGGGTGTGGAAGATCCTTACTGTCCATGGTGGTAAGTATCATAGTGCTGCCAGAAAATATTTTCTTAATAAAAAACGACACTTCATACGTGGGATTCCATTTGCCCCTAGGATCACCTTGTGGTAAGATGATGCGCTTTGTTACCAAACTGCCAACCTGATACACCCGAGGTTTGATCTTCTTGTTAAAGGCCTTGATCATGCACTTTTGATACATCTAACCATGACAAAAAGTCGCGAGCCTCTTCTCATCAATCAAATTTATCTGGTCAAGTCGAGTTTGAATCCATTCGTCTTCAACTAAATCTGCGTCTTTCATAATTCTCAGAGAGGGAATCTGGACTTAGACAGGTAAGACAACCTTCATACTGTAGACGAGAGAGGATGGGGTTGCCCCAGTTGATGTACGTGCTGAAGTGCGATAACCATGAGGAGCGAGTGGTAACATCTCATGCCAATCTTTATATGTCACTGTCATTTTCTGCAAAATCTTCTTAATGTTCTTGTTGGCGGCTTCCACTGCACCATTCATGTTCTTCTGATATGGAGAAGAGTTGTGATGTTTAATCTTAAACTGCATACATAATTATGTGATCATAGTGTTATTGAGATTGGTACCATTATCAGTGATGATCCTCCCGGGTATGCCATACTGACAGATGAGGTTATGCTTAATAAACCGAGCCACGACACTCTTGGTAACAGAGGCAAACGAGGCTTCTTCAACCCATTTTATAAAGTAATCAATAGAGACCAGGATGAAATGGTGCCCATTGGAAGCAGTAGGATTAATCTCTTCAATCATATCAATGCCCCACATTGCAAACGGCCAAGGAGCAATCAAGACGTTTATAGGAACCTGAGGAACGTGTACCTTGTCAGCATAAATCTTGCATTTGTGACAAGTTCTGGAATGATGTCGACAATCAGTTTCTATGGTCGACCAATAATAACCCGCTCTCAGAATTTTTTTAGCCATCGTATACCCGCTGGAATGAGTACCAAAGACCCTTTCGTGCATATCTTCCATAACCTTCTCATCTTCCTTCTTGTCTACATAATGAAGCAAAGTCAAATCGTGACTACACTTGTAGAGAGTTCTATTACTCAGAAATAATTTGGCATATAACCTCCATAGGAATTTCTTATCATTGATAGATGCCCCTTCAGGGTACTCTTGGGCTTTGAGGTACCTTTTCACTTCATGGTACCAAGGCTTTTCATCTACTCTATCAGTATTAATTTCATAGCAATGCGCTGGTATGTATCATCTCTCAATAGTAATTCGAGGAGCTCCATTATCCCATCTGACTTTGAACATAGACGACATAGTAGCTAATGCGTATGTCAATTGATTCTCTTCTCATGGGATGTGTTCAAAAGTGATTTCTTTGAAGTATGGGATTAACACCAATACATGCTCCCAATAAGGAATGAGATTCAGATGTTTTGTATCCCATTCTCCCTTAATCTGACTGATTACTAGGGTTGAGTCCCCATATACATTCAAGAATTTAATTCTCATGTCAATGGCAGCTTTGATACCCATGATGCACGCTTCGTATTCGGCCATATTATTGGTATAGTCAAACATAATCTGGCGGTGAAGGGCGTATGGAAACCCTTAGGAGAGACGATCACATCATTAATTCCATTACTGAGCGCGTTGGAAGCTCCACAAAAAACCATAGTCCATCGAGATTCTAATTCAGGTCCTTCATGCGGTCCAGGTTCTTCATAATCAACAACTAGCATAATATTCTCACTTGGGAACTCAAAATTCATAGTCTGATAGTCGTTTACAGCTTGATGAGCCAAATGATCAGCCAATATAATTCCTTTGATTGCCTTCTGAGAAGTATACTAAATGTCGTATTATGTCAAGACCATTTTCCATCTTGCTATCCTTTCGAATAGAGCGGGCTTCTCGAATATGTATTTTATTAGATCCATCTTAGAGATCAACAAAGTGGTATGAGTCAACATATATTGTCTTAGTCGGCGAGTAGCCCATGCCAAAGTGCAGCAAGCTCGAGCAGTGAGTATCTTGTTTCACAGTCGGTAAACTTTTTGTTAAGGTAGTATATTGCATGCTCTTTTCGATCAGACTCGTCATGCTGCGCCAGTACACACCCCATTGAGTTATCTAACACTATGAAGTACATGATCTGAGGTCTTCCTTCAACTAGAGGTATCAGAATTGGAGGTTCTTGAAGGTACTCCTTGATTTTGTCAAAATTTGTCTGACAATCGTCGTTCCATCTCACTACTTGATCTTTCTTCAGTAACTTGAAGATTTACTTACAAGTAGCGGTCAAATGGGAAATTAATCTGGCGATATATTTCAATCATCCCGGGAAACCTCTGACTATCTTATCAATATGGGGAGCCTACATTTATTTAATGGCTTTAACCTTGGCGGGGTCAACTTCAATACCAATACCATTGACGATGAAACCTAGGAGTTTACTGGATCTTACCCCAAAGTGCATTTGTTTGGATTCAACTTCAGCTTGTACTTTTTTAATCTCTCAAACTGATTGTGTAGGTGATCAAGATATTCTTCTTTAGTCTGAGACCTAGATATCATGTCATCAACGTAAACCTCTATCTCATGATGGATCATGTCATGGAACAAAGCTACCATAGTATGCTGATATATTGTTCCAACATTCTTCAAACCAAAATGCATAACTTTGTAACATAAAGTGCCCCACTGTGTGACAAAGGTAGTCTTCTCCATGTCTTCAGGTGCCATCTTGGTTTGATTATAACTAGAGAAACCATCCATGAAGGAAAATACTTTATGTTGAGCGATATTGTCAACCAGGACATCAACATATGGAAGCTGAAAGTCATATTTGGGGTTTTCCCTATTCATATCCTTGTAGTCTACACACATACGCCCTTTGCCATCCTTCTTAGGTACTGGAACCACATTTTCAACCCACTGAGGATAGGATGTAACATCTAAGAAACCTGTATTGAACTATTTCATAACCTCAACTTTGATCTTTTCAGACATCTTGGGACGCATACGACAAACTTTCTGCTTTATTGGAGAACAACCTTCTTTCATTGGTAGACGGTGAACCACAATATCAGTATCAAGCCCTGGCATGTATTTGTATGACCCAGTAAAAATCTCAACATAGTCACGCAACATTAACCTCTTTTTGACACTGCCCTCTAGATTAGCACCTAACTTGACTTCTTTCTTGTCCTCTTCAGTACCCAAATTCATAACCTTGATTGGATCTTCATGCGGTTGTATGGCTCTTCCTTCTTGCTCTAACAGTCTAGCAAGTTCTCCAGGTACTACACAATCTTCCTCACCTTCGTCCTCGGCTTGGTAGATCAGACTTTCGAAGTAATAATTGACAATAGCATAATCGTTATCAACGGGATCCAGGATGGATATGGATCTGCAATTTTCCTTATGGGTGTGTATAATAACACATAGCTATTTTGAAAGAAATAAAGTAAAAGAAAGATAAAGAGCACAAAATTTGAATGTAAACATCCAATGATTTATTGAATTAAAATATGTGAATGAAAAATGACAACCCTGACAAATGAACCATTGTGCCCCGGGTAAGGCACGAGGCTTAAAGTTATTGTTTAAAATTACATAACCAAAACATGAAAGCAAGAAAACAGAAAATATAATTTACTCCTGACTAAAGGAGATTGATATAACGTCTTTAGTCTTCCAATTGCTGAGCTCGTTGCTGGTGGTAGGAAAAATCCAACTATCTAGGTCATAGTCACTATCAACATCTTCAACCGTGTTGACTCCATTGTTGCTGATATAGAATGGTGGTCTTCCAGCACGAGCACGACGAACAGCCCTTTAAGCCTCTGTAGTGAAACCCAAACCAAATTTATCAAATTCATAAGAAATGTAGGGAAGCTAACCCCAAGTAGTGTAATCACATTCCTCTACCAAGCTCTAGCGTCTTTTAGAGAAGTCATTCTGGGAAGAACCATGATAACCTTAGGAATAGCAGAAATGTCTTCAGTAATGGTAGTTGTTCGAGGAATAACTTCAAAGGTCTGGCAGGGAGTCTCGATAAATTCTCCGTCCATCTCAACATACTTAAAGGAGTTCAAGTGACTCACCATGTACTCTTCTTCACCATAAACTGTAACAATATTTCCTTTCATTGGATATTTCAACTTTTGATGCAACGTAGAAGTAACAGCGCCTGCCCCATGAACCCAAGGGTTTCTAAGTAAACAGGAATAAGTCGGGCGAATTTCCATCACATAGAAGGTAGAGTCGAAGAACTGCGAACCTACTTTGATCGAAAGATCCACCTCTCCTTGCACCATCCTCTTTGAACCATCAAAGGCTCTGACCATAATGTCACTGGGTTTCAGCACAACCCCTTCACAGTCAAGCATGTCTAGAGCACCCTTCGGTAAAACATTCAACGAGGAATCCGTGTCAACCAACACATTACCTAAGGCAGTGCCCCCGAACTCAATAGAGACATATAGGGTCTTGTTATGGTTTCTTCCTTTAGGAGTCAAATCAGTATCAGAAAAATCTAACTCATTATTAGTCATCAGGCTTGCAACTTAATTTTTGAATTGGTCAGCAGAAATTTCCTAAGGTACATGAGCGAATTTTAGGAACTTCACCAAATCCTGGGCATGGGCTTCAGAGCACAACAATAGGGATAACATGGATATCTTAGAGGGAGTCTGCCCCATCTGTTCAACAATCTTATAGTCACTTTTCTGGATGATTTTCAGTACTTCCTCCATCTCCTGTCTGGAGGTATCTTCAACAGTACCCTCTTTTGGTGCCTCATCCTAGGTAGACTCAGTGATCTGTTCTTTGCCCCGAGTATCAGTAGTTGACTCAGCAGCAGTAACACGGACTGGTGTAGTAACAGTCTTTGGAGAGATCTTTGGAGAGAAAACCCTTCCACTTCTAGTAACCTTACTGGTCCTGACAATGTTGTCAACATTGGGATCAGTCAGTATCTTCACTTTTGACAACTAATGGTTCTTGCTTAACATCATGGTAGTACATATCAACTCCATAATTCCAGGGGACATCCTTGATAGAGGAATATGGAATTGGTTCGGGCGCAGTAATTATCAGAGGAGCAACTCTAGGTTTGGCTGTAATCTTCATAGGACCTTTAGAAGTAATCCTTACAGGAATTCTAGAAATTACAGACACGTCTTCAAACTCTAAGTCTTGAAACAAATTTTCCATAGAAGGAATCTTCTCAACTAGAATTATATGGTTATCTATTAAACACTGAATACCTTCTCTCAGCAGTTTGCAACCATTGGATTAGGCTGTGCAGCAGTAGCATCTTTCAATGCAATCCGAAAATAAACCGGCTTGCAACAGATTCTTCTTAATAATTATTAGGGGAGTCATCAAGTCACTTATAGTGGAAACATAAGAAACATATTTGATAGCATTAATTCCCTTATCGTTCTTAGGCATGGGTGCAGTAATCACATGGGAATCTCTGGAGGATCAAATTCAATCTCTTTGGAGTCAATCATATCCTGAATCTTATTTTTCAGAGCCCAGTAGCTATTTGTGTCATGTCCGGGACTATTGGAATGATAAGCACACTTTACATTAGGACTGTATCGAGGAGAGGAGATGTTGGGATTATAAGGAGGATCTCTCAATGTAAATAGCTCTTCTTTTAATAGATGTTGCAATGCCTTAGGAAATGGCATGTTGATCTTGGTAAATTGTCTCCTGGGTGCGTCTGACCTACGTTGATTGCCTTGTTGACATTGCGTTGGTGCGGGATTAGAGATTAGTACAGCCCCCGCAGATCGGTTCTGGTCACCTCTACCAAGACCCTTCTGGCAATACACAACATTATCTTCTTTCTTTCCATTGAACGTCTTCTTCACAGTACTTGAAGACGCAACCGCCTAAATTTTTCCACTTCTGATTCCACCTTCAACACGTTCCCCTGTTAATATCAGCTCGGTGAACCCGGCTGAAGAGCTTCCCATACACATATCAACCAATTCCCTATCAAACAAGGGAGGTTGAACTCTTTGTTCCAGATCTCTCCATTTATGGGCATACTCTTTAAAGCATTCGTTTGAGCCCATGGTCATACTCTGTAATTGCACACGGGTTGGTGCAAGATCAACATTGTATTGGTATTGTTTGTAGAAAGAAGCAGCCATATTGTTGTACCCCAAAATTTTCCCTCTCACTTATCAAGATTATTCTCACAAGATTTCTTTGACTCAAGACTGGATTAGGGTTTGGTCAGCTCAAGACATCTTATCTTACACTGTTGACCCAAAATTAGGGTTTGAGTTTGCACAAGGATACTTGGACTATCAATGCTTCATATGACTTTCAAACATCATTATGGACCCGTAAGATTACTCATGACAAGTTTCAATCCTTGAACCACATTTTTGATCAGCCAATTGGACAGTTGACCTAAAAATCAGCTGTATTTGGGAAAAAGTCAAACATAGCAAATTTACAGTCAAACTTCATAATTTTTTATCCACATCAACATTTTAGACTCATATGTATCATTTTATCAAGTTTGGATCATAATTCCTCAAGAAATTTGATCAAATCATCAAAAGGGCAAAATGGTCAAAATTAGGATTTTGACTGAGAAAGGGTAATTTATGATTTTTGACCTAGAAAATGACCAATTGAGTTAAAGCATGATTCCAAGGATTCATTTTTATCATCTTTACCTAATTACATGGTTCAAAACATTTCAATTTCATTGGATAGACAGATGAAATTTGCAGTTAACTGATCAAAAGTCAATTGTATACTGAAAAGTCAAAACATTGACTTTTTGGTCAAAATCAAGTGCCAAGAGTCACAATTCATCAAACATGTCAAAATGTGAAACTTGTTCATCAAGAAATCAAGGATTGAAGATTATGTTTTAAAATTGGAAATTTTCTTTAACTTAGAAATTTTTCTAAGTATAGAAAATTTCTTATTTTTTCTCAACTTTAAGCCATTTTTTCACCATGATACAAGATAATTCAAGAAAGGTTCCCAACATGAAAGTTGTAGACCTCCATTAAATATACAATTTTTCTTCACACACTTTTCCCTAAATATGCTTGGATCTCAAGATATAATTTTATGAATACATGCTCATGAACTAGATAACTTAGTGAAATTTTGCCCTAATTTAGGCAGGTTTTAGACCCAACTTCATGGTAATTTTTCACCTAGTTCCAAGAGGAGTATTGAAATTAATTTTAAAGTTGAGTTATATATCACATTGAAAGCTTTCCAAAATATCCAAGAACTCCTCAGGATCATTTTTTAGTAGGGAGAATCGAAGAGAGGAAGTTGGCAATTTCTCACTTTTGATTCAAGCCATTTCATGAAGAATAAATTTCAAATCAGTACCTATGCTGCCTAATCCATGCCTTAAAGGTCCCAAACTTGTTTATTACTCCTTAATTTAATGCTTACTCAATATACAAAACTTTAATCCAAGCCCTGGAATCTTTATCCAAGTTGTAATTCCATAAATGGCACAAAGTTGCCATTGCCATTTTGGAAAAGGTTTACTTTTGCCACTTTCCAATTCTTGGGCATTGAACCTGTCTCCTTTGCACATACAAGTACTAAAGACCTAAGGGAAATTGTATGGAACTTATACCAACCCTAAGCAAGCCAGTACAAGCATGTGAAGACTTGTGCCTTCACTTTGCTTCAAAAGCAAGAAAGTATGCAAAAAGGCTAGGATTGTCAAATCTTTTGGAGAGCTGACTTGAAACATATCCCATACTAATACATAAGCATATTACACTTGAGAACACGATTGCAAGAGGCCTGAAACACTCCCAAAATCCATCATTTGGCTCGTGCGTTTCAAGTTTCAATCATCAAAACACTTTACCTACTTGATATCTAACTAATCCAGACCATCATCCCTGCGCTGTAACTCCTTCTCCATCATCTTCCATTTTGGTTTTCAAAGCTTGCAGGTTGACTTGGATAGAGAGTTCCAGGCATTTTCAAAGCAAGGTAAGGGTTGGAACACACTCAGGGAGGTTCAAGCAAGCTCAAGCACTCATCAGGCCTTCATAAAACTCACTCAAACTCCATTCACGATTTTAACTGAAAGAGGTAAAAATCTCAACTTCTATCTCTTCATACAGACATCCATTGTCCACGATTTGTGAATAAACAATGTAGACCTTATTACTACGAAGCTGTACATATATATATCTTGCATTTATTTGGCTTGAATTGAGAGAATTTTGAACTTGAAATTCCTGTAAAAATTAGGTTTTAATTTAGGACTTTCAAAATTCATCTTGATCTTTGATTGTTATCTTACATAATTTACATGGTTAGAATCGTGAGACAAAATGCTACAACTTTCATGTTATCAGTTTCCATTTTTATTGAGAGATGAGAAAGTTACAGAGCATCTGGCTGGCTTGAGGAAGAAGACGAAGTACAGGGCAAGGACCTTGTTCATGTTATGTTATTTTTGTTTCACATAAATCAACGGATGTATAGCCACCCCAGTGGCAAGGTAGCGCGCTGGTGAGACCCAAGTCCTGGGTTCGAACCTTGGCGCTACCTTTTGTTTTTTACACTTTTCCATTTTTCCATTTTTGCTATTTTTTGCAGGATTGGGCCTCCACGCTGGGCTTGTGTTTTTTTCTAACATTCACCATGTGATTGCTCAGGATATCCCCCTGGCCCAACTATTTTCATATTTTTTTTTATTTATTTGTTTTATTTTCATTTTTGTTTATTAAATATTTTCTTTAATACATAAAAATCCAAGAAAATGTAAATATGATAATACTGTATTTTATTTTATTTTATTTTTATTTTTCACATAAAAAATATATTAGTTATATATTAATTATTTTTCTTAATAAACTTGTAAACATAAATAAAATAGGTTTAGTTTAATTTGTTTTATTTTCTTTTCATTCCATACTTGTAAATATTTATTTTGGCATATATAAAAACTAAATATTTTCATAAAATATTATTTATTATTTTTAATACAAAAAATACACAAAAATAATACATAAAAGCTTTATTTTCTTTTAAACTAGAAATTAGGGTTAACCCTTTTTTTAAGAATTAATTTCTTTTCCTTATATCTTTAGGATTAGGTTAAAATTCCTTTTCACATAAAAAAATAAAACAAAAACCTTTTCTTGCATGTACATATTATTACATATTTAAATATTGTATTTGTTTATTCCAATATTCGTACAAATTCGATTTGGTTGTAATAGCTTATTTAGATTTACATTCTTGCAAATCCCTATTCAAATTTGTATTCCCCCTTCCCATAAATTGATGTAATAGCTTAGTAATTTTTACATTACGCAATTTACCGCTTTACATGCCATGTTAGTAATTAGGGTTTGAATGGTAAGATCAAAACAAAACAAATAGAAAACCCTAAATTCAAGACAAAATCAAAGCATGAAAATAACACCCTTGCACACAAGCATCCTTAGGATTTCTCCACTTGGTTGCCTTATACAAAAATAGTCATATTATGCATGCGAAGTATCTTGGCAAAACAAACAAATATAAGATCATAGTCCCTCGATGACGCTATTCAAAGTTGCCTTACAAAATGATCTTGGTCCCTCAAAAATTCTAAGATACTTTGCAATATTGCTAATCATGGTTATACGATGATCCACGCCCATCCCGTTTACATCCAAAGATATGGTTGCTTACCAAATCAATGGTAAGATAACAATATCAAAGGAATAGAAAATGCACAAGAAATTCATTTGAGTAGGTAGATTACTTCTAGTTACTTGCTCTATTTCCAAACAACTATCCTTGCTATTTAAAAAAAAAACAAGCACACACATTTCCAAACATTTTACAAACATTGAAACATTTTCAAAAAGACAAACATCTTTGTATACATTCTTACGAACGAGAATCATTACAAAGATTGCCTAAACAATGTCCTCTTTTACAAAATATTTTCAAAACCACATCAAACACATTTTCAAACAACAAAAGCAAGTGATCTAGAAAGTAACTAAGAGCCCATGGAAAACCAAGGATGAAAAGGATGCTAATACCTTCCCTTTTCATAATCTACCCCCCGAACTCAAGAATATATCTCAAAGGTCTTTCCTGTGCTTTTTCACCTTTCCTTTTGGATTAAAGAAAAGTCGGTGGCGACTTTTGCTAACCGCAACATTTGCGATAAAACGCAAAACCCTCAAGTCAGTTCTCCCACCGTATCACAGAACTGGCGACTCTGCTAGGGAGATTTATAAAAAAAGTGGGGTTACCTTAGGGCTAGATCACATTTATTTGCTTACTTTGTTGACTTGTTTGCTTTACATTATGGTTCTTTTTTTGGGTTTGAATCCTCTACCCGGATTTGGGAAACATTATAGGTAAATAGCAATACGTTGTGGAAACTGTGCAGGGTATACTGACATGGTCTAAGCAATAGTTATGTTAGTGTGACATATTTGTGGGTACTGGTAGCCTTTGAGTAAATCAAAGAGAATACGGGGCCACTGAGTGATGTCATGAAGCACTAATGAACTTCTAGAACCCTGTACTTGACCAACTTGGCCTTTAGGATGTAGTGAGATGACCGGCTTTGGTGCAGTCTGAAGTTGGTAGATACTCGATACCACACTCATTGAGGGTTGGTTTCTTGGGATATTTAGGTCGCCATTAAAGAGGCTTGAGCTGAAACAATGACCAAGGAAACAATCTGGTGATATTGAGCTCCTTAGAACTCGGTTACTATTACTAGGACAGGTTTAAGCCAACTAAACTTCAAGAGGGTACTTACCTATAAAACCCCATGCAAGCCTAAACTAAGAACTTGTTTGTTTTGCTTGTATATGCATACTTGTGCATAACATCATGGACATCATGAACATCATATGCATTCACTAACCATTTCAAGAATTTTGGAGATTCATCTTTGTTCTTGTTTTGTAGGATATGGATTCTCTTCGCAGGAAAACTATCCAAGTCAACCTTGTAAGAATTCCTCCACAACTTAAGGAGCTAGCTTCAAGGATCCCTGAGAACTCTCCATTCACCGAGAGACATGGTCGTCTACTCAACTTGGTCACCTCCAACATAGATGAGGATATGATGAAGGTGCTCTTCCATTTCTTTGATCCTTTACACCATTGCTTCACATTTCCCGACTATCAGCTTGTGCCTACTTTGGAAGAATTCTCTCAACTCTTGAGGATTCCCATTCTCAATCAACTACCTTTCAACGGTACGGAAAAATACCCAAAGCCATAAGAGATTGCTCAAGCTCTGCACTTGCACTCATCTGATGTCACAACTCATTGGGAAACTAGAAGTGGATTCTTCGCAAAGTTCCTATTTGAGAAAGCCCAAAGCTGTTAGAATTCCTTAGACTTGAAATCCTTTGAGGAAATTGTGGCTCTCCTCATCTATGGGATGGTTTTGTTTCCCAATCCTGACCAACTCATAGATGTGAGTTCCGTCAAAATCTTCATGTCACGCAATCCGGTGCCTACATTGCTAGGGGATATCCTACACTCTTTTCACACTCGCACAATGAGGAAAAGAGGTGTCCTTATGTGTAGCACTCCTCTCCTGGAAATATGGTTTATTTCTCATCTACCCCAATCAGTCTTAAAGAATTATCAAGGATTAAGGTGGTCACAAAGGTTAATGACGTTCAAACATTCAGATATTCATTGGTGCTCTCGATCCAAAGAGAATGTTATCATTGTTGACCGTTGTGGGGAATTCCCTAATGTCCCTCTACTTGGCATTAGGGGAGGCATCACCTATAACCCATGCTTAGCTCTAAGACAGTTTGGTTATGCCCGAAGGGATAGCCCGAATGAGATATTGATTCAAGGCTTGGTATTCGACTATGACAACGACGATCAAGGTCTTCACCAGAGATTCATCCGAGCTTGGAGGATGCTAAACAAGGTGGATAGCAAGACTTTGGGAAACAAGAATTCTATCCCTCTTGAGCCTTACCTCAAGTGGGTACGAACCCACGCTCAAAGTCTTATGATGCCTTATCCTTCAATTCTCCCGGTGATCATTGAGCCTGTTAAGGAAGGGATAGTTCCATACACTATCCTACATCCTGACATGCCCACATCTCTTGAATATCTACAAAGGGATTGGATACAGCTCAAAGGAGAGCGAGATACTTTTGAAGCCCAATTCTATACAAGTGAGAAGAAGGTTTTGGAACTCACTAGGCTACTTCATGAGGAGAAGACTCTAAATGCCTACATAGCACCAAAGAGGATGCACACTACTTATTTATCTTAGAGTGTTGTATTATTTTGCCCAAGGGGCATTGATGTACTCAAACTCTATCTTATTAATATAACATGTGTTTCTTTTTGTATAAAACGAATTTGAATCTTTTAAAATCCTTGAAAACATTGCATGTGTATATATCATTCATAATAACATAAACAGGTCTTTTGCAACGAGTTTCCTCATCTCTCTACTGTTTATTTCAGTAAGATGGATCTCGAACAGACAGTCAAAGATCTTCAAGTTCAAAACACGTAGTTTCAACAGTTGCTCATGACCCTAGCCAAGGGGCAAGAAGAGTTGAAGACTCTGTTAGATGAAGAAAGAAAGAAGAAAACAAAGAAGGCCACCGGGGTTTTGAATATGGGGAGAAGGTTTCAGAGACAGACTAGAAGAACCTTGAATTTTGCAACCACTTCGGGGGAAGGAGAGGGGAAAGGAAAGGAAACTGCGGTTCTGTCAGAATCTGAAGAGGAGGAAGAAGAGGAAGACTACTCTGAGGAACAGTATCCTCCAGCAGATGATAAGTACAGACATCTTGAAGAGCGTTTGAGTGCTATGGAAATATAAAAGGTGTCAAGTTTAGACTTTGAAGAATTGGGATTAGTATCCGGAATTGTGATCCCACTGAAGTTCAAAGTGTCATTGTTTGCAAAATATGATGGGGTGTCATGTCCTAAGATGCACCTCCGATCATATGTGAGAAAGATCCATCCGCACTCCGCCGATAAAGACCTGTGTGTGCAGTTTTTCCAAGATAGCCTATCTGGAACACAACTCAATTAGTTTTACCAATTGGAAAGGGTCGACGTCCACAACTGGGAAGACCTTGCCGCAACTTTCTATAAGCAATACCAGTATAATGCTGATTTGGCGCCTACCCATACTCAACTTCAGAGTATGGCTATGGCTTCAAATGAGGGTTTCAAGGATTACACGCAGAAATGGAGAGATCTAACTGGGAGAGTACAACCCCCTCTGTCTGAAAGGGATTTGGTGGACATGTTCTTAGGCACTTTATCGGGCCCTTACTTCAACCATTTGATTGGGAGTTCATCTGCAGGATTTACTGAGTTAATACTAACCAGAGAGAGGGTGGAAGCTGGCATAAAAAGTGGAAAGATTCAGAAGGATTCATCTGTTTCTACAACTGTGAGGAAGCCTTTCATTGGGAAGGAGGTATCTGTTGTTTATCCATAAAGGAACCAAGGGAGAGCTGAACACCGACCAATGGTAGCGGCTGTTATGATCCCAAAGCCTAAATCTGATCAACCAAGAAGTAACCAACCGAGGGTGGAAAGGCCAGTCTGACAATTCACCAGAATTAATATGACTCTTGCCCAGGTTTTACCACACCTTCTAAAATCTAATTTGACAACTCTGAAGGAAGCTCCAAAGAACCCCAACACGGCATCCCCTCATTATCACCCAAATGCCAGATGCGCTTATCATTCCGAAATTCCGGGTCATGACACTAACAACTGTTGGGCCCTGAAAAACAAAATTCAAGACCTTATAGATGCAAAAGATATTGAGTTTGATGCACCCGAGAAGCCAAACGTCATTTCTGCTCCTATTCCTAGGCATGGTCACAACACCAATGCTATCGAAGAAGATTTGTTTGCTACCACAGTTTATGAACTCTTGACTCCACTCCCAATCATTAAGATAAACTTGTTGAAAGCTGGTGGGTTCCCGGGTTGTAATGAAGACTGCCATCTTTGCTTATCCTCGCCGACTGTTTTCCCTTTGTTGAAGACAAGCATTCAACGCTTGATAGACAACCAAGAGATTTTGTTTGAAAGTGCTCCTGTTTCACCTGTTCATGTTGAAGACATTTCAATCATAACCATCTCCGCCAATCCTTCCAGGTTCCCCAAAAGACACGTTAGGATTACATCGATTCCAAAAACTACTCCTCTTATAATCACAATTCCCGAGCCGGTCCCGTATGAATCAGACAAAACAGTGTCGTGGAATTACAGTGGAGACATCTACTACCATGGTATCAAACAAGATGGGCTAGCCGCAAAGAGATGAGCTCCGAAGAAGAAGACTCTGACATTAGCAATATTTCCGTAACCAATAAGATTACCCGTAGCGGTAGAATCTTCTCTCCATAAATTTCCCCTCCAAAGGCAGTTTTTGGACCCGTGGCTGCTTCAAAGGTTACCTCCGTACCAATAATCATATCTGCAAGTGCTCTTATTGACGAAGAAGACACAACCCATACTGTTATCCCTACCAACACTTCTACTGCTGAAACTCAAGGAAAAAGTATTCAAGAAGAGCCTGTCCGGACAAAGGCTCAACCACTGACTATCCCCGAAACCTCCAAGAAGGAAATGGAGGAGATCCTGAGAATAATAAAGAAGAGCGACTACGACGTAGTTGAACAGTTGGGGAAAACCCTCCAAAATCTCCATGCTAGCATTGTTGTTGTATTCTGAGGCAGATGCAAAAGCCCTGGTGAAGTTCCTCAAGACAGCCCATGTGTCTCAAGAGACGTCTGCTGACCAATTTCAAGATTGTATGGCCAGTTTGACGGTGGATAACGGCCTAGGATTCTCGGATGCTGATCTGACATCAAGGGGAAGAAAGCACAACGAGGAATTGCATGTCTCTGTGGAATGTAGAGGAACAACTCTGGCCCATGTCTTGGTGGACAGTGGCTCATATTTGAATGTTTTACCAAAGAAAGCTCTCGACATATTGGACTGCGAAGGACTGACGTTGAAACCCAGTAACATAGTCGTGAGAGCATTTGATGGCTCAAAGAGGATGGTTCATGGGGAGGTGGACATCCCCATAAATATTGGGACTCATAATTTCAACTCAACCTTCTATGTAATGGACATCCGCCCCTCTTACTCCTGTCTACTAGGACTACCGTGGATCCATAATGCCGGTGCTATCACCTCTACACTGCACCAGATGTTGAAATATCCGGTCCAGGGAAAGATTATCACTGTCCACGGAGAGGAAGAGTATATGATAAGCCACCTCAATTCCTTCCGGTATGTGGAATTGGATGGCGAGTTCATTGAAACTCCTTTTCAACATTTCGAAGAAGTCTCTCAAGAGGTAGCTGTAACCAAGATGGTGTCCCAGATTCCCAAGATCATAAGACCTCCGCTCTAGATGTCATCTCGGAAGGACGACAAGGTAGTAGTAGAGGAGGGTGGATGCACCATCTGGGGGCAACTTTCGGATATTCCGTATAAATCTGACAAGTTTGGCTTTGGGTTTACTTCAAGTGCTCATAAGGTTGTGCGTCGTGCCTGTGCTAGAGGGTCACCTCTGAAGATTAGCAACTGAGAGGTCAATGCGGTGGAAGATGGTGAAGAGGATTGCATCTTGAATGATTGGATCTTTCCTACTGTCGATAGAGGACTTCGCAATTGGGAAGCCAGAGACTTTGTCCCAATAACTTTCATCCCTCAGTAATTTATCTTTTACATTTATGTTGGACTTGTAATATTCACAAACAATTCTCACATTTAAGACCTTGTGTCTTGCCCGAGGCACAATGGTCCATTTGTAAGGGTTTTTTATTTCATCTTCATATGACATTCAATGAATCATGGACGTTTTTCACATATAAACTTTTTATGCTCATTGTTTTTCTTTTACATTTTATTTTTAAAGATGGCTATACCCTTACACACACCCACACTCACAAGTGCATGTATCCCTCCATTCCGCATCCCATGGGTAACGATACTGCTATGGCCTTTTGTTACTCTGAGGATCTAATCTACCAAGCCAAAGACGAAGGCGAGGAAGATTGTGAAGTACCAGGAGAATTGGCCAGACTACTACAACAAGAGGAAAGAGCTATTCAGCCTCATGAGGAACCGGTAGATACAATCAATTTGGGTACCGAGGAGGATAAAAAAGAAATCAAGGTGGGTGCCAATCTAGAGCCTAGTATTAAGGAGCGTCTAATTCAGCTGTTGCATGATTATGTTGAGATCTTTGCCTGGTCATATGAAGACATGTCGGGACTCGATACAGACATCGTGGTACATCGTCTCCCTACAAGAGAAGATTGTCCACCAGTAAAACAAAAAGTCCGTCGCATGAGACCTGGCATGTCAGAGAAGATCAAAGCGGAAGTCATGAAACAATTCAATGTCGGATTCTTGGTTATTACTTCTTATCCCCAATGGGTTTCCAACATTGTTCCCGTGCCTAAAAAGCACGGAAAAGTACGAATGTGCATGGACTATAGAGATTTGAATAGGGCCAGCCCTAAAGATGATTTTCCACTTCCCCACATCGATATCCTGGTTGATAATACGGTGCAACACAAAGTGTTTTCCTTCATGGACAGATTCTCAGGTTACAACCAAATCAAAATGACACCTGAGGACATGGAGAAAACAACATTTGTCACACAGTGGGGCACATTCTGCTATAAAGTGATGCCATTCAGACTGAAGAATGTTGGGGCCACCTATCAGCGCTCCATGGTAGCTTTGTTTCATGACATGATACATCATGAAATAGAGGTCTACGTAGACGATATGATAACCCAATCACAAACGGAAGAAGAGCACCTTGGTCACTTGCAGAAGTTGTTTGAAAGGTTGAAGAAGTACAAACTAAGGTTGAACCCAAACAAGTGTACATTCGGAGTACGGTTCGGTAAACTCCTAGGCTTTGTCGTCAGCAACAAAGGTATTGAGGTCGATCCGACCAAGGTTAAAGAAATACAAGAAATACCTGCTCCTCGTACTGAGAAGGAAGTCAGAGGATTCTTGGGACGCCTAAACTATATTGCCAGATTCATTTCTCACCTAACAGCTACTTGTGAGCCAATCTTCAAACTATTGAAGAAAGATCAAGTAGTCAGATGGAATGATGAATGCCAGATAGATTTTGACAAGATCAAAGAGTATTTACAAGAGCCTCCTATTTTGATGCCACCAGTCGAGGGAAGACCACTGATCATGTATCTGACCGTTTTAGAAAACTCAATGGGGTGTGTATTGGGGCAGCATGACGAGGCTGGCCAAAAAGAGCATGCTATTTATTACCTGAGACAAAAGTTTACCGACTGTGAAACCAGATATTCACTTCTCGAGAAAACTTGTTGCGCTCTGGCATGGGTTGCTCGCCGGCTAAGACAGTATATGTTGACTCATACTACCTTGTTGATATCTAAGATGGATCCGATAAAGTACATCTTCGAAAAGCCTGCTCTGTCGAGAAGGATAGCTAGATGGAAGATGATCCTAACAGAATATGACATACAATATACTACCCAGAAAGCTATAAAGGGTAGTGTATTGGCTGATCATCTTGCTCATCAAGCTGTAGAAGATTATCAGTCCATGAAGTTTGAATTCCCGGATGAAGACATCATGACATTAGACAACTGTGAAGAAATCGGACCATATGACGGACCTGAACAAGGATCCTGATGGACCCTGTTCTTTGATGGGGCCTCAATTCACTTGGTAATGGTATCGACGCGGTACTCATATCTCCATAAGGGTGTCATACTCCCTTTACTGCCAGACTTTGCTTCAACTGTACAAACAACATTACGGAGTACGAAGCGTGCATCTTTGGTCTCAAGGCTGCCATAGATTTGGGAATCAAATCTTTAGATGTGTTTGGAGATTCAGCTTTGTTCATCAATCAGATCAAAGGGGAATGGGACACTAAGCACCCAAAATTTATCCCTTACAAAGAACATGTTTTGACATTGCTACCACATTTTGAGAAGATTATCTTCGAGCATTTCCCGCGAGAAGAAAATCAGCTAGGAGACGCTCTAGCCACAATGTCATCTATGTTTAAACTTAATTGGTATAACGAGGCTCCCCAGATCACCATCGAACGAATGGATGAACCAACACATTTTCACGAGATTAATACTGAAGAGGTAGTGGACCGGCCTTGGTTTCATGAAGTCAAGAGGTATCTCGAGGCTCAAGAATATCCAGAAGGAGCTTTAATCAATGATAAAAAGTTCTTAAGGAGATTCTCTGCTAAGTTCTTCCTGAGTAATGGCATCATGTACAAACGCAATCATGACTCTATTCTGCTTCGGTGTATGGATAAGGTTGAGGCAGAAAAGATCATGGCTGAATTACATGAAGGTACTTTTGACACTCACTCCAGTGGGCATACAATGGAGAAGAAAATCCTACGGGCAGGCTATTATTGGTCTACCATGGAAGCAGATTGCTATCAGCACTCTCGGACCTATCATAAGTGTCAAATTTATGCTGACAAGGTGCATGTACCTCTGGTTCCTCTGAATGACTTGATGACTCCTTGGCCCTTTGCTATGTGGGTAATTGACATGATCGGGGAGATCAAACCGACAGCCTCCAATGGACATCGCTTCATCCTAGTGTCCATTGACTATTTTACAAAGTGGGTCGAAGCAGCTTCCTTTGCTTCCGTTACCAAGAATGTTGTTGCCTGCTTCATCAAGCAAAATCTCATTTGCCGGTACGGTATCCCGGAAAGGATCATCACTGACAATGGTACAAATCTTAACAACACTATGATCACCGCTTTGTGCGAGTAATTCAAGATTCGGCATCACAATTCTTCCCCCTATCGGCCAAAGATGAATGGTGTTGTCGAAGCTGCGAATAAGAACATTAAAAATATCATACAAAATATGATATTCACGTACAAAGACTGGCATGAGATGCTACCATTCGCTCTCCACGGGTATCGTACCACGGATCTCACATCAACTGGGCAACACCCTATTCTTTGGTTTACGGCATGGAAGTTGTCTTGCCTATTGAGGTTCAGATCTCCTCCCTAAGGATTATGAAGGATGCAGGTTTGAGTGAAGACGATTGGATCCATACTCGACTTGATCAACTGAACTTAATTGATGAAAAAAGACTTATTGCTGTTTGCCATGGTCACATGTATCAAAAACGGATGATTAAGGCTTTCAACAAGAAAGTCAGGCGCCAAGTATATCAAGTTGGGGATTTAGTGATCAAACGTATCATCTTTCCACAAAGTGATCCCTGGGGAAAATGGACTCCTACCTATGAAGGACCATTTGTAATCAAGAACATATTCTCCGGCGGGGCAAAGATCTTGACCACCATGGGCGGTGACGACCTGCCACACCATGCAAACACGGACATAGTCAAAAGATACTACGCATAAGAGACCCGCTAGGTTGACACACCTAGGCAAGACAAGGGCATCCCGGCGAACCAAAAAGGTTCGGGAAAAAATTAGGGATAAAATAATAAAGAATCTGTAGACCCGACAAGTTGAAAACCCGAAAGGGCGACTTGGGAAAAAAAGGGTTTCCCGGTGGGCTGAAAACCCGAAAGGGAGGTCCAGGAAAAAGTTAGGGAATTAAAGCGTATGACTATGTATCGTCGGATCACTTTGCGGACAACCTTTGACCTTTACTGACAAACCCGGAGTTTCTGATCAATTCAATCATCTTCGGACAAGGCAAATAGACAAGATATTCGGAGATATGAAGGCTATAGCAGAATGGGAACCCCATGGGATTATTACACATAGCTATCTTTCTTTGTATAAATTTTTCTTGTTTTATGGAACCATTCTCTTACTAGAATTTTTGTCTCCTTTATACAAATACTTATTAAAATTTAATACAAAGATATCCCTTTGAAAGTGCAAAAACCATTTGTCTTTTCTTTACTCTTATGTTTTGTTTGCAAAAATGTCCAATGATTCATTGATGAACATATGCATTTGAACATAATTACTGTTTACAAATAAACAAAATGAGAAAGACAATTAATGATAGGTTGAAAGGACAGGAAAACGTCCCTAGGCTATTCCATAAGCAATCCCCACAGTACGTCATTTAAGTCCCCAGCGGAATAAAATTTCAAGTTTTAATCCCCAGTAGAAATCGTCAAATTTCTAAGGATTCCCCAAACAGATCTTACAAGCAGTAGATAGCATTGAATTTACTTCTCTCAACAAGAGTTCGTCAGTACTTAAACTTCAAGACATGGAAATTTCAACATATCCTCAACAGTATTCAAGGATTTATTTTCCTCAAATCAAACAGCGATACAACAAATCAGCTTACATGCGCATAGATTACATCCATATATCATAAACATTGATAAAACAAATACATTGCATCATACATTTCATGAAACATAATTTTGTGTTTCAGCTAACACTTTACCCTTTTCAGGATAAGATTAACAGCTATCAATAACAAATGCAATCATGATACAGTACAGATACGCTCCAGACACGGATGCCATTCTGATACTCATTCAGATTTCAAGTTCAGATACAGTACATATACGCTCTAGAAACGGATGTCATTATGATACTCATTCAGATTTCAAGTTCAGATATAGTACAGATACGCTCCATACACGGATTCCATTCTAGTACTCATTCAGATTTCAAGTTCAAATACAGTACAGATACGCTCCAAACATGGATATCATTCTGATACTCATTCAGATTTCAAGTTCAGATACAGTACAGATACGCTCCAGAAACGGATGTCATTTTGATACTCATTCAGATTTCAAGTTCAGATACAGTACAGATACGCTCTAGACACGGATTTCATTCTGATACTCATTCAAATTTCAAGTTCAGATATAGTTCAGATACGCTCCAAACACGAATGCCATTCTGATACTTTTTCTTTTAGCTTACAACTTACAATTTCATAAACATTCTTGGTTGGCATATAAGAAGCCCATCTCCAACAAGATTCAATCACTTCTCTAAGTGGCATCTCTAAGCCCATTCCCTCAACTACAATCGTCGAGTGCAAATTCATGGGCACTCTAGTGTCCAATCATCTTTCACCTTCGAGTCACGAATGGCAAAATTCGCCAATCTAACTCTTCAGGTCTAAAAAGATTTAACAGGGGCAGCCGTTGTACCCCAAAATTTTCCCTCTCACTTATCAAGATTATTCTCACAAGATTTCTTTGACTCAAGACTGGATTAGGGTTTGGTCAGCTCAAGACATCTTATCTTACACTGTTGACTCAAAATTAGGGTTTGAGTTTGCACAAGGATTCTTGGACTATAAATGCTTCATATTACTTTCAAACATCATTATGGACTCCTAAGATTACTCATGATAAATTTCAAGCCTTGAACCATATTTTTTATCAGCCAATTGGAGAATTGACCTAAAAATCAGTTGTATTGGGGAAAAAGTCAACCATGGCCAATTTACAGTCAAACTTCATAATTTTTTATCCACATCAACATTTTAGACTCATATGTATCATTTTATCAAGTTTGGATCATAATTCCTCAAGAAATTTGATCAAATCATCAAAAGGGCAAAATAGTCAAAATTAGGGTTTTGACTAAGAAAGGGTAATTTCTGATTTTTGACCTAGGAAATGACCAATTGAGTTAAATCATGATTCCAAGGATTCATTTGTATCATCTTTACCTAATTACATGGTTCAAAACATTTCAATTTCATTGGATAGACAGATGAAATTTGCAGTCAACTGATCAAAAGTCAACTATATACTGAAAAGTCAAAACTTTGACTTTTTGGTCAAAATCAAGTGCCAAGAGTCACAATTCATCAAAACATGTCAAAATTTGAAATTTGTTCATCAAGAAATCAAGGATTGAAGATTAGGTTTTAAAATTGGAAATTTTCTTAACTTAGAAATTTTTCTAAGTATAGAAAATTTCTTATTTTTTCTCAACTTTAAGCCATTTTTTCACCATGATACAAGATAATTCAAGGAAGGTTCCCAACATGAAAGTTGTAGACCTCCATGAAATATAAAACTTTGAATCACAGACCTTTCCTTAAAGATGCTTGGATCTCAAGATATAATTTTATGAATACATGCTCATGAACTAGATAACTTAGGGAAAATTTTCCCTAACTTAGGCAGGTTTTGGACCCAACTTCATGGTAATTTTTCACCTAGTTCAAAGAGGATTCTTGAAATTCATTACAAAGATGAGTTATAGAGCATATTTCAAGCTTTCCAAAATGTCCAAGAACTCCTCAAGATCATTTTTGAGTAGGGAGAATCGAAGAGAGGAAGTTGGCAATTTCTCACTTTTGATTCAAGCCATTTCATGAAGAATAAATTTCAAATCAGTACCAATGCTGCCTAATCCATGCCTTACAGGTCCCAAACTTGTTTCTTACTCCTTAATTTAATGCTTACTTATTTTACAAAGCTTTAATCCAAGCCCTAGAATCTTTATCCAAGTTGTAATTCCAAAAATGGCACAAAGTTGCCATTGCCATTTTGGAAAAGGTTCACTTTTGCCACTTTCCAATTCTTGAGCATTGAACCTGTCTCCTTTGCACATACAAGTACTACAGACCTAAGGCAACTTGTATGGAGCTTATACCAACCCTAAGCAAGCCAGTACAAGCATGTGAAGACTTGTCCCTTCACTTTGCTTCAAAAGCAAGAAAGTGTGCGAAAAGGCTAGGATTGACAAATCTGTTGGAGAGCTGACATGAAACCTATCCCATACTAATACACAAACATATTACACTTTAGAACATGATTGCAAGAGGCCTGAAACACTCCCAAACTCCCTTTCACCAAAAAACTGTCAAAACTTGCAGTTTTTGCATAAGCATAGCAATCCATCATTTGGCTCGTGCGTTTCAAGTTTCAATCATCAAAACACTTTACCTACTTGATATCTAACTAATCCAGACCATCATCCCTGCACTGTAACTCCTTCTCCATCATCTGCCATTTTTGTTTTCAAAGCTTGCAGGTTGACTTGGATAGAGAGTTCCAAGCATTTTCAAAGCAAGGTAAGGGTTGGAACACACTCAGGGAGGTTCAAGCAAGCTCAAGCACTCATCAGGCTTTCATAAAACTCACTCCAACTCCATTCACGATTTCAACTGAAAGAGGTAAAAATCTCAACTTCTATCTCTTCATACAAGCATCCATTGGCCACGATTTGTTAATAAACAATGTAGACCTCATTGCTACGAAGTTGTACATATATATATCTTGCATTTATTTGGCTTGAGTTGGGAGAATTTTAAACTTGAAATTCCTGTAAAAATTAGGTTTTAATTTAGGTCTTTTAAAATTCATCTTTATCTTTGATTGTTAGCTTACGTAATTTACATGGTTAGAATTGTGAGACAAAATGCTACAACATTCATGTTATCAGTTTCCATTTTTATTGAGAGATGAGAAAGTTACAGAGCATCTGGTTGGCTAGAGGAAGAAGACGAAGTACAGGGCAAGGACCTTGTTCATGTTATGTTATTTTTGTTTCACATAAATCAATGGATGTATAGCCACCCAGTGGCAAGGTAGCGCGCTGGTGAGACCCATGTCCTGGGTTCGAAACTTGGCGCTACATTTTGTTTTTTACACTTTTCCATTTATCCATTTTTGCTGTTTTTTGCAGGATTGGGCCTCCACGCCGGGCTTGTGTTTTTTTTCTAACATTCACCATGTGATTGCTCAGGATACCCCTCTGGCCCAACTATTTTTATATTTTTTTATTTATTTTTTTTATTTTCATTTTTGTTTATTAAATATTTTCTTTAATACATAAAAATCCTAAAAAATATAAATATGATAATATTGCATTTTATTTTATTTTTATTTTTCACATAAAAAATATATTAGTTATATATGAATTATTTTTCTTAATAAACTTGTAAATATAAATAAAATAGGTTTAGTTTAATTTGTTTTATTTTCTTTTCATTCCATACTTGTAAATATTTATTTATGCATATATAAAAACTAAATATTTTCATAAAATATTATTTATTATTTTTAATACAAAAAATACACAAAAATAATACATAAAAGCTTTATTTGTGCTAATACCTTCCCTTTTCATAATCTACCCCCTGAACTCAAGAAAACATCTCAAAGGTCTTTCCTGTGCTTTTTCACCTTTCCTTTTGGATAAAAGAAAAGCCGGTGGCGACTCTTGCTAACCGCAATATTTGCGATAAAACACAAAACCCTCAAGTAAGTTCTCCCACCGTATCACACATATCCTCCCAAGTACGGATATTGGTTCCTTCCAGTTGATAGAACCATTCCAATTGTGTCCCAGATAGGCTCTCTTGAAAGAAATGCACCCATAACTTCCTATCAGCAGTGTGTGGTTGAATCTTTAGGACATATGACCTTAGATGAAGCTTCGGGAAAGAAACACCATCATACTTTGCAAAAGTATGGACCTTGAACTTATGAGGAATGACAACTCCTAAGATTGAACCCATCTCTTAAAAATCCAACCTAGACACTCTCTAGATCTCCATAGCATTTAAATGATCTTCCAGCTGTTTGTAATTTTCATCAGCAGAAGGATATTGTTTGTCCGAATAGTCTTCTTCATCTTCATCCGAATATTGGTCAGAACCAAGGTTGCTTCCTTTCTCATCCTTCACACTCTTACCATCTTCGCCCTAGTTTCCATCTTCATTTGATGGGATATCACAGTCTTGAGCTTGCTTGATAGGAGCTCTGAACCTTCTTCCCATGTTAAGGATGTCGATTGGTTTTCTTGTCTTTTTCTTCCTCTCTTTGGTGATGAGGGTCTCCAGTTCTTCCTGCCCCTTGGCTAAGTTGAGGAACATTTGTTGGAACTGAGCATTCTGGGCCTGAAGATCTTTGACCATTTGTTTGAGAGCCATCTTTTAATGAAATAAATAGCAAGAAGATAAGAAAACATGTCATGGAAACCTATTTTATAATGATATGTATGGTATGTATATGCATATGCAATGTTTTCAAGGATCTCACAGGATAAATAAGAATGAAATGTCAGAAATTGTGTCTGGGTGTAGCTTTGATTGAAGAACTTTATGTCTTTGTTTTCGAACATCCTTCTATTAGAATCAAGATCACCATGTCAAGTGAATCCTAGCCTCTGACTCGAGAGAAAATACTTTGATCTTTGACGACATCTAGTAAGAGGAAAATAAATCCTCTTTCCCCTTGCTAGAAGTTTGGTTCATGATACACCTGCATCGAAGGTCCCCAAGATCCTTGAAACTGTTAGTGGAAATGCCATGTCATGATGTTATGATGTTGTGATGTAATGTTTAAGCAGGTAGAAAACACAAACAAATAGCGCAAGAGCCTTAGGTATAAAGGCTTGCATGGGGTCCAGAGGTAAGTACCCTTCTCTATTTGAAGTTAAGTTAGCTCAACCTGTCCTAAAATAGTAATCGGGTTCTAGGAATATCAAATCACGGATCTTTCTCGAAGGTTTTATTTTATTACAACAATTGATTTGCCCCCAAAACATCCCACGAGTCAAATTTCAATGAGTGTAGCATCGTGTATCAACCAACTCTAGACTGCACCAAATCCGGCTATCTCACTACCTTCTAATGGCCAAGATGGGTCAATTAAGGTTCTAAAAGTAAGTTAGTGGTTATGACACCACACAGAAGCCCAATGTTATCCTCGACTGACTCAAGGAACATCGGTACAAACCAAAGTGTCACACTAATGTAGCCATAACTTCAACCATATCGGTCTATGCCAAACAGTTTCCATGATCTATTGTAACTTACGTAAGGCATACTTAGATCTGGGTGTAGGATCTTTGCAAGAACTTAAACCCAAGCAACCCTTAAAGATAAAGCAAGTAATGCAAACAAATAAAGCAAATAAAGTGATCTAGACTCTAAGGTAACCCCTCTTTTTTAAGTACTCTCTAGCAGAGTCGCCAGATCTGTAATACGGTGGGAGAACTGACTTGTTTTGCATTTTCTCGTAAATGTTGTGGATAGCAAGAGTCGCCACCGAGTTTTCTTTTATCCAATAAGGAAAGGGTGAAAAGAACAGGAAATACCTTAAAGATTTTGAGTTCAGGGGGTAAGTTATGAAAAGGAAGGTGTTAGCATCCTTTTCATCCTTAGTTATATATGGGCTCTTAATCGCTTAGGTCACTTTGAAAATTTGCTTTTAATGTGTGTGTTTGTTTGAAATATTTTGAAAATGCCAACGTAAGGCGAACTTTGTAATGATTCTTGTATCAGTCCTCAAGAATGCGTACAAAGTGTTTAAAAATATTTGTTTTTTGAAAGTGTGATGTGAGAAAAAAAATTGTTTAGGAAAGTTTGTGAGTAAGCGATTAAAAGTATCCTACCCAATCAAGGTCGTTCTTATTATTTTTCTTCTCCTTTAGAGATAGTGTTATCTGTACCATTAGTTGGTAGGTAGCTCTATCTTTTGGATGTGAAGGACCAAGTGAAGGGTCGTCGTACAGTCATCAAAGGAAACTTGTAAGGATGCTTTAGCAGTTATGTAAGGGACTAGATCATTTTTCGAAAGGCAACATCAAAGGGTCATCGAGGGACTATGATCTTTTGTATCGATGGTCTTTTTCTAAAGTATCCCTACTTTCGAGGGGCATGACCATTTGTTTCGAAGGCAATGAAGAGAGGTTACCTTAAAGTTGTAAGTGTGCAGGAGAATGGCCAGGCCGAATCTGCGAACAGGGTAATTCTCATGGGACTTAACCAAAGATTAGACGAAACCAAGAAGAGGTGGTTCAAGGAGTTGCACAGCCTACTCTGGGGATATCAAACAACGACACATTCGTCGACTGAAGAAACTCCTTTTCGATTAACTTTAGAAACTAAATCTGACATTCCCGTGAAGATCAAGGAACCCTCTAGACGAACCGAAGGTCCCCTGAACAAGGAGATGAACGACGTCGCCCTTTGAAAGAAGTTATATCTTATGGAGGAAATCAGAACAGGAGCGGCCCTACGAGAGGCCTCGCTAAAACAAAGGATAGCCATGCGCTACGATGCTAAAATCATACGATAAGAGTTCGAGGTTAGTAGCCTTGTCTTGAAAAGAAATTGCAAAGAATCTCGTTAAGGCAAGCTCGCAGAAAACTGGAAAGGTCCCTATCGGATCTACATGAAAACAGGGACTGAGTTGTATTACTTAGAAAATTTACAAGGGGAATAACTCGCCTGATCGTGGAACACTGAGAAGCTAAAACAATATTACAGTTAAAACATTGAACAGTCGGTGAGTCTCGTCGATAAGACAAACTCATCCAGACCTGACCATGCATGTATGCCTAGGTACAAGTATAACACCAAAATTATATTGAGGGGGCGAGACTTCTCTCTTTAAACGAGCATGTCCTCAGCCCGACATGGATAACTCAATCGAGCTCCATCGTCCCCGTACCACAACAGCATAACACCAGGCACATGACGGGAAGTTCACGCTGCCGTGCTCAGGCCCTCGAAATGTAACATGAGTTCCGACATCCACCCTGGTCATTTGTCCGGTCAACCACACCGATGAACACACAAACTAAACCAACAGTTCCCCACTACAATCCCATAGCAAAATATAATATGTCTCGAGCATACAAGCATCACAACAAATATGAAAACATAAATATTTAAAGTTGAAATAAACGACCTTTAAGCCATTGTACGAATTTTTACAAAAATAGGCCCATGGCCCCGCATCCAAAACAGAACCGTGGTTGCAAGAACCACATATGTTCAAAAATTACATAAACGGACATACGCCCAAAAATGAGATTACAAAATGACAACGCATAGGATGGAACATACTAGCTTCACTCTTCTATTCTCTCCTCGGCAACAGGCGACAACTGAGGAAGACCCCCGACAGGTTGGACGACATGCTCTTTAAGTTAATCCGGGACCAGGATCTTACATGCGGCCACATAGTAGTTAACCCCCATGCCAGAGGTGTTAAGCTCGACCCCAGGGTTCAGCACGTGCAGCCGCTTCACCACTATAATATTGTGGGAGAAATGACTTGTTTTGTGTTTTATCACAAATGTTGCGGATAGCAAGATTTGTCCCAGACTTTTATTTTACCCAATAAGGAAAGGGTGAAAAGAATAGGAAAGACCTTGAATATTTTGAGTTCGGGGGGTACGTTATAAAAAGGGAAGGTGTTAGCACCCTTTTCATCTATAGTTATCTACGGGCTCTTAATCGCTTAGCTTACTTTTAAAATTTGCTTTTTGTGTGTGTGTTTGTTTAAAATATTTTGAAAATGCCAAAGAAAGAAGAACTTTGTAATGATTCCTATACCAATCCTCAAGAATGCATACAAAGTATTTAAAAATATTTGTTTTTTGAAAGTGTGATGTGAGCAAAATATTGTTTAGGAAAGTTTGTGAGCAAGCGATTAAAAGTATACTGCCCATTCAAGGTCGTTCTTATTCTTTTCCTTCTCCTTTAGACATAGTGTTATCCGTACCATTAGTTGGTAGGTAGCCCTATCTTTTGGATGTGAAGGGAAAAACGAAGGGTCATCGTACAGTCATTGAAGGAAACTTGTAAGGATGCTTTAGCAGTTTCGTAAGGGACTAGATCATTTTTCGAAAGGCAACATCGAAGGGTCATCGAGGGAATATGATCCTTTGTATCGAGGGTCTTTTGCTAAAGCATCCCTACTTTTGAGGGACATGACAGATTGTTCTGAAGGCAACGAAGAGAGGTTACCCTAAAGGTGTAAGTGTGGAGAGTGTAAGTTTCAGTTATTTATCTTGAGATTAGATTTTCTAGCATTTGGTTTTATCTTGCCATACAAACCCTAATTACTAACAGTAGCATATAAATATAGTGGCAGAAGATAAAGGCGGAAACGTAAACCTAGGCTATTACAAAGTTTTGGGGAAGTTACATAATAATAAAGGTGTAAGAAATAAAACCCTAAACTATTATATTCCAGAAGCAATTACATAATAGGAAAATGCGGGGAAAAATAAAGGTTACGCTATTACATTTGAGATAACGCCCTATACACTTGATCTAATAAATAAGAAAGAGGAAAATGAAAATAGAAAAGAATGTGAAAAAGATTTTTATGAAGAAAATAATTTTGATGATAATTAATTAAGTAAACCTAAAAAATCTAAGTAATTTTAAAATTGAAAAGAAAAATTTAATTAATTAAATTTAAAAAAGGTTAATTAAAAATATAAAACCTAATTAATTAGGGTTTTTTTAAAAAAGGTTTATTTTTAGGCTTAATGGTTAATCAAAAATTAATTAGGTTAAAATAGAATTAAGGTTAAAAAATAGAATTAGGGAAAAAATGACAAAACAAGGTTAGAGATAAAGAAAATATGGAAAATTCCAGGGGTGGGTGTTGAACCCACGCCCTTTTCCTTCTGACCTTGATGATTTACCACAGCGTCAAGCATGTGTTGGTGTTAGTACAGCGCGTGCTACACAAAATATCATAAAACCTGTAAAAATTATAAAAACATGAAGGAAAAAAAAACAAAAGGCAGGGGTCGAACCCACGCCCTGAGAAAGTAATGCCTTATCATGTGCGCGCTTGCCACTTAGGTGGCTATACATCTGTTTATTTTATCAAACCAAAACATATATAAAATAAATTGAAATAGAATGACCAGAGAATTCTAAAGCCTTAGCTCTGGTCTTCTTCTCCGGCTAGGTGTTATCTCAAACGTGCAAAATAAAGAGCATTATTGATCCAAAGGGACCCTACCCCCCTAAATCAACCCTCTTGAATCCAATGGTGGCCTTAGTTTTCACTAAATCTCCATGTAAAAAGAGATACGAAGCAAACAACCTAAAATGGTGTAAACATGGCAAACCCTTGTCCGGTCTTTATGGGATTCATGTGACGGGTTTATCCTGCATATTGACATCTCAGAAGAACATTAGTGATGTTAGTTTCGACTAAAGCTTGTTGTAAATGAAAATACGAATTTACAAAATATATGGCAATCGGAGATGCATGGGATGCTATTTTTAGGCCTCTTGGGTCATCACAATTGATTCAATCTTACCCTAGAATGCTTCTGAAGTTGAATGGGATGGTTGGCTTGCTTTGAGAGTGGCTGTATGAATATGGGATATATATATAGAGAGAGAGAGAGAGGAAAGTTAGGTCAAAAGAAGTGGGCTTGGACATTTGTATGAAAGCCTTGATTTTATTTAATTTATTTTGAATTTAAATAAATAAAATCAAAAATAAATGGAATAAAAATCAAAGGGGTGTATGAATAGGTTTAGAGGTTCCCTACGAGGCCTAATACACGTTTAGACCTTGAAACATAAGCCCACTAGCCCAAAAATTCAAGTTTGATCAATTTAAGTTACATGAATTCTCTCAAAATTTCCCAACTTGCACCAATCATAACTCTCTCAATTTTTATCATAGGAAGGTGGTCTCAGGCTTTTTGGAAATCTCAAAATGTCCTCTACAATCTCTTTGTTGATCATTTTTTTCATTTGAAGATTTTATCTTGATATAAGTTTCCTTGACAAAAAGTGTATGTTTGTTGACTTTTGAAATGACCTATAATGTATTGACTCATATCTCTCCAATGAAGCATTTTTTTGGACTTGAGCTTAGAGATACAAAGTTGTAGAGAATTGAATTTCCTTCAAAATGAGCTTTGGTTGAAAAAAACATGATATAGCATGTGAAAGTTATATGCTTGGTCAAAGTTCAGTTGACTTCTCCTTAAGAAAACGCTAATTTGGTAATATTTGACTTTTGATGAATCTTGATCAAATGATGATGTGACTTCAAAATATTGATGTTGACTAAAAATCTTGAAGTTTGATTGTATGTTGACCACAACTGACTTTTTGTCCAATATAATTGATTTTTAGTCATCTGAGCAATTGACTGAGCAAACTTGTGATGCAAGGATTGAAATTTAGCATGAGCATTCCTTGAGACATATGAGGAACCATGAAATCCACTTGAGGAACTATAAGCTCAAATTTCCTTGAGAAAAGTGAAACCTTAGTTATAGGCCAACTGCTTAGGAGGAAAATTTGTCTGATCAAACCTTGAGTAGCCTTGAGCAATTGAAAACCCTAGGAACATAAGGAGATATCTTTAAGAAAATAGGAGAGAAAATTTTAGGGTACAACAATCGCATTCTCGAAACTCCCCCTCAGAGGCAGCTTGTGCGTCATCCACTACTAGTTGAAAACGAGCGACAAGATCAGTGCGAGTCCTTAAATCCATTGTGTCCTCCGGCTCGTCCTTAGAGATCCTCCCCGAATCTTCCTTGTCCAACTTCCGAGCCTTTTCCTTATCACTCAGCCCCTTCTCGGTCGCGTCCAACTTAACCCGTAGTTTCTTCAGCTTATCCTCTTGTACAGAACTCCCCTCAGTGTAAGAAACGGTCGTCTCGAATATCCTTATAAGACCGCCAGCATCCTACGCCAACATCGCCCTTTTTTTCGGGCGTTCCAAACCCTCGAGGTGGAGAGATTCGACCCGAGGAAGATAGAGAGATGCACCCTCGAAGAAATACTTCTCCAGACAGCAAGGGGGTAGGTCATATGTCCCTTTCCCCTTCTCCCCTGTAAGATCTGCACTTCCCTCAACACACGGCCTGTTTGGCTTCGAGGATACTAGAGCAGGAGAGAGAGAAATTGTGGCTTGGCCCGAAGACGAGTTGCCCGAACCTGATGTAGGAGCGGCCCCCAAACCAGATTGACTGTCCTTCATAGCTTTCTTAGCTCTATCAGCAAGAGTCCTGGCTATACGCTCTTGAGCGGGATTCATGCTATCTGCAAAATCCTCGCTCTTGAGGAGTTCCTTTACGACTATTAGACCAGACTCGTAGACGGTCTCCCCATTTTTATCTATCACCGGCTTGCCTCCCCGACCTAGTCACTAGACGCGAGGGATCCGCGCTATGAAAGAAGTTAGGATGGAAAAATTGTCTTGATCCTTGACGCCGAGCTCCCCCTCCTTCTGGATGTAGGAACCTAATTTATTTTCAAAGTGCTTCCTCATCCACTAGAAGGGGAACTTATAAACCATCTTGATCACTTGATCACCCTGCTCGTTTAAACGGGGGACTCCATCCTCGTCACGTACCGGCACGGTCCTGAAGACATTCAACATTGCCCTGCTCAAAAGGGGTTGCACCAAAATATAAAATGTCAGACAAACTCCAGGTAGGCTTTCAACAACTCTCGGTTTCCTTGCTTCAAGGTAACCATCCCCACTTACCATCAATCTTGCTCCTCTGGAGATGGAAGCAGTAGAAAAACAAATGGATGGTGGCCCCTATCTTCAAGTAGTCGCAGACAATCTCGAACGCTCGCATAAAAGCGACCCCATTCGGATGCAACTGGGAAGGAGCCAGTCGAAGATGGCGAAAAATAACCACTTGGAAGTCTGAAAAAGGGAGTCGGAAGCCCATCTTCTGGAAGAAAATGTCGTACATAGGAATTTTCCTCTTGTCATATTTAGATCATATTCAATTGTCTTTCCCAGGGATCCAAAGCGACCTATCCCCTCGACCTCTATTGTCATGCGTATACACCTCGTTAAAATCCTCATCTGGGTGCTCGAAGAAATAAGAGACCCAATCTCAAGGATCTTGGGCGACCGAAGATCGCAGGTCCTCATCTTCTTCTGGAGGAAACATGCCAACTTGGTTGATGGGGACCATCTCCATATATTCTCCCCCCAATTGTTGATCTGAACTGCACGATTCTCCCCCAGAGATCACCTGGTAGCTCGAAGAACTACAAGAATCATCAGTGGAGCTTGGAGAAGACCAAATTTGCTCGTCTAAAAAATCATCCTTGGTGTTCTTCGCCATAGTACTTGAAAAGTAGACGATAGAGGCAAATTTGACATCATCCCCAGAATCGTCCTTCCACCGCTAATCAAGTGAAAGGGCGATGATAAACAAGGATTGTATCCCCAACCAGAATCCTCACCAAGGCATCCGAGCAAACAAACACTTCTTCAAACAAGGATAGGCCTCATTCCATGAAGAAACAACCTAAAGCCTTCATAAATCGCCAACGGTGCGTCGCGAATATCAAAGGGATACCTACGGAGGCTCCGACGCCTCTAAAACACGAAACCACCGTTATCCACCAACACTCGTTTAAAAAATCTCAATTGGTAACACCCTAAGCCTAACCGCGTGCAATTCTAAGGCTAAAATCACAAACATCTTAACTAAAAAGGTCTATTAACAGCAAAGAATTGAAAACTTAATGATTGAAGGATAAAGAAGGCTGAGAAGAGTGGTGGCGAGCAGTAGAAACTTCAAAAACAACGGCAGTCGGCAGACGAGCAATAACGAGCAGTGTGAGAGAAGAATGAAAATTACAAAATGCCCTACTCCTCTCATATTTATAGCTGAAACCATCCATGTGTGGGTAACACACGCCTAGGGAACCCTAGGGTCATCATCATTACACCCTAGCTCCTAGGCTATCATTGTGCCACTTCATCAGTGCACTTCCTGAAACATGCTACCTCTTCGAGTTCAAATCCCAAAGATACCAACTGCTTATCTCCCAGCGAGAAAGGAGAAACGAGCGATGCTCTTACTCCTCGCAAGGAACACGCCGTTTCACAAACAGACATTAAAATCGTCACTCCCACGCTCTGAAGCAACGACTTGGGGAGCTACTATTCTGGACTGACCTGATAGTCAGAGTGGGCCCATTCTAGTCCCTCCCTTTGGCGAGGCCTATACAACCATGACCAAAATATTCCCCGCACTATCGGCGCTATCGATCATTTTCCCTCCTAGACTGGCACCGACCCACGGTGACCAACAATCATCTCTCAGTCTGTCCGACATCAATTCGCCCAGACAAATAGAAACCAACCAGAACGATGTGTAACACCCCAATTCTACCCGACAATTATAAATATAAATCAGAGTTATAAAACATATGCAACTGAATCAGGATGCCATAAATTCAACTTAAAAACCATTGCATTCAACATGGATACTGTGATACGGTGGGAGAACTGACTATGGTTTTGCGTTTGTATTCGCAAATGTTTCGGTTGAGCAAGAGTCGCCACCGACTTTTTATTTTATCCTAAGGAAAGGTTTAAAAAGCACAGCAAAAACCTTTGAGATTTTTCTTGGGTTCGGGGAGTAGATTATAGAAAGGGAAGGTATTAGCACCCTTTCTATCCATGGTTATCCATGGGCTCTTAGGTACTTGCTTAGATCAACTTGCCTTGGTTTTCAATTGTTTAAAATGGTGCTTTGTGTGTGGTTTTGAAAAGGTTTTGAAAAAGATGCCTTGTATAGGCTACCCTTGTAACAATTCTTTACTCGAATGTTTTACAAAAGGTGTTTGTCTTTTTGAAAAGATGTTTCAAAGTTTTTTTGAAAGTTTGTTTTGAAAGTGTTTGTGAAGTGTGGTTTGAAAATAGGCAAGTGTTTTCTTTTGAAAATGGACAAGTACTTAAGAGTTATCTACCCTAAAGTTCTCAAAGATTTTTGTTTATGTTTTTAACCCTTTTAACAATTTTGTTCCACCATTGCATTTGGTGGACAATCTTGTATTAGGAGGTGAAAGGGACGGGCGCGGGTCATCGTTTAGACCATCATTGCAATAGTGCTAAGTATCTTTGGGAAATTTCTCTTTGAAAGGGACTTGATCATTCTAGGCAACTTTTCGAAAGCGTCATCGAGGGACTATGATCATTTGATTGTTTGTTTTACCCAAAGAAACCTAACATGCAATATGGCCCAATTATTTGAAGGCAACAAAGTGGAATACCCTAGGGGTGCAAGTGTGATATGTGTTGTCCATATTTCATGCTTATTTATCTTGAAATTAGGTCAAGCTATTTTGTTCTTTTTATTTGCATACAAACCCTAACTCTAGCATGGTATACTTAGAAAGCGTTTAAAGTGCGAAAAGTAAAATTCCTACACTATTACAACACAATATGGGAAGGGGGTACAAATGTTCAAATGGGGGGATATTTAGACAAAGAAATTAAACCTAGCTATTACATCATTTTTGGCATATTTACAAATAATTAATTGCATAAATAAAATGGAAGATAAAATAAAGATGCAAAATGCAAAGAAAAGGGTTTTTATATGTATGAGAAAAAGTATTATTTATGTTAAATAAATAAAAAAAATTAAAAAAATATTATTTTTGGAGTTTTTGTATTTTAAGGGTGAAACCCTAATTTTTATTAAGTAATATATATATATATTATTTAATTTACACAAATATTTATTTATTATGTACAAAAAATAAAATAAAATATAATATATTTATAAAAAGTATTTTTTATGTCAAGTATTAATAAAATAAAAATGTATGTATTTTAGTATTTTTGCCCTAAGTATATTAATATATATATATATATATATATATATATATATATATATATATATATATATATATATATATATATATATATATATATATATATATATATATATATATATATATATATATATATATATATATATATATATATATATATCTTTATTATTTATTAAATAAATACCATATATATAAAATAATAATATTTAATATTTATATAAAAAGTATATTTTGTATAAAATATTTTCAAAAGGGAAAATGTAATAAAATCAGAAAAGAAAGTATATTTGCATTATTTTTTCCTATTTATTCTAAATAATATATATATGTATTTATGTACAAATAACTTAAACTAAACAAATAAATGCCTATAAATTCAAAAATGGTGAGAAAAATATTTTTTATATTTTTTATATTATAAGCAAAAATAAATGAGTCAAAATGAAAAAAGAAAAATCAAAAAATCATGCAAATACACAAAATGGGCTCAGGGGGTGTCAAAGTGAAAAAAGTGTGTGAAAAGAAAATACAAAACAAGCCCAGCCCATGAAACTTCTTCTTCAACCTCTGAACAAAAACGCGCGCCTGTTCTTCCAATTCAAACACCTGGATTCTTTGATCTTTTGCACAAACTTCAAATATAAGAAATGTTAAGCATTGAATCACGATTCCAAATATATATAAAAAATCATCCTAACTCTCAGAAATGAGAGAGAATTTTGACATTCCCAAATCCTGACCTAAGTTTTCTGCCATGTTCAGACTCAAAATTCTTGCAGCACACATAACATAAATGAAATCTAATTACATGGGCATGTTCAGGGCTATGAATGTGACATATTATCTTCACAAACCTAAAACTAACAATGCCTAATAAGAGAGATACGAGTTCATGAACTTACCTGTTCAGTTGAGGTTTTATCTGGCAATGGAGAAACTTTCAGTGCAAAGTGATGATTGGTATAGCTTCCTTGATGTCCAGGGATGCTATTCCAAGCTTTACTTTGTCTTGAAACCTTTTGAATCGTGCTAGAGCTCTTCACCTGCAAATCAGAAAAGTGAAAATGGCCAAAAGGGTTAGAGGAGTTACAGGTTGCTTCTAATGCTTTGGATAGTTTGGATTGATGGTAGGGAAGGTGTCTGAAGTGGTTTGGGCAAGAATGCTTGCAAGGATTGAGAGTTGGAACTCAATCTGCAGAGGTTGCTCTGTTTGAGCAGTTTGATGGTGGTTCTGAGTTTGTGGAGGTTTTAGAGGTATTGGAGTCGTGTTCTAGCTTGTGCTTGATGATTAGGAAGTGTACAAAACAATTGCTTAAGTGTTCTCATGCTGAGATGAAAGTTGTTGTATGTTATGGGATGTTTCTTAACACTTAAGCAAGAAAATGTCAAGTTGAGGTTTAGGCAGGTAGAGGACCCCTAATCATGCTGCAAAGCTCCTCCTTGATCAGTGTGTTATGCTCATAATCTTGTGCCAATTAGATTTCATCTGTACTTGTTGGATTTTCAATTGGACATAAAGCTTGCTTTTGCAAAAATGGCCATTTTGCTTTTTCCATAAATGGCTTTATTCAACATGTAATGCATAAGCTCATGAAACAAGGCCTTAACACAATGAACATGCATTAAATTATTGAGTGTTGGATGGTTTAAGGACCTGTAATGTAGCACAAACTATGCTGACTTGAAAATGGCCTAAGTTATGAACATGTACATGACCAATTCAAAAGTGAGTTTTTGCCATATTGTGAAATTCGATTCTCTCAAGTTATGAGGTTGTTTGTGAGTTCTTGGACATTTTGGAAAGCTTGGAATGTGTACTACAATCCATCTTTGAGATGCAAATTGAAATTCCAAGTGGAAGTTGTAAGTGCCCTGGCTGGAGAGTTGGCTTCATTTGTAAAACAAATAAGAAAGCAAGTTTACCCATATTCCCTCTGTTGTTTTAATATGTTGGGTTGAAGAAGTTCAACATCTGGACCAACATGTTATGTAAGATGTCACAACATCAGCATATGACATCGCGCCTGAAATTAAGTACTAATTAAGTAACTATGTTATATGTTGAATGTTTGTAACAGCTGTGACTTGTAACCTAACTATTCTAAGTGATCTAAATTATGAAAGAGGTTATTTGTTGTGTTGAAGAAGTTCAACATCTAGGACAACATGTTAGATGTAATGTCATGACATCTGACTTGACATCACGTCAACAGAATTGATAATTCAGTTACAGTTCTGGTACTTAAATATTCTGAGAATATATGTGGCGTTTCTTATGGAGAATCTGAAGATCAATCAAGAATCAATCAGAATATTTGAAGAAAATACTGTTTCTAAATATGGAGATATTTTAGGAACTAGAAGATTGAAGACCTTGATTATAGCAGAAGTTTGCTGCTGAGTTGTAACAGCAAGGAGAAAAGCTTGCTGAGATTTTTGAAGGCCCAAATCCAGTTGGGTAATAGGTTATAAATAGCAGATTGTAACCTAGGGTTTGTAAGCCTCACACAATGTAACATTGGGGGTGTTTTGTTAGGTAAACCTGTCGGTCTGTGGCAAGGTTACCATGTGTGTAACTCGATACCTGTAGGTAAGGGTTTAGGTGTTCTTGGACGAAGCTATGAAGCAAGTCTAAGTATTTCTGCATTACTTTATATTCATTGTAATGTAGGAAACCAAGTGGGAGGGCTCTACTTCTTGAGTAGGAGTAAGACTTCTGTTGCTGCGGCAATAGGAATGGAAACTGGTAGGTTTCTATCTAGGAGTTCCTAGGTATAGGTTGCACTGGGTAAATGATTAAGTGAAGGATGGGAACTTGTGAAGTTTAGTCCTGAATTAGTATTGCTGATAGTGGATCTTCTTCCTGGCTTGGTATGCCCCCAGAGTAGGTGTGTTTCACCGAACTGGGTCAACAACTGATTTGTGTTTTTACCTTCAGCACTTTATAATTCTGTCTGTTATACATCAAGGTAAAACTGTAATGTTGTAACAGATGATGTCTCAGAACAAGTTAAGACATCATGCTGATATCTGTGCAGGAGAAACAGAATTGTGAAGGTTGTTTGCTCTCTGCTGATCATGTGCAACAGATGAACAGAACTAGTTACATCGTTGTTCTATCCTCTGCACCTTCAAAGTATATCTGGCACAGCTTGGATAAACTGTGCTTCTGTCATTCTTTAGTACTGAATCACGAAAAATTGGGTATCTACCTTGCTGTGTATTTATTATGTCACATCAGATGTCTAGACATTGAGTATAACATCTGAAGACTGGCATACACCAGAATTTCAATTGGTATCAGAGCAGGCATCCTGTTCTGTTTCTGGATGAGATCCATGGGTGATACTTTCTGGTATCTGCAAGGTCAATTTTAGTACTGAAGATTGTAACCTGGAATGGTTTGTTATTTCCCTGAATGGTCCCTTGAAGTGGGAGGATGGACTATTCATGACAGGAACTGTGTGTACCTGTCTTGGGTGATTGGCATTTGGCCTGGTTGTGTGGTAGCTGCTCTAGGTTTGATTTATTTTCAAACCTAGGATGAGTGTACGCCTGAAGTTGTGGGTAGTAGTCATGCTAGGTTTGAAGCATAGTCAAACTTGGTCCATTTTCGAAGGCTAGTCTGGTGGAGTGTGTGTGCAAAAATTGAGTTGTACTATGTTCTTCCGCTGCATAATACTTGGCAAAACTCAAGCTCTGATGTGTTTCCCCTCTGGTGGATTGAAGGCTACTTATTCAAGATTTCAACATAAGATATTGAAGATGTCACAGATACTTGAGTTCTCTCAAGTCCACTCATAAAGACGTTCTTCGATGCTACTAGTTGAAGAGCATATGTTTTGGGTGTCAAACAAAGGGATATTTTTGTTTGGAACCTACTCCTGACCTGGAAGAGGAGGCATCTGTGTGTGCAAAGTTGACAATAGTAGAGTCAACTATGTCTGTGTGCTCCCGAAGGTTACGTTTAGAAGTCAGAACTCTAGAAGTGGATCTGGTTGATATGTGACATTGTGCAATCCCTATTGGTGGGTTTATTCCTGAAGATTGATAAGGGCTGAGAAGTTGTTCCCTGAAGTACTATGGTGTGAAGAAAGACAAGCCCATTGGTCAATGATGGTGCAACATTATTGGTCCTTCATAGAAGTAGATTGGGATCATGAATCCTGTCATTTAAACATCATGATTAGAAGTGGAAGATCTTTCAAGATGTGAGAATATGAAGACTCAGAGTTTGGTTAAGGTAGTATGTTCTGGCAATACATATCTGCTGAAGTCTGATTGGTGTGATTGGAGTATGAACATGTATAACTCTTGGAGTTACTTGAATCTGGTAGGGATGTCATATGTCATGTCGAGACATTTGTGTACAATGCATGGATATTTTGTGTGGAGCTTCCATGATTGGTAGTTTGAGGGGGAGATTTGGTTAACCTCCTCACATTAGTTCAGCCTGGTGTTTAGCTGGCTGTTGACCTATGGCACATGGGTTCTGGGTGTTGGGTGACATATTTGCAAGGAAGGATTCATCTCTCTCATTCCTAATGATGAATCCGATCTGGTAGGAGTTTCAAATCTGTTGAGGTGAGGAGAGTTAGTTCAGAGAAAATTCTATTTACTTGAGTCAAGGGTGGCAACCTAGATATCTCAACTCTTCGGTCTCTCAAAGAAAGTGCTTGCAAGAAGAAGATATTAACACACGAAGAGTATGTCAAAGTATTCAAATGGTGAAAGTATCTTACAGGATAATGGGAAGGATTTATGATCAATTGCTATTTGTGACAAGTACAAGTGTTTAATTGATTATCCTTGGAGTTCAAGATAACTGATGTTCTTAAAGATGTGAGAACATTCCTTCTTCTAGACCCTATGAAGAATCACAGGAAGAGTGATGCTTTAGAGCTATCTCTTCGGTAACAGCAAAATCATTTGATCCTTGAAAAAGTTTCCTGAAAACATGTTCAGACTTGAAGCTACAAGAAGAAGAAGACATCATAATCTTGATGATGGTTACTTGGATCAGTCTGGTTCTGATCTAGGTAAGGAAGTAAATTAGAGAAGGAGCTGAATTCAACAACTAGATGTTATAACATAATGTTGTGACATTTGGTTCAACATCAGATTCTTGGTTGGTGAAGTGGCACATCAACTTAAGATAGGATGATCTACGAAGTTGAAGATTGGATACTTCAAAAAGATCATCTCTTTGCAGCTCTTTGGAGTTGTTGGGTGGAGAAGATGTTACATGTGTATCTAAGCCCTTTGTGATAACTTGTAGTTTGAAGTCCAAATTTCAATTGAAAGAAGTCTGATAAACATGGAGAAGTCAAAAGGTGGAATTTGTTTTTTTTATATGAGGATTCATGAAGGAGATAATCAAACAGTGGCATTTGGTCTATCTTAGCAGTGAATTCAGAGAATCAAGACAATCAACATGTGGTAGCTGAGTATTATCAAGAAAGTTTGATTCAGAGTATGAATGCGTTCAACCAATATTGTTGAACAGAGGGTGCGCTCTTGAAGACATGAAGATGCGTCTTATGTTTTTCATTCATCAAGGGGTCTTAGTTACTTTAGGTGTCTTGAAGATCCAACTGAGTATTGAATGTGACCTACTTGTTTCCATAAGGAGAAGTGATTGTCCCTAACAGGGGGAGTATTGATTTGTACGAAAAGTATTCATCAAACTCGTAGGATATAAAGTGTGGCACTTTATTAACTATTGGAATGATGTGTTCAAGACTGAAGAGGACTATGTCTGACCGAATGTCATTACATTGCCTAATGACATTGTTCCTAATTTCCTCTAAAACTACAGACAGGAGGAAAATTGGATGAAGTGTGGATTATTATTAATAAACCCATGTGTGTACAGTTGTTTGACTCAGAGGGAGTAACCATCCTCTTTGTGAAAATGGAATGGTTTCAAGCTGCTAATCTAAAAATAGCAGAATGTATGACGACATAGGATTTGAGCATGTTTTCATCTGCTAAGAAAACAAGGCGGTTGTGTCTCGTTATGAAGCAGTTTAGTAAGCTGGAATGTTTAGGTGATAACTTGTCATCTAATAAAGGTATTACATAACTGATGCAGAGTGTAATATGCCAACGATGTTTCTTGGAAAGGGGATCCTAAGACAAGGGAGTAGTCTGTTCTAAAAGACAAATGTCCTGACATGGTCAAAGGGTCAAACCCAAGGGTAGGTACCTGCATTAAAACCAGTCCTAGGGTACTGAAACTGTCAGAGTAAAATACCAAGATCATTACTATCTATGCCAAAATTGCATTATTTATGAAGACTCTCTCTATTCTTTCTCTTTATCAGAGGGTTTCAGCAATATGAAGTTTGTTAGCATCTGGGAAAATTGTGCATGGGTATGGATCTGTATGGGCAGTCTTCGTCAAATTCTGGCCAAAAAGGGGGAGAAAGGTAGGGACCCAGTCTCAGGTGAGACTCAGGTGAAAGCAACAGACGGAAATGTCCAGCGAGACTCAGGTGAAAGCAACATGATTCCTAAGTAAGTGACTTTGTTTGTGCCTTGTGTTCTGAGTTAAGAGGATAGTTGTGACTTGTGATCTGAGTTACATGATCACAAGTAATCAGTATCAAGATTATCAACAATAATCTTGAGAAAAGAAATCCTCTTGGGCCATCGATGGCTTGGAGTGGCTCACAGTTGAGGGATAGAGGTTTGTTGTTTGCTCAAAGGACATCAGCCTCTACAAAGAAGATGTTGGACAAGATGTTGTAACATCTCAACTGTGTTGTGGCCTGGTCCCAAAATACAACTTGCACTTATTTGTTTTAGCCAAAATTTGCCAAAGGGGGAGATTGTAAGTGCCCTGGCTGGAGAGTTGGCTTCATTTGTAAAACAAATAAGAAAGCAAGTTTACCCATATTCCCTCTGTTGTTTTAATATGTTGGGTTGAAGAAGTTCAACATCTGGACCAACATGTTATGTAAGATGTCACAACATCAGCATATGACATCGCGCCTGAAATTAAGTACTAATTAAGTAACTATGTTATATGTTGAATGTTTGTAACAGCTGTGACTTGTAACCTAACTATTCTAAGTGATCTAAATTATGAAAGAGGTTATTTGTTGTGTTGAAGAAGTTCAACATCTAGGACAACATGTTAGATGTAATGTCATGACATCTGACTTGACATCACGTAAACAGAATTGATAATTCAGTTACAGTTCTGGTACTTAAATATTCTGAGAATATATGTGGCGTTTCTTATGGAGAATCTGAAGATCAATCAAGAATCAATCAGAATATTTGAATAAAATACTGTTTCTAAATATGGAGATATTTTAGGAACTAGAAGATTGAAGACCTTGATTATAGCAGAAGTTTGCTGCTGAGTTGTAACAGCAAGGAGAAAAGCTTGCTGAGATTTTTGAAGGCCCAAATCCAGTTGGGTAATAGGTTATAAATAGCAGATTGTAACCTAGGGTTTGTAAGCCTCACACAATGTAACATTGGGGGTGTTTTGTTAGGTAAACCTGTCGGTCTGTGGCAAGGTTACCATGTGTGTAACTCGATACCTGTAGGTAAGGGTTTAGGTGTTCTTGGACGAAGCTATGAAGCAGGCCTAAGTATTTCTGCATTACTTTATATTCATTGTAATGTAGGAAACCAAGTGGGAGGGCTCTACTTCTTGAGTAGGAGTAAGACTTCTGTTGCTGCGGCAATAGGAATGAAAACTGGTAGGTTTCTATCTAGGAGTTCCTAGGTATAGGTTGCACTGGGTAAATGATTAAGTGAAGGATGGGAACTTGTGAAGTTTAGTCCTGAATTAGTATTACTGATAGTGGATCTTCTTCCTGGCTTGGTATGCCCCCAGAGTAGGTGTGTTTCACCGAACTGGGTCAACAACTGATTTGTGTTTTTACCTTCAGCATTTTATAATTCTGTCTGTTATACATCAAGGTAAAACTGTAATGTTGTAACAGATGATGTCTCAGAACAAGTTAAGACATCATGCTGATATCTGTGCAGGAGAAACAGAACTGTGAAGGTTGTTTGCTCTCTGATGATCATGTGCAACAGATGAACAGAACTAGTTACATCGTTGTTCTATCCTCTGCACCTTCAAAGTATATCTGGCACAGCTTGGATAAACTGTGCTTCTGTCATTCTTTAGTACTGAATCACGAAAAATTGGGTATCTACCTTGCTGTGTATTTATTATGTCACATCAGATGTCTAGACATTGAGTATAACATCTGAAGACTGGCATACACCAGAATTTCAGAAGTGTATGGAAAATGGTCTTGAAGTTAGGTAGAAAACCTTGCCAAAATAGGTTAAAATTTCACTAAGTTAAGAATGGTTTAGTACCCTTATTCCAAAAATTGTAACTTGAGATACAAGCCTCATTTGGGAAAACTTTGTGAATCAAAGTTGTAGATTATGCAACAAGCTACAACTTTCATGTTTTGACTTTTGTTTGAATCCAAATGAATCTTGGTGAGAAAGTGGGGCAAAGTTGGGAAAAAATTAGGGTTTTTCATAACTTAGAAAAATTCTAAGTTATGAAAAATTCTCATTTCTAACCCTAATTTGCAATTTTGATTTCTTGGTGAACAAATTTCATGATTTGGCATGTTTTGATGAAAAATGAATCTTGACTCTTGATTTTGACCAAAAAGTCAAAGTTTGACTTTTCAGTATACAGTCAAAATTGATCAATTGACTGGGAAATTCAACTGTCAATCTTGTGCATTTGGGATCTTTTGAACTTGTTGAGCATGTCAAGATAATTCCATGGGGTCCTTGAGTCCATATGTGAGCTTGGTTTTCCATTGGCTAGGTCAAACAGTCAACAATTGCCTTTGTGCAGTCAAAACCCTAAAAATGACCATTTTGCCCTTTTGGTGATCTGATCAAATTTATTGTGGAATTATGATCCAAACTTGATCAAATGGTCCATGTGAGTTCATAATATTGATGTGGGTCAATTTTCATGAGATTTGACTATCAATTGGCCACAGTTGACTTTTTCCCCAATACAGTTGATTTCTAGGTCAACTGTCCAATTGACTGGGCAAAACTTGGAATCAAGACTTGAAACTTGATATGGATAAACTTGGGAGTCCAATATGAAGCAAGAAAGTCATCTTGGGCATTTTAGGTCAAAACATCTTTGTGCAAACACAACCCTAATTTGGGTCAACAGTGCAAAGAGAAGTCTTGAGCAGATGAAACCCTAACTGGATCTTGATCTTCAGGGACTTGGTGATGAGAAATCAATGAGAAATGGGAGGGCAAATTTTGGGGTACAACAATTGCCCCTGTTCAATCTTCTTGAATCCGTAGAGTTAGATTGGCAAGTTTTCCTTTCGTGACTCGAGGGTAAAAGGAGATTGGACACTAGAGTGCCCCTAAATTTGTACTCGTCAAAGTAATGGATGCGGGAATGGGCTTAGAGATGCCATTTGGAGATGGGCTTAGAGATGCCATCTGGAATGAGTATCAGGAAGGTGTCCATGCTTTGGACCATCTTCGAACTGGGGGTCTGAATAAGCAATAGATTGACATCCGTTGTTGGGAGGAATCCGTAAACTGTTTTCAAAAATCTTGAGAAGAAACTGAACAAGTGATAGGTCAACATCCGTTACTTGGAGAACCCGTGAACTGTTTTCAGAAGTCTTGAAGTTGAATAAGCAATAGAGCAACATCCGTTGTTGGGAAGCGTCCGTAAACTGTTTTCAAAGGTCGCATCTGAACAAGTGATAGATTAACATCCGTTGTTGGGAAGAATCCATAAACTGTTTTCAGAAGTCTTGAGAAGAAACTGAACAAGTGATAGGTCAACATCCGTTACTTGGAGAACCCGTTAACTGTTTTCAGAAGTCTTGAAGTTGAATAAGCAATAGAGCAGCATCCGTTGTTGGGAAGCGTCCGTAAACTGTTTTCAAAGGTCGCATTTGAACAAGTCTTAAATTAACATCCGTTGTTGGGAAGAATCCATAAACTGTTTTCAGAAGTCTTGAGAAGAAATTGAACAAGTGATAGGTCAACATCCGTTACTTGGAGAACCCGTGAACTGTTTTCAGAAGTATTGAAGTTGAATAAGCAATAGAGCAGCATCCGTTGTTGGGAAGCGTCCGTAAACTGTTTTCAAAGGTCGCATCTGAACAAGTGATAGATTAACATCCGTTGTTGGGAAGAATCCATAAACTGTTTTCAGAAGTCTTGAGAAGAAACTGAACAAGTGATAGGTCAACATCCGTTACTTGGAGAACCCGTGAACTGTTTTCAGAAGTCTTGAAGTTGAATAAGCAATAGAGCAGCATCCGTTGTTGGGAAGCGTCCGTAAACTGTTTTCAAAGGTCGCATCTGAACAAGTGATAAATTAACATCCGTTGTTGGGAAGAATCCATAAACTGTTTTCAGAAGTCTTGAGAAGAAATTGAACAAGTGATAGGTCAACATCCGTTACTTGGAGAACCCGTGAACTGTTTTCAGAAGTCTTGAAGTTGAATAAGCAATAGAGCAGCATCCGTTGTTGGGAAGCGTCCGTAAACTGTTTTCAAAGGTCGCATCTGAACAAGTGATAGATTAACATCCGTTGTTGGGAAGAATCCATAAACTGTTTTCAGAAGTCTTGAGAAGAAATTGAACAAGTGATAGGTCAACATCCGTTACTTGGAGAACCCGTGAACTGTTTTCAGAAGTCTTGAAGTGGGAAGAAGAACCGGTGCAAGGTTCCCTGATGATGAGCTCGTGTAAAACTGCATCTGGATAAATCTGGAATAAGCATTAGAATGTTGCCGTGCCTGGATCACATCTGAACTATTCCTGGAAAGAATCTCGGAAGATAATGATTTTAGTCTTTTGACAGATCTTACCTGAAAAGGTAAAGAGTTAGTTGTATGCAATGTCATGATGCATGATACAATGTATTTTATATGATATGAATGTAAATGGATGCGTATGTAAGCTGATGAGCTGTCTTGCAAAGGATAGATGAATCCGAGATGGCTGAAGATAACAGTATCTTGACTGCTGCTGGGAAGAATAATTCCTGGTTACTGCTGGAGAAAAAAAAGGAGCTTGGGTTGTATACCAATCTTCTAGGGAATTCCTGATGACTTCTACTGGGGAGTTCCAATCTAATAGACTCATGCTGGGGAGGTAAGACTGAGAATCTTCAGCTTGGAGGGAAGTATCTCTGGCGACTTCACTAGGGAACTCAAGATTTGTTCTCTCAAAATTCTGTGGGGAGAAGGTTTACTAGTCTGGCTCCGCTGGGGATACTGAAACTTAAACTCTGAGGGGAATCGAGTTCTGGAGATTTCTCTGGCTGAGGATAACAAAGATAAACTCCTCTGGGGATTGTATTGATAAGTCATGCTGGGGGAACTCTGATGAACTCCGCTGGGGATAGGAAGAATTTTGCCGAGTGCGATCTTCTGTGGCAAGAAGCTGAGGATAACCCAGTTATAAGCCCTTGTGAGGAATAACTTTGAATAAAACTCGGGAGAGACGTCCGTACTCTGCAGGGGATGAACTTCCAGAATCTACTGGGGATAAGCTTCCAGAATCTACTGGGGATAAGCTTCCAGAATCTACTGGGGATAAGCTTCAAGACTTGCTAGGGATATGGATTCCAAATCTCTTGGGGGGTTTCCTTTGAAAGGGTATCAAGATATCCAACTGTACCTTCAACCTATCAGTAATCCTCTTTCTTGACTCATAAGGAAATGATTATGTTTCAAATGCATATGCCTATTTAACAAAACATTGGACGTTTCTCAAAATAAAACAAATAGTGCAAGAGAAAAGAGAAAGGAATCAACACAAATTTTTGGGAAAAGTATTTGTATTAACTTTCTATGAGTATATTTGTACAAAGGAGACAATCATCCTAGTAAGAGGATTTTGTCGTAAATGTTTGAAAAATTTATACAAAATAAAGATGGCTATGTGAAATAATTCCATGGGATTCCATTCCACTATAGCTTTCACAACTCTGAATATCTGTCCATTCAATGCTTCGTCTGCCGAGGACTGGATTGATCGGAAGCCTGGAACTGGTTGATGAAGAGATTGTCTTTGAAGTGATCCGACAAGACATAGTCATACGCTTTAATTCCCTAACTTTTGCCTGAATCGCCCTTTCGGTTTTTCGATCCACCGGGAAACCCCTTTTTGCCCAAGCCGCCCTTTCGGGTTTTCAACTTGCCGGGTGTACAGATTTTTTTTTGTTTTTATCCCTAACTTTTGCCTGAATCGCCCTTTCGGGTTTTCGGTCCACCGGGATGCCCATTTTTTGCCCAAGTCGCCCTTTCGGGATTTCGACTTGTCGGGTTATTTTATGCGTAGTATCTTTTGACTATGTCTGCGTTCGCAGGGTGCGGCAAATCGTCGCCGTCCATGGTGGTCAGAATCATTGCACCACCAGAAAATATGCTCTTGATCACAAATGGTCCTTCATATGTAGGAGTCCATTTGCCCCTGGGATCACTTTGCGGCAAGATAATCCGCTTGATTACGAGATCTCTGACTTGATACACTTGACGTCTGACTTTCTTATTGAAGGCCTTGATCATCCGTTTTTGATACGTCTGACCATGGCATATAGCAGCGAGTCACTTCTCGTCGATCAAATTGAGTTGATCAAGTCGGGTCTGCATCCAATCGTCTTCATTCAAACCTGCGTCCTTCATAATCCTTAGAGAAGGAATCTGAACCTCCATAGGCAGGACAGCTTCCATGCCATATACCAATGAAAATGGGGTTGCCCCGGTTGAAGTACGTGCCTTCGTACGGTATCCATGCAGAGCAAACGGTAACATCTCATGCCAGTCTTTGTAAGTGACTGTCATTTTCTGAATGATCTTCTTAATGTTCTTGTTCGCAGCTTCAACAGCACCGTTCATCTTCGGCCGATAGGGAGATGAATTGTGATGATAAATTTTGAACTGCTCGCACAATGCAGTGATCATCGTGTTATTCAGATTTGTACCGTTGTCTGTGATGATCCTGTCTGGAACACCATACCGACATATGAGATTTTGCTTGATGAAGCGGGCAACCACATTTTTAGTGACAGAAGTGAAGGAAGCTGCTTCGACCCATTTGGTGAAATAGTCAATGGCAACCAGGATAAAGCGATGTCCGTTGGAAGCCGTGGGCTTGATCTCTCCAATCATATCGATGCCCCACATTGCAAAGGGCCACGGAGCAGTCAGAACGTTGAGAGGAACCGGAGGGATATGAACTTTGTCAGCGTAGACTTGACATTTGTGGCAAGTACGGGAATGTTGATGGCAGTCAGCTTCCATGGTAGACCAATAATAGCCTGCCCTTAGGATCTTCTTAGCCATTGTATGCCCGCTCAAGTGAGTGCCAAACGTGTCGCTGTGTACATCAGTCATAATCAACTCTGCCTCAGCTTTGTCTACGCATCGGAGTAATACACAATCATGGCTTCGTTTGTAAAGGATGCCGTTGCTCAGGAAGAATTTGGCTGCAAATTTCCTTAAGAACTTCTTGTCATTTACGGAAGCTCCTTCGGGATAATCTCTAGTCTCGAGATACCTTTTGATTTCATGGAACCAAGGTTGTTCCACTACTTCTTCGGTATTAATCTCGTGGCAATGCGCAGGTTCATCCATTCGCTCAATGGTGATTTGGGGAGCCTCGTTATCCCAGTTGAGTTTAAACATGGAGGACATTGTGGCTAGAGCATCTGCTAGCTGATTCTCTTCTCGCGGGAAATGCTCGAAGGTAATTTGCTCGAAATGAGGCAACAATGTCAGGACATGTTCTTTGTATGGGATAAGATTAGGATGCTTGGTATCCCACTCTCCTTTGATTTGACTGATAACCAAAGCCGAGTCCCCAAATACGATCAAAGATTTGATCCCTAAGTCTATAGCAGCCTTGAGACCAAAGATGCAAGCTTCATACTCAGCCATGTTGTTTGTGTAGCTGAAGCAAAGTCGGGATGTGAAAGGTGTGTGACAACCTTCCAGAGAAATGAGTACCGCGCCGATACCATTTCCAAGTGCATTTGAAGCACCATCAAAGTACAGGGTCCATCGGGATCCCTTTTCGGGTCTGTCATACGGTCCGTTACTTTCAATGTTGTCCAAATTCATGATGTCCTCGTCCGGGAAGTCAAATCTCATGGGTTGATAATCTTCGATAGCTTGATGAGCCAGATGGTCAGCTAGTACACTCCCTTTTATAGCTTTTTGGGTGGTGTACTGGATGTCATACTCGGTTAGGATCATCTGCCATCTGGCTATCCTTCCAGATAAAGCGGGCTTTTCGAAGATATACTTAATAGGATCCATTTTGGAAATCAACAAGGTGGTATGAGTCAACATATACTGTCTTAGTCGGCGAGCAGCCCATACCAAAGCGCAGCAAGTTTTCTCGAGCAGTGAGTAGCGAGTCTCACAGTCGGTAAACTTTTTGCTAAGGTAATAAATAGCATGCTCTTTTCGACCAGACTCGTCTTGCTGGCCCAAAACACACCCCATTGAGTTATCCAAGACGGTCAAATACATGATCAATGGTCTTCCTTCGACAGGTGGCATCAGAATAGGAGGTTCTAGAAAATACTCCTTGATTTTATCAAAAGCAGCTTGGCAATCGTCGTTCCATTCAACTACCTGATCTTTCTTTAAGAGTTTGAAAATTGGCTCACAGGTAGAAGTCAGATGCGAGATGAATCTGGCAATATAGTTCAAGCGCCCCAAGAATCCTCTAACCTCCTTTTCAGTACGGGGAGCAGGCATCTCTTGTATTGCTTTTACTTTTGCGGGATCGACTTCAATGCCTTTGTTGCTTACAATGAATCCCAGGAGTTTACCAGACCTAACTCCAAAAGTGCATTTACTTGGATTCAGCCTGAGCTTGTATTCTTTCAACCTGGCAAACAGCTTTTCTAGATGTTCAAGGTGCTCTTCCTCTGTTTGTGACCGAGCTATCATATCGTCTACGTAAACTTCAATCTCATGATGTATCATATCATGAAATAAAGCTACCATGGCTCGTTGATAAGTTGCCCCTGCGTTCTTCAGCCCGAACGACATCACCTTGTAACAGAAAGTACCCCATTGTGTGACGAAAGTAGTTTTCTCCATGTCCTCGGGGGCCATTTTGATTTGATTGTAGCCCGAGAATCCATCCATGAAGGAAAACACTTTGTGCTGAGCTGTATTGTCGATCAAAATGTCAATATGAGGTAGCGGGAAATCATCTTTGGGGCTGGCCCTATTCAAATCCCGGTAGTCCACACACATCCTGACTTTGCCATCTTTCTTAGGTACTGGCACGATGTTAGCGACCCATTGAGGATAGGACGTAACAGCCAGAAAGCCAGCGTCGAATTGCTTCATCACTTCTGCTTTGATCTTTTCAGACATGTCAGGCCTCATTCGGCGAACGTTTTGCTTGATCGGTGGACAATCCTCTCTTGTGGGGAGACGGTGAACCACGATGTCTGTGTCTAAACCCGGCATGTCTTCATAAGACCAAGCGAAGATTTCAACATACTCATTCAACAACTGTATCAGGCGTTCCTTGATACTCGGTTCCAAATTGGCACCCACTTGCACCTCCTTCCGGTCTTCCTCGGTTCCCAAGTTGACAGTTTCCAATGACTCTTCATGAGGTAAGATGGCCCTTTCCTCTTGCTGTAGAAGTCTGGCTAGTTCCCCGGGTACTTCACAACCTTCGTCATCTTCATACTCGGCTTGATTGACCAGATCTTCAGAGTTATTGAAAGATACAGCAGAATAGTCACCCATGGAATCCAGAGTGGATGGGTACCTGCATTGGTGAGTGTGGGTGTGTGTAAGGGATAGCCATCCTTAAACAAAAAATGCAAAAGGAAAGAAAATGAACACAAGCAGTTTATCAAATGAAAAACGTCCAATGAATCATTAAACATGGCATATGGATATGAAAAATAATCAAAACCCTTACAAGTGGACCTACATGCCCCGGGCAAGGCATGAGGTGAAAAGATAGTGTACAGATTGTTTGAAAATAAATATTACAGACCAAATAAGAAATGTTTAACAGATAAATTACTGATGAATAAAAGTGATGGGGACAAAGTCTTTTGCCTCCCAGTTGCTCAACCCCCCTTTGACAGTTGGATAAATCCACTCTTTGATGTTGCTCTCTTTGTCTTCATCCTCCAAAGCGTTGATTCCGTAGGGAGAAATTTTGACTGGCGCCCTTTCAATCTTCGACCGGCGCATAGCTTTCTGGCCAGCGGTAGTGAACCCTAATCCAAATTTGTCTGTCTTATGTGGAATGTCAGGTAACTCCCCCCATGCTGAATTCTTCCCTTCCTTTATTGCGGCCCTTGCGTCCTCCAGAGATGCCATCCTGGCCATCTGCCTCGGTGTCTCAGCTGCCAACTTTGCTACTGTTATTTCAGGAAGGACTTCTTCGAAATGCTGAAAAGGCGTCTCAATGAACTCCCCCTCTATCTCCACGTATCGGAAGGAATTCAAGTGGCTAATCATGTACTCTTCTTCTCCATGGACAGTAATGATCTTTCCCTTGACAGGATACTTTAACATCTGATGTAAGGAGGAGGTGACTGCCCCAGCATGATGTATCCAAGGCCTACCCAGCAAGCAAGAGTATGACGGACGGATGTCCATCACATAGAAAGTGGATTTAAACACCTCCGTTCCTATCTTGATGGGAATTTTAACCTCTCCATGGACCATTCTCTTTGAACCATCGAAAGCTCTGACAACAATATCACTCGGCTTCAACTCCAATCCTTCACAATCTAGTCGGTCCAAGGCCTTCTTGGGCAGAACATTCAGCGACGAACCAGTATCGACCAAGACGTGTGCGAGAGTAGTTCCTCGGCACTCGACTGAAATGTGCAAAGCATCATTGTGGTTTCTACCTTTAGGAGTTAGGTCGGCATCGGAAAAACCTAATCCATTGTCCGCAGTCAGGCTAGCCACGCAATTCTGAAATTGATCCGCAGAGGTCTCCTGGGGCACATGGGTTGCCTTCAGGAATTTTATCAGAGCTTTAGCGTGCGCTTCTGAGCAAAGTAACAATGCCAGCATGGAGATCTTTGAGGGGGTTTGCCCCAACTGTTCTACCACATCGTAGTCACTCCTTTTGATTATTCTCAAGATCTCATCCATTTCCTTCTTGGAGGTTTCCGGGATGACCAAGGGTTGAGCCCTCGTCCTGACGAGCTCATCCTGGATTCCCTTACCTTTATCAGCAGCGGTAGGAGAGACAGCACTAGGAACAACAACATCTTCAATCAAAGGGGCTCTAGCAGAGAGTTTTATTGGTGCGGGGACAACCTTGTCAGCTGATGAGGGTCCAAAAATTGCTCTTGGAGGGGCAATCTCTGGAGAAAATATTCTCCCGCTCCGGGTGATTTTGCTCGTGCCCGCAATGTTACCAATGCTGGCTTCTTCATCATCCGAACTTTCTTCAGTTATTTCTATTTGCTTGATACCATGGTAGTAGACGTCACCGCCATAGTTCCAAGGTATCGACTTCTCAGAAACATAGGGGACAGGCCCTGGCATTGTTATCTTCAAAGGAACAAATTTCGTAGTTGGCGTAATCTTAACAGGCTTTTTGACGGCCTTGGAAAGATTGGCGTGAATGGTTATGATTGAGACATCTTCAGTATGAACTGGAACAGCAGAAACTTTTTCAAACAAAATTTGTCGACTATCCATAAGGCCTTGGATGCCTTCCTTTAGTAACGGACAATCAAACGGCAGAGAGTAACAGCAATAGCAGTCTTCTTTACATCCCGGGAAGATCCCGGCCCTTAACAAATTCAACTTGATGGTTAGCAAAGGAGTAGTCAGATCATTGACGTCAGCAACATACAAATCTTCTTCAATGGCATGGACATTTCGGTCGTGCTTCGGCATGGGTGCAGATATCACATTAGGCTTCTCCGGAGCGTCAAACTCCACCTCCTTCGCCTCTATCAGGTCTTGGATTTTATGCTTGAGTGCCCAACAATCATTGGTGTCGTGCCCGACACTGTCAGAATGGTAGGCACATTTAGCATTAGGATGATAATGCGGAGAGGACATATTCACATTCTTTGGTGCCTCCTTGATGGTGGCGAGATTCAACTTTAACAGATGAGGAAGCACTTGCGCTGGAGTCATATTAATACGGGTGAACTGCCGTTGTGGACGTTCCACCCGTTGCTGATTTGGTCTGGACTAGTTATAGCGAGGCTGCTCACTTGGAGTGTTTTGAATCATTACGGCCCCCACAGTTGGCCGACGCTCCGTCTTCCCTGCTCTTCTCTGAGAATATACCACAGTTGTTTCCTTCTTAAAAGGCTTCTTCTCAACACTTGCAGCAACACCCTTCTGAATCTTTCCTGACTTGATGCCAGCTTCTATTCTTTCGCCCGTTAAGATCAAATCGGTAAACCCCGCGGAAGAGTTACCAATTAGATGATTGAAAAATGGCCCAGATAGGGTCCCAAGAAACATATCAACAAGCTCGCGGTCGGTTAAAGGAGGCTGCACCCTGCCAGCCAAATCCCTCCATTTTTGTGCATATTCTTTGAATCCCTCGCTTGTTCCTAACGACATACCCTGAAGTTGGGTACGAGTAGGAGCAAGGTCAGAATTATACTGGTATTGTTTGTAAAAAGCGGTGGCCAAGTCTTCCCAATTTCTGACGCTGGTTTCCTCTAGCTGATAAAACCACTTCAATTGAGCCCCAGAAAGGCTGTCTTGGAAGAAATGAATCCAAAGATTTTTATCTGCCGTATAGGGTTGAATCTTTCTCACGTAGGACCTGAGATGCATTTTTGGACAAGACAGCCCATCATACCTCACAAACACTGGCACCTTGAACTTTGGGGGAATCACAATCCCGGCAACCAAACCCAAGTCTTCAAAATCCAAACCCGGTACTCTCTGTAGTTCCATGGCGGCCAATCTGTCTTCTAGCCCTTTGTATTTATCATCAGCTGGAGGGTATTGCTGATCAGAATAATCTTCATCATCTTCGACCTCTTCTTCTTCCGCATCAGACTCGGAAGGTACCGCAGCTCCACCTCCTTTGCTGGTTCCTTCATCAGAAGTAGGAGGAAATTCAAGCACTCTCCGAGCTTCTCCGTCAAATCTTCTCCCCAAAGTAGCCACTCCGAGTCTCTTTTTCTTCTTTTTCACTGGGTCTTTGTTCCCCAATTGAGTCTTGATATCCTCCTGACCCTTAGCCAAGGTCATCAGGAGTTGCTGGAACTGTGCATTCTGAGCTTGTAGGTCTTTGACTGTTTTCTCGAGATCCATCCTACTGAAATAAACAGCAGACAGATAAGGAAACCTGGAGTGAGACCTGCTTATGCACATGATGAATGGTATGCTTATGTATGCAATGCATTCAAGGATTTAGGACATTCAAAATTGTTTCAGACAAAGAAGAACGCACGTCATATTAATAAGAAGAAATTTGTTAGTACATAAATGCCCCATGGGCCAAATATTACAAAATAACTTCTTAAGGTAAAAAGACATTGCACATCCTCTTTGGCGCAATGTAGGTGTTGAGGGCCTCTTGCTCATGGAGTCGGCGGGTAAGCTCTAGAACCTTCTTCTCACTGGCGTAGAAGCTAGTTTCAAAAGTATTTTGTTCCTCCTTGAGCTGAATCCAACTTTTCTGCATTTCCTCCCATGATGTAGGCATGTCAGGATGTAGGATGGTGTAGGGAACCTCTCCTTCCTTAACAGGCTCTTTAATCATCGAGAGAACATGAGGATAAGGCATCATCAGACTTTGGGCTCGGGCTCGTACCCACTTGAGATAAGTCTCAAGAGGGATGGAGTTCTTGTGTCCCAGAGTCTTGCTATCAACCTTGTTGGGTCTTCCCCAGGCTCTGATGAATCTTTGGCGAAGTCCTTGCGCATCGTTGTCGAAGTCAAAAACTAGGTCCGGAATCAACATGTCATGAGGGCCATCCCTCCGTGCATATCCAAATTGCCTCAAAGCTAGGCAAGGGTTATAGGTGATACCTCCTCTGATTCCAAGTAAAGGAACATTAGGAAATTCTCCGCAGCGATCGACAATGATGACATTTTCTCTAGACCGAGAACACCAATGCACATCAGAGTGAGTAAGAGTCATCAACCGTTGGGACCACCTTGAGCCTTGGTCATTCTTCAGGACAGATTGTGGAAGGTGCGAAATAAACCACCTTGCAAGGAGAGGAGTACAGCACATGAGAACACCCCTCTTCCTCATTGTTCGTGTGTAAAATGAGTGAAGAATGTCCCCAAGCAATGTTGGTATTGGATTTCTGGACAAGAAGATTTTGACGGAGTTGACATCTATCAATTGGTCAGAATTTGGGAATAAGACCAACCCATAGATAAGGAGTGCCACAATTTCTTCAAAGGCTTGAAGGTCCAATGAGTTCCAACATTCTTGTGCCTTCTCAAACAAGAATTTTGCTAAGAATCCTTTGACGCCGCTTTTGGTTTCCTAATGCCCCTTGATATCAGATGGTTGTAGATGTAATGCTCGAGCAACATCTTCCGGCTTTGGTTCCTTTTCCGTACCGTTGAATGGTAGTTAATTAAGGATAGGAATTCTCAGGAGTTGAGAAAACTCCTCCAAAGTGGGCACCAACTGATAATCAGGGAAAGTGAAGCAGTGGTGAAGAGGGTCAAAGAACTGGAATAGCACTTTCATCATGTCTTCTTCAATGTTGGTGTTGACTAGGCTGAGCAGTCTACCATGTTTTTCACTGAAGGATGAGTTTTCCGGAATTCTTGAGGTGAGCTCTTTGAGTTGAGGAGAGATTCTCACAAGGTTGACTTGGATGGTGTTTCTGCGAGGAATTTCCATAACCTACAAAACAAGAACAAATATGAAGATCCAAACCCTTGAAATGGTTAGTGAATGCATATGATGCTTCATGATGTTTATGATGTATGCACAAAACATATGTACAAGCAAATCACACCAATCCCTAGTTTCAGGCTTGCATGGGGTTTCATAGGTAAGTAACCTCTTGAGTGTAGTTGGCTTAAAAACCTGTCCTATAAATAGTAACCGAGTTCTAAGGAGCTCAATATCATTGGATTGTTTTCATTGGTCATTGTTTTGGTTTAGCCACTTAACTAGCGACCAAAATATTCTAAGAAAACAACCCTCAATGAGTGTAGTATCGAGTATCTACTAACTTCGGACTGCACCAAAGCCGGTCATCTCACTACCCCTAATAAAATGCCAAGATGGTCAAGTAAGGTTCTAGGTCATTAGTGCTTAGTGACATCACTCAGCGGCCCCGTACTCTCCTTGATTGAACTCAAGGGTTACCGGTACTCACAAATATGTCGCACTAATATAGCTATTGCTTCGACCGTGTTGGTATACCCCGCACAGTTTCCACAACGTATTGCTATCTATGAATGTTTCCCAAAATCCGGGTGTAGGATTGCAAACCCAAACAATAGAGCCAAGACATAAAGCAAACAATTCAAACAATTAGTCATGCAAGAGGGTGATCTAAGCCCTAAGGTTACTCCACTTTTAAAAATAGTACCCAGCAGAGTCGCCAGTTCTGTGATACGGTGGGAGAACTGACTATGGTTTTGCGTTTGTATTCGCAAATGTTTCGGTTGAGCAAGAGTCGCCACCGACTTTTTATTTTATCCTAAGGAAAGGTTTAAAAAGCACAGCAAAAACCTTTGAGATTTTTCTTGGGTTCGGGGAGTAGATTATAGAAAGGGAATGTATTAGCACCCTTTCTATCCATGGTTATCCATGGGCTCTTAGGTACTTGCTTAGATCAACTTGTCTTGGTTTTCAATTGTTTGAAATGGTGCTTTGTGTGTGGTTTTGAAAAGGTTTTGAAAAAGATGCCTTGTATAGGCTACCCTTGTAACAATTCTTTACTCGAATGTTTTACAAAAGGTGTTTGTCTTTTTGAAAAGATGTTTCAAGGTTTTTTTGAAAGTTTGTTTTGAAAGTGTTTGTGAAGTGTGGTTTGAAAATGGGCAAGTGTTTTCTTTTGCAAATGGACAAGTACTTAAGAGTTATCTACCCTAAAGTTCTCAAAGATTTTTGTTTATGTTTTTAACCCTTTTAACAATTTTGTTCCACCATTGCATTTGGTGGACAATCTTGTATTAGGAGGTGAAAGGGACGGGCGCGGGTCATCGTTTAGACCATCATTGCAATAGTGCTAAGTATCTTTGGGCAATTTCTCTTTGAAAGGGACTTGATCATTTTAGGCAACTTTTCGAAAGCGTCATCGAGGGACTATGATCATTTGATTGTTTGTTTTACCCAAAGAAACCTAACATGCAATATGGCCCAATTATTTGAAGGCAACAAAGTGGAATACCCTAGGGGTGCAAGTGTGATATGTGTTGTCCATATTTCATGCTTATTTATCTTGAAATTAGGTCAAGCTATTTTGTTCTTTTTATTTGCATACAAACCCTAACTCTAGCATGGTATACTTAGAAAGCGTTTAAAGTGCGAAAAGTAAAATTCCTACACTATTACAACACAATATGGGAAGGGGGTACAAATGTTCAAATGGGGGGATATTTAGACAAAGAAATTAAACCTAGCTATTACATCATTTTTGGCATATTTACAAATAATTAATTGCATAAATAAAATGGAAGATAAAATAAAGATGCAAAATGCAAAGAAAAGGGTTTTTATATGTATGAGAAAAAGTATTATTTATGTTAAATAAATAAAAAAAATTAAAAAAACATTATTTTTGGAGTTTTTGTATTTTAAGGGTGAAACCCTAATTTTTATTAAGTAATATATATAAATTATTTAATTTACACAAATATTTATTTATTATGTACAAAAAATAAAATAAAATATAATATATTTATAAAAAGTATTTTTTATGTCAAGTATTAATAAAATAAAAATGTATGTATTTTAGTATTTTTGCCCTAAGTATATTAATATATATATATATATATATATATATATATATATATATATATATATATATATATATATATATATATATATATATATATATATATATATATATATATATATATATATATATAATATATATATATATATATATATATATATATATATATATATATATATATATATATATATATATATATATATATATATATATATATATATATATATATATATATATATATATATATATATATATATATATATATATATATATATATATATATATATATATATATATATATATATATATATCTTTATTATTTATTAAATAAATACCATATATATAAAATAATAATATTTAATATTTATATAAAAAGTATATTTTGTATAAAATATTTTCAAAAGGGAAAATGTAATAAAATCAGAAAAGAAAGTATATTTGCATTATTTTTTCCTATTTATTCTAAATAATATATATATATATATATATATATATATATATATATATATATATATATATATATATATATATATATATATATATATATATATATATATATATATATATATATATATATATATATATATATATATATATATATATATTTATGTACAAATAACTTAAACTAAACAAATAAATGCCTATAAATTCAAAAATGGTGAGAAAAATATTTTTTATATTTTTTATATTTTTTATATTATAAGCAAAAATAAATGAGTCAAAATGAAAAAAGAAAAATCAAAAAATCATGCAAATACACAAAATGGGCTCAGGGGGTGTCAAAGTGAAAAGAGTGTGTGAAAAGAAAATACAAAACAAGCCCAGCCCATGAAACTTCTTCTTCAACCTCTGAACAAAAACGCGCGCCTGTTCTTCCAATTCAAACACCTGGATTCTTTGATCTTTTGCACAAACTTCAAACATAAGAAATGTTAAGCATTGAATCACGATTCCAAATATATAAAAAAATCATCCTAACTCTCAGAAATGAGAGAGAATTTTGACATTCCCAAATCCTGACCTAAGTTTTCTGCCATGTTCAGACTCAAAATTCTTGCAGCACACATAACATAAATGAAATCTAATTACATGGGCATGTTCAGGGCTATGAATGTGACATATTATCTTCACAAACCTAAAACTAACAATGCCTAATAAGAGAGATACGAGTTCATGAACTTACCTGTTCAGTTGAGGTTCTATCTGGCAATGGAGAAACTTTCAGTGCAAAGTGATGATTGGTATAGCTTCCTTGATGTCCAGGGATGCTATTCCAAGCTTTACTTTGTCTTGAAACCTTTTGAATCGTGCTAGAGATCTTCACCTGCAAATCAGAAAAGTGAAAATGGCCAAAAGGGTTAGAGGAGTTACAGGTTGCTTCTAATGCTTTGGATAGTTTGGATTGATGGTAGGGAAGGTGTCTGAAGTGGTTTGGGCAAGAATGCTTGCAAGGATTGAGAGTTGGAACTCAATCTGCAGAGGTTGCTCTGTTTGAGCAGTTTGATGGTGGTTCTGAGTTTGTGGAGGTTTTAGAGGTATTGGAGTCGTGTTCTAGCTTGTGCTTGATGATTAGGAAGTGTACAAAACAATTGCTTAAGTGTTCTCATGCTGAGATGAAAGTTGTTGTATGTTATGGGATGTTTCTTAACACTTAAGCAAGAAAATGTCAAGTTGAGGTTTAGGCAGGTAGAGGACCCCTAATCATGCTGCAAAGCTCCTCCTTGATCAGTGTGTTATGCTCATAATCTTGTGCCAATTAGATTTCATCTGTACTTGTTGGATTTTCAATTGGACATAAAGCTTGCTTTTGCAAAAATGGCCATTTTGCTTTTTCCATAAATGGCTTTATTCAACATGTAATGCATAAGCTCATGAAACAAGGCCTTAACACAATTAACATGCATTAAATTATTGAGTGTTGGATGGTTTAAGGACCTGTAATGTAGCACAAACTATGCTGACTTGAAAATGACCTAAGTTATGAACATGTACATGACCAATTCAAAAGTGAGTTTTTGCCATATTGTGAAATTCGATTCTCTCAAGTTATGAGGTTGTTTGATGAGTTCTTGGACATTTTGGAAAGCTTGGAATGTGTACTACAATCCATATTTGATATGCAAATTGAAATTCCAAGTGGAAGTGTATGGAAAATGGTCTTGAAGTTAGGTAGAAAACCTTGCCAAAATAGGTTAAAATTTCACTAAGTTAAGAATGTTTTAGTACCCTTATTCCAAAAATTGTAACTTGAGATACAAGCCTCATTTGGGAAAAATTTGTGAATCAAAGTTGTAGATTATGCAACAAGCTACAACTTTCATGTTTTTACATTTGTTTGAATCCAAATGAATCTTGGTGAGAAAGTGGGGCAAAGTTGGGAAAAAATTAGGGTTTTTCATAACTTAGAAAAATTCTAAGTTATGAAAAATTCTCATTTCTAACCCTAATTTGCAATTTTGATTTCTTGGTGAACAAATTTCATGATTTGGCATGTTTTGATGAAAAATGATTCTTGACTCTTGATTTTGACCAAAAAGTCAAAGTTTGACTTTTCAGTATACAGTCAAAATTGATCAATTGACTGGGAAATTCAACTGTCAATCTTGTGCATTTGGGATCTTTTGAACTTGTTGAGCATGTCAAGATAATTCCATGGGTTCCTTGAGTCCATATGTGAGCTTGGTTTGTCATTGGTTAGGTCAAACAGTCAACAATTGCCTTTGTGCAGTCAAAACCCTAAAAATGACCATTTTGCCCTTTTGGTGATCTGATCAAATTTCTTGTGGAATTGTGATCCAAACTTGATCAAATGGTCCATGTGAGTTCATAATGTTGATGTGGGTCAATTTTCATGAGATTTGACTGTCAATTGGCCACAATTGACTTTTTCCCCAATACAGTTGATTTCTAGGTCAACTGTCCAATTGACTGGGCAAAACTTGGAATCAAGACTTGAAACTTGATATGGATAAACTTGGGAGTCCAATATGAAGCAAGAAAGTCATCTTGGGCATTTTAGGTCAAAACATCTTTGTGCAAACACAAACCCTAATTTGGGTCAACAGTGCAAGGAGAAGTCTTGAGCAGATGAAACCCTAACTGGATCTTGATCTTCAGGGACTTGGTGATGAGAAATCAATGAGAAATGGGAGGGCAAATTTTGGGGTACAACAGATACATAACACTTTAAAACTTTAGATGAAACAACAAAAAAATAAATTAATATTTTAAATAAAAAACTTGAACAACTACGCAGCGTGTTGTACCCCAAAATTTTCCCTGTCATTTTACTCAAAACATACTCCTAGAGGTCCTCAACTTTCCCAAGGATGCCTAAAGATTGACCAGACAAATCCTTCTCCTAAGACAATGAACCTCAAACTAGGGTTTTCATTTGCATCAATATGGTTGAACTCCAAGGGTCTCAAATATTTTTCATGGTCCTAATATGTCCTCAAGATCATCCATGTCAAGTTTCATGCCTTGCACAACAAGTTTGCTCTGTCAATTGCTCAAATGCCTGAAAATTAACTATGTTAGGTCAAAAGTCAAATTTTTTGGGTCAACATCAACGTTTTGAAGTGATATCCATCATTTTATCAAGGGTTGATCATGATTCCTTAAGGAATTCTCCTAATTCATCAAAACACAAAAGTTGCTAAATTAGGGTTTCTTAAGAAAAGTCAACCAAACTTTGACCAGGCATAACTTCCTCATAATTTATCAGAAATTTCTCATCCAAGGCTAATTTTGAAGAGAATCCAATTCCCTACAACTCATCTTTAGCCCTCAAGTTCAAAAAATGCACTCATGGAAAGATATGAACTCAGACATTATAGGTCATTCTAAAAAGTCAACAAAAACACCTTTTGGGTCAAAGCTCCTTAAATGAACATGGAAGATCCGCTTAAGATGAAACCAAAGAGGTTGCTTAGGGTACATCCTAAGCTTTCTAAAAAGTCTAAGAACACCCTCTTAGGGTCAAAATTAAAGGAGATATGCATTGTCAAAGTTGCCCATTTTTGGAGAATTGTCAAAAGCCAACAATGCCCAAAATTGCATTTTTTGGCAAATGGGCCTAACCTTTTATGCTTGCATCTTACTTCTAGAAATGTCCACGACCCAAGCACTCTCTCATATATTATTGACTTTATTTATTTAATTTATTTTGATTTTAATCATTTAAAAATCAAATTAAATCAAATAAATGATATAAAATATGGAAGATTTGTTTTTGATTTGATTTTGAATAGAATATCAATTCATTGATGCTGTCAAACAGAATCAAATCGGGCCAAGGTTGATTAGAGTGAAAATGGAATGATTTATCTTGATTTGGAAAGGAATAATGCAAGGTTAGAATGGAATCAAATCTTAATAATTGGCAAGGATTTGGAGCTTTTTTGTTAACCTAATTCAAATAGATACATATACATAACACATCCCAAGCATAGAGAGGCAGATGAATCGTCGGAAACGGCCAGAGCAACTTGTGTTTTTTATCAAAAAATCTCAATTGGAATTCCGGATCACAACCACTCTCAAGGAAGTTTAAGGATTGTAACTCATTCCTGGACGTCTCTGGAATCTTTTCCAATCCTTGCTAGGCTCTGAAGCATCAAGAACCATGCTCCATACACATCACAGTTTGACACATTTTTTTGATTTCGATTACGTGCATATAGGCTTTTTTCATGTAATTTAATCATGTATTTTGGTTTTCCATAAGGATTCGATGCTTTCTGAATACTTTAATTAAGTTTTGAGTGCAGGGAAGAAAGATAGCCATTACTAGGGTTTCTAAGCTTCGTTTTGGGGCTTCCGTGTATAGGTGTAATTAGATCAAATCACGGGCACCATTGAATCCAGGGCATGATTCTTGACTGTCATGTACCTTTGGTTTACATTTATCTGGCTTGTGTTGCGTTTTCAGTTATTGCAGGTTTGTAGCCACGCACAAGAATCGTCACTATAGCTTATAGTGACGAATTCATACGTAGGTAAAAGCCTAAAATCAAAAACGACACTTCTGGGAAGAAGATGAAGGTGTGGCAGCGTCCCACTGGTCCATTTGAAATTCGCACATTTTCTTAGGCCAAGCACTCTGTTTGTATTATATTTATTATATTTGATTAAGTATATGACTAAAAAACTAGCGCAGATGGCAAGGGAAGAAGGCATGTAAGAGGGAGGACCTGGGTTCAATCCCAGGTCCATACCTTTTGCATTTTCTGAAACAACAATTCCAAATCCAGTGCATGTCATGTTCTAAGGACCACCACGCGCCCTTTGATCTCGTCCTCTGGATTCATCACCATATAGATCTCACTCCTCAGCTTTGAAGGTCCACCATGAGTCCTCAGGAGGTGACTCCACTGGAGTAGACGCCAGACTTTGGGCCAGCTTTGGGCCTAATAGAAAATTGGCAACACACCCCCGGATTACTTACAATATCAGGCACATCTCCTCATTTTTTTTATATTCTTTTTACTTTTTTTTATTCTTTTAATTTATTATTTTAATTACTTTCACAATAAAAATCTTTTTTTAATTAAATCAGAAAATCAGAAAATCACAAAAATATTAGGTTTAGTTAATTATTTTCATAAAATATTTATTTGCATTTAATTAATTATTTTAATTAGTTTAATTTAAACATTTTTTTCTAATTAAAATTTAATAGAAATTAGGATTAATTTGAAAATTGCGACTATCTTTCAATAAAGAAAATACAAACAAAAACATTTTTAATTAATTAGATTTCTTAGGTCCTAATTTGTTCCCATTTTAGCTTCTGCACGCGTCTTTACTTTCTTTATTCTTATTAATTATTGTAATTGTTCCCAAGTTGTAATAGTTAATTAGGTTTACTATTTCGCATTTATCATTTTTCCCAGTTTTCGATTATGTAATCCCCTCCCCAAAGCCTTATAATAGTTAGGGTTTTTATTTCTCGCTTTTAATTTCCGCAACTATTAAACTGTTAGATGTATGGACATTAGGATTGCATGCGAAAGATAAATCAAATTAAAATGGTAGACAACCCTAATTGTGCAAAGATAATTAACTGAAAAAGGAACACTTGCACATGCTCACTCCTAGGGTTTGTCCCCACTTGGTTGCCTCGGAAATAATGGTTGTGTCCCTCGAATGTAGGGATACCTTGGCAATGACCCGCGATTCAAAATCGTCATAAAGATCATAGCCCTTACTTGTCCCTCGAGTTTCCTACGAATTGATCTTATGACGATAGTCCCTTCAAAACGCTAAGGTAACTTTACTTGTTTCCTTCAGAGACTATTTCGTCCCTTCGAACGTCCCTTTATAAATCTAATGACGGAGCTACGTACTCCTTAATAGTAGGATAGTGATGTCTAAAGGAAACGAAAATGAACAAAAATTTTTTTCGAGTATGTAGAAAATTTTCAAGTACTTGCTCAAAACAAAAAAATTTCACACAAACAATTTTCAAAACAACTTCGTCACACTCTTGGGGACCGATACAAGGGTTATCATGAAGTAAACAAAACTTTTCAAAACAAGCACACACAAGCAATTTAAAAATGAGCAAGTACCTAAGAGCCCGTGGAAAACCACGGATAGAAAGGGTGCTAACACTTTCCCTTTCTATAATCTCCCCCCCCCCCCCCCCCCCCCTCCCCCATACTCAGAAATATCTCGAAAAAAGGTTTTTTCTATTCTTTTTCCTTTTCCTTTGTTGGATGAAATAAAAGCCGGTGGCGACTCTTGCTTACCGTGACATTTGCAAACAAAAAACGCAAACCAGTATAACAGTCGGTTCTGGCATCGTATCACAGAACTGGAGACTCTGCTGGGGACTTTATAAAGTGGGGTTTACCTTAGGATTTAGGTCATTTTTAAATTTCTTTCTTGTTTTCTTTGCTTGATTTATCTTTAAGGGCTTTTGCTTGGGTATTGTTAAAGATCCTACACCCGAATCTGGGGCACTTTTTAGGTAAACAACAATAGATCGTGGAGACTGTACGACATAGACCGACATGGTTTAAGCGATGGTTGTGTTAGTGTGACACTTTGGTTGGTACTGGTATCCTTCATGTGGAAACGAGGAGAATACGGGGCCGCCGCATGGTGTCGTGAAGCACTAACGGACCTTAGAACCTTAGTTGAACAAACTTAGCCATTAGAAAGTAGTGAGATAGCCGGCCTCGGTATAAAGCTGAGGATTAGTTGATACTCGATGCTACACTCATTAAGGTCAGACTTTCGGGATATCTCGGCCACAAGAAAAGATTGTCTGAGCTGAAACAATGTCCGATAAAGGACGATCAGTGATATTAAGAATCTTTAGAACCCGGTTACTTTTCAAAGACAGGTTTGAAACCAACTAAACTATAAGAGGGTACTTACCTTTGACCTCATGCAAGCCTTGGAACCTAAGGTCTATTGTGTGTTTTGCTTGTGTGTGATTTATTCTATTTGAACATAACATCATGCATCATAACATAGCATCCATTCTTATTACACTAAACATTTCAAGGACCAAGGGAATTTATCTTTGTTCTATTTTGCAGATCATGGCTTCCGCTCGTAGAAACACTATTCGAATCAGCTTTGTGAGAATACCTCCCCAACTCAAGGAGATAGTATCAAGGGTTCCTGAAACTTTTGCGTTCACTAAGAGACATGGTCGACTTCTCAACCCGGTTACTTCAAACTTTGATGCAAAGATGATGGGTGTACTCTTTCAATTCTTTGATCCTAAGCACCACTGCTTCACATTCCCAGACTATCAGTTGGTTCCTACCATGGAAGAGTTCTCTCAGTTATTGGATATACCCATTCTTGAACAGTTGCCTTTCACGGGTTTAGAAGAGGTTCCTAAGCCAGAAGTCATTGCCTCAGCCTTGCATCTGAAACGGGCTGACGTGGTATCCAATTGGGAAACAAGAAGCGGAGTCAAGGGTTTTCTAGCCAAGTTCCTAATAGACAAGGCCCAACTTTTTTGGGATGATATGGACTTTCAGGATTTTGAAGAGGTTTTGGCCCTTCTAATCTATGGTTTAGTACTATTCCCTAATCCATACTTACTCATAGATGTGAATTCTATCAAGATCTTCCTCTCTTGCAACCCTATGCCTACCTTGCTCAGAGATATCTTGCATGCTCTCCATACTCGTACCATGAAGAGAAGAGGGGTTCTTATGTGCTGCATGCCATTACTATCAAGGTGGTTTATTTCTCACCTCCCTAAGTCAGTGTTTAAGAATGAAGAAGGTTTGGGTTGGTCACAAAGTATAATGTCACTTTCTCACGCGGATATTCTCTGGTATTCCCGATTTATGGGAGATATTTCTATTATTGACCGCTGTGTGGAGTTCCCTAATGTCCCACTACTTGGAATTAGGGGAGGCATAACTTACAATCCTTGCTTTGCTCTATGACAATTTGGTTACGCTCGAAGGGATGGTCCTCATGAGATACTTATCCAGGGCATTATGTTTAACTATGAGGTTGATGTTCAAGGGTATCACTAGAGGCTCATACGAGCTTGGAGCATGGTAAACAGATCTGACGCCAAGGCTTTGAGGCCGAAGGCTTCCATTCCTATGGAACCTTATCTCCAATGGGTACGAGCTCGCGCCCAGAAACTTATGATGCCCTATATGGCCATTTTACCAGTGATTATGGAACCCACTACTGAAGAGGGTATTCCTTACACAATTCTCCATCCTGATATGCCCACTGATCTTGAAGAACTACAGAGGTCTTGGATTCAGTTGAAGAAAGAGCGGGATACTTATTGGGATCAGTTCTATGCCTAGGAGAGGAAGGTTTTAGAGCTCACAAAGCAGTTTCATGAGGAAATAAGCCTTAATGTCTATGTCGGCACGAAGAGGAAGCATCCATGGGAAATTTGATCTTTTCTAGTTTTTTTGAATTGTTTTTAATTGTAACGCCTAAAAGGCAATTGAACCTTAAATTCTGCTAATAAAATCTTTGTTTCGTTTTGGTTCGTAAATTTAAATTTCCCAAAGTCCTTGAAATCATTGCATACGCATCCCATCCATAAACATTGCATATACAGGTACCATTACAGGCTTATCATCTTCTTCACTGTTTATTTCAACAGAAATGTCTTCTGAACAAAGCATCAAAAATCTTCAGGCACAAAATGCCCAATTTCAACAGATGTTCATAACTCTGGCGAAAGGGCAGGAGGATCTGAAAGCCCTCATCCTGAAGAAGAAGAAGAAAAAGAAGAAAATATCTGGTATTCTGAATATGGGAAGAAGATTTAGGGGACTATTAAAGTAACCAGTCGATCTAACCTCCTCATCCAAGGAAGGGGAGAATCAAGAAAGGGAGACAAGGGAAAATGACCCCATTCCTGAAGTTTCTGACAATGATATGGACTACAATGAAGAGTAGTATCCTCCCAATAAGGATAGATACAAGCAGTTAGAAGATCGTTTGAATGCTATGGAAGTCCAGAGGATACCTGGGTTGGATTTCAAAGAATTGGGATTGGTGTCGGGAGTGGTCATCCCGCAGAAATTTAAGGCTCCAATTTTTGCATAGTACGATAAGGTGTCTTGCCCTAAGCTCCATCTATGTTCCTATGTAAGGAAGATCCATCCCCACACCGCTGATAGAAACTTATGGGTTCACTTCTTTTAAGACAATCTATTAGGGACTCATCTTGAATGGTTCTACCAATTGGAGAGAACCAATGTCCAAAACTGGGAGGACTTGGCGGCTGCTTTTTATAAGCAGTATCAATACAACGCTGACCTCGCCCCTACTCGTACTCTAGTCTAGAGTATGTCCATGGGTGCGGGTGAGGGCTTTAAGGACTATGCGCAGATGTGGAGAGACTTGGCTGGAAGATTCCAACCCCCTTTATCTGACAGGGAGTTGGTTGACATGTTTCTTGGGACGTTGTCTGGTCCTTTCTTTAAATATTTGATTGGTAGCTCATCAGCTGGTTTCACCGAGCTGATATTAACAGGAGAAAGGGTAGAAGATGAGATTCGGAGCGGTAAGATACAGAAAGACGCCTCTTCGAGTTTGGTAAAGAAGCCTTTCACTAGTAAGAAGGAAGCCAGTTCCATCTATAGCCCGAGAGGCTAAAGCAGAGCTGAACACCGTTCGACAGTAAGGGCTGTAATGATACCTAGGCCTGCGGATGCTCCACAATGCCACAATCAAAAAAGGGTAGAAAAACCACAAAGGCAGTTTACCCGGATTAACATGACATTGACAGAGGTTCTACCCCATCTACTAAGATCCAACTTGGAAACCTTGAAAGAGGCTCCCAAGAATCCAAAAACTACATCTCCTCGGTACAATCCAAACGCTCAGTGTGCCTACCATTTTGAGAGTCCTGGCCCCAATACAAATGATTGTTGGGCTCTGAGAAATAAGGTACAAGACCTGATTGAATCTAAAGAGATTGAGTTTGATGCTCCGAAGAAGCCCAACGTCATAACTGCTCCCATGCCTAAGAACAATCATGGAGTTAATGTTATCGATACCGATCTGTTTGTGACCTCGGTTGATGAAGTTTCTACTCCTCTTATGACTATTAAGAAGAATTTGTTGTTGGCCAGTTTATTTCCGGTTTGTGGTGAAGTTTGCCACGTGTGTTCATCTCTGCCTTCTGGTTTCCATTTGCTGAAAACAGGTGTCCAACGCCTGATGGACAATAGAGAAAATTTGTTCGAGAAAACTTTGATTCCAACTGTTCCATGTGAAGATATTTCAATTATAACCATTTCCCCCAATCCTTGAAAGGTCTCCTCGAGAAGACCTGTTAGGATTACGTCTGCTCCAAGAGTCGCTCCCATAATAATCACCCTTCCTGGTCCTGTCCCATACGCCTCGGACAAAGCCGTCCCTTGGCATTATGGCGTCAATGTCTACTATCATGGAGTTAAACAATACCCAAAGAATGAAGAGGTTGATCCCGATGTCAGTAACATTATCGGGACCAGTAAGATCACCAGAAGTGGAAGGGTTTTCTCTCTCGAGATTTCCCCAAAGACTATCCATAAACCTGTCGTTATTTCACCTGTTGTTCCCACCGGTACTTCAACTACTACTCTCGTTATTACTCCAATTGTTACCCCTTCCGTCGAGTCATCTGGTGCCCGAGGAAAAGAAGCTACAGGTGAGCCTGCCCGGACGGAGGCACCTAAAAAAATTGTCGTAGAAGCCTCTAAGCAAGAAATAGAGGAGATATTATAAATAATTAAAAAGAGCGACTACAATATGGTCGAGCAGCTGGGGTAGACCCCCTCAAAGATATCCATGTTGTCTTTGCTGTTGTGTTCTGAGGCCCATGCAAAGGCTTTGATCGCATTCCTCAAGACTGCGCACGTGTCGCAGGAGACCTCTGCTGATCAATTCAAAGACTGTAGCCATCTTGACTGCTGACAATGGGTTGGGTTTTTCAGATGCCGATTTGACACTGAAAGGGAGGAAGCATAATGATGCTCTGCATGTCTCGATCGAATGCAAGGGAACCACTATGGCTCATGTGCTGGTAGATATCGGGTCTTCACTAAATGTCCTGCCGAAGAAGGCTCTAGATCGACTAGATTGTGAGGGCTTGACCTTAAAGCCTAGTAACATTGTGGTAAGGGCTTTTGACGGGTCAAAGAATGGTGCATGGGGAGGTGGACATCCCTGTCAAGGTAGGTTCTCAGACCTTTGAGTCCATTTTTTATGTAATGGAAATTCATCCGTCATACTCTTGTTTGTTGGGTCATCCTTGGATCCATGAAGCTGGGGCTGTTACTTCTACACTGCACCAAATGCTGAAGTATCTAGTAAAGGGGAAGATCTTCACTGTATGTGGCGAAGAGGAGTATATGGTGAGCCACCTCAACTCCTTCAGGTACGTAGAGATGGACGGGAAATTCATAGAGACTCCTTGCCAAAACTTTGAAGAGGTTCCCCAGATCTTGGCATCGATTGAGACCACTACCGACACCAAACTTCCTCTGAGGATGGCTTCTCTCAAAGACGCTAGAGCAGTGGTTAAAGAAGGTGGGTATACCAACTGGGGACAACTCCCTGATTTTACTAACAAAACTGACAAGTTTGGTTTGGGCTTTACTTCAGGAGCTCAAAGGGTTGTTCGACGCGCTCGAGCTGGAGGACCTCCCCTATGCATCAGCAATCGGGGAATTAATGCCATTAAAGATAGTGAGGAAGACTCTGGCATTGACAGCTGGATCTACCCAACTACCAACGGTGGACAGGGTAATTGGACGGCCAGAGATTTTACACCAGTTTCTTTTATTCCACGGTAATTGTCTTACTTGTTTCCCAAGATTGTAATAAACAATTTAAACTCACATTGGTTTTGTTTGTGAGGATGTGTCATTTCATATATCATCAATAAAAACATTGGACATTATATGCATACAAATTTTGCACTCTCTGTTTTTCTTTTCTACTTTCACTTTATCAAAACAGATATGCTCTTACACACACTTACGTATCATACTGCAGATCCATATCCACTCTGGATCCCATTGATAACAGTTCTACTACTGCCAGTTATGACTTCAAAAATCCGATTAATCAAGCCGAGGACGAAGGTGAGGACGATTGTGAGGTGCCTGGAGAACTTGCTAGACTATTACAGCAGGAAGAAAGGGCTATACAGCCTCATGAAGAGCCAGTTGAGACGATAAATTTGGGCACGGAGGTAGATAGAAAAGAAGTTAAGATCGGCGCAAGTATGGAAGCTAAGATCAAACAGCGGTTGATACAGATGTGGCACGACTATGTTAATATCTTCGCCTGGTCATATGAAGACATGGCTGGTTTAGACACTGATATTGTGGTACATCGTCTGCCAACCAAGGAAGACTGTCCTCCGGTTAAACAGAAGGTCTATCGTATGCACCCTGAAATGTCAGAGAAGATCAAGGCAAAGGTCATGAAACAGTTCGATGCAGGGTTCTTAGTTGTCACCTCCTATCCACAGTGGGTTGATAATGTTGTTCTAGTGCCAAAAAAATACGGTAAGGTACGGATGTGTGTGGACTACAGAGATCTGAACAGGGCAAGCCCCAAGAATGACTTCCCGCTTCCCCAAATTGATGTACTAGTTGACAACACCGCTCAGCATAAAATCTTCTCCTTCATGGATGGTTTCTCTGGCTACAACCAGATCAGGATGGCTCCTGAAGACATGGAGAAGAGAACCTTCATCACACAGTGGGGTACCTTCTGTTATAAGATGAGGCCTTTTAGGTTGAAGAATGCTGGGGAAACTTATCAGCGTGCCATTGTCGCTTTGTTCCACGATATGATTCACCATGAGATCGAGTTTTATGTTAATGACATGATAGCCAGATCTCAAACCAAAGAGGAGCACCTCGATCATCTACAAAAGTTGTTCGACAGGTTGAAGACGTACAAGCTGAGGTTGAATCCGAACAAATGCACCTTCGGGGTAAGGTCTAGCAAACTTTTGGGTTTCATTGTCAGTGACAAAGGTATTCAAGTGGACCCTGCAAAGGTAAAGGCCATACAAGAGATGTCGGATCCCCGTACCGAGAAAGAAGTTAGAGGTTTCTTGGGACGCCTGAATTATATCGCCAGGTTCATTTCACATCTGACTGCTACTTGTGAGCCCATTTCAAACTTCTGAAGAAATATCAAGTGGTAAAGTGGAATGATGAATGCTAGACAGCTTTCGAAAGAATCAAGGAATACCTTCAAGAACCGCCAATTCTGATGCCTACGGTTGAAGGAAGACCTTTGATATTATACTTAACAGTGCTAGACAATTCAATGGGGTGTGTGCTGGGGCAGCATGACAAGTCTGATCGAAAAGAGAATGCAATATACTACCTTAGCAAAAAGTCTACCAACTGTGAGACACGATACTCATTGCTCGAGAAAACTTGTTGCACTTTGGCATGGGATTCTCGCCGACTAAAACAGTATATGCTGACCCACACTACTTTGTTGATATCTAAGATGGATCCAATCAAATACATCTTCGAGAAGCCCGCTCTCTTGGGAAGAATAGCAAGGTGGCAGATGATCTTAACTGAATACGATATACAATATACAACCCAGAAAGCAATCAAGGGGAGTGTATTGGCTGATCATTTGGCTCATCAGGCCGTGGATGACTACCAGTCCATGAATTTTGAGTTCCCGAATGAGAATATTATATTGGTGACTGACTATGAAGAACCTGGACCGAATGAAGGACCTGAGGAAGGATCCCGATGGACTGTGGTTTTTGACGGAGCTTCGAACGCACTTGGTAATGGCATCGGTGCTGTAATCATATCTCTTGAGGGTTGTCATACTCCTTTCATCGCCCGACTATGTTTCAACTGCACTAATAACATGGCAGAGTATGAACCCTGCATCATGGGTCTCAAAGCCGCTATTAACCTTAGGATCAAGTTCTTAAATGTCTTCGGGGATTAAGCCTTGGTGATAAGTTAGATCAAAGGAGAATGGATACGAAGCATCTGGATCTCATCCCAAATAAAGAGCAGGCACTGACATTTCTCCCACACTTTGAGGAGGTAACCTTTGAACATTTCCCATGAGAGGAGAATCAGTTAGAGGACGCGCTAACTACCATGTCTTCCATGTTCAAATTCAAGTGGGACAACAAAGCTCCCCGAATCACCATTGAGAGGTTGGATGAACCCGCACATTGTTGTGAGATTGATGCCAAAGAGGTGGCAGACAAACCCTAGTTTCATGAAGTGAAGAAGTACCTCGAGACTTAGGAGTATCCCAAAGGGGCATCTATCAACGATAAGAAATTTTTAAGAAGGTTCGCTATGAAATTCTTCCTCAGTAATGGAATCCTCTACAAGCGCAATCATGACTCTACCTTACTGCGGTGTGTAGACAAGAGCGAAGAAGAGAGGATTATGACAGATCTACATGAAGGTACCTTCGGAACCCATTCAAGTGGACATACCATGGCTAAGAAGATCCTACGGGCAGGATATTATTGGTCCACTATGGAAGTTGATTGTTATCAACACTCCCGAACTTGTCATAAATGCCAAATCTATGCTGATAAGGTGCATGTGCCTTCGGTTCCCTTGAACATCTTGACAGATCCGTGGCCCCTTGCAACGTGGGGCATTGACATGATCGGAGAAATCAGGCCTACTGATTCCAATGGACATTGCTTCATCTTAGTGGCCATTGATTACTTCACGAAATGGGTTGAGGCGGCCTCATTTGCTACTATTACCAAGAACGTCGTGGCGCGATTTATCTGACATAATCTGATTTGTCGGTATGGTGTTTTAGAGATAATTATTACTGACAATGGTACGAATCTCAATAACACGATGATCACCGAGCTCTATAAGCAATTCAAGATACAGCATCATAACTCTTCTAACTACTGGCCGAAGATGAATGGCGTTGTTGAAGAGGCTAACAAGAACATCAAGAAGATTATACAGAAGATGAAATTAACTTACAAATACTGGCATGAGATGTTACCATTTGCTCTTCATGGATACCGTACCTCAGCGCGGACGTTGACAAGGGAAACACCATACTCTCTGGTATATGGCGTGGAGGCAGTCCTACCCATCGAGGTCCAGATACCTTCTCTCAGGATTATGAAAGATGCGGGTTTGAGTGAAGACGATTGGATCCAGACCCAACTTGATCAACTAAATCTGATCAACGAGAAGAGACTTACTGTTATTTATCATGGTCAGACATATCAAAAACGGATGATCAAGGCTTTCAACAAAAAGTTCAGACGCCAAGAGTATCAAGTTAGGGATCTAGTAATCAAACGCATCATACTGCTACAAGGTGATCCCAGGGGCAAATGGACTCCCACATATGAAGGGCCATTTGTGGTTAAAAACATCTTCTCGGGTGGAGCTATGATTCTAACCACCATGGACGGTGATGTCCTTCCTCACCATGTTAATGCAGACATAGTGAAAAGATACTACGCCTGATAAAAGACCCGCTAGGTTGACTGGCCTAGGCAAAAATAAGGGCTTCCCGGGGAACCAAAAGGGTTCGGGAAAAAATAAGGGATGAAAATGAAAAATCTGTACACCCGGCAAGTCGAAAACCTGAAAAGGCGACTTGGGCAAAAAAGGGTATCCCGGTGGACTAAAAACCCGAAAGGGCAGTCCAGGCAAAAGTTAGGTATGTAAAGCGTATCACTATGTCCCATTGGATTATCTTGTGACCAGACCTCAGTATCAGCTATCAAGCTCGAACGACATTGATCAACCTAATCAATTTCGGACAAGCAGCAAAGTGATGAGACGCTCGAAGACATAGGGGGGAATAGCAGAGTCGGAACCCAATGGGATTGTTGCATATAGATGTTATTTTTCATTTTACACAAGATTGTATATCTTTTAATTCTATGGCGGCGTTCTCTTACTAGAGCGCCAACCTCCTTGTACAAAAACTCCTATTACAGGCCAACTTAGAAAAATTAATACACATCATTTTCACAAGAAACTATGAATTTTTTTCTTTTTTCTGTTTTGTTTTACAAGAACGTCCAATGGTTTATTCTTGACATATGCATTTGAATATGATTGCCGCTCATAAATATTTACATGAGAAACGAAAAGACAATTGCTCGTAACTTAAGAAACATGGGCAAAAATAAGAAATATCAAACCCAACGGTTACTCTGTCCAGCAGGTACCAGGACAGAGACAGCTTTGGAGCATAGTCATCAGTATATACACTCCCCACAGAGTAAAGGTATTCAAAGCATTGATGTCAGCTTTCCCAAAATAGGAAGTAATCTCCCAGCCAGGGTCTTTCAGAAACCTGACAGCTATATCCCCCAGCCAAATTTCATAAGCGCGAGCGGATCATCATAATTTTTATCTCCCCAAGTAGAGTTTATTTCTATGAATACAGAAGCTCAATCCCCGAAAGAGCTTATTACTTCAGCTACGGAAATTCACCTTCCAAATTATTCCCCGCAGAGCCACTCTCAAACAGAGCCTCTCCCTGACAGAATATTCACAAACAACAAAGAGTAAATCTCAAGCACAATCATTTCCATTCACCATTCCCAGCAGAAGTAGAAGAACCACAATCCTCTACAACAGTCAGGAATCTTATACTCTCTAGCAGCAGTCGGGGATTTATTTTCCCAGAATCGGACATGTCCCCAATAGCATTTCATGTACATACATCATGACATGCGCATACACATCATATACAACATAATCTCATGTATGTTGAGAACATCATCTCACAAGGCATTTCATGCATCACACATATAATTAACCCTGTTATCTTTTTAGGAAAGACAATTATCACTGGCAGTTCTAGCAGTTATACATGTCATATCTACAGACAGCTAATGGAAAATCAGTTCCTGAAGATCAAACGGTTCAACTAATCTACATAACCAAATGAATAACCTACTTTCCAGGTTCCTTCTCATAAGCCCTACTATCCAGGCTTTCACTTTGAAGTAACCCTACTATCCAGGTTCCTTCTCATAATCCCTATTATCCAGGCTTTCATCTCGAAGTAACCCTACTACACAGGTTCCTTCTCATAGCCCTACTATTCAGGCTTTCACCTCAAAGAAACCCTACCATCCAGGTTCCTTCTCATAAGCCTTACTATCTAGGCTTTCATCCGGAAGAAACCTTACGACCCAGGTTCCTTCTCATAAGCCCTACTATCAAGGCTTTCATCTCGAAGTAACCCTACTATCTAGGTTCCTTCTCATAATCCCTCCTATCTAGGCTTTCATCCCGAAGAAACCCTACGACCCAGGTTCCTTCTCATAAGCCCTACTATCCAGGATTTCATCCCAAAGGAACCCTACGACCCAGGTTCCTTCTTATAAGCCCTACTATCCAGGATTTCATCTCGAAGTAACCCTATTATCCAAGTTCCTTCTCATACCCCTACTATCCAGGCTTTCCTTCCTAAGTAACGCTACTATCCAGGTTCCTTCTCTTTTATCTCCAGACAACAGTTTACAACACTGTAAGACCTGGACCCGACCAGATATAGTCAATTTCACAATTCCCTAGTAAGTCACTGTGCAGCCTGGACCCTGACCAGATATGTAGTTCAACTCCACTTCCTCAATTAGGAGTTAGCTCCCCAGTATAGCAATGGACAACCGAATCTCCTATACTCTATTTTCCAAGGCGTAAATCAACATTCCCCGGCGAAGTCCCCTTCAGTGACAGGTACATGAATTCTCGCAAAGGAATATCTTATGCAACCGATAGCTTTTTGGATGGCATCTTTAAGCCCGTCTCCAAATATTCTCTATCGATTTCCAAATGGCATCTGTAAGCCCATTCCAGATATCACCAATTAGTATTACTTCATGCGAGTGCAAATTTCTGGGCACTCTACTGTTCAATCATCTTCTACCTTCAGATCATGAAAGGCAGAACAACCAATCTACATCCTCAGGTGTAAGAAGATTGAACAGGAGCAGCTGTTGTATCCCAAAATTTTCCCTCTCATTTTAATCAAAACATACTCCTTGAGGTCCTTAACTTGCCCAAGGATGCCTAAGGATTGACCAGACAAATCCTCCTCCTAAGATAATGAACCTCAAACTAGGGTTTTCATTTGCATCAAGATGGGTGAACTCCAAAGGTTTCAAATCTTTTCCATGGTCCTAATATGTCCTCAAGATCATCCATGTTAAGTTTCATGCCTTTCACAACAAGTTTGCTCAGTTAATTGCTCAAATGCCTGAAAATTAACTATGTTAGGTCAAAAGTCAACTGTGGCTTATTTACAGTCAAAATTCAAGATTTTTGGGTCAACATAAACATTTTTAAGTTATATCCATCATTTTATCAATGGTTGATCATGATTCCTCAAGGAATGCTCCTAATTCATCAAAACTCAAAAGTTGCAAAATTAAGGTTTCTCAAGAAGAGTCAACCAAACTTTGACCAGGCATAACTTCCTCATACTTTATTAGAAATTTCTCATCTAAGTCTCATTTTGAAGAGAATCCAATTGCCTACAACTCGTCTTTATCCCTCAAGTTCAAAAAATTCACTCATGGAATGATATGAACTCAGACATTATAGGTCATTCAAAAAAGTCAACAAAAACACCTTTTGGGTCAAAGCTCCTTACATGAACATGGAAGATCCACTTAATATGAAACCAAAGAGGCTGCTTAGGAGACATCCTAAGATTTCTAAAAAGTCCAAGAACACCCTCTTAGGGTCAAAATTGAAGGAGATGTGCATTTTCAAAGTTGGCCATTTTTGGAGAATTGTCAAAAGTCAACAATGCCCAAAATTGCATTTTTTGGCAAATGGGCCTAACTTTTTATGCTTGCATATTACTTCTAGCAATGTCCACGACCCAAGAACTCTCTCATATATTATTGACTTTATTTATTTAATTTATTTTGATTTTAATCATTTAAAAATCAAATTAAATCAAATAAATGATATAAAATATGGAAGATTTGTTTTTTGATTTGATTTTGAATAAAATCTCAATTAATTGATGCTGTCAAACATAAACAAATCGTGCCAAGGTTGATTGGAGTGAGAATGGAATGATTTATCTTGATATGGAAAGAAATAATGCAAGGTTGGAATGGAATCAAATCTTAATTATTGGCAAGGATTTGGAGCTTTTTTGTTAACCCAATTCAAAGAGATACATATACATAACACATCCCAAGCATAGAGAGGAAGAGGAATCGTGGGAAACGGCCAGAGCAACTTGTGTTTTTTATCAAGAAATCTCAATTGGAATTCTGGATCACAGCCACTCTCAAGGAGGTTTAAGGATTGCAATCCATTCCTGGACGTCTCTGGAAGCTTTTCCAATCATTTCTAGATTCTGAAACATCAAGAACCACGCTCCATACACATCACGGTTTGACACATTTTCTTGATTTTGATTACGTGCATATATGCTTTGTTCATGTAGTTTAATCATGTATTCTGGTTTGTGATAAGGATTCGATGCTTTCTGAATACTTTAATTAAGTTTTGAGTGCCGGGAAGGAAGATAGCCATTACTACGGTTTCCAAGCTTCGTTTTGGGGCTTCCCTGTATAGGCGTAATTAGATCAAATCATGGGCACCATTGAATCCAGGGCATGATTCCTGATCGTCCTGTACCTTTGGTTTACATTTATTTGGCTTGTGTTGCATTTTCAGTTATTACAGGTTTGTAGCCATGCACAAGAACCGTCACTATAGCTTATAATGACGAATCCGTCTGTAGGTAAAAGCCTAAAATCAAAAACGACACTTCTGGGAGAAGATGAAGGCGTGGCAGTGTCCCACTGATCCATTTGAATTTCACGCATTTTCTTAGGCCAAGCACTCTATTTGTATTATATTTATTTTATTTGATTAAGTATATGACTAAAAACTAGTGCAGATGGCAAGGGAAGAAGGCATGTGAGAGGGAGGACCTGGGTTCGATCCCAGGTCCACACCTTTTGCATTTTCTGAAACTACAATTCCAAATCCAGTGCATGTCATGTTCTGAGGACCACCACGCGCCCTTTGATCTCGTCCTCTGGATTCATCACCATATAGATCTCACGCCTCAACTTTGAAGGTCCACCATGAGTCCTCGGGAGGTGACTCCACTGGATTAGACGCCAGACTTTGGGCCAGCTTTGGGCCTAACAAAAAATTGGCAACACACCCCCCGGATTACTTACAATATCAGGCCCATCTCCTCATTTTTTTATATTCTTTTTACTTATTTTTTTATTCTTTTAATTTATTATTTTAATTACTTTCACAATAAAAATCTTTTTTTAATTAAATCATAAAATCAGAAAATTAAAAAAATATTAGGTTTAGTTAATTATTTTCATAAAATATTTATTTGCATTTATTTAATTAGTTTAATTAGGTTAATTTAAACATTTTTTTGTAATTAAAATTTAATAGAAATTAGGATTAATTTGCAAATTGCGACTATCTTTCAATAAAGAAAATACAAATAAAAACATTTTTAATTAATTAGATTTCTTAGGTCCTAATTTGTTCCTGTTTTAGCTTTCGCGCGTGTCTTTACTTTCTTTATTCTTATTAATTATTGTAATTGTTCCCAAGTTGTAATAGTTAATTAGGTTTACTATTTCGCATTTATCATTTTTCCCGGTTTTCGATTATGTAATCCCCTCCCTAAAGCCTTGTAATAGTTAGGGTTTTTATTTCTCGCTTTTAATTTCCGCATCTATTAAACTGTTAGATGTATGGACATTAGGATTGCATGCAAAAGATAAATAAAATTAAAATGGTAGACAACCCTAATTGTGAAAAGATAATAAATGAAAAAGGCACACTTGCACATACTCACTCCTAGGGTTTGTCCCCACTTGGTTTCCTCGAAAATAATGGTCGTGTCCCTCGAATGTAGGGATACCTTAGCAATGACCCGCAATTAAAAATCGTCATAAAGATCATAGCCCCTACTTGTCCCTCGAGTTGCCTACGAATTGATCTTATGACGATAGTCCCTTCGAAACGCTAAGGTATCTTTACTTGTTGCCTTCAGAGACCATTTCATCCCTTCGAACGTCCCTTTATAAATCTAACGACGGAGATACCTACTCCTTAATAATAGGATAGCGCTGTCTAAAGGAAACGAAAATGAACAGACTTTTTTTTTCGAGTAGGTATAAAACTCTTAAGTACTTGCTCAAAACAAATACTTTTCACACAAACACTTTTCAAAACAGTTTTCAAAACAACTTCGTCACACTCTTGAGAACCGATACAAGGGTTATCACGAAGTAAACAAAACTTTTCAAAACAAGCACACACAAGAAATTTAAAAATGAGCAAGTACCTAAGAGCCCGTGGAAAACCACAGATAGAAAGGATGCTAACACCTTCCGTTTCTATAATCTACCCCCCGTACTCAGAAATATCTCGAAAAAAGGTTTTTTCTGTTCTTTTTCCTTTTCCTTTGTTGGATGAAATAAAAGTCTGTGGCGACTCTTGCTTACCGTAACATTTGCAAACAAAAACGCAAACCAGTATAACAGTCGGTTATGCCACCGTATCACACAGCGGAATCATAATAACATATTTATTCAACATTAAGCAACTTCTGAACAAAAAGTACTTAACCACAATCATCTTAAAGTTCAACAATTGAAATAATCAACAACTAAACATCAAGCGTTCATCCCCCGAGTGTTACATATCAGAGCAATAACACCAACTCGAACTACTGAAGGTAAACCGCCTTTACTCTGGATTACATGCACGTTACTAACATCAGGGTAACATTCAAACAAAAGGGGTGAAATATCGAACATTATAATAGAACGTATGATAAATATTATATTAGAATCAGTTCATACAAAAATCACCACTTCACAACAAACACCACAATAGGATATCAACAAAATACAACAACTAATTCATCAACACAACAGCTCAATCATACTACTTGGAATGCGACTCAATATTATGCGAAAGCATGTGGTAACATTGGAGCAGAACTCCCATCTTAAAAACTTGCCAATTAATAGAGGCATCAACAAGGCATAAGCCTCCTTCACAGTTTACCTATCCAGGCAATCACAGAGTATGCAAATGTATATGAATGCATTATCACATACTCACAATAATCATCATTCATCGCAAAGGATTAAACCCACATCACCATTATTACCAATAAATAGAGGTAATTCATCATCATCTAAAATTCCCTGCAACTTCGCATTATCAACAAGATTCCACAACAGCAATCATAACATCACAACAACTCAACATAAATCAACATTAATCAACGATTCAGTCAGTAACATCATCAAACAACAACTTAATAATAATTTCACACATCACTGGTAACGACCAAAACACAACATGTACGGGCAAAAGGGATAGGGAACTACGTGCCCCTCGACATGCACAACAACTAGGACAACATGGCAACTAAATCACACTCCTCGACACGCACAGGGAAAACAGGATAACGACCAACTTATGCTCCTCGACATGTTCTACAACCTAATACTGCTCGATAATGCAGCGCATACCCTCCCCGACACGCCTTGCAACCTAATATGTCGCTCGGTACTTAACACCATCAGCATCCTCCTCAACCACTAGTTTGGCTAACATCACATACATAACACAACGTATTAATGACCATACCACTATAATTCTTAACATCCGTCCAACCGCTCGGAATAACGTAACAACGGGCAACTATATTACTATCGACATATTAATCAACATACAAGACAGTTACACCGAAGCTTCCTAAAACGACCACTTCAACAATTATCAACTTTTCCTGCCAATTGCTCAGAATAACCTAACGTCCTAACGAGCAGAAATCAACTATCCTAACCTATCCATCGATTAACCAGGAAGTCACACAGATACACCATACATCTACAACATATAATCGGGCAACTCCCTGTAACATCTCCATTAACCAGTCATACAGTATTCTTCCCAACGACCACAACATGAATAAAACAGGCAACTTCGATGGCAATTCAGAAACATCAACGCACGTCATGTTTACAAACAGCCAATTCCCACATAATATGCGTCATAAGTCCCATTATAAGGTCAGAACCCCACCCTTACCTGGATTGAAGGTCGCTTAACTAAAGCTTCGGTCGTAATCCTTGATTTGCTCTTGCTCGACATCGGGCAGTTTGCTCCTCGTCCGTGCAGCTCTACCGGTCAGCGTACAAAATCCTTATTCTCCAACTAAAATAAATCCTTGTGTTAGCTTCTCCTTATATATCAGTTCCTAATGGGCCTAGCCTACACCCCCACTTTACTACTTACAACCAGTAACTTAAGTCCAACATTATATATATATATATATATATATATATATATATATATATATATATATATATATATATATATATATATATATATATATATATATATATATATATATATATATATATATATATATATATATATATATATATATATATATATATATATATATATATATATATATATATATATATATATTCCCTTAATTCCAACAATATAATTATTATTAATCAACTAATTAATTAATTAATAATAATCCAACAACTTATACCAATAATTCTCAACATCTTGCAGCTTCACAAATAATCCAAAAATAATAACTTAATTAAATAATTAATTAAATTACAGGCATTACAACTCTCCCCCACTTAAAATATTTTCGTCCTCGAAAATTTACCTCATTCGAACAACTCAGGATAGGAGTCCCGCATATTGCTTTCCAACTCCCAAGTAATGCTTTCTTCAGCGGATCCTAACCAGACTACTTTCACCAAAGCAATCTCTTTGCCTCTCAGAATCTTCATTTCACGATCCACGATTCGTACAGGCATCGTCTCAACAGTAAGATTATCCTGTACTTGCACATCATCCATATGAATCACATGAGATGGATCTGAAATATACTTCTGGAGTTGTGACACATGAAACACATCATGCAAATTCGACAAATTAGGCGGTAAAGCCCCTCTATAAGCAACGTTTCCAACTCTTTCCCAAATCTGATATGAATCAATAAAACGAGAAGTAAGCTTATTAGACTTCAATGCTTGCCCAACACCAGTTACAGGTGTAACTCTCAAAAACACATGGTCACCTGCTTGGAATTCTAAGTCCTTCCTTCGCTTGTCATGATAACTCTTCTGTTTACTTTGGGAAGCTTTCATCTTTTCTCGAATCAACTTCACCTTCTCAGTAGTCTCACGAACAAGTTCAAGTCCAAGTACTATACTTTCTCCAGATTCATGCCAACATAAAGGAGTTCTATATCTCTGTCCATACAATGCCTCAAAAGGTGCCATCCCAATACTAGAATGGTAATTGTTATTATAAGTGAACTCTATCAATGAAAGATAAGTACCCCACGAACCTCCTTGCTCAAGAACACATGCTCTCAACAAATCTTCCAACGATTGAATAGTCCTTTCTGTCTGACCATGCGTTTGAGGATGATACGTCGAACTCAACCTCAACTTAGAACCCAACACTTCTTGCAAGCTCTTCCACAAATCAGAAGTAAATCTCGGATCTCTATCTGACACAATACACAAAGGAACACCATGCAACTTCACAATTACACTAGTTTAAATTTCAGCCAACTTCAACACTAGAAAACTGATGTTAATAGGAATAAAATGAGCCGACTTCCTAATCCTATCAACAATCACCCAAATCGAATCATGTCCTCTTAAATTATTAGGTAACCTCGTTGTAATGGTAGAAATGTTTAAGACTAAGACATTGGATTGACTAGACTTATACAAATCAAAATAAAAATCTCCTTTGCGCTTTATTGTTTCCAAAGGAATGGGAAAAGAGCGAATAACCCAAAAAGAGGGGGTAAGATTCAAGGTAAGGGGGTTGCTTATGCAAGGGGAAAGTATTAGCACCCTAAACATCTACGGTACTCCGCAGGAACCTCTTTGAAAAATATGTATATTTTGGCTACGAAAAATGTTGTATAAAATAGATGGTGGAGGTGGGAAAAGAAACATATTTTTTATGATTTTTGCACCCGCCGTGGTTGCGAACCTTTAGTGCCTACGTACCACCTTTTTGTGCAATAGGGGGTCAGGGTACACATAGTTCCTCTTCTAAAAAATTTAAAACACAAATGTGTTGGTCCATTTTATGAGATAAAACATCATCATCATTGTCCGTGTGGAAAACATACCTACTACCCACAATCATGAGAAAGGAGAATTTTCATCATCTCAAAGTGGAGGATATGGCTTGGATTTTAAAATCAGCAATGCCTCACTCAACACCCAAGTTGAAAATATCTCTCTTTACTACATATTGTAAAAGTATAGTTGTTTGCATCAATAAAAGGATTGACAAGAGTTCAATCTTTTGAGAAAAGTTTAAAGATAAAAGCCAAAGTGGCAAAATGGTTTGAAATGAGATTGATTGACTTTTAGTCTTCTCACAAAAATGTCAAAGTATTGTTAAGTTTATTGGAGTTTATTTATGAAAATGTTTGAAAATGCATGGACCTAAGTCCAAGTTTATTATAAAAGTAATTCAAGTTTAAAACAAGAAGGGTTTTCAAAGGAGGGAGAAAATTTTTGAAATTAAAGAAGATGGAAGGTGAATAAGAGGTTATCCTAAAGCATAAGGTAAAAGATAGGGATAAGAACCATCTAACCAACAAGAAGACAATGCTTGACATTATGAGCCAAAATATAATTCTCATTCTTTGGATTGAAACCAAACAAGCAAATGATACTAGACCTCTTGGGAAAACCAAACTTCAAGTGTATTAAGTCTTCACAAAAATTGGGCAGAGTAACGGCTGTATACAGGTGAATTCCAGATTACAAACCAAGGGTGTAATCACAACAAGCTGCACACAAAACAAACAAACAAACAACCCAATGTCTTGAGGTTTACCTCAAGAGCTCCAGACAAAATAATCAGATAAGATCACAAGGTCTCCACTCCCAGGCCAAGGTTTCTAATCCTAAGTCCAAAAAGTCCAATGCTCCATAATGCCAAGGATAGTAACCAAATAGTCCAAGTATCATTAAATATTTTTAGGGTTTATATTGATTATTAGGTGTCTTTAAAAGAAAAGAAAAAGCTCAAGTGAGAAAAATAAAAAATGACAAGAATATAAAGGGGCTCAAGTGAGCAAAGATGAAAAAATAGCATGAAATGTAAATGTTAAAAGTAAATTGTGCATAAAGTGAAGAACATAAAATAAAAACACAAAATAAAATCAATTATTAGTAATTAGTGGTTAGTTGGATAATCATCTTGAAACTTGCATTTGGAACTCATTATAGGATTGGTAGAACCAAAGCCTCCACACAACAAGTTGCATTTGCTTTTTGTCAAGTATATCATCCATTTGAAATCCTTATGAGTATCATTTAATTTTCAACGATGTTTAAGTGATCCGCGTTGATCAAAGGTGTTGTAGATCCATTAGAGGATTGGTAGAACCAAAGCCTCCACACAATGAATCTCAAGGTTATTGGATTAAAGAGATCAAATTAACATAGTTGGGCTTGCAAACATAAGTTTGGGCCACGAATGATCATTTATTTGAATCGGGACAAAATTTAGCGCTATGTTAAGCAATCGTAAGTGGACTTATATAGAAGTCGCACCTATTTTGAGGTCGATCAATAGCAATCTATGCACCATCTGTTTTGAGACATGATATAGAGATCATGCTCCAATAACATTTAGTGCAATAAGAAGAGGATGAGATGAAGAGGGGTGGGAGAGAATATACAAACCACTTTTGGATTAAATTTAATCAAACTATGATTAAAATCATTCATCCATTTTTATGGAGTTAGACTCAACACCATAGATCCAATGATGTTAATAAAGTTCATGATCAAAAATTTAACCCAAGATCTGCCAGAAAATAATCACAAAATAATATTACATGTTAATATATACAAAAAAGTTTAAAAATAATGTTTAAAAATAGAAATAAAAGAGAAAAATGTGAACTATTTCGAATTAATCAGGAAATAAAAAGTAAGACCATAGAAAAATTAGAAATGAACTAAAATAATTTAATAAATTTTTTGGTAATTTTTTAAAGTCAGAAACTATTTTAAAATTTTAAGAAATGGGTGAAATAAACCAAAAATGATAAAAAAAATAGCAAAGTCAGAAACAAGAATAAAATAAGGAAACCAATATTTGTCACAATATCATTGGATCATTCCATAATTTTTTCAGAATTTAAAAATGCATAAAAGTATTTTTAAACATTTAAAACAATTCCAATAAAGTGTAAATTTATGAAAAATACCAAAACACAAAATTAAATTGTGAAAAAATAAAAATCAGAAAGAGAATAATCAAAAATATTTTTCATAATTTTTTCAGATTTTTTGGACAAAAAATGAATTTTCTATGATTTTTTGAAGTTTAAAACAATTAAATATAAAAAATCAAAAAAGAAAATAAAAGTCAAAAATATGTGGACCATTGGATGAGATGCAAAATGTGTTAGTAATCAAATCCAAGGGATTTGGCGCGCTGTGCATATCATGGTCATTAGTGAATAAAGCACTAAATCATAAATAAAATAAGAATTCAAAAATAACAAGTGGCGTGCCATCATTGGTTAGAAGATGACACGTTGGTCATCTTTAACCTCCATCCAACGTGAATTGCAGGTCTCTCAAACTGTAAAATCAGAAGCTCAGACCTATGCCATTCGCTTCGTCTCTTCAAGACGAAGACAAACACACCCTCGCGTCAAATTTATATAAATTGTAGCTCAAGCAATTTGGAAAGAAAGTTTTGAAAAGAGATTTGAAATTTCATGGTCAAAACGTGTTTCCAGTAAGAAGTAAGTGTTGTGAATAGAACCAAGGCAATGAGAGCATCACAATGATATCAAAGTTTTGAAGAATTGATGAAGGAATCTACCTATTGAAGTTGAGTTGCAGAGCTCTGAAGCTGGACTTCTATGGAACAATATAGGGCACGATTCTTGAACATAATTATATGGTTAGCTTCAGGGAAGATCAAGGAAGGTGAATTGATGAAAAAATTGGATTGAAAAAGCCTTGAGAATGGATTTCGAAGTTGTTGAATTCTGAGTTAGTGAACAAGTTTGGCAGGGTGATTCTGGCTATCCAAGTTTGAGAAAACGAATGGGATAGTTTACGTATTTATAGGAGAAGTAAATGGGATCAAAAGGAAGAGTGAATGAAGCATTTTGGAGGGAATTCGTGCAAACTTGATACACGAGTGAAGTGTGATCTAATTTTCACTAGAACTCATCCAACCCTTGAGTTTTGAGGTGCTAAACAAATCTGGAACTTGGCTAAACATGTTTAGAGGAAAAAACGCGTGGAAAACTTGTGATTAGAGGCCACATTATAGATTTTAAAATTTTGACTTGTTGAGAAATTCAGTTTTAAAGTGCCAACTTCTGACCAATGGAACTTTCAACTCAAGGGGTCTTAGGGCGTGATTCTTGATGCTTCAGAAAGATTGGGTTACAAGCTTTGCAATGGGAAAAGAATGGAATTAAATGGATGCTTGAGCTGAAAGTTGTGTTGAGTCAAAGTTGGATAAAAAATGTTGACTTTCCATACTTGGAAATATTTCAAATTCTTCTTCAAAAGTGACCTATAATGTCTTGCATCCAAACATAGCCTTCTACTTGGAATTTGCTCTTGACCAAAAAAGATGGAATGAAGTAGAAATCTTAATGACATTTTGGAACTTGAACCATTCAAAATCTCCAAAAATTGAAAGAGTTATGAATTGTGGAAATGGGCAAAAAATCATGAAATGACCTATAATCTTTTGTATACTTAAGGAAATTTCCATCCATTTTCTCACTTTGCACATAAAATAAGGCATAAAATTCACATCTTCAAGATCATTGTGGAAAATTAATGGGCTCAAGGTGATAAAAATTGACCAAGTTATCATCATTTGAAGTCACACATGGAAAATTGGGGATTCATCTGGAGGACTTGTAATCTTTCTTCTTCATCAAGTTTCTTCCACATGAAAAATCCTTGGAACTTTTGAAGTGATTTGTTGATAACCCTTTGAATAGAAGGATGTCTTTTAAATCACTCAAAAATACTAAAAGATGAGCAAGATATACTCCTTTGAAGTTCAAAACCCTAGCTCCTAGATTAAGGAACATGCTTTAAGGAACTTTGACAATTTTGAACAAACTTCTTGTACAAAAACAAATGATTTGTAAATATAAGTTGTTGAGGATGATAATTAGAACTCATAGCAACCACAACCACTTCTATATCTTGAGAATTGAGAGAAATATGCAGTTGTAATCAATGGGAACAAGGCCTTGTCCAAGCATGACAACTCCTTCAATCAACCCCTTATACTTTTGAATCAATCTTGATAATTTGGAAATGTAGTGAACCAAAATAACCTATCCATGCCATCTATTCCAAAACAAATTCCATGGTGAGTTCTAAACTTCTCAAGCTTCATTGACTAGGTCATGGAAATAAACTCATGAACCCATGGATCAACTTTCTAAGCCACATTGCCTTTACCTGCATTATTGACAAGTAAGACAAACCAACATTGCATTTTATTAATTAAAAGGAAAGTCAAAACAAAAACATGAGTGATTACACAAGAAAAACAAGTCAAGGTGCTTGGTGATTCCTCAAAGAGCAAAGCTAAAGATAGGAAGGAGAACCAAAAGCCCTAATGTGATCTTGTTGTGATTGAATCAATATGGTATGGTGAAGGGATCTTAGGCGAGAAATTGGGGTACAACAGCTTCACTTATTTAAGTTTCTTCTATCTGGAGATACGAAGGTTAAAAATCTTCGTGTCAACGCGATCGAAGATACTTAAATATAAAACAAACCCTATTTTTGGCCCTAAGATGCCATGCAATGCTTATGAATATAAGTGCACATGGACAAATCCAAAGGGACGCAAAAAACCACTAGGGATGTAAAAAAAAATAAAGAAACAAGAGAGCGATCCAACCAGGAAAATAAATCACTGGTGGATCAAAAGATCCAACTCAGAGAGGATGGTAAAAAGGGCAAAGGATACACCAACTCCGACTGGAGGTAAAGCTACCAATGTTCACTGGAGGTAGAAGGAAAAGAAATATCAACACCAACGTTCATTGACGGTGAGCTACCAACGTTCACTGAAGGTAGAAGGAAAAGAAATATCATAGCATCGCCATTCACTGAAGATGAACTACCAACATTCACTGAGGGTAGCAAAAAGATAACAAACACCAACTTTCACTGATGGTGATCTACCAACTTTCACTGATGGTGATCTACCAACTTTCACTGAAGGTAGAGAGAAAATATATCATAGCAACACCGTTCAATGACGATGAACTACCAACGTTCACTGAGGGTAAGAAAAAGATAACAAACACCAACTTTCACTGATGGTGATCTACCAACTTTCACTGAAGGTAGAGAGAAAATATATCATAGCACAGTCGTTCACTGACGATGAACTACCAACATTCAGTGAAGGTAGCAAAAAGATAACAAACACCAACTTTCACTGATGGTGATCTACCAACTTTCACCAAAGGTAGAGAGAAAATATATCATAGCACCGTCGTTCACTGACGATAAACTACCAACGTTAACTGAGGGTAGCAAAAAGATAACAAACACCAACTATCACTGATGGTGATCTACCAACTTTCACTGAAGGTAGAGAGAAAATATATCATAGCACCGCCGTTCACTGAGGGTAGAAAAAAGATAATCTTCATCGATGTTCATTGCCAATGACCTACCAACTTTCACTGAAGGTAGAGATAAAATATATCATAGCATCGCCGTTCACTGACGATGAACTACCAACGTTCACTGAGGGTAGCAAAAAGATAACAAACACCAACTTTCATTGATGGTGATCTACCAACTTTCACTGAAGGTAGAAAGAGAATATAGCATAGCATCATCGTTCACTGACGATGAACTACCAACGTTCACTGAGGGTAGAAAAAAGATAACAAACACCAACTTTCACTGATGGTGATCTACCAACTTTCACTGAAGGTAGAGAGAAAATATATCATAGCATCGCCGTTCGCTGACGATGAACTACCAACGTTCACTGCGGATAGCAAAAAGATAACAAGTTTCCATAGAATTCTGGCATTTCGCCTAGAATAGGTCTCAACTTCTTCTTTAACCGAGGAATTTGCTTGGAAAGGGTAAGATGTAGTCTGTCTCAAATAAAGATACTTCCACTTGCAAAGATTTCACAACGAGTTGTTTCTGCAAATTGGAAAGTCTTTCCCTCCATTGGCGTAAACTGACGACGGACTGCAAACTGTCCATTCATAGAGGAGATAGCAAAAAGGTTACGTCGACTTTTACAGGGAAGCACAAGTTGCTCAAATAAAGAGACCTGCTACTTGTTGTCATGGAGGATTGTAAAAAGAAATGACTTTCTGGGGAAAGAAATATGGCTTCCGGGGGAAAGAAATATGACTTCCTGGAGAAATGCCATGATATTCTTGCTGAGGAGATAAAGTCTTCTTGTGCAAAATAAATGCACAAACCAAAACTCGAAGCTTTCACAAATCCAAAGTAAATAATATTGTTGTGGAACCACAGATTCTAACCAGAAATAAACTGGAATGGAACAGTCAACCAAAATACATCCTTTGAGAAATAAACTCAAGAGGGAAAACCAAATCCATCCAAACAAGGAGCTGTATAGGAAGGCTAAAGAAAAAATCTTCCATGAGGGATAACTCAGTGGGGAAATTGAAAGAATATCTGCTTTCTGCTTAGGGCCAACACTATAAGGAAGAGAGGACAATGTAACTCTGCAAAACAGGGTGATATGTCAACAAAACGTTAAAAAAAGTCAATGAACAATGATTTTCCAATTTTAGCTATGTATGATGTATGTATGAATGTATGAGTGTTATCGTGTGTATGCTGACAAAATAGATACATAACCCTGGGAGTAACCAAGCAAAACCAACTCTGGCACAAACAACACTCGGCTAAACCACATCCAGGATGATCATTCCAAGAAAAAGTAAATTCCATCTGAGGAAACAAAACCTACTTCCTGCTTTAGCTTTACTGGGGAGAAACATTATCCGAAAGTAAACAAAACAAAGTGATAAAATAGTACAGATACAGGGATAGAACATCTTTCTCCAGGCTTCACCGGGGAAACAAACATTTTCAAAAGTAACACTTCTACTTGGGATTGCAAAACCAGTCTCAAGTAAAGCAGATGGACACCAAACCATTAAAACATTCACTGGGGAATTCAGGCCTACTTCATTGGGGAGATTAACACCACATCTTCAAATGGAAAACCATAATATGGTCTTCACTAGCGAAACCAGGGACCTGCATTCTTCAAGAGTGATTATGGTACCAACTTCTCGGGAAAAGGAACTTCCATTAGACCGAATGAAAACATCACTGGAGAAATCTTGGATTGAAACTTCACATCATGAAAATTCAGAAAAGAGAAGAAATGAATCCAAACTTGACAGAGGATACTGGAGTCACGAACCCAATACAGCGAATCATCCTGAGTAAACCTTCCCGAGGGGAACAAAAACTTCTTAAAATAAACTGGAGTTTGTCCATTCCTGGGATCACCATTTTTGTTGCCATTATTTCATCACAGATTCCAAGGTAAAAGCGAATTGTAAATTCTTTTTGAAAAATTGATTTTGTTATTTAATATTTTTGCTTTGAAAGTTATTATCAATAATAAATGGAGTCTTTGCAAGCTAAATAAAATAATAAATACAAAGAATTGGGTAAAAGCTCAAATTTCATTAATAGAATGGTAGTCTGCGAATGGCGAGACTCCATGGATAATTACAAAGTTCGGAAAATGGTAATATATAATGGAAAAGATACATTGAGATACAATGACCATTATCCCCTCTAACAACTTTTTAAATCCTGAGCAATAACTTCTGTTGAAGTGTAATGAGAATCTGAGAAGATTGTTGCTCCAATGATCAAGTCTCGTCTGATGTAGTTAATTGCCAAGAAAGTCCCTAACTATTTCCTAAGCTTCCCTTGCGGGTTTTCAACTTAGCGGGAAATTTTTTCTGTTTATGTCTCTAATTTTTTCCTAGAACGCCCTTTCGGGTTTTCGGCCTACCGAGACGGCCTTTTTTACCTAAGCCGCCCTTTCGGGTTTTCAACTTAGCGAGTTGTTCTTTTATTTCCTTAGGCGAAGTATTTCTTGACTACATCAGCATTCATGGGACGTGGGAACTCCTCGCCATCCATAGTTTCAAGAATTAATGCACCTCCAGAAAAGGCTTTGTTGACAACATATAGGCCTTCGAAATTGGGAGTCCACTTGCCCCTAGAATCAGTGTTGAAATACATGATCTTCCTGAGCACGAGGTCGCCTTCTCCAAATTTATGAGGTTTGACCTTCTTATCAAAAGCTTTCTTCATCCTTTTCTGATATAACTGTCCATGACATAAATTTGTCATCCTCTTCGATCAGATTCAATTGGTCAAACCGGTTCTGGACCCATTCAACCTCTGACAACTTGGCTTCCATTATCACACGCAAAGAGGGAATCTCAACCTCGTCTGGGAGTACAACTTCCATTCCATACACCAGGGAGAATGGGGTTGTTCCGGTTGAAGTGCAGACAGATGTTCGATATCCATGTAGAGCAAAAGGGAGCATTTCATGCCAATCCCTATAAGAAACAACCATTTTCTGGATAATTTTCTTGATATTCTTATTAGCAACTTCAACAGCCCCAGTCATCTTTGACCTTTATGGAGATGAATTGTGATGAACAATCTTGAATTCTTCGCACAGTTCTGTCATCATTTTATTGTTCAGATTCGAGCCATTGTCGGTGATAATTCTGCTCGGCACACCATACCGACATATAAGATTATTCTTGATGAAGCACACAACCACCTGCTTAGTAACATTGGCATATGAAGCAGCTTCCACGCACTTGGTGAAGTAATCAATTGCTACCAAGATAAAACGGTGTCCATTCAAAGCTTCGGGTTCTATCATCCCAATTATGTCAATACCCCACATAGAGAAAGGCCAAGGGGAGGAAATCACATTGAGAAGTGTCTGAGGCCCATGGACCTTGTCCGCATAAATCTGGAATTTATGACACTTCTTTGCAAATGTATAAAAATCAGATTCCATTGTCAGCCAATAGTAACCTGCCCTTAGCATCATTTTAGCCATCGAATGTCCATTAGTGTGAGTGCCAAATGAACCTTCATAAACCCCATGCATCAACATGTCTGCTTCGTGTCTATCCAAGCATCTGAGCAAGACTATGTGATAATTTCTTTTATACAACACATTTTCACTGAGGAAGAAACTTCCAGCCAATCTTCTCAATGTCTTTCTATCTTTCTTCGATGCACCGATCGAGTATTCTTGAGTCTGAATAAAATTCTTGATATCATGATACCAAGGTTTTTCATTTGCTACCTCCTCTGTTGTAAACACATGAGCAGGCCTATTCAGTCGTTGGACCATAATTCGAGGTATATCATTCCAAGTATTCACTTGGTACATAGAAGCCAGAGTTACTAGAGAATCCGCCATCTGATTTTCATCTCTGGGAATGTGATGGAATTCAACTTTATTAAAGAAGGGTAACAATCTTCTAGCATAATCTTTGTAAGGGATCAAGTCGGGGTGACGAGTATCCCATTCTTCTTTAATTTGATTTATTACCAAATCTGAATCACCATACACATCTAGATTTTTAATTCTGAGATCAATAGCTTCTTCGAGACCCATGATGCAAGCCTCATATTCTGTCATATTATTAGTACAATCAAACTTTAACCTTGCGGTAAAAGGAATGTGCGATCCATGTGGAGTGACAATCACAACACCAATTCCTTTACCATAAGCACTCACAGCTCCATCAAATATACTCCAACGAGATTCAGGGTCAGGACCTTCCTCAGGCAATGGTTCATCACAATCCTTCACTTTCATGAACATCACATCCTCATCGGGAAATTCATACTCTACAGACTGATGATCCTCCAATAGTTGGTGAGAAATATAATTTGCCAACACACTGGTTTTAATAGCTTTTTGAGTGTGGTATTCAATATCATATTCAGATAGCAACATCTTCCAGCGGGCAATTCTCCCTGTAAGAGCAGGCTTTTCAAAAATGTACTTGATTGGATCCATTTTGGAGATCAACCAAGTAGTGTGATTCAACATATACTACCGCAAACTCTTTGCTGCCCAGGAAAAAGCACAACATGTCTTTTCCAGCATGGAATACCGCGACTCACAATCAGTGAATTTTGTACTGATATTATAAATGGCGAACTCCTTCTTCCCTGTTTCATCTTGTTGTCCCAGAATATAACCCATGGAATTATCTAACACTATCAGATACATCATCAATGGTCTTCCTTAGACAGGAGGAAGCAAGATAGGAGGTTCAAGCAGATATTCTTTAATTCTTTCAAATTCCCTTTGGCAGTCATCCGTCCATACACAACCTTGATCTTTCTTTAACAACTTAAACATCGGTTCACATGTTGCAGTCATGTGGGAACTGAATCTGGAAATATAATTCAAACGCCCGAGGAAACCTCTGACTTGCTTTTCAGTTTTTGGCGCTGGAATCTCTTGAATTTCTTTGACTTTATCGGGGTCAACTTCAACTCCTTTCTGGCTAACAATGAAACCTAACAATTTTCCTAATCGAACACCGAAGGTGCATTTTTTTGGATTCAAGCGGAGACGATACTTCCTCAAACGCTGAAACAACTTCAACAAATCGTCTACATGCCCTTCTTCATTCTGGGATTTGGAAATCATATCGTCAACATATACTTCGATTTCCTTGTGCACCATATCATGGAATAGGGTTGTCATAGCCCTCTGGTATGTTGCACCAGCGTTCTTTAACCCGAAGGGCATCACTCTGTAACAGAATGTTCCCCAGGGTGTGATCAATGTTGTTTTTTCCATGTCCTCCGGAGCCATTCTCATTTGATTATACCCGGAAAATCCTTCCATGAACGAGAATACTGGTGTGCTATCCACTAACATATCAATGTGTGGCAATGGAAAATCATCTTTTGGACTAGCTTTATTTAGATCTCTGTAATCTACGCACATGCGGACTTTTCCTTATTTTTTTGGTACTGGGACAATATTGGCAATCCATTGAGGATACACTGACGTCACAAGAAAACCAGCATTAATCTTCTTTAGAACCTCCTCTTTGATTTTCACTGCCATATCTGGGTGAGTTCTTCTCAACTTTTTTTTAATTGGTGGATACTCTGGCTTCAACGACAAATGGTGCTCTACAATATATGTATCTAGACCAGGCATATCTTGGTAAGACCAAGCAAAAATATCCACATACTCTTTCAACAGCTCAATCAACCTGCTCTTCACATCAGGATGCAACAATGCTCCAATCTTGACTTCCTTCGGATCTTCTTCTGAAACCAAATTAATCACTTCCAATAGCTCTTTATATGGCTGAATTGTATTTTCCTCTTGCTCAAGCAACCATGAGACCTCTTCTAGAATCTCATCATAATCTTCTTCTTCAGCCCCATACACAGGACATTCAAAGTTGGGAGACGGTGCAGGGTCATTGTATTCAACGGGTTTTTTAATTAATCTGCACATATGATTTATGATTGCTTTTAGAAACTGACACATATAACAAGTGATCATGCAGATTGAATTTCAGTTATTATTTATTTTGAAGGGTTTTTTCTTATTACCATTTTCCAAGAAAAAAGCAACAAATAAAAACACAATTTTGGGAAACAAAGACAACTTTTATTATTGATTTTAAAAATCAAATCCAACAGATAAGCCCATACAATATTAATACTTTCACCTTGGGCAGAGTGAAAGCTTTTCAAAAAGATTAACAAAACAAATTACTTTGAAACATGTATGCAAGAAGGAACATCAATGGTGATCCAGTTCTGGACCCTAACTTCGTGCATCACATAATTCGGCCTTTCCTGCTCTGCTTCATCTTCCACAATGGCATTAATCCCGGAAACAGTTGGATGAAGATAACCCCCGCTACAGAAGATGTCTTGATACTTGCTTGCAGCAAACTTTGGCTTCATGCCCTTACCTTTGTCATTCTTCAAAGAGAACCCCAAGCCAGCTCTGTTCTTGTTCACAGGTGGATCCACAATCCGTCCCCACACTTCACTATGACCCTTATGTACAACCTGTTGTGCATCCTTAAGTGAAACCATGGAATTCTCATTTACTCTTATATTGTCAATGGATAAGGCTTGGAATTGGGTTCTAACAGCAGCTTCATCCGCCTCCACAATGTTGAAAGAGGACAAATGAGATATCAATAATGCTTGTTCCCCATTTATGATTACTACTTTCCTTTCGTGTATAAACTTCAGTTTCTGGTGTAAAGTTGAAGTGACAGCCCCTGCCTCATGAATCCACGGCCATCCCAACAAACAGCTATAAGCGGGTACAATATCCATTACCTGGAAAGTAATCTGAAACAAATGTGGTCTTATATGAATAGGCCAGTCCGCCTCACCAATAACAAATTTCCTTGATCTATCAAACGCTTTCATAATGATGCCACTCGGGTGCATAGGCGTTCCTTGATATTTCAATTTCATAAGCGTACTCCTCGGTATAACGTTCAAAGCAGATCCATTATCAATCAGCACATTCGATAGTGAATCATTCTTGCAGTTCATAGAGATGTGGAGGGCCAAGTTGTGATTCCTTCCTTCATCTGGTAATTCATCATTGCAGAAGCTCAAGTTATTACATGACATAATGTTTCCTATTACACTGCTGAATTGGTCTATTGACATATCACTTTCCACAAAAGCTTGGTTCAATACCCTCATCAAGGATTCTCTGTGAACAGAAGAGTTCATCAATAAAGTTAAGATAGATATTTTTGAAGGAGTCTGCAGTAGCTGATCTACAATTCTGTAGTCGCTCATCTTGATTATCTTTAAAACATCATCCACTTCTTTCTCTAACGCAGCCCCACTAGTCTCACCCGTAGCCTTCTTGGGTTCAACATTCTCAGCAATTTTCTTTCCATCACTAGCATCTCTTCGAACAACTAGTGCAAACACATGACCATTGTGGTTCACCCTGCTATTTTCAGCAATATTCCCAATATCAGGCATTGGCTGGATGGTAACTTCTACTCCATCCTCTAAGATTACAGTGTTGTATTTATAAGGAACAACCTTATCTGATTTGTAGGGGATAGGACCTGGAAAACTAATCACCAATGGGGTAACAACTGGCTTGCTATAATATTCAACTTCAAGATGGATGGGTTCCCCAAAACAAGTTACAATGACGTTTACCCCTTCTTCAACACCATCAGTCATTATTGAGTCATTTCTGGAAAATAAATCCTCATCTGAGGAGAAATACTCATCTGTGGAGACATACTCTTCATCCGACTCTTCTGCCATCAAACAAACCTCAACCATATCAACTTCATGGTAATTATCCCTTTGACTTATAACCTTGATAATTTCGTTGTCTAACAATAACTGAACACCCTTCTTTATGATTGAACATCTTCGGGAATCTCGACAACAAACTCGGCAAGATCCATATTGGTGTTCCACCTGACCAGCCATATGGCAGAAGGTAGCATGAAATTGCACAAGGTCTTCATTCATATACTCTACATCAAAAATTATGAATTCTCCAGGACATCCAGAAACCATATTCACCTCCTCTTCATACTCTTCCCTAGGCCTGATTATGTGGATTAGGCCATCATCCATCATCTCTTGTAAATCAGCCTTTATCTTATCGCAACCCTGTATATCTGTACTGCAAATAGCACAACCGACATGGTCATGCGTATAGTAGCTAAATTCACAAAGGTTTACATGCATTTTCACCAAATCATCTCTAACCAGATTAATATCAAAAATCCGGAAGTCGCCTGGACAACCGCCACCATATTCACAGCATTTACTCCCCCATGCTTGGGTAGAGTATTGTCTTTCACATTAGGTCCCACATCCTTGAAAGATAGAACACCAGACTTTACCAACTTCTGCACCTTAGTCTTCAAAGGATAACAATTCTCAACATTATTCCCTGGTGCTCCCTGATGAAAAGCACATGTTTGGTCTGCTTTGTAATACCAAGGAAATGGTGATGGTACGACGGGAGGTGGTCGGGTCTAAACCAGCTTCTTATGAATCAATGTAGGTAGTAACTATGTATAGCTCATAGGAATAGGGTCATAACTCTCCCTTCTCTGATTATACCCTTGATTCCCCTGCTGGGATGGTCTTTGATAAGTAACAGTAGTTGGAGCTGCACCCACAACTGGAGTAACTGAGGCGACCTGCTGATGACGCTAATAATTCCTTCTAGGGGTATTAACCTTCCTCTCTTGCATAACAGTATTTGCATCCCCTTCCTTCTTCTTGGTAAACCCATAAGATGGTTTCTTCACACCTCCAAAACATTCACTCTTTGTTAAATGGCCCTCTCTTACATCCTCCTCTAAGAGGATACCCATTCCTATCATTTCAGTAAAATCATTTGGCGCACTTTCTACCATCCTCTCGTAGTAGAAAGCACCCAGCGTTTTCAAGAAAATCTTAATCATCTCCTTCTCTTCCATGGGAGGAATCACTTGGGCAGCTACCTCACACCATCTCTGTGCATACTCTTTGAACGATTCCCTGTCTTTCTGAACCATGGCCCTGAGTTGATCACGATCAGGCGTCATGTCCACATTGTACTTGTATTATTTGATGAATGCTTCCCCCAAATCATTGAAAGTATGGTTATTGGCACTTTCCAAACTCATATACCACTTCAGCACACCACCAGTCAAACTATCCTGAAAAAAGTGAATCAGCAGACGCTGATCATCAGTATGGGTAGACATTCTCCTCACGTACATCACCAGATAAGCACGAGGGCAAGTGTTGCCCTTGTACTTCTCAAACTCCGGGACCTTAAACTTACCAGGTATCTTAACATTCGGGACCAAGCATAACTCATTCAAATTCTGCCCAAATAGCTCTTTTCCCCTGAGGGCCTTCATCTCTCTTTGAATCTTGTCAAACTACTCTTGAAAATCATCCATTCTGTCATAAAGACCCAAGTCTTCACTCGGTGGAGGGAAAGGACGACACACATCATCATTAACAAACGAAACCATATTCACCGATAGAGGTGCAACAAGAGCAGCATGCACCACAGGAGGTGCCGGAGTAATAATAGTCTGAACAATCGGAGTATCTTGAGGACCAAGATTAAAACCTTCAGGTGTAAAATCTCTGGCATTCCCCATGGATAACCTTGAGGTATGCGATTCCGAATAACAGCTGGAGTAGCAGATACGGGAACAGTCGGAGCTTTAGTAGTTGCCCTTGTTGGTTGAGGTTGAACACTCGGTGGCTGATTTTGAGCAGCCACCAGAGCTTCCATCAGAGTAGTCAGATTGTCCATGCCGGCCTTTAAAGCAGAATCCTCCTCGCGCAGCTCGCGATTCTCTTGTCCTAAGTTGTCCATCTTCTTTCTGAGATTAGCCCGAGTGTTGTAGTGGTGAGTTAGCTTATTGAACAAAGTAAAGAAGCTTGTTAAGACACCTGGATATGCATAACAAATGCAAGAAATATGTACAATATGATGCATGATGTGCAATACACATGATTTTATTTAATATTTCAAGGGATTTAAAATTTGTGGACATATTGCAAATATCAAAGTAATAACGCATTTGTAATACTGAAAAATTTTATTATAACTGTAGCGATAAAAAATGTAGCGGGGTAAATCGGAGATCGAACTATTAATTAATTCGTCTCGCAAAAGCAAGAGTCGCCACCGCGCTTTATTATTTCCAAGGGGAAAGGGAAAAGAGCGAAATAAAACCCTAAAGTATGCAATGTAAAATAATACTTCCTAAAAGTAATAAAAATACAAGGCGTTTTTGAAAAGAGGTCTATGGTTCGGGGGTTGGTTATACAATGGGAAGGTATTAACACCCAATGTATCTATAGTATTCTATAGGAACCTTTTGGAATATCTGTTTATTAAAATTTGTTCGTTTGATTAAAAATAAATTGTTTTGGCCGAAAAGGGGTACGGACGGGTTTTTGAAGGTACGACGACCTAATGTCGAAGTTTTGACTTAAAAGGTATAAGTTTTGAAAAAATTGAATATTTGGGGAAAAATTATCTTAAGTTTTAATGAAATGAAGATATTCGCGTGATTGGATTTGAGGACATGAAGTCAACAAATTTAATCATTTTTTTCTCTTGGATTTAGACGTAAACAGAATAACCAAATAAAGATGAAATAATCAAACAGAAAATTAGATAGATAATGATTAAATAGCTAAGTGATATATAACCACAACAATGATTAAATAACAAACTAAAGGATGTGAACATGCATTTTTATATTTTTATTTAATATGTATAAAGCAAGAGAATTAATTAAAGAAAATAAAATGTTTTTTTTTAATTCTTATGTATTTTTTTTAGTATTAATATGCGAATAATAAAATATACTAATGTTTTATATTAATTCAAGTTTTTTTTTTAACTAATCTTTTATATATAAGGTCTTAATTAATATATATAAAGGGTATTGTTCATTAGGAATTAATATAAATAAAATTAATATATTTAATTAAATTATAGACGAAAAATGGTTTATAATATTTAAAATTATAAAAGAAAAGTAAATCAATTTTTAGTTTATGAATGTTTAAAACAAAAATAAAAGGAAAAAAAGAAAAGGCCAAAGAGTTTTTTTTAAGGGCCCAAAAATAAGAACAAACAGAAATGGGGATGGGGGGTGTTCTAAGAAATTCGTTGGGTTTCAGGCCTAGGAAACGGGTTAAGCCCACATATTGAAACAAAGTTTAGGGTTAAACATTTGTCTTAGCTTGGGGAAAAAATGGATTAGGGTTAACAAAGGGTACAGAGCGGCGCTCTTCTTCGTTCTTGATTCGTCTTCGTCTTTCTTCTTCTTCCCTTAAGCCGAAAATGTCCAGGACAAAGCCCCTTTGCCTCACAGCCGCCAGCGCCACCAATTGTATCTCCTTCTCCATAATTAGGCACGCGATAGTTCAAAGGTTAACTTCCTTTTTTATCTCTTTGGGGTTTTTTATGATTTTGCATGTTTATGATTTTGTACTCACTTGATTCTGACTCTAGTTTTACATGGTGTTTCTGTCAAGATGTGTGAAATGGAGGGAAAGAAATTATACCTTGACGGAGGAGGGGAATGAACGGTGGTGGAGGCACTCAGGCGGCTGGATGGCGAAGGAAAATATGGTGGAGTTTCTGCTTCCTGGTTTGTGTTTCTTTGTCCCTTTGATTCGTGGTTTGATGATGATTTGGCCTGAGAACCTTATGTGATATTTTTTCTTCTTCTTCTGTTGACCTTGCCTTTGCCTATGCACGCTTCTTTGTCCACTCTTCCTCTTTGGCTTGCTGAGTATGCTTCTGAGTTGCCTTGAGATATTTGTTGATGATATGCTTTCCCCTGTATGCTTCTGAATGTGCTATTGTTGAAATATTTTGTTTTGACTAGCTTGATGTGTTTGCTATCCTATGATGCTTCCAACTGAGAATTCATGTTGCCTCGATGATTTTGATGATGATATGCTGGAAATGCCTTTGAATATATTTGATTTTTTCTTCTTCTCTTCTGGTTGCTTTGTGTTTAGTAGCTTGATATGAACTTTTGCCCAGTGATGAGACTGTCTGAGGGCTTTGAGTTATTTGCCTGAACTTGGTTTCTGCGAGGCTTAGCAGGTTTGTTGAGCTTAACAGGTTTTACTGGTTTTTGTGAGGCTTAGCAGGTTTTTTGAGCCTAACAGGTTTTACTGGTTTTTGGGCCATGGTTTCATGGTATTTGTTTGCCAGGTTATACTGGTTTATGCTTCAGACAGGTTGAAGGCTGGGTATGGTTAAGGTTTCTGGTTTTTCAGGCCATTGGGGTTCTCGGGCTTCAGTTGACAGGATTTTGATGGTTTAAACATTACAGGTTTTTGGCCTTGAATGGTTAGGCTGGTATGCTGTTTTGGGTTTACTGTGCTTACAGGTTTTAGTAGTTTAGACTTAATGACAGGTTTGGGGCTTTGGTGAGGCTTCAAACAGGTTTTGGAAATCTGTTTTTGTTTTTGGCTTTCCACAGGTTTTTGAACTCTTCTTTTCTTGAAGAGTTTTGTGTTGTTTTATATCAGTTGGTTCGCTTGGCTTTGGATGGTTCAGGTTTTGTATATTTTAACTATTTTTGCCTTTGATACCTCTGAACCTCTACTGTTAAATTCAGTTTGTTTTGTATCCTTTTTCTATGCTTCCCTTTTTTTATTGTGTTACTGCAGTTTTGTTTTATATCCTTTTTCTGCCTAAGGCCAAAACCTGTAAACCCACACTCTTTTCTCTCCTCTCTCTCCTTAGTACAGTTTGAAACATTAAAATGATGTTATGTACTTGTGTTCTGAAAAAGCAAAGCTGGAAAATGATGAATTTAGGAATATTTGCTTGCATATGGTTTTAAACTGCACATTTCTCTCTTTGCCATCTGCATTGTTACAGTATGGAGCCTTGTGTTTGGACCTCCTCCCATATATGACAGTTTACGTTGGACTTTAGCTTTGAAAATGTAACTTTGACTTGGTTATTTGCATATGCTGTTGAACTATGCATTTTTGACAATTGAAATGTGTAATTGATTTTGAACTATGCAGTTTATTTTGAAATATGCAGTTTATTTTGAAATATGCAGTTGGTTTTGAAATATGCAGTTGGTTTTGAAATATGCAGTTGGTTTTGAAATATGCAGTTGGTTTTGGCAAAATTGAATTTGTGCATATTTTTAACTTGTGCATTCATATTTATCAATAAATATTCATCCCTTTTTGTGAACCGGGAGAAATCCCGTGATTTGCAAAGAGGGTAAAAACTGATTCCAGCCGTTTGCTTTTAATGATGAACGCTAAATTAATCGTCTGCTTTTAATTATATATCTTATTTCTGACTTTTTCTTTTAATTCTTTGCAGGTAAAATCAAATGAGCATCAAAGAAGTATTGGATAGAAGATGAAGATTTAGAACTTAGAAAAATTAGGATAGTTTTTATTTCACTTTAAACATTTGTAAAAATTATCATTGTAAATACTTTGTAAATAAATACAGTATTTAAACAACAATTGTAACCATTAGAATAAAGATGAATAAAACTCCATTATTTTACCAATTAATTCTTTTCTTCTTTCCAATTATTTACTTTATCATTTATAATTCTTTAAATTATAACAACTGAAAATGAATTCCAACTATTTAAATTCAGAATAATAAATAATTAAATAAACATTATTGATCAATAAACTTCTCTTCAATTATTTACTTCATTATTTATAATTCTCTAAATTATAATAACTGAAAATAAAATTTCAACTATTTAAACTTAGAATAATAAATAATTAAATAAACATTGTTGATCAATTAATAAACTTCTTTTCAAATATTTACTTTATTATTTATAATTCTTTAAATTATATAATAACTGAAGATAAATTCCAATTATTTAAATTCAGAATAATAAATAATTAAATAAACATCATTGATCAATTAACAAACTTCTTTTCAAATATTTACTTTATTATTTATAATTCTTTAAATTATATAATAACTGAAAATAAATTCCAATTATTTAAACTCAGAATAATAAATAATTAAATAAACATTGTTTTAGCATTGATCAATTAATAAATTTAGCGTTTCAAAAAATAAACAGCTCTTGACTTGAAAAAGTTATGAATTTAAAATCTGCTTTGAAAATTGATAAAAATAGGTCAAAACACTTGCAATGTAATGATGCAGATGGGAGATGGTATCTTAGGTCAAAATTTGGGGTACAACAGCTGCCCCTATTTAAGTTTCTTCTATCCGGAGATATGAAGATTAAAATCTTCGTCTCGACGAGATTGAAGGTACTTAAATACATAATACGCAAATTTTTGCCCTAAGATACCGCCATTATAATTGATATGAATGTAGTGATTGAATTCACAGAGAAAGATATTGTATGAAACAAGATAATGCTGGAGAAACCAAACACCAACAAAACACAGGAACATAGATTATACACTATTGGGGAATGAGCCATCGACTTCAAATAATAGACTCTTGACGGCGAATAAAAATTTGAGAGAATACGGACTCTGACCCTAACAAAGAAGGTATCTTGCATAGGCCATACAACAAATTATTGACCCAAAATATCAGTGAGCTCACAACTCAAGGTCAAAGATAGACAGAGAGTATCAAATTTGCTGATAGTGGATTACCGACTTCTGAAGGTAAAGATTCATAACAAACTTCTCGGCGAGATTTCCGGAGATATACTAATTAATGCTGAGATAATAATATGGTTGTAGATACACAAGTTGCTCAAATAAAGAAGTTGTCACTTGCTGTATCAAAAATGTCCATAACATACAAGCTTCTCAAATAAAGAAGCCGCCACTTGATGTCTTCCAAAAAACTACGACATACAAGCTGCTCAAATAAAGAAGTTGCCACTTATTGTCGTCCAGGGATGTCAATAACATACAAGCTGCTCAAATAAAGAAGCTGCCACTTGCTGTCTCAAAGATGTCCATAACATACAAGCTGCTCAAATAAAGAAGCCGCCACTTGCTGTATTCCAAAAAAATAATAACGTATAAGTTGCTCAAATAAAGAGACTGCCGCTTGTCGTTTTTCCAAAAATAATAACGTACAAGTTGCTCATGAAGAGACCGCCGCTTGTCGTTTTCTAACGATGTCTATAACGTACAAGTTGCTCATGAAGAGACCGCCGCTTGTCGTTTTTCCAAAAATAATAACGTACAAGTTGCTCAAGAAGAGACTGCCGCTTGCCGCTTTCCAAAAAATAATAACGTAACAAGTTGCTCATGAAGAGACCGCCGCTTGCCGTTTTCCAAAAAATAACTCAGAAGGAAATTGCGATGACACTGGCAGAGAATAAAATCTTCGTCAAAGAGAACCATGAATCAATCCTTCCCGAGGAGATCACATACTTAAATGTGCAAAATAAATGCACCATTCGTCTAGGTGGCGACTTCACTGGGGAAAATCATGAGATAGCCTATGCAAGAGACAACAACTCCCTCCAGGAATAAACCAGAAAGAAAACAGTCAAACAAGACTCCACCCAATGAGGAAGTAACTCGATTGGGGATTCATCCTATCCAGAAATGGACAAGGTAGGCTAAATCAAAAAAACATCCACGAGGATTAGCTCAGTTGGGGAATTTAGAAAGGGAGCACATTTTCTGCCTAAGCTAACCTTCTACTTGGAATGAACATGTACATTGTCTTAAAAACAAAGTATACAACCCAAAATCAACGGCAAATGTGAATATGCATGCGTGATATAAGTGTAAATGAATAAATGAATGTTATGCTGACAAAACGAACAGATGGAATATCTTGAAGACGATAAGAGGTCACGAAAAGATAGATACTCGGCCAATCTTAAAAAAGACGGAAAATAACTGGAACTGGAACCACAAAGCAACGTCGGAGCGTATCACGCTACAAGGCTCAAGTTTTCTGAGGAGAAAAGTATTCAAATCCAATCTTCTAATACCAATAGACTACTGGCATGAGACAAAGCGTACCACACTTCAGAAATCTGCTCAAATAAAGGTAACCAAAACGACGCTTAACTGGAACAACTGGGAAGTCACCAAACTTAGTACCACGAGAAACGTAAGTTTAACACAACCAACACCTCATGACGACTTTGAAATAAAACATATTCATCATGCAAGGATAAATTACTGTATTTTTTTGCATTTCATGGCTTGACCATCCTCGGAACAACTGTTAATATTCCTTTCATTATTCACGACACATTTTTAAAATAAGAATACTTTAAATAACTTTGTTTCAAATATTTCCGTAAAAATTAAAATTTTGCCCACAAAAGGTAAATGCTCAAATTCAATTAATAAGATGGTAGTTCGCTAACAACGTGACTCCAACGGTTTACAAAAGTTTGGGAAATAGTACATGAAAGAAAGGGTTACACAAAAACAATGATCACTATTCTCCCTAACAACTTCGAATTCCAAAATGTGCTCAAATGCCAAGACTGGTCTGACCAAAAGCTTGCCTAAGCCGCCCCTTCGGGTTTCCAACTTAGCAAACTGTCAACTCAAACCTAAGCGAAGTATCTCTTGACTGCATCGGCGTTCAAGGAGCGCGGGAGCTCTTCACCGTCCATATTTGTGAGAATCAAGGCACCTCCAGAGAAAACTTTCTTAACGACATACGGTCCTTCATAATTCGGAGCCCACTTGCCCCTAGAATCAGGTTGGAAAGATAATATCTTTTTGAGCACAAGGTCACCTTCTCTGAACTCGCGTGGTCGAACCTTCTTATCAAAAGCCTTCTTCATCCTCTGCTGATATAATTGACCGTGACACAATGCCGTCAATCTCTTTTCTTCAATTAAATTCAACTGATCATATCTACTTTGACACCATTCGGCCTCAGAAAGTTTAGCTTCCATCAACACTCTCATAGACGGAATCTCAACCTCCACGGGGAGTACTGCTTCCATACCATAAACCAGGGAAAATGGGGTTGCGCCTGTTGAAGTTCGACCTGAAGTACGGTATCCATGTAAAGCAAACGGAAGCATTTCATGCCAATCTTTATAAGTTACCACCATCTTCTGGACAATCTTTTTGATGTTCTTGTTAGCAGCTTCAACAGCCCCATTCATCTTCGGTCTGTAAGGAGAAGAATTATGATGTTCGATCTTGAACTCCTCACAAAGCTCTTTCATCATCTTGTTATTCAAATTCGAACCATTATCAGTGATGATCTTGCTCGGGATACCGTATCGACAAATGATTTGATTCTTGATAAATATGACTACCACCTGTCTGGTTACATTAGCATAAGATGTTGCTTCCACCCATTTAGTAAAATAATCGATCGCTACCAAGATGAAGCGATGACCATTTGAGGCTTTGGGTTCAATCATTCCAATCATATCAATGCCCCACATAGAGAAAGGCCAAGGTGAAGAGATAACATTTAGGAGAGTCGGTGGCACATGCATCTTGTCCGCATAAATCTGGCATTTATGACATTTCTTCACATATTTGCAGCAATCAGATTCCATTGTCATCCAATAGTAATCAGCTCTCAATATCTTTTTAGCCATTGCATGTCCGTTGGCATGAGTGCCAAAGGATCCTTCATGTACTTCTTGCATCAGCATGTCTGCTTTACGTCTGTCTACACATCTGAGTAGGACCATGTCGTAATTCCTCTTATACAATACTTCCTCATTGAGGAAGAAACTGCTTGCTAATCTTCTCAATGTCTTCCTATCTTTATTGGATGCCCCAGGCGGCTACTCTTGAGTTTGAAGAACACGTTTAATGTCATAGAACCACAGTTTGTCGTCGGTAACCTCTTCTACTGAGAACACATGAGCAGGTCTATCGAGGCGTATAACCCGGATTGTAGGCACATCGTTCCAACCATTCACTTGAAACATTGAAGACAAAGTAGCTAAAGCATCAGCCATTTGGTTTTCATCTCTAGGGATATGATGTAATTCCACTTTGTTGAAGAAAGTTAACAATCTTCTAGCATAATCTCTATAAGGGATCAAACCAGGATGACGAGTCTCCCATTCTCCTTTGATTTGATTAATTACCAATGCCGAATCTCCGTAAATATCAAGAATCTTAATCCTTAGATCCACTGCTTCTTCGAGACCCATAATACATGCCTCATATTCAGCCATGTTGTTCGTGCAGTCAAACTTCAATCTCGCCGTGAATGGGATATGAGTACCTCGGGGAGTGACGATGATTGCCCCAATTCCATTTCCATAAGAGTTCACAGCTCCGTCAAAAATCAAACCCCAATGCGATTCAGGATCAGGTCCTTCTTCAGGTAACGGCTCTTCAGAATCTTTAGCTTTCAAGTACATAACATCTTCATCTGGGAAATCAAACTTGATAGATTGATAATCGTCAATTGGTTGGTGAGCCAAATGGTCGGCTAAAATACTCCCTTTAATTGCTTTCTGAGTGTGATACTCAATGTCATATTCGGATAACAACATCTGCCAACGGGCTATTCTTCTAGATAAGGCGGGCTTCTCAAAGATATACTTGATCGGATCCATTTTGGAGATCAACCAAGTGGTATGGTTAATCATATACTGGCGCAGACGACGAGCAGCCCAAGCTAAAGCACAACAGGTTTTCTCAAGCAATGAGTATCGAGACTCACAGTCTGTGAATTTCTTACTCAGATAATATACGGCATGTTCTTTTCTTCCAGTCTCATCTTGTTGACCAAGCACACATCCCATGGAATATTCCAATATAGTCAGGTACATAATCAAAGGTCTTCCTTCCACCGGGGGAATCAAAATGGGAGGTTCAAGCAAATATTCTTTGATGCTATCAAAAGCTCTCTGACAATCTTCTGTCCATACACATCCTTGGTTCTTTCGGAGAAGCTTGAAAATCGGCCCACAGGTAGCAGTCATATGAGATATAAATCTAGAAATATAGTTCAGTCTCCCAAGGAATCCTCTTACTTGTTTTTCCGTCTTGGGTGCAGGCATTTCCCGAATAGCTTTGACTTTATCAGGATCTACCTCAATACCTTTCTGACTGACAATGAAACCCAGAAGTCTTCCAGAACGAACACCAAAAATGCACTTGTTGGGATTCAGACGGAGTTTATACTTTCTCAAACGCTGGAATAACTTCAACAAATGTTCCAAATGATCTTCTTCGGTTTGCGATTTAGCGATCATGTCATCTACATACACTTCTATCTCTTTATGCATCATGTCATGGAACAAAGCAGTCATGGCTCTTTGGTATGTTACACCAGCATTCCTCAAACCAAACGGCATAACCCGATAACAAAATGTTCCCCAAGGTGTAATGAAAGCTGTCTTCTCCATATCTTCTGGTGCCATCTTGATTTGATTGTAACCAGAGAAACCATCCATGAAAGAAAAGACTTTGAACTTTGCGGTACTGTCGACCAAAACGTCAATGTGCGGTAATGGGAAGTCATCCTTTGGGCTAGCTCTATTCAGATCTCTATAGTCTACACACATTCGAACTTTGCCATCTTTCTTAGCAACAGGCACTATATTGGCTAACCATTGAGGATAGACCGATGTAACAAGGAAACCTGCATTAATTTGTTTTTGAACTTCTTCTTTGATCTTGTCAGCCATATCGGGACGAGTCCTTCTCAACTTCTGCTTAATCGGTGGACATTCAGGTCTCAACGGTAAACGATGCTCCACAATATTGTTGTCCAAACCTGGCATATCTTGGTAGGACCAAGCAAACACATCAACATACTCTTTGAGAATCTCCAACATTTTCTCTTTGACCTCTGGGATAAGCAATGCTCCGACCTTAACTTCCTTTTTATCTTCTTCATCACCCAAATTGATCAACTCTATAGGCTCTTCAAACGGCTGAATAGTCTTTTCGTCGTGCTCAAGCAAACGGGAAATTTCATCAGGAATCTCTTCACTATCCTCTTCTTCGGCTTTGAACACAGGGAATTCAAAGTTGGGAGAGGGCATAGGATCATTGTTTTCAATGGTTAAGTCATGGATTAATCTGCACATATGATTATGCTTTATTTTAGAAATTGATTAATATGAATGTTGTACAAATGAAACAAAATATTATTATATTTTCCTATTACTACCAATTAATTTTCATTACTATTTCCCAAAAAAAGTAAAAAATAAGACAGTAGTGGACAAAATAACATTTTTATTCATGAAGGGAAATACTTGACACAAAGAGCCCAGACATATTCTCTTTTGCCTTGGGCAGAGCAAAAGGATTTATTTTCAACATAGCCCGACACAAATACTTTTCACCTTGGGCAGAGCGAAAATTTTTTTCAAAAACAAAACAAAACATTACTCAGAAATGTGCATCACAACAGGAACATCAACAGCAATCCAGTTCTGGAAAGCCACTCCATGCGTTACAAAATCGGGTAAATCCTCTTCAGAATCGTTTCCTATTATAGCATCAACTTCAGGAGGAGTCGGATGGATAAAACCTGCGCTTTGGAAAACTTCTTGTATCGGACGGGTAACTACTTCCTGCTTGACTCTTGTAGACACGGGATGAAAACCAAGACCTTCTCCAGACTTGTTCTCGGGCAAAGTCAACACCTGGCCCCAACCTTCAGCCGAACCACTTTCAACCACTCGTCGCGCATCCTCAAAAGAAGAAATAGATGTCCCTTGCTTCTTCACTTCATTATTAGCAACAGATAGAGCTTGGAATTGGGTTCCAACATCCTCATCAGCATCAATAAAAGAGAAAGATGACAAATGGCTTACCACCATAGCCTGCTCTCCACCAATCATTACCAGCTTTCCATGCCTTACAAACTTCAATCTTTGATGGAGCGTGGAAGTGACTGCCCCTGCATCATGGATCCATGGACGACCCAATAGGCAACTGTAGGCGGCACGAATATCCATTACTTGAAAAGTGATCTGAAAAGTATGAGGACCAATTACTATAGGAAGATCCACTTCACCAATGACAGTCTTCCTAGAACCATCAAACGCTTTGACAATTACTCCACTAGGTCTCATGGGAACACCTTGATATGAGAGTCGAGACAATGTAGTTTTGGGCATTACATTTAACGACGAACCTGTATCTACCAACACACTTGATAAAGTATCGTTTCCACAACTTATTGAGATATGCAAAGCCATATTATGGTTCCTTCCCTCCTCTGGAAGCTCTTCATCACTGAAACCAAGATTGTTACATGAAATAATATTTCCCACGATTCCATCAAATTGGTCAACTGTCACATCATGATCCACGAATGCCTGGTCCAAGACCTTCATCAAAGCTTCTCTATGGGCACCAGAATCTCTCAGTAAAGCAAGCAAAGAAATCTTGGAAGGAGTTTGCAATAGTTGGTCCACAATCTTATATTCACTTCTCTTGATGAGCTTCAGAATCTCATCATCATCGGGATGTGGGATAGGTTCATTGGATCGGCCTACCTTAACCCTTGGTTCAACATTTATCGCTGGAATTTCTGCCGGTATGGGCCTCCTGACTTGAACTTCTGGTCTCTTCAAAGGTACTGCTGCAAAGACACGTCCGCTTCTCGTAACTCTACTCACATTTGCGATGTTAACAAAAGATGGCCTTGTTGGTATAGGGACTTCTACCCCATTCTCAATCATTGTGGCATTATACTTATACGGTATAGCTTGGTCTGAGTTGGAAGGCACGGGACCAGGTGGATAAATGATCAAAGGAGCAACAGGTGCAGTCTGACTGTCGTAAACGATCTCTACTGGTTCAGGCAAATTGAATTGTGGTATTATAACATTCACTTCATCCTCCGGATCTCTGTCATATGTAATAGTGATAACCCTCTGGTCTAACAATTTTTGAATATCCTCCTTCACAATAGGGCAATCAACCTCTCTTGAACAAAATTCACAGACATCATAATCATGCTGATGCCTAACAAAGGCAAGTCTTCTTAAGCTCTGATGTAACTTGATCAACGAATCTCTTATGTGTTCAACTTGAAAAACTCGAAACTTTCCCGGACAACCTTCCACCATATTCACTGATGCTGCCGCATGTCGAGGCAAAGGATTATCTCTAACATTTGGGTTAACATCCTTGAAAGACAAGATACCATTCTTAATCAACCTCTGCACATCCGCCTTTAAAGCAAAACAATTTTCAAGGTTGTGCCCCGGCGACCCTTGATGATATTCACAAAACTGATTCGTCTTGTACCACGGAGAAGTACTGTTTGGTGCAACAGGAGGAGGTTTTGTCGTTATGAGGTTCTTTCTGATAAGAGCAGGGAACAATTCAGTATAAGTCATGGGAATGGCATCGAATTGCGGCTTCCTTGGTGAACGGTTCTGGTTGTTGAATGGATAAGCATGTTGTCGAGGCTGCTGCTGAAATGGCCGTTGTTGAGTTGGTGGGGTTTGATGAGCTGGGGTCACCAATGCTGGGCGGACATCCGGGGTGACTGCCACAACGTGTGAGTAACCTCTCCTTGGTCTCCCTGGGAAGATCACGCTGACATCCTGCTCTTTTCTTTTTGGGAAAACACTTCCAAACTTCTTGGTACTGCTAGACGGACTTCCTTCTTTAACCAAACGTCCTTCACGAATCCCTTCCTCCAACCGCATGCCCATGCTTACCATTTCGGTGAAGTCGCTGGGTGCACTGGCAATCATTCTTTCATAGTAAAAGGAACCTAAAGTCTTCAAGAATATCTTCGTCATCTCTTTCTCCTCAAGAGGAGGATAGATTTGAGCAGCAATTTCGCGCCACCTCTGGGCGTATTCCTTAAAAGACTCTTTGTCTCTCTGGGACATCGCCCGGAGTTGATCCCTGTCCGGCGCCATGTCAACGTTGTACTTATACTGGTGAACAAAAGCTTCACTAAGATCGTTGAATTTGCGGATCCGAATGCTGTCCAAACCCATATACCACTTTAGAGCAGCACCCGTCAAACTGTCTTGAAAATAGTGAATCAACAAGTCATGATCATCAGAATATGTAGACATCTTTCTTACGTACATAGTCAAGTGACTCCGAGGACACGAATCACCCTTATATCTTTCAAAGTCTGGCACTTTGAATTTTGCTGGAATCTTGACATTCGGAACTAAACAAAGGTCCTGAGTGTTCTTCCCAAACAAATCCTTCCCCTTTAACGCTCTTAGCTCCCTCTTCATTTCTTGGAATTGGTCTTGAAATTCTTCCATTCTATCAAAAAGACCCAGACTTTCAGCAGGCTCGGCAGGATAAGTAGGTTCATTCAAGTATGGCATAGAGTGAACCACAGGAGCGACAGTTGTCATCACTGGTTGCGAGAAAGGTGCTACAGACGGGATTACAGTCGGCATGACAGTTGTCTCTGGTTGAGGAAAAGACATAGTAGGTTGAAACAAAGGTTGTACGACAGGCTGATACCCCTCTGGCACAAAGTTGTAAGGCATTCCCCACGGAAAACCTTTTGGCATCTGATGTTGAAGCGGAGAGTTGATTTGAGTCACAGATGTTGGAACGGTGACAATCTCGGAAACCACAGTAGTTGAAGTCTGAATCTCAGCAGCTGTAGTCGATGGTTGATTCTGAGAAGCCATCAAACTTTCCACTAGCGCAGTTAACTTTTCCATACCGACACGAAGGGTAGCGACCTCCTCACGAAGCTCGTGGTTTTCCTGTTCCAGATCTTCCATCTTCCTCTGACGATTGGCTCGAGTATCGTATCTATGAGACAGCTTGACAATCTATCGGAGTGGAAAAAGAAACAAGGATAAGACTCTAGAAAACATGTGAAGTGGAATGTTGGATGATGCATGATATGTGATGCAAATGATAATTCATTTTAATAGTTTTTCAAGGAACTCCAATAATTTTGCACACATCAATGGTAAAGGAATTTGGAACAACAACAACTCAATTCATTAATCAAAAGCGGTAAATTACAACTTACAACTTCGGAACAACAAAACAATAAATTACACTTTGGGATAATCAACCCAATAATAAAAGCAGTAAACTACAACTTTGGAACATGAAGCCCATAATAAGGCAGTAAATTACAACTTTGGAACATGAAGCCCATAATAAAAGCAGTAAATTACAACTTTGGAACATGAAGCCCATAATAAAGCAGTAAATTACAACTTCGGAACATGAAGCCCTTTTACAGAGTTTTACAAAATGACATCAGTAAAATAAGACTAAAAGCTAAAGGTCACTCAGAATCATCAGATGAAGGACCGAATGCCAACTGTAACTGGAGCTTCCTGATCTTCTCTTCATAAAAGTCTTCCATCTCTTTCTTCTCAGCTACCAGTCGATCAATGATTTCCTTTTGTGGATTAGGAACGAGAGCAACGCTTACCGAACCTTCCTTCTTTCTCTTCCTTTCACTAGCATACCTCTTCAGTAAAGCATCCTTTTGACGAAGCTTCTCATCATGATCAATGAACCAGCTGTCTTGAATAAATAGCAAATCCTCTTTTTCCTTTAGTTGTCGAGCCAGGACCCGATTCTCATATTCAGACATATTATACTTTTCTTTCCAAGCATCTCTCTCGGACTTCATCCTAGCCAGATTTCCTTGGTATTCTCCCATATTCTCGATAGGGATATCAACAGATGATGATGCAACGGTAGGGAATAAAGGTTTCTCAGGTTTATAGGGCATCTTGAGAGCACAAGCCCTAGCACGGACCCATTGTAGGTAAGGCTCCAAAGAAACGGCACCCCTATGTCCTAACATATCTCTCCCTTTCCTATGGAGGTGGCGCCAAGCTCCTTCGATCTCCTTCTTAGCTGCCTGGTGATCTTGTCCTTCTTGTAAAAAGAAACCACTCACATGGATGTTGTTTGGCTTGTCCCTCATCGGGTATCCAAACTGGCGGCGCGCGAGAACAGGGTTATAGTTAATTCCTCCTTTTGTACCAAGAAGAGGCACGTTAGGAAAAGCACCACAGCTATCGATGATCTTCACGTCATAGTAAACTCGGTTATACCAATCAATGTCGAAATGAGTGAGAGCCATAATTTTTGGTGCCCATCGCGGCTCCTTCTCGAGATCCCAGAAAACATCAGACCTAGGTAGATGAGAAACATACCACTGATACAGCAACGGTGCACAACAAATAATCATCCTTCCTTGATAAGAGTTTCAAAGATGGATGGAGTAGTAGGTATCTCCTAGCAGCGTAGGGACCGGATTTCCAATCAAGAAAATTCTGATGGCATTGATATCCACAAACTTATCAACGTTAGGGAACAAGAATAGACTATAAGCGAGTAAAGCAAAGACGTCTTCAAAGGCAATAGTATCTTTTATCTCAGCGAAATGACGAGCTTTCCTCAACAAAAACTGCACAGACAAACCTCGGATTCCCCCTTTTGTAGTCATGTTCTCCTCTATCTCTGACTTTTTCAAGTGGGTGATGGTCGATATCTCGTGAGATTTGGGTTCCTCTTCTAATCCAGAAAAAGGAACACAGTCGGTGATCGGCAAACCGAGTATGTAGGAGTACTCTTCTAAGGTAGGCATTAACTGGTAATCCGGAAAGGTGAAACATCGATACAAAGGATCGTAAAATTGGACTAACGTACCAAGGATGCCTTCTTTCATCTTGCGCTTCATGAGAGGTATAATGGACCCATACTTTTTTTGAAAATCCGTCGGGTTCTTGATCTTGGGAATTAAACTCTTCAGTTCTTCAATCTCGGGCTCCTTAAAACTAAAACTTCGAGTATTTCTCCTTCCAAATTCCATAATAATAGTACCTGAGATGTCTGCAAAAATCATTCCTAAGTTCCTTGAAAAACAAGTTTTTTACAAAAAAATGTTGATGAATGCATGAATGAATGATAATGCAACAGTTACACACAAGTTCACAAACATGGGGTTCAAAGGTTCAACGTTTCGAGCATGGAGTCAAGGGTAAAGCCCACCCCAAGGTATGTACTAACGGTTTAATCACACCTGTAAGACAAGGTTCTAAGAGTTCCCAGAGTCTACATTCCTCCTTCGGATATTGCCAACGTCTTGATTACTCAATAATTAGCAATATTCTCAAGAGAAACTCATCCGAGCGTAGCATCGCGTAACAACTACTTCTGAATTACTCCGTTATAGTCTCCGCGCTACACCTAAAAAGGCCAAGATGGGTTAGGGTTCTACGGTTCTCAATTTCTCTAGCTCCCAGGTCGAAAATAATAATGTCTTCCCGATTACTCGGTAAACAAATATTACATTCAAAAGGGCCTTCCATTGAGTGGGGGATCTCATGCCTCCTTCTTCGGGATTACTCCCTCAAAGTTAACATGACTATACCGCTCGTCCTATTCTTAAGTGTAACTTAATCCGGGTACAGGATTCGTCCTTTGCAAAAAACCCAAACAACCCCAATTTAAACACATAATCAAACAAAACAAATAATAATAAAACAGATAAAACAAACTAGGCTTAACCCACTTAGGGATGGACCAGCAAGAGGTCAATCTTTCCCCAGCAGAGTCGCCAATTCTGTAGCGATAAAAAATGTAGCGGGGTAAATCGGAGATCGAACTATTAATTAATTCGTCTCGCAAAAGCAAGAGTCGCCACCGTGCTTTATTATTTCCAAGGGTAAAGGGAAAAGAGCGAAATAAAACCCTAAAGTATGCAATGTAAAATAATACTTCCTAAAAGTAATAAAAATACAAGGCGTTTTTGAAAAGAGGTCTATGGTTCGGGGGTTGGTTATACAATGGGAAGGTATTAGCACCCAATGTATCTATAGTATTCTATAGGAACCTTTTGAAATATTTGTTTATTAAAATTTGTTCGTTTGATTAAAAATAAATTGTTTTGGCCGAAAAGGGGTACGGACGGGTTTTTGAAGGTACGACGACCTAATGTCGAAGTTTTGACTTAAAAGGTATAAGTTTTGAAAAAATTGAATATTTGGGGAAAAATTATCTTAAGTTTTAATGAAATGAAGATATTCGCGTGATTGGATTTGAGGACATGAAGTCAACAAATTTAATCATTTTTTTCTCTTAGATTTAGACGTAAACAGAATAACCAAATAAAGATGAAATAATCAAACAGAAAATTAGATAGATAATGATTAAATAGCTAAGTGATATATAACCACAACAATGATTAAATAACAAACTAAAGGATGTGAACATGCATTTTTATATTTTTATTTAATATGTATAAAGCAAGAGAATTAATTAAAGAAAATAAAATGTTTTTTTTTAATTCTTATGTATTTTTTTTAGTATTAATATGCAAATAATAAAATATACTAATGTTTTATATTAATTCAAGTTTTTTTTTAACTAATCTTTTATATATAAGGTCTTAATTAATATATATAAAGGGTATTGTTCATTAGGAATTAATATAAATAAAATTAATATATTTAATTAAATTATAGACGAAAAATGGTTTATAATATTTAAAATTATAAAAGAAAAGTAAATCAATTTTTAGTTTATGAATGTTTAAAACAAAAATAAAAGGAAAAAAAGAAAAGGCCAAAGAGTTTTTTTTAAGGGCCCAAAAATAAGAACAAACAGAAATGGGGATGGGGGGTGTTCTAAGAAATTCGTTGGGTTTCAGGCCTAGGAAACGGGTTAAGCCCACATATTGAAACAAAGTTTAGGGTTAAACATTTGTCTTAGCTTGGGGAAAAAATGGATTAGGGTTAACAAAGGGTACAGAGCGGCGCTCTTCTTCGTTCTTGATTCGTCTTCGTCTTTCTTCTTCTTCCCTTAAGCCGAAAATGTCCAGGACAAAGCCCCTTTGCCTCACAGCCGCCAGCGCCACCAATTGCATCTCCTTCTCCATGATTAGGCACGCGATAGTTCAAAGGTTAACTTCGTTTTTTATCTCTTTGGGGTTTTTTATGATTTTGCATGTTTATGATTTTGTATTCACTTGATTCTGACTCTAGTTTTACATGGTGTTTCTGTCAAGATGTGCGAAATGGAGGGAAAGAAATTATACCTTGACGGAGGAGGGGAATGAACGATGGTGGAGGCACTCAGGCGGCTGGATGGCGAAGGAAAATGTGGAGGAGTTTCTGCTTCCTGGTTTGTGTTTCTTTGTCCCTTTGATTCGTGGTTTGATGATGATTTGGCCTGAGAACCTTATGTGATATTTTTTCTTCTTCTTCTGTTGACCTTGCCTTTGCCTATGCACGCTTCTTTGTCCCTTCTTCCTCTTTGGCTTGCTGAGTATGCTTCTGAGTTGCCTTGAGATATTTGTTGATGATATGCTTTCCCCTGTATGCTTCTGAATGTGCTATTGTTGAAATATTTTGTTTTGACTAGCTTGATGTGTTTGCTATCCTATGATGCTTCCAACTGAGGATTCATGTTGTCTCGATTATTTTGATGATGATATGATGGAAATGCCTTTGAATATATTTGATTTTTTCTTCTTCTCTTCTGGTTGCTTTGTGTTTAGTAGCTTGATATGAACTTTTGCCCAGTGATGAGACTGTCTGAGGGCTTTGAGTTATTGGCCTGAACTTGGTTTCTGTGAGGCTTAGCAGGTTTGTTGAGCTTAACAGGTTTTACTGGTTTTTGTGAGGCTTAGCAGGTTTGTTGAGCCTAACAGGTTTTACATGTTTTTGGGCCATGGTTTCATGGTATTTGTTTGCCAGGTTATACTGGTTTATGCTTCAGACAGGTTGAAGGCTGGGTATGGTTAAGGTTTCTGGTTTTTCAGGCCATTGGGGTTCTCGGGCTTCAGTTGACAGGATTTTGATGGTTTAAACTTGACAGGTTTTTGGCCTTGAATGGTTAGGCTGGTATGCTGTTTTGGGTTTACTGTGCTTACAGGTTTTAGTAGTTTAGACTTAATGACAGGTTTGGGGCTTTGGTGAGGCTTCAAACAGGTTTTGGAAATCTGTTTTTGTTTTTGGCTTTCCGCAGGTTTTTGAACTCTTCTTTTCTTGAAGAGTTTTGTGTTGTTTTATATCAGTTGGTTCGCTTGGCTTTGGATGGTTCAGGTTTTGTATATTTTAACTATTTTTGCCTTTGATACCTCTGAACCTCTACTGTTACATTCAGTTTGTTTTGTATCCTTTTTCTATGCTTCCCTTTTTTTATTGTGTTACTGCAGTTTTGTTTTATATCCCTTTTCTGCCTAAGGCCAAAACCTGTAAACCCACACTCTTTTCTCTCCTCTCTCTCCTTAGTACAGTTTGAAACATTAAAATGATGTTATGTACTTGTGTTCTGAAAAAGCAAAGCTGGAAAATGATGAATTTAGGAATATTTACTTGCATATGGTTTTAAACTGCACATTTCTCTCTTTGCCATCTGCATTGTTACAGTATGGAGCCTTGTGTTTGGACCTCCTCCCATATATGACAGTTTACGTTGGACTTTAGCTTTGAAAATGTAACTTTGACTTGGTTATTTGCATATGTTGTTGAACTATGCATTTTTGACAATTGAAATGTGCAATTGATTTTGAACTATGTAGTTTATTTTGAAATATGCAGTTTATTTTGAAATATGCAGTTGGTTTTGAAATATGCAGTTGGTTTTGAAATATGCAGTTGGTTTTGGCAAAATTGAATTTGTGCATATTTTTAACTTGTGCATTCATATTTATCAATAAATATTCATCCCTTTTTGTGAACCGGGAGAAATCTCGTGATTTGCAAAGAGGGTAAAAACTGATTCCAGCCGTTTGCTTTTAATGATGAACGCTAAATTAATCGTCTGCTTTTAATTATATATCTTATTTTTGACTTTTTCTTTTAATTCTTTGCAGGTAAAATCAAATGAGCATCAAAGAAGTATTGGATAGAAGATGAAGATTTACAACTTAGAAAAATTAGGATAGTTTTTATTTCACTTTAAACATTTGTAAAAATTATCATTGTAAATACTTTGTAAATAAATACAGTATTTAAACAACAATTGTAACCATTAGAATAAAGATGAATAAAACTCCATTATTTTACCAATTAATTCTTTTCTTCTTTCCAATTATTTACTTTATCATTTATAATTCTTTAAATTATAACAACTGAAAATGAATTCCAACTATTTAAATTCAGAATAATAAATAATTAAATAAACATCATTGATCAATAAACTTCTCTTCAATTATTTACTTCATTATTTATAATTCTCTAAATTATAATAACTGAAAATAAAATTTCAACTATTTAAACTTAGAATAATAAATAATTAAATAAACATTGTTGATCAATTAATAAACTTCTTTTCAAATATTTACTTTATTATTTATAATTCTTTAAATTATATAATAACTGAAGATAAATTCCAATTATTTAAATTCAGAATAATAAATAATTAAATAAACATCATTGATCAATTAACAAACTTCTTTTCAAATGTTTACTTTATTATTTATAATTCTTTAAATTATATAATAACTGAAAATAAATTCCAATTATTTAAACTCAGAATAATAAATAATTAAATAAACATTGTTTTAGCATTGATCAATTAATAAATTTAGCGTTTCAAAAAATAAACAGCTCTTGACTTGAAAAAGTTATGAATTTAAAATCTGCTTTGAAAATTGATAAAAATAGGTCAAAACACTTGCAATGTAATGATGCAGATGGGAGATGGTATCTTAGGTCAAAATTTGGGGTACAACAATAACAATTCCAAAATGGATTACAAGTTTCAATGATCCCAAGTACAAGATGAAATAAAAATCTAAAACCCTAAGAAGTAAAACTGATGGAGATCACTCTATACGCTGGCGCTTCCCTGTGAGCCTGGCAATCTGAGACTTCAACCTCTGGTTTTCTTCCGCATACCTGGTGGCAACCTTCTTCCAATCACCTGAGTCAGGAAGTGAGTGATAAGCATCCGATTGAGGCTTAGGAGAAAATAAATCCCCTTGCCTCTCCATAGTCTCTACCGCTCGACTCTCAGGGAACTCAATCAAGTCGTCTTTCTCCTTCAAGTCTGCTCTATAGGAAATCTCTAAAGTTTGGCACTTATTCTTCCAAGCGTCCTTTTCCTGTTGCATCCTGACCAAAGCAAGCTGCATCTCTTCTAGATCATCTAATAAGTGAGGAGTTCTCTACACAAATAGATCAGGCATAGGTGTTTCCCAAGAATACAGCATCTTCAACTGAATAGCTCTCGTTTGGAACCACTGAAGATATAGCTCCGAAGAAACAGCACCCCTAGGTCCCAAATCCTTCCTACTCTTCTTATGAATGTGACGCCAGGCCTTCGCAATCTTCTCCCTAGCTTCCCTATGGTCTTCTCCATCCTTCAGTAAGAAACTACTCAAATGAATACTATTTGATTTATCCCTCATAGGATAACCAAGTTGTCGTCGTGCAAGAACAGGGTTATAGTTAATTCCTCCCTTGGTACCAAGAAGAGGTACATTGGGGAAACTACCACAACTGTCAATAATTTCTATATCTTGGTAAGCTCAATGATACCAATCAATATCCGAGTGAGTAAGTGCCATGATCTTAGGAGCCCAACAGGGTTCCTTCTTGACATCCCAAAAAGCATCAGACTGAGGCATATGAGAGATAAACCACTGGTACAACAGGGGCGTGCAACAGAGAATCATCCCCCTATGATAAGAGTTCCGAAGATGAGTAGAGTAATAAGCATTACCCAACAAGGTAGGAACTAGGTTTCCAATCATGAAGGTCCTCATAGCATTAATTTCAACAAACTTGTCCACATTAGGAAATAAGAACAACTCGTAAGCAAGTAGAGAAAAGATGGCTTCAAAAGCGACTATACTCTTCATCCTAGCAAAGTAACAAGCTTTCTCCAATAAGAAATGAGCTGGTAATCCTCTAATCCCTCCTTTAGTAGTCATATGGGCTTCCACCTCAGACTTCCCCAGATGAATCAAAGCAGCAATCTCATGTGGTTTTGGCTCACCCTCCAAACCAGTAAAAGGAACAAGATCGGTAACAGGTAAATCCAACAGATAAGAATACTCCTCCAGTGTAGGCATCAACTGATAGTCAGGAAAAGTAAAGAAATGATACATCAGCTCATAGAACTGGACCAAGTTCAAGAGAATACCCTCCTTCATCTTCAGCTTCATGAGAGGAATAATGGATCCATACTTCTTCCGAAAGTCTGCAGAATACTCGATCTCGGGAATTAGACTGATCAACTCATCTATCTTGGGATCCTTGAAACTGTACTTCTCGGTCCTTCTCTTTCCAGAATCCATGGTTAAAAAGTACCTGAGATATTCACAAATGGTCAACCTTTAAATCCCTTGAAATATGATCTCTCCAAAAGATGCTTATGAGTGCATGGATGCATGATGCAGCAATCACACACAAGATCACACATATAGGGTTCATAGGTTCAACGTCACGAGCATGAGGTCGAAGGTACTACCCATAAGGTATTGGTCTAAAAGTTATCACCTACCGAACAAGGTTCTAGAGGTTCCCAGAGTCTACATCCTTCCTTCAGATATTACCAACTTCCTGATTAACTCGGTAATTAGTAATATTCTCAAGAAAAACTCGTCCGAGTGTAGTACTGCGTGACAAATATTTCCGGATTACTCTGTTATAGCTTTCGCACTACACCTAAAAGGTCAAGATGGGTTAGGTATTCTACGGTTCTCAGTTTCAGCAGGCTCCCAGGTCGAAAGCAGTACGTCTTCCCGATTACTCGGTAAACAACACTACATTCAAAGGGGCCTCCATTGAGTGGGGGATCTCATGCCTCTTTTTTTGGGTTTACTCCCTCAAACTTAACATGACTATATCGCTTGTCCTATCTTGAAGTTTTCCCAAGTCTGGGTATAGGACTTATGAGTAATTACCAAGCACCCTGAAAACCAGGAAAATCCAGACAAACATATATACAACATACAACACAAAAACAATAATAACACATATACAGATATAAACAAATATAGGCTCAACCCACTTAGGGATGGACCAGCAAGAGGTTAATCTTTCCCCAGTAAAGTCACCATTTTTCTGTAGCGGTAGAAATGTTTAAGACTAAGCCATTGGATTGACTAGACTTATACAAATCAAAATAAAAATCGCCACCGCGCTTTATTGTTTCCAAAGGAATTGGAAAAGAGAGAATAACCCAAAAAGAGGGGTAAAGATTCAAGGTAAGGGGGTTGGTTATGCAAAGGAAAGGTATTAGTACCCTAAACATCTACGGTACTCCGCAGAAACCTCTTTGAAAAATCTCTATATTTTGGCTATGAAAAATGTTGTATAAAATAGATGGTGGAGGTGGGAAAAGAAACATATTTTTTTATGATTTTTGCACCCTCCACTAGAGTAGACGCCAGACTCTGGGCCAGCTTTGGGCCTAACAGAAAATTGGCAACACACCCCCGGGATTACTTACAATATCAGACCCATCTCCTCATTTTTTTATATTCTTTTTACTTATTTTTTTATTCTTTTAATTCATTATTTTAATTACTTTCACAATAAAAATATTTTTTAATTAAATCATAAAATCAAAAAATTACAAAAATATTAGGTTTAGTTAATTATTTTCATAAAAAATTTATTTGCATTTAATTAATTAGTTTAATTAGGTTAATTTAAACATTTTTTTGTAATTAAAATTTAATAGAAATTAGGATTAATTTGCAAATTGCGACTATCTTTCAATAAAGAAAATACAAACAAAAATATTTTTAATTAATTAGATTTCTTAGGTCCTAATTTTTTCCTGTTTTAGCTTTCGCGCGCGTCTTTACTTTCTTTATTCTTATTAATTATTGTAATTGTTCCAAAGTTGTAATAGTCAATTAGGTTTACTATTTCGCATTTATCATTTTTCCCGGTTTTCGGTTATGTAATCCCCTCCCTAAAGCCTTGTAATAGTTAGGGTTTTTATTTCTCGCTTTTAATTTCCGCAACTATTAAACTGTTAGATGTATGGACATTAGGATTGCATGCGAAAGATAAATCAAATTAAAATGGTAGACAACCCTAATTGTGCAAAGATAATTAGCTGGAAAAGGCACACTTGCACATGCTCACTCCTAGGGTTTATCCCCACTTGGTTGCCTCAGAAATAATGGTCATATCCCTCGAATGTAGGGATACCTTAGCAATGACCCGCGATTCAAAATCGTCATAAAGATCCTAGCCTCTACTTGTCCCTCGAGTTGCCTTCGAATTGATCTTATGATGATAGTCACTTCAAAACGCTAAGGTGTCTTTACTTGTTGCCTTTAGAGACTATTTCGTCCCTTCAAACGTCCCTTTACAAATCTAACGATGGAGCTACCTACTCCTTAATAGTAGGATAGCGTTGTCTAAAGGAAACGAAAATGAACAGACTTTTTTTCGAGTAGGTAGAAAACTCTTAAGTACCTGCTCAAAACAAAAACTTGTCACACAAACACTTTTCAAAACAACTTCGTCACACTCTTGAGGATCGATACAAGGGTCATCACGAAGTAAACAAAACTTTTCAAAACAATCACACATAAGAAATTTAAAAATGAGCAAGTACCTAAGAGCCTGTGGAAAACCACGGATAGAAAGGGTGGTAACACCTTCCCTTTCTATAATCTACCCCCTGTACTCAAATATCTCGAAAAAAAGGTTTTTTCTGTTCTTTTTCCTTTTCCTTTGTTGGATGAAATAAAAGTCGGTGGCGACTCTTGCTTACCGCATCATTGGCGAATAAAAAACGCAAACCAGTATAGCAGTCGGTTCTGCCACCGTATCACACAGCGGAATCATAATAACATATTTATTCAACATTAAGCAACTTCTGAACAACGATTACTTAACCACAATCATCTTAAAGTTCAACAATTGAAATAATCAACAACTAAACATCAAGCGTTCATCCCCCCGAGTGTTATGTATCAGAGCAATGACACCGACTCGAACTACTGAAGGTAAACCGCCTTTACTCTAGATTACCTGCACGTTACCAACATCAGGGTAACATTTAAACAGAAGGGGTAAGATATCGAACATTATAATAGAACGTATGATAAATATTATATTAGAATTATTTCATACAAAAATCACAACTTCACAACAACCATCACAATAGGATATCAACAAAATACAACAATTAATTCATCAACACAACAGCTCAATCATACTACTTGGAATGTGACTCAATACTATGTGAATGCATGTGGTACCATTGAAGTAGAACTGCAATCTTAGAAACTTGCCAATTAATAGAAGCATCAACAAGGCATAAGCCTCCTTCGCATTTTACCAACAATCATCATTCATCGCAAAGGCCTAAGCCCACATCACCATTATTACCAATAAATAGAGGTAATTCATCATCATCTAAAATTCCCTGCAACTTCGCATTATCAACAAGATTCCACAACAGCAATCATAACATCACAACGACTCAACATAAATCAACGATTCAGTCGGTAACATCATCAAACAACAACTTAATAATAATTTCACACATCACTTGTAACGACCAAAACACAACATGTACAGGAAAAAGGGATAGGGAACTACGTGCCCCTCGACATGCACAAAAACTAGGACAGTATGGCAACTAAATCACACTCCTCGACACGCACAGGGAAAATAGGGTAACGACCAACTTATGCTCCTCGACATGTCCTGCAACCTAATACTGCTCGATAATGCAGCACATACCCTCCCCGACACGCCTCGCAGCCTAATAATTTTGCTCGGTACTTAACACCATCAGTATCCTCCTCAACCACTAGTTTGGCCAACATCACATACACAACACAACGTCTTAATGACCACACCACTATAATTCCTAGCATTCGGCCAACCGCTCGGAATAACGCAGCAACGAGCAACTATATTACTATCGACAAATTCATCAACATACAAGACAGTCACACCGAACCTTCCTAATACGACCACTTCAACATATATCAACTTTTCCTGCCAATCGCTCGTAATAAACTAACATCCTAACGATCAAAAATAAACTATCCTAACCTATCCATCGATTAACCAGGCAGTCACACAGATACACCATACATCTACAACACATAATCGGGAAACTCCCTATAACATCTCCATTAACCAGCCATACAATATTCTTCCCAACTACCACAACATGAATAAAATGGGCAACTTCGATGGCAATTCAGAAACATCAACGCACATCATGTTTACAAACAGCCAATTCACACATAATACGCATCATAAGTCCCATTATAAGGTCAAAACCCCACCCTTACCTGGATTGAAGGTCACTCAACCAAAGCTTCGGCCATAATCCTTGATTTGCTCTTGCTCAACACCGGGCAGCTTGCTCTTCGTCCGTGCAGCTCTACCGGTCAGCATTCAGAATCCTTATTCTCCAACTAAAATAAATCCTTGTGTTAGCTTCTCCTTATATATCAGTTCTTAATGGGCCTAACCTACACCCCCACTTTACTACTTACAACCAAAAGCTTAAGCCCAACATTATATATATATATATATATATATATATATATATATATATATATATATATATATATATATATATATATATATATATATATATATATATATATATATATATATATATATATATATATATATATATATATATATATATATATATATATATATATATATTCCCTTAATTCCAATAATATAATTATTATTAATAAACTAATTAATTAATCAATACTAATCCAACAACTTATACCAATAATTCTCAACATCTTGCAACTTCACAAATAATCCAAAAATAATAATTTAATTAAAAAATTAATTAAATTACGGGCGTTACAACTCTCCCCCACTTAAAATGTTTTCGTCCTCGAAAATTTTCCTCATTCGAACAACTCAGGATAGGAGTCTCGCGTCTTGCTTTCCAACTCCCAAGTCATGCTTTCTTCAGCAGCTCCTAACCAGACTACTTTCACCAAAGCAATCTCTTTTCCTCTCAGAACCTTCATTTCACGATCTGCGATTCGTACAGGCATCATCTCAACAGTAAGATTATCCCGTACTTGCACATCATCCATATGAATCACATGGGATGGATCTGAAATATAGTTCCGGAGTTGTGACACATGAAACACATCATGCAAATTCGACAGATTAGGTGGTAAAGTCACTCTATAAGTAACATTTCGAACTCTTTCCCAAATCTGATACGAATCAATAAAATGAGAAGTAAGCTTGTTAGACTTCAATGCTCGCCCAACACCAGTTACAGGTGTAACTCTCAAAAACACATGGTCACCTGCTTGGAATTCTAAGTCCTTACTTCGCCTGTCATGATAACTCTTCTGTCTACTTTGGGAAGCTTTCATCTTTTCTCAAATCAACTTCACCTTCTCAGTAGTCTCACGAACAAGTTCAGGTCCAAGTACTAGACTTTCTCCAGATTCATGCCAACATAAAGGAGTTCTACATCTCCGTCCATACAATGCCTCAAAAGGTGCCATCCCAATACTAGAATGTTAACTGTTACTATAAGTGAACTCTATCAATGGAAGATAAGTATCCCACGAACCTCCTTGCTCAAGAGCACGTGCTCTCAACAAATCTTCCAACGATTGAATAGTCCTTTCTGTCTGACCATGCGTCTGAGGATGATACACCGAACTCAACCTCAACTTAGAGCCCAACGCTTCTTGCAAGCTCTTCCACAAATCAGAAGTAAACCCCGGATCTCTATCTAACACAATACACAAAGGAACACCATGCAACTTCAAAATTACACTAGTGTAAATCTCAGCCAACTTTAACACTGGAAAACTAATGTTAATAGGAATAAAATGAGCCGAATTCGTAAGCCTATCAACAAACACCCAAATAGAATCATGTCCTCTTAAAGTATTAGGTAACCCTGTTGTAATTGTCGAAATGTTTAAGACTAAGTCATTGGATTGACTAGACTTATACAAATCAAAATAAAAATCGCCACCGTGCTTTATTGTTTCCAAAGGAATGGGAAAAGAGCGAATAACCCAAAAAGAGGGGGAAAGATTCAAGGTAAGGGGGTTGGTTATGCAAAGGGAAGGTATTAGCACCCTAAACATCTACAGTACTCCGCAGGAACCTCTTATAAAAATCTATATATTTTGTCTATGAAAAATGTTGTATAAAATAGATGGTGGAGTTGGGAAAAGAAACATATTTTTTATGATTTTTGCACCCGCCGCAGTTGCGAATCTTTAGTGCCTACGTACCACCTTTTCATGCAATAGGGGGTCAGGGTACACATAGTTCCTCTTCTAAAAATTTTAAAACAAAAATGTGTTGGTCAATTTTATGAGATAACACATCATCATCATTGTCCGTGTGGAAAACATACCTACTACCCACAATCATGAGAAAGGATAATTTGCATCATCTCAAAGTGGAGGATATGGCTTGGATTTTAAAATCAACAATGCCTCACTCAACACCCAAGTGGAAAATTTCTCTCTTTACTACATCTTGTAGAAGTATATTTGTTTGCATCAATAAAAGGATTGACAAGAATTCAATCTTTTGAGAAAAGTTTAAAGATAAAAGCCAAAGTGACAAAATGGTTTGAAATGAGATTGATTGACTTTTAGTCTTATCACAAAAATGTCAAAGTATTGTTAAGTTTATTGGAGTTTATTTATGAAAATTTTTGAAAATGCATGGACCTAAGTCCAAGTTTATTATAAAAGTAATTCAAGTTTAAAACAAGAAGGGTTTTCAAAAGGAGGGAGAAGATTTTTGAAATTAAAGAAGATGGGAGGTGAAGAAGAGGCTATCCTAAAGAATAAGGTAAAAGCTAGGGATAAGAACCATCTAACCAACAAGAAGCCAATACTTGACATTATAAGCCAAAATAGAATTCCCATTCTTTGGATTAAACCCAAACAAGCAAATGATACTAGACCTCTTGGGAAAACCAAACTTCAAGTGTATTAAGTCTTCACAAAAATTGGGCAGAGTAACGGCTGTATACGGGTGAATTCTAGATTACAAACCAAGGGTGTAATCACAATAACCTGCACACAAAACAAACAAACAACCCAATGTCTTCAGGTAAACCTCAAGAGCTCCAGACAAAATAATCAGATAAGATCACAAGGTCTCCACTCACAGGCCAAGGTTTCTAATCCTAAGTCCAAAAAGTCCAATGCTCCATAATGCCAAGGATAGTAAACAAATAGTCCAAGTATCATTAAAGATTTTTAGGGTTTATGTTGATTATTAGGTGTCTTTAAAAGAAAAGAAAAAGCTCAAGTGAAAAAAATAAAAAATGACAAGAATATAAAGGGGCTCAAATGAGCAAAGATGAAAAAATAGCATGAAATGTAAATGCTAAAAGTAAATGGTTCATAAAGTGAAGAACATAAAATAAAAACACAAAATAAAATCAATTATTATTGATTAGTGGTTAGTTGGATGATCATCTTGAAACTTGCATTTGGAATTCATTAGAGGATTGGTAGAACCAAAGCCTTCACACAACAAGTTGCATTTGATTTTTGTCAAGTATATCATCCATTTGGAATCCTTATGAGTATCATTTAATGATTAACGATGTTTAAGTGATCTGCGTTGACCAAAGGTGTTGTAGATCCATTAGAGGATTGGTAGAACCAAAGCCTCCACACAATAAATCTCATGGTTATTGGATTAAAGAGATCAAATTAACATAGTTGGGCTTGCAAACATAAGTTTGGGCCATAAATGATCATTTATTCAAATCGGGACAAAATTTAGCGCTATGTTAAGCAATCGTAAGTGGACTTATATAGAAGTCGCACCTATTTTGAGGCCGGTCAATAGCAATTTATGCATCATCTGTTTTGAGACATGATATAGAGATCATGCTACAACAAAATTTAGTGCAATAAGAAGAGGATGAGATGAAGAGGGGTGGGAGAGAATATACAAACCACTTTTGGATTAAATTTAATCAAACTATTATTAAAATCATTCATCCATTTTTGTGGAGTTAGACTCAACACCATGGATCCAATGATGTTAATAAAGTTCATGATAAAAAATTTAACCCAAGATCAGCCAGAAAATAATCACAAAATAATATTACATTTTAATATATATACAAAAAAGTTTAAAAATAATGTTTAAAAAAAGAAATAAAAGATAAAAATGTCAACTATGTTCGAATTAATCAGGAAATAAAAAGTAAAACCATAGAAAAATCAGAAATGAACTAAAATAATTTTACGAATTTTTTGGTAATTTTTTAAAGTCAGAAACTATTTTAAAATTTAAAGAAATGGGTGAAATAAACCAAAAGCGATAAAAAATAGAAAAGTCAGAAGAAAAAAAATAAGGTCACCAATATTTGTCACAATATCATTGGATCATTCCATAATTTTTTCAGAATTTAAAAATGCATAAAAGTATTTTTAAACATTTAAAATAATTCCAATAAAGTGTAAATTTATAAAAAATACCAAAACACAAAACTAAATTGTGAAAAAATAAAAATCAGAAAGAGAATAATAAAAAAAAATTCATAATTTTTTCAGATTTTTTGGACTAAAAATGAATTTTCTATGATTTTTTGAAGTTTAAAACAATTAAATATAAAAAATCAGAAAGGAAAATAAAAGTCAAAAATATGTGGACCATTGGATGAGAGTAATCAAATCTAAGGGATCTGGCGCGTTGTGCATATCATGGTCATTAGTGAATAAAGCACTGAATCAGAAATAAAATCAGAATTCAAAAATAACAAGTGGCGTGCCATCATTGGTTGGAAGATGACACGTTGGTCATATTCAACTTCCACCCAACCTGAATTGCAAGTCTCTCAAACTGTAAAATCAGAAGTTCAGACCTATGCCATTCGCTTCGTCTCTTCAAGACGAAGACAAACACACCCTCGCGCCAAATTTATATAAACTGTTGCTCAAGAAATTTAGAATGAAAGTTTTGAAAATGGATTTGAAATTTCATGGTCAAAACGTGTTTCCAGTAAGAAGTAAGTGTTGCAACTAGAACCAATGCTATAAGAGCATCACAATGATATCAAAGTTTTGAATAATTGATGAAGGAATCTACCTATTGAAGTTGAGTTGCAGAGCTCTGAAACTGGACTTCTATGGAGCAATATAGGGCACGATTCTTGAATGTAATTTTATGGTTAGCTTCAGGGAAGATCAAGGAAGGTGAATTGATGAAAAAATTGGATTTAAAAAGGCTTGAGAATGGATTTCGAAGTTGCTGAATTCTGAGTTAGGGAACAAGTTTGGCAGGGTGATTCTGGCTATCTAAGCTTGAGAAAATGAATGGGATAGTTTATGTATTTATAGGAGAAGCAAATGGGATCAAAAGGAAGAGTTAATGAAGAATTTTGGAGGGAATTCGTACAAACTTGATGCACGAGTGAAGTGTGATCTAATTTTCACCAAAACTCATCCAATCCTTGTGTTTTGAGGTGCCAAACAAATCAGGAACTTCGCTAAACATGTTTAGAGGCAAAAACGTGTGGAAAACTTGTGATTAGAGGCCACATTATAGATTTCAAAATTCTGACTTGGTGAGAAATTCAGTTTCAAAGTGCCAACTTCTGACCAATGGCATTTTCAACTCAAGGGGTCTTAGGGCGTGATTCTTGATGTTTCAGAAAGATGAGGTTACAAGCTTTCCAATGGAAAAATAATGGAATCAAATGGATGCTTGAGCAGAAAGTTGTGTTGAGTCAAAGTTGGAGAAAAAATGTTGACTTTCCATACTTGGAAATATTTCAAATTCTTTTTCAAAAGTGACCTATAATGTCTTGTATCCAAAAATAGCCTTCTACTTGGAATTTTCTCTTGACCAAAAAATATGGCATGAAGTAGATCTCTTGAATGACATTTTGGAACTTGAACCATTCAAAATCTCCAAAAATTGAGAGAGTTATGAATTGTTGAAGTGGGCAAAAAATCATGAAATGACCTATAATCGTTTGTATCCTTAAGGCAATTTCCATCTATTTTCTCACTTTGCACATAAAAGAAGGCATAAAATTCACATCTTCAAGATCATTGTGGAAAAATAATAGGCTCAAGGTGATAAAAATTGACCAAGTTATCATCATTTGAAGTCACACATGGAAAATTGGGGATTCATCTGGAGGACTTGTAATCTTTCTTCTTCATCAAGTTTCTTCCACGTGAAAACTCCTTGGAACTTTTGAAGTGATTTGTAGATAACCAATTTAAGAGAAGGATGTATTTGGAATCACTCAAAAATACTAAAAGATGAGCAAGATATACTCCTTTGAAGTTCAAAACATTAGCTCCTAGATTAAGGAACATGCTTTAAGGAACTTTGATAATTTTGAACAAACTTCTTGTACAAAAAAAATGCTTTGTAAATATAAGTTGTTGAGGATGATAATGAGAAATCGTAGCAACCACATCCACTTATATATCTTGAGAATTGAGAGAAATATGCAGCTGTGATCAATGGGATCAAAGCCTTGTCCAAGCATGACAACTCCTTCAATCAACCCCTTGTACTTTTGAATCAATTTTGATAATTTGGAAATGTAGTGAACCAAAATAACCTTGCCATGCCATATATTCCAAAACAAATTCCATGGTGAGGTCTAAACTTCCCAAGCTTCATTGACTAGGTCATGGAAATAAACTCATGAACCCATGGATCAACTTGTTAAGCCCCATTGCCTTTACCTGCATTGTTGACAAGTAAGACAAACCAACATTGCATTTTATTAATTAAAATGAAAGTCAAAACTAAAACATGAGTGATTACACAAGAAAAACAAGTCAAGGTGCTTGGTGATTCCTCAAAGAGAAAAGCTAAAGATAAGAAGGAGAACCAAAAGCCCTAATGTGATCTTGTTGTGATTGAATCAATATGATATGGTGAAGGGATCTTAGGGGGGGAAATTAGGGTACAACAGCTTCACTTATTTAAGTTTCTTCTATCCGGAGATACAAAGGTTAAAAATCTTTATGTCGACGCGATCGAAGATACTTAAATATAAAACAAACCCTATTTTTGGCCCTAAGATGCCATGTAATGCTTATGAATATGAGTGCACATGGACAAATCTAAAGGGACGCAAAACAACATTAGGGATGTAAAAAAAAATAAAGAAACAAGAGAGCGACCCAACCAGGAAAATAAATCAATGGCGGATCAAAAGATCTGATTCAGAGAGGATAGTAAAAAGGGAAAAGGATACACCAACTCCTACTGGAGGTAAAGCTACCAACGTTCACTGGAGGTAGAAGGACAAGAAATATAAACACCAAAGTTCACTGAAGGTAGAAGGAAAAGAAATATCATAGCATCGTCGTTCACTGACGATGAACTACCAACGTTCACTGAGGGTAGCAAAAAGATAACAAACACCAACTTTCACTGATGGTGATCTACCAACTTTCACTGATGGTGATCTACCAACTTTCACTGAAGGTAGAGAGAAAATATATCATAGCAACACCGTTCAATGATGATGAACTACCAACGTTCACTGAGGGTAGCAAAAAGATAACAAACACCAACTTTCATTGATGGTGATCTACCAACTTTCACTGAAGGTAGAGAGAAAATATATCATAGCACAGTCGTTCCCTGACGATGAACTACCAACGTTCACTGAGGGTAGCAAAAAGATAACAAACACCAACTTTCACTGATGGTGATCTACCAACTTTCACCGAAGGTAGAGAGAAAATATATCATAGCACCGTCGTTCACTAACGATGAACTACCAACGTTCACTGAGGGTAGCAAAAAGATAACAAACACCAACTATCACTGATGGTGATCTACCAACTTTCACTGAAGGTAGAGAGAAAATATATCATAGCACCGCCGTTCACTGATGATGAACTACCAACATTCACTGAGGGTAACAAAAAGATAACCTTCATCGATGTTCACTGCCAATGACCTACCAACTTTCACTGAAGGTAGAGATAAAATATATCATAGCATCGTCGTTCACTGACGATGAACTACCAACATTCACTGAGGGTAGCAAAAAGATAACGAACACCAACTTTACCTGATGGTGATCTACCAACTTTCAATGAAGATAGAAAGAGAGTATATCATAGCATCGTCGTTCACTGACGATGAACTACCAACATTCACTGAGGGTAGCAAAAATATAACAAACACCAACTTTCACTGATGGTGATCTACCAACTTTCACTGAAGGTAGAGAGAAAATATATCATAGCACCGCTATTCGCTGACGATGAACTACCAACGTTCACTGAGCGTATAAAAAAGATAACAAGTTTCCCTAGAATTCTGGAATTTCACCTAGAACGGGTCTCAACTTCTTCTTTAACCGAGGCAATTTGCCTGGAAAGGGTAAGATGTAGTCTGTCTCAAATAAAGAGACTTCCACTTGCAAAGATTTCACAACGAGTTGTTTTTGCGAATTGAAAAGTCTTGCCCTCCACTGGTGTAACCTGACGACGGACTGCAAACTTTCCACTCATAGAGGAGATAGCAAAAAGGTTACGCCGACTTTTACAGGGAAGCACAAGTTGCTCAAATAAAGAGACCTACTACTTGTTGTCGTGGAGGATTTTAAAAAGAAATGACTTTCTGGGGAAAGAAATATGGAATCCGGGGGAAAGAAATATGACTTCCTGGGGAAATGCCATGATATTCTTGTTGAGGAAATAAAGTCTCCTTATGCAAAATAAATGCACAAACCAAAACTCGAAGCTTTTAAAAATCCAAAGTAAATAATATTGTTGTGGAACCACATATTCTAACCAGAAATAAACTGGAATGGAACAGTCAACCAAAATACATCCTTTGAGAAATAAACTCAAGAGGAAAAACCAAATCCATCCAAACAAGGAGCTGTATAGGAAGGCTAAAGCAAAAATCTTCCACGAGGGATAACTCAGTGGGGAAATTGAAAGAATATACGCTTTCTGCTTAGGGCCAACACTCTATGGAAGAGAGGACAATGTAACTCTGCAAAACAGGGTGGTATGTCAACAAAATATTAAAAAAATTCAATGAACAATGATTTGCCAATTTTAGCTATGCATGATGTATGTATGAATGTATGAGTGTTATCGTGTGTATGCTGACAAAACAGATACACAATCCTGGGAGTAACCAAGCAAAACCAACTCTGGCACAAACAACACTCGGCTAAACCACATCCAGGATTATCATTCTAAGAAAAAGTAAATGCCAACTGAGGAAACAAAACCTACTTTCTGCTTTATTGGGGAGAAACATAATCCGGAAGTAAACAAAACAAAGTGATAAAATAGTACAGATACAGGGATAGAACATCTTTCTTCAGGCTTCACCAGGGAAACAAATGTTTTCAAAAGTAACACTTCTACTGGGGATTGCAAAACCAGTCTCAAGTAAAGCAGAGGGACACCAAATCATCAAAACATTCACTGGGGAATTCAGGCCTACTTCATTAGGGAGATTAACACCACATCTTCAAAGGGAAAACCATAATACGTTCTTCTCTAGCGAAACCAGGGACCTGCATTCTTCAAGAGTGATTATGGTACCAACTTCTCGGGAAAAAGAATTTCCATTAGACCGAATGGAAACTTCACTGGAGAAATATTGGATTGAAACTTCACATCATGAAAATTCAGAAAAGAGGAGAAATGAATCCAAACTTGACCAAGGATACTGGAGTCACGAACCTAATACAGCGAATCATCCTGAGTAAACCTTCCTTAGGGGAACAAAAACTTCTTAAAATAAACTAGAGTTTGTCCATTCCTGGGATCACCATTTTTGTTGCCATTATTTCATCACAGATTCCAAGGTAAAAGCGAATTGTAAATTCTTTTTGAAAAATCGATTTTGTTATTTAATATTTTTGCTTTGAAAGTTATTATCAATAATAAATGGAGTCTTTGCAAGCTAAATAAAATAATAAATACAAAGAATTGGGTAAAATCTCAAATTTCATTAATAGAATGGTAGTCTGCGAATGGCGAGACTCCATGGATAATTACAAAGTTCGGAAAATGGTAATATATATTGGAAAAGATACATTGAGATACAATGACCACTATCCCCTCTAACAACTTTTGAAATCCTGAGCAATAACTTCTGTTGAAGTGTGATGAGAATCTGAGAAGATTGTTGCTCCAATGATTAAGTCTCCTCTGATGTAGTTACTTGCCAAGAAAGTCCCTAACTTTTGCTTAAGCTTCCCTTGTGGGTTTTCAACTTAGCGGGAAATTTATTCTGTTTATGTCTCTAATTTTTTCCTAGACCGCCCTTTCGGGTTTTCGGCCTACCGAGACGCCCTTTTTTGCCTAAGCCGCCCTTTCGGGTTTTCAACTTAGCGAGCTGTTCTTTTATTTCCTTAGGCGGAGTATTTCTTGATTGCATCAGCATTCATGGGACGTGGGAACTCCTCGCCATCCATAGTTTCAAGAATTAATGCATCGCCAGAAAAGGCTTTTTTGACAACATATGGGCCTTCGAAATTGGGAGTCCACTTGCCCCTAGAATCAGTGTTGAAAGACATGATCTTCCTGAGCACGAGGTCGCCTTCTCTGAATTTACGAGGTTTGACCTTCTTATCAAAATCTTTCTTCATCCTTTTCTGATATAACTGTCCATGACATAAATTTGTCATCCTCTTCTCTTCGATCAGATTCAATTGGTCAAACCGGTTCTGGACCCATTCAGCCTCTGAAAACTTGGTTTCCATTATCACACGCAAAGAGGGAATCTCAACCTCGACTGGGAGTACGACTTCCATTCCATACACCAGGGAGAACGGGGTTGCTCCTGTTAAAGTGCAGACAGATGTTCGATATCCATGTAGAGCAAAAGGGAGCATTTCATGCCAATCCCTATAAGAAACAACCATTTCTGGATAATTTTCTTGATATTCTTATTAGCATCTTCAACATCCCCAGTCATCTTTGACCTGTATGGAGATGAATTGTGATGAACAATCTTGAATTCTTCACACAGTTCTGTCATCATTTTATTGTTCAGATTCGAGCCATTGTCGGTGATTATTCTGCTCGGCACACCATACCGACATATAAGATTATTCTTGATGAAGCACACAACCACCTGCTTAGTAACATTGGCGTATGAAGCAGCTTCCACCCACTTGGTGAAGTAATCAATTGCTACCAAGATAAAACGGTGTCCATTTGAAGCTTTGGGTTCTATCATCCCAATCATGTCAATACCCCACATAGAGAAAGGCCATGGGGAGGAAATCACATTGAGAAGTGTCTGAGGCACATGGACCTTGTCCGCATAAATCTGGAATTTATGACACTTCTTTGCAAATGTATAACAATCAGATTCCAATGTCAGCCAATAGTAACCTGCCCTTAGCATCTTTTTAGCCATCGAATGTCCATTAGTGTGAGTGCCAAATGAACCTTCATAAACCCCATGCATCAACATGTCTGCTTCGTGTCTATCCACGTATCTGAGCAAGACCATGTCATAATTTCTTTTATACAACACATTTTCATTGAGGAAGAAACTTCCAGCCAATCTTCTCAATGTCTTTCTATCTTTCTTCGATGCACCGACCGGGTATTCTTGAGTCTGAAGAAAATGCTTGATATCGTGATACCAAGGTTTTTCATCTGCTACCTCCTCTGTTGTAAATACATGAGCGGGCCTATCCAGTTGCTGGACCATAATTTGAGGTATATCATTCCAAGTATTCACTTGGTACATAGAAGTCATAGTTACCATAGCATCCGCCATCTGATTTTTATCTCCAGGAATGTGATGGAATTCAACTTTTTTAAAGAAGGGTAACAATCTTCTAGAATAATCTTTGTAAGGGATCAAGCTGGGGTGACGAGTATCCCATTCTCCTTTAATCTGATTTATTACCAAAGCTGAATCACCATACACATCTAGATTTTTAATTCTGAGATCAATAGCTTCTTCAAGACCCATGATGCAAGCCTCATATTCTGCCATATTATTAGAACAATTAAACATTAACCTTGCGGTAAAAGGAATGTGCGATCCATATGGAGTGACAATCACAACACCAATTCCTTTACCATAAGCATTCACAGCTCCATCAAATATACTTCAACAAGATTCAGGGTCAGGACCTTCCTCAGGAAATGGTTCATTACAATCCTTCACTTTCATGAACATCACATCCTTATCGGGAAATTCATACTCTACAGATTGATGATCCTCCAATAGTTGGTGAGCAAGATAATCTGCCAACACACTGGTTTTAATAGCTTTTTGAGTGCGGTATTCGATATCATATTCAGATAGCAACATCTTCCAGCGGTAAATTCTCCCAGTAAGAGTAGGCTTTCCAAAAATGTACTTGAATGGCTCCATTTTGGAGATCAACCAAGTAGTGTGATTCAACATATACTGCCGCAAACGCTTTTCCGCCCAGGCCAAAGCACAACATGTCTTTTCCAGCATGGAATACCGCGACTCATAATCAGTGAATTTTTTACTGAGATAATAAATGGCGAACTCCTTCTTCCCTATTTCATCTTGTTGTCCCAGAATACAACCCATGGAATTATCTAACATTGTCAGATACATAATCAATGGTCTTCCTTCGACATGAGGGAGCAACATATGAGGTTCAAGCAGATATTCTTTAATGCTTTCAAATGCCCTTTGGCAGTCATCCGTCCACACACAACCTTGATCTTTCTTTAACAACTTAAAGATCAGTTCACATGTTGCAGTCATGTGGGAACTGAATCTGGAAATATAATTCAAACGCCCGAGGAAACCTCTGACTTGCTTTTCAGTTTTTGGCGCTGGCATCTCTTGAATTTCTTTGACTTTATCAGGGTCAACTTCAATTACTTTATGGCTAACAATGAAACCCAACAATTTTCCTAATCAAACACCGAAGGTGCATTTATTTGGATTCAAGGGGAGTCGATACTTCCTCAAACGCTAAAACAACTTCAACAAATCTTCTACATGCACTTCTTCATTCTGGGATTTGGAAATCATATCGTCAACATATAATTCGATTTCCTTGTGCATCAGATCATGGAATAGGGTTGTCATAGCCCTCTGGTATGTTGCATCAGCGTTCTTCAACCCGAAGGGAATCACTCTATAACAGAATGTTCCCCAAGGTGTGATAAACGTTGTTTTTCCATGTCCTCCGGAGCCATTCTCATTTGATTATACCCGGAAAATCCTTCCATGAACGAGAATACTTTGAATTTTGTTGTGCTATCCACTAACATATCAATGTGTGGCAATGGAAAATCACCTTTTGGACTAGCTTTATTTAGATCTCTGTAATCTATGCACATGCGGACTTTTCCGTCTTTTTTCTATACTGGGACAATATTGGCAATCCATTGAGGATACACTGACGTCACAAGAAAACCAGCATTAATCTGCTTTAGAACCTCCTCTTTGATTTTCACTGCCATATTTGGGTGAGTTCTTCTCAACTTTTGTTTAATTGGTGGATACTCTGGCTTCAACGACAAACGGTGCTCTACAAAATCTATATCTAGACCAGGCATATCTTGGTAAGACCAAGCAAAAATATCCACATACTCTTTCAACAGCTCAATCAACCTGCTCTTCACATCAGGATGCAGCAATGCTCCAATCTTGACTTCCTTCGGATCTTCTTCTGAACCCAAATTAATCACTTCCAATGGCTCTTTATATGGCTGAATGGTATTTTCCTCGTGCTCAAGCAACCATGAGACCTCTTCTAGAATCTCATCATAATATTCTTCTTCATCCCCATACACAGAACATTCAAAGTTGGGAGACGGTGCAGGGTCATTGTATTCAACGGGTTTTTTAATTAATCTGCACATATGATTTATGATTGATTTTAGAAACTGACACATATAACAAGTGATCATGCAGATTGAATTTCAGTTATTATTTATTTTGAAGGGTTTTTTCTGATTACCATTTTCCAAGAAAAAAGCAACAAATAAAAACACAATTTTGGGAAACAAAGACAACTTTTTATTATTGATTTTAAAAATCAAAGCCAACAGATAAGCCCATACAATATTAATACTTTCACCTTGGGAAGAGTGAAAGCTTTTCAAAAATATTAACAAAAAAAATTACTTTGAAACATGTATGTAAGAAGGAACATCAATGGTGAACCAATTCTGGACCCTAACTCCATGCGTCATATAATTCGGCCTTTCCTGCTCTGCTTCATCTTCCAAAATGGCATTAATCCCGGAAACAGTTGGATGAAGATAACCCCCGCTATAGAAGATGTCTTGATACTTGCTTGAAGAAAACTTTGGCTTCATGCCCTTACCTTTGTCATTCTTCAAAGAGAACCTCAAGCTAGCTCTGTTCTTGTTCACAGATGGATCCACAATTCGTCCCCACACTTCACTATGACCCTTACGTACAACCTGTTGTGCATCCTTAAGTGAAACCATGGAATTCTCATTTACTCTTATATTGTCAATGGATAAGGCTTGGAACTGGGTTCCAACAACAGCTTCATCCGCCTCCACAATGCTGAAAGAGGACAAATAAGATATCAATAATGCATGTTCCCCATTTATGACTACTACTTTCCTTTCACGTACAAACTTCAGTTTCTGGTGTAAAGTTGAAGTGACAGCCCCTGCCTCATGAATCCACGGCCGTCCCAACAAACAGCTATAAGCGGGTACAATATCCATTACCTGGAAAGTAATCTGAAACAAATGTGGTCCTATATGAATAGGCAAGTACACCTCACCAATAACAAATTTCCTTGATCTATCAAACGCTTTCACAATGATGCCACTCGGGCGCATAGGTGTTCCTTGATATTTCAATTTCATAAGCGTACTCCTCGGTATAACGTTCAAAGCAGATCCATTATCAATCAGCATATTGGATAGTGAATCATTCTTGCAGTTCATAGAGATGTGGAGGGCCAAGTTGTGATTCCTTCCTTCATCTGCTAATTCATCATTACAAAAGCTCAAGTTATTACATGACGTAATGTTCCTACACTGTTGAATTGGTCTATTGACATATCACTTTCCATAAAAGCTTGGTCCAATACCCTCATCAAGGATTCTATGTGAGCAGAAGAGTTCATCAATAAAGCTAAGATAGATATTTTTGAAGGAGTCTGCAGTAGCTGATCTAAAATTCTGTAGTCGCTCATCTTGATTATCTTTAAAACATCATCCACTTCTTTCTCTAGCGCAGCCCCACTAGTCTCACTCGTAGCCTTCTTGGGTTCAACATTCTCAGTAATTTTCTTTCCATCACTAACATCTATTCGAACAACTGGTGCAAAAACACGACTGTTGTGGGTCACCCTGCTATTTTCAGCAATATTCCCAACATCAGGCATTGGCTGGATGGGAACTTCCACTCCATCCTCTAAGATTGTAGCGTTGTATTTGTAAGGCACGGCCTTATCTGATTTGTAGGGGATAGGACCCAGCAAACTAATCACCAATTGGGTAACAACTGGCTTGCTATAAATTGAACTTCAAGATGGGTGGGTGCCCCAAAACAAGTTACAATGACGTTTACCCCTTCTTCAACACCATTAGTCATTATTGAGTCATTTCTGGAAAACAAATCCTCATTTAAGGAGAAATACTCATCTGTGGAAACATACTTTTCATCCAACTCTTCTGCCATCAAACAAACCTCAACCATATCAACTTTATGGTAATCATCCCTTTGACTTATAACCTTGATAATTTTGTTATCTAACAACAACTGAACACCCTTCTTTACGATTGAACATCTTCGAGAATCTGCACAGCAAACTCGGCAAGATCCATATTGGTGTTCCACCTGGCCAGCCATATGGCAGAAGGTAGCATGCAATTGCACAAGGTCTTCATTCATATACTCTACATAAAAAATTATGAATTCTCCAGGACATCCAGAAACCATATTCACCTCCTCTTCATACTCTGCCCTGGGCATGATTATGTGGATTAGGCCCTCATCCATCATCTCTTGTAAATCAGCCTTTATCTTATCGCAACCCTGTATATTTGTACTGCAAATAGCACAATCGGCATGGTCATGCGTATAGTAGCTAAATTCACAAAGGTCTGCATGAATTTTCACCAAATCTCCTCTAACCAGATTAATATCAAAAATCTGAAAGTCGCCTTGACAACTGACCACCATATTCACAGCATTTACTCCCCCATGCTTGGGTAGAGAATTGTATTTCACATTAGGTCCCACGTCCTTGAAAGATAGAACACTAGACTTTACCAACTTCTGCACCTTAGTCTTCAAATGATAACAATTCTCAACATTATGCACTGGTGCTCCCTGATGAAAAGCACATGTTTGGTCTGCTTTGTAATACCAAGGCAACGGTGATGGTACGACAGGAGGTGGTCGGGTCTAAACCAGCTTCTTATGAATCAATGTCGGTAGTAACTCTGTATAGCTCATAGGAATAGGGTCATAACTCTCCCTTCTCTGATTATACCCTTGATTCTCCTGCTGGAATGGTCTTTGATAAGCAACAGTAGTTGGAGCTGCACCCACAACTGGAGTAACTGAGGCGACCTGCTGATGACGCTAATAATTCCTTCTAGGGATATTAACCCTCCTCTCTTGCATAATAGTATTTGCATCCCCTTCCTTATTCTTGGTAAACCCATAAGATGGTTTCTTCACACCTCCAGAACTTTCAATCTTTGTTAAACGTCCCTCTCTTACAGCCTCCTCTAAGCGGATACCCATTCTTACCATTTTAGTAAAATCATTTGGCGCACTTGCTACCATCCTCTCATAGTAGAAAGCACCCAGCGTTTTCAAGAAAATCTTAGTCATCTCCTTCTCTTCCATGGGAGGAATCACTTGGGCGGCTACCTCACGCCATCTCTGTGCATACCCTTTGAATGATTCCCTGTCTTTCTGAACCATGGCCCTGAGTTGATCACAGTCAGGCGTCATGTCCATGTTGTACTTGTATTGTTTGATGAATTCTTACCCCAAATCATTGAAAGTATGGTTATTGGCGTTGTCCAAACTCATATACCACTTCAGCACACCACCAGTCAAACTATCCTGAAAAAAGTGAATCAGCAGACACTGATCATCAGTATGGGTAGACATTCTCCTCACGTACATCACCAGATGAGCACGAGGGCAAGTGTTTCCCTTGTACTTCTCAAACTCTGGGACCTTAAACTTAGCAGGTATCTTAACATTCGGGACCAAGCATAACTCATTCACATTCTACCCAAATAGCTCTTTTCCCCTGAGGGCCTTCATCTCTCTTTGAATCTTGTCAAACTGCTCTTGAAAATCATCCATTTTGTCATAAAGACCCAAGTATTCACTCGGTGGAGGGAAAGGACGACACGCATCATCATTAACAAACGGAACCATATTCACCGACAGAGGCGCAGCAGGAGCGGCATGCACCACAAGAGGTGCCAGAGTAACAATATTCTGAACAATCAGAGTATCTTGAGGAACAAGATTAAAACCTTCAGGTGTAAAATTCTCTGGCATTCCCCATGGATAACCTTGAGGTATGCGATTCTGAACAACAGATGGAGTAGAAGATACGGGAACAGTTGGAGCTTCAGTAGTTTCCCTTGTTGGTTGAGGTTGAACACTCGGTGGCTGATTTGAGCAGCCACCAGATCTTCCATCAGAGTAGTTAGATTGGCCATGCCGGCCTTCAAAGCAGAATCCTCCTCACGCAGCTCGCGATTCTCTTGTTCTAGGTTGTCCATCTTCTTTCTAAGATTAGCCCGAGTGTTGTAGTGGTGAGTCAGCTTGTTGAACAAAGTAAAGAAGCTTGGTAAGACACCTGGATATGCATAACAAATGCAAGAAATATGTATAATATGATGCATGATATGCAATGCACATGATTTTATTTAATATTTAAAGGGATTTAAAATTTGTGGACATATTGCAAATATCAAAGTAATAACGCATTTGTAATACTGGAAAATTTTATTATAACAATTCCAAAATGGATTACAAGTTTCAATGATCCCAAGTACAAGATGAAATAAAAATCTAAAACCCTGAGAAGTAAAACTGATGGAGATCACTCTATACGTTGGCGCTTCCCTGTGAGCCTGGCAATCTGAGCCTTCAACCTCTAGTTTTCTTCCGCATACCTGGTGGCAACCTTCTTCCAATCACATGAGTCAGGAAGTGAGTGATCAGAATTCGATTGAGGCTTAGGAGAAAATAAATCCCCTTGCCTCTCCATAGTCTCTACCGCTCGACTCTCAAGGATCTCAATCAAGTCGTCTTTCTTCTTCAAGTCTGCTCTATAGGAAATCTCTAAAGTTTGGCACTTATTCTTCCAAGCGTCATTTTCCTGTTGCATCCTGACCAAAGCAAGATGCATCTCTTCTAGATCATCTAATAAGCGAGGAGTTCTATTCAAAAACAGATCAGGCATAGGTGTTTCCCGGGAATACGGAATCTTCAACTAAATAGCTCTCGTTTGGACCCACTGAAGATATGGCTCCAAAGAAACAGCACCCCTAGGTCCCAAATCCTTCCTACTCTTCTTATGAATGTGACGCCAGGCCTTCGCAATCTGCTCCCTAGCTTCCCTATGGTATTCTCCATCCTTCAGAAAGAAACTACTCAAATGAATACTATTTGGTTTATCCATCACGGGATAACCAAGCTGTCGTCGTGCAAGAACAGGGTTATAGTTAATTCCTCCCTTTGTACCAAGAAGAGGTACATTGGGGAAACTACCACAACTGTCAATAATCTTTATATCTTGGTAAGCTCGATGATACCAATGAATATCCGAGTGAGTAAGTGCCATAATCTTAGGAGCCCAACAGAGTTCCTTCTTGACATCCCAAAAAGCATCAGACTGAGGCATATGAGAGATAAACCACTGGTACAACAGGGGCGTGCAACAGAGAATCATCCCCCCATGATAATAATTCCGAAGATGAATAGAGTAATAAGCATTACCCAACAAGGTAGGAATTTGGTCTCCAATCATGAAGGTCCTGATAGCATTAATGTCTACAAACTTGTCCACATTAGGAAATAAGAACAACCCGTAAGCAAGTAGAGCAAAGATGGCTTCAAAAGCGATTGTACTCTTCATCCTAGCAAAGTAACGAACTTTCTCCAATAAGAAATGAGCTGGTAATCCTCTAATCCCTCCTTTAGTAGTCATATGGGCTTCCACCTCAGACTTCCCCATATGAATCAAAGCAGCAATCTCATGTGGTTTTGGCTCACCCTCCAAACCAGTAAAAGGAACACGATTGGTAACAGGTAAATCCAATAGATAAGAATACTCTTCCAGTGTAGGCATCAACTGATAGTCAGGAAAAGTAAAGAAATGATACATCAGATCATAGAACTGGACCAAGGTCGAGAGAATACCCTCCTTCATCTTCAGCTTCATGAGAGGAATAATGGATCCATACTTCTTCCGAAAGTCTACAGAATACTCGATCTCGGGTATTAGACTGATCAACTCATCTATCTTGGGATCCTTGAAACTGTACTTCCCGATCTTTCTCTTTCCAGAATCCATGGTTAAAAAGTACCTGAGATATTCACAAATGGTCAACCTTTAAATCCCTTGAAATATGATCTCTCCAAAAGATGCTTATGAGTGCATGGATGCATGATGTAGCAATCACACACAAGATCACACATATAGGGTTCAGAGGTTCAACGTCACGAGCATGAGGTCGAAGGTACTACCCATAAGGTATTGGTCTAAAAGTTATCACCTTCCGAACAAGGTTCTAGAGGTTCCCAGAGTCTACATCCTTCCTTCGGATATTACCAACTTCCTGATTAACTCGGTAATTAGTAATATTCTCAAGAAAAACTCGTTCGAGTGTAGTATCGTGTGACAACTATTTCCGGATTACACTGTTATAGCTTTCGCACTACACCTAAAAGGCCAAGATGGGTTAGGTATTCTACGATCCTCAGTTTCAGCAGGCTCCCAGGTCGAAAGCAGTACGTCTTCCCGATTATTCGGTAAACGACACTACAGTCAAAGGAGCCTCCACTAAGTGGGGGATCTCATGCCTCTTTTCTTGGGATTACTCCCTCAAATTTAACATGACTATATCTCCCATCCTATCTTAAAGTTTGCCCAAGTCTGGGTATAGGACTTATGAGTAATCACCAAGCACCCTGAAAACCAGGAAAATTCAGACAAACATATATACAACATACAACACAAAAACAATAATAACACATATACAGATATAAACAAAGATAGGCTCAACCCACTTAGGGATGGACCAGCAAGAGGTCAATCTTTCCCCAGTGAAGTCGCCATTTTTCTGTAGCGGTAGAAATGTTTAAGACTAAGCCATTGGATTGACTAGACTTATACCAATAAAAATCAAAATCGCCACCGTGCTTTATTGTTTCCAAAGGAATGGGAAAAGAGCGAATAACCCAAAAAGAGGGGGAAAGATTCAAGGTAAGGGGGTTGGTTATGCAAAGGAAAGGTATTAGCACCCTAAACATCTACGGTACTCCGCAGGAACCTCTTTGAAAAATCTGTATATTTTGGCTATGAAAAATGTTGTATAAATAGATGGTGGAGGTGGGAAAAGAAATATATTTTTTATGATTTTTGCACCCTCCACTAGAGTAGACGCTAGACTCTGGGCCAGCTTTGGGCCTAACAGAAAATTGGCAACACACCCCCCGGATTACTTACAATATCAGGCCCATCTCCTCATTTTTTTATATTCTTTTTACTTTTTTTTTATTCTTTTAATTTATTATTTTAATTACTTTCACAATAAAAATATTTTTTTAATTAAATCATAAAATCGGAAAATTACAAAAATATTAGGTTTAGTTAATTATTTTCATAAAATATTTATGTGCATTTAATTAATTAGTTTAATTAGGTTAATTTAAACATTTTTTTTGTAATTAAAATTTAATAGAAATTAGGATTAATTTGCAAATTGCGACTATCTTTCAATAAAAAAATACAAACAAAAACATTTTTAATTAATTAGATTTCTTAGGTCCTAATTTGTTCCTGTTTTAGCTTCCGCGCGCGTCTTTACTTTCTTTATTCTTATTAACTATTGTAATTGTTCCCGAGTTGTAATAGTTAATTAGGTTTACTATTTCGCATTTATCATTTTTCTCGGTTTTCGGTTATGTAATCCCCTCCCCAAAGCCTTGTAATAGTTAGGGTTTTTATTTCTTGCTTTTAATTTCCGCAACTATTAAACTGTTAAATGTATGGACATTAGGATTTCATGCGAAAGATAAATCAAATTAAAATGGTAGACAACCTTAATTGTGCAAAGATAATTAACTGAAAAAGGTACACTTGCACATGCTCACTCCTAGGGTTTTTCCCCACTTGGTTGCCTCGGAAATAATGGTCGTGTCCCTCGAATGTAGGGATACCTTAGCAATGACCCGCGATTCAAAATCGTCATAAAGATCCTAGCCCCTACTTGTCCCTCGAGTTGCCTACAAATTGACCTTATGACGATAGTCCCTTCAAAATGCTAAGGTATCTTTACTTGTTGACTTCAGAGACCATTTCGTCCCTTCGAACGTCCCTTTATAAATCTAACGACGGAGCTACCTACTCCTTAATAGTAGGATGGTGCTGTCTAAAGGAAATGAAAATGAACACTTTTTTTCGAGTAGGTAGAAAACTCTTAAGTACTTGCTCAAAACAAAAACTTTTCACACAAACACTTTTCAAAACAGTTTTCAAAACAACTTCGTCACACTCTTGAGGACCGATACAAGGGTTATCACGAAGTAAACAAAACTTTTCAAAACAAGCATACACAAGAAATTTAAAAATGAGCAAGTACCTAAGAGCCCGTGGAAAACCACGGATAGAAAGGGTGCTAACAGCTTCCCTTTCTATAATCTACCCCGTACTCAAAAATATCTCGAAAAAAGGTTTTTTATGTTCTTTTTCCTTTTTCTTTGTTGGATGAAATAAAAGTCAGTGGCAACTCTTGCTTACCGCAACATTTGCGAACAAAAAACGCAAACCAGTTTAACAGTCGGTTCTGCCACCGTATCACACAGCAGAATCATAATAACATCTTTATTCAACATCAAGCAACTTCTGAACAACAAGTACTTAACCATAATCATCTTAAAGTTCAACAATTGAAATAATCAACATCTAAACATCAAGCGTTCATCCCCCCAAGTGTTACGTATCAGAGCAATGACACTGACTCGAACTACTGAAGGTAAACCGCATTTACTCTGGATAATTGCACGTTACCAACATCAGGGTAACATTCAAACAGAAGGGGTGAGATATCGAACATTATAATAGAATGTATGATAAATATTATATTAGAATTATTTCATACAAAAATCACCACTTCACAACAACCATAATAATAGGATATCAACAAAATACAACAATTAATTCATCAATACAACAGCTCAATCATACTACTCGGAATGCGACTCAATACTATGAGAATGCATGTGGTACCATTGGAGCAGAACTCCCATCTTAAAAACTTGCACTATCACATACTCACAACAATCATCATTCATCGCAAAGGCCTAAGCCCACATCACCATTATTACCAATAAATAGAGGTAATTCATCATCATCTAAAATTCCCTGCAACTTCGCATTATCAACAAGATTCCACAACAGCAATCATAACATCACAACAACTCAACATAAATCAACATTAATCAACGATTCAGTCGGTAACATCATCAAACAACAACTTAATAATAATTTCACACATCACTAGTAACGACCAAAACAAAACATGTATGGGCAAAAGGGATAGGGAACTACGTGCCCCTCGACATGCACAACAACTAGGACAGTATGGCAACTAAATCACACTCCTCGACACGCACAGGGAAAACAGGGTAACAACCAACTTATGCTCCTCGACATGTCCTACAACCTAATATTGCTCGACAATGCAGCGTATACCCTCCCTGACACGCCTCGTAGCCTAATATGTCGCTCGGTACTTAACACCATCAGCATCCTCCTCAACCACTAGTTTGGCCAACATCACATACACAACACAACGTCTTGATGACCACACCACTATAATTCCTAGCATCCGGCCAACCGCTCAGAATAATGCAGCAACGGGCAACTATATTACTATCGACAGATTCATCAACATACAAGACAGTCACACCGAACTTTCCTAAAACGACCACTTCAACAATTATCAACTTTTCCTCCCAATCGCTCGGAATAACCTAACGACCAAAAATCAACTATCCTAACCTATCCATCGATTAACTAGGAAGTCACACAGATACACCATACATCTACAACACATAATCGGGCAACTCCCTATAACATCTCCAATAACCAGTCATATAGTATTCTTCCCAACTACCACAACATGAATAAAATGGGAAACTTCGATGGCAATTTAGAAACATCAACGCATATCATGTTTACAAACAGCCAATTCACACATAATATGCATCATAAGTCCCATTATAAGGTCAAAACCCCACCCTTACCTGGATTGAAGGTCGCTCAACCAAAGCTTCGGCCATAATCCTTAATTTGCTCTTGCTTAACACCAGGCAGCTTGCTTCTCGTCCGTGCAGCTCTACCTGTCAGCATTCAGAATCCTTATTCTCCAACTAAAATAAATCCTTGTGTTAGCTTCTCCTTATATATCAGTTCTTAATGGGCCTAACCTACACCCCCACTTTACTACTTACAACCAATAACTTAAGTCCAACATTATATATATATATATATATATATATATATATATATATATATATATATATATATATATATATATATATATATATATATATATATATATATATATATATATATTCCCTTAATTCCAACAATATAATTATTATTAATCAACTAATTAATTAATCAATAATAATCCAACAACTTATACCAATAATTCTCAACATCTTGCAACTTCACAAATAATCCAAAAATATTGATTTAATTAAATAATTAATTAAATTACGGGCGTTACAACTCTCCCCCACTTAAAAAAATTTCGTCCTCGAAAATTTACCTCATTCGAACAACTCAGGATAGGATTCCCGCATCTTGCTTTCCAACTCCCAAGTCATGCTTTCTTCAGCAGCTCCTAACCAGACTACTTTCACCAAAGCAATATATTTGCCTCTCATAATCTTCATTTCAAGATCCGCGATTCGTACAGGCATCATCTCAACAGTAAGATTATCCCGTACTTGCACACCATCCATATGAATCACATGAGATGGATCTGAAGTATACTTCCGGAGTTGTGACACATGAAACACATCATACCTATTCGACAGATTAGGCGGTAAAGCCACTCTATAAGAAACATTTGCAACTCTTTCCCAAATCTGATACGGATCAATAAAATGAGAAGTAAGCTTATTAGACTTCAATGCTCGCCCAACACTAGTTACATGTATAACTCTCAAAAACACATGGTCACCTGTTTGGAATTCTAAGTCCTTCCTTCGCTTGTCATGATGACTCTTATGTCTACTTTGGGAAGCTTTCATCTTTTCTAGAATCAACTTCACCTTCTCAGTAGTCTCACGAACAAGTTCAGGTCCAAGTACTATACTTTCTCCAGATTCATGCCAACATAAAAGAGTTCTACATCTCCGTCCATACAATGCCTCAAAAGGTAACATCCCAATACTAGAATGGTAATTGTTATTATAAGTGAACTCTATCAATGGAAAATAATTATCCCACGATCCTCCTTGCTTAAGAAAACATGCTCTCAACAAATCTTCCAACGATTGAATAGTCCTTTATGTCTGACCATGTGTCTGAGGATGATACGCCAAACTCAACCTAAACTTAGAACCCAACGCTTCTTGCAAGCTCTTTCACAAATCAGAAGTAAACCTCGGATCTCTATCCGATACAATACACAAAGGAACACCATGTAACTTCACAATTACACTAGTGTAAATCCCAGCCAACTTTAACACTGGAAAACTGATGTTAATAGGAATAAAATGAGCCGACTTTGTGAGCCTATCAACAATCACCCAAATTGAATCATGTCCTCTTAAAGTATTAGGTAACCCCGTTGTAATTGTAGAAATGTTGAAGACTAAGCCATTGGATTGACTAGACTTATACAAATCAAAATAAAAATCACCACCGCACTTTATTGTTTCCAAAGGAATGGGAAAAGAGCGAATAACCCAAAAAGAGGGGGAAAGATTCAAGGAAAGGGGATTGCTTATGCAAAGGGAATGTATTAGCATCCTAAACATCTACGGTACTCCGCAGGAACCTCTTTGAAAAATTTGTATATTTTGGCTATGAAAAATGTTGTATAAAATAGATGGTGGAGGTGGGAAAATAAACATATTTTTTATGATTTTTGCACCTGCCGCGGTTGAGAACCTTTAGTGCCTACGTACCACCTTTTCGTGCAATAGGGGGTCAGGGTACACATAGTTCCTCTTCTAAAAAATTTAAAACACAAATGTGTTGGTCAATTTTATAAGATAAAACATCATCATCATTGTCCGTGTTGAAAACATACCTACTACCCACAATCATGAGAAAGAGAATTTTCATCATCTCAAAGTGGAGAATATGGCTTAGATTTTAAAATCAACAATGCCTAACTCAACAACCAAGTGGAAAATATCTCTCTTTACTAGATATTATAGAAGTATAGTTATTTGCATCAATAAAAGGATTGACAAGAGTTCAATCTTTTGAGAAAAGTTTAAAGATAAAAGCCAAAGTGGAAAAATGGTTTGAAATGAGATTGATTGACTTTTAGTCTTCTCACAAAAATGTCAAAGGATTGTTAAGTTTATTGGAGTTTATATATGAAAATGTTTGAAAATGCATGGACCTAAGTCCAAGTTTACTATAAAAGTAATTCAAAAGGAGGGAGAAGATTTTTAAAATTAAAGAGGATGGGAGGTGAAGAAGAGGCTATCCTAAAGCATAAGGTAAAAGCTAGGGATAAGAACCATCTAACCAACAAGAAGCTAATACTTGACATTATGAGCCAAAATAGAATTCCCATTCTTTGGATTGAAACCAAATAAGCAAATGATACTAGACCTCTTTGGAAAACCAAACTTCAAGTGTATTAAGTCTTCACAAAAATTGGGCAGAGTAACGGTTGTATACGGGTGAATTCCAGATTACAAACCAAGGGTGTAATCATAATAACCTGCACACAAAATAAACAAACAACCCAATGTCTTGAGGTAAACCTCAAGAGCTCCAGACAAAATAATCAGATAAGATCACAAGGTCTACACTCACAGGCCAAGGTTTCTAATCCTAAGTCCAAAAAGTCCAATGCTCCATAATGCCAAGGATAGTAACCAAATAGTCCAAGTATCATTAAAGATTTTTAGGTTTTATGTTGATTATTAGGTGTCTTTAAAAGAAAAGAAAAAGCTCAAGTGAGCAAAATAAAAAATGACAAGAATATAAAGGGGCTCAAGTGAGCAAAGATGAAAAAATAGCATGAAATGTAAATGCTAAAAGTAAATGGTGCATAAAGTGAAGAACATAAAATAAAAACACAAAATAAAATAAATTATTAGTGATTAGTTGTTAGTTGGATTATCATCTTGAAACTTGCATTTGGAACTCATTAGAGGATTGGTAGAATCAAAGCCTCCACACAACAAGTTGCATTTGCTTTTTGTCAAGTATATCATCCATTTGGAATCCTTATGAGTATTATTTAATGATCAATGGTGTTTAAGTGATCCGCGTTGACCAAAGGTGTTGTAGAACCATTAGAGGATTGGTAGAACCAAAGCCTCCACACAATGAATCTCAAGGTTATTGGATCAAAGAGAGCAAATTAACAAACTTGGGCTTGTAAACATAAGTTTGGGCCACAAATGATCATTTATTCGAATCGAGATAAAATTTAGCGCTATGTTAAGCAATCGTAAGTTGACTTATATAAAAGTCGCACCTATTTTGAGGCCGGTCAATAGCAATCTATGCACCATCTATTTTGAGACATGATATAGAGATCATGATCCAACAACATTTAGTGCAATAAAAAGAGGATGAGATGGAGAGGGGTGGGAGAGAATATACAAACCACTTTTAGATTAAATTTAATCAAACTATTATTAAAATCATTCATCCATTTTTGTGGAGTTAGACTCAACATCATGGATCCAATGATGTTAATAAAGTTCATGATCAAAAATTTAACCCAAGATCAGGCAGAAAATAATCACAAAATAATATTACATTTTAATATATACAAAAAGGTTTAAAAATAATGTTTAAAAATAGAAATAAAAGAGAAAAATGTCAACTATGTTCAAATTAATCAGGAAATAAAAAGTAAGACCATAGAAAAATCAGAAATAAACTAAAATAATTTTATAAATCTTTTGGTAATTTTTTAAAGTCAGAAACTATTTTAAAATTTAAAGAAATGGGTGAAATAAACAAAAAATGATTTTAAAAAAAACAGGAAAGTCAGAAAGAAAAAAAAAATAAGGTCACTAATATTTGTCACAATATCATTGGATCATTCCATAACTTTTTCAGAATTTAAAAATGTAAAAAAGTATTTTTAAACATTTAAAACAATTCCAATAAATTGTACATTTATAAAAAATACCAAAACACAAAATTAAATTTTGAAAAAATAAAAATTAGAAAAAGAATAATCAAAAATATTTTTCATAATTTTTTCAGATTTTTTGGATTAAAAATGAATTTTCTATGATTTTTTGAAGTTTAAAACAATTAAATATAAAAAATCAGAAAAGAAAATAAAAGTCAAAAATATGTGGACCATTGGATGAGAGTCAAAACGCGTTAGTAATCAAATCCAAGGGAGCTGGCGTGCTGTGCATGTCATGGTCATTAGTGAATAAAGCACTGAATCAGAAATAAAATCAGAATACAAAAATAACAAGTGGTGTGCCATCATTGGTTGGAAGATGACACGTTGGTCATCTTCAACCTCCAGCCAATGTAAATTGCAGGTCTCTCAAACTGTAAAATCAGAAACTCATACCTATTCCATTCGCTTCGTCTCTTCAAGACGAAGACAACCACACCCCTGCGCCAAATTTATATAAATTGTAGCTCAAGCAATTTGGAAAGAAAGTTTTGAAAAGGGATTTGAAATTTCATGATCAAAACGTGTTTCCAGTAAGAAGTAAGTGTTGCAACTAGAACCAAGGCAATGAGAACATCATAATGATATCAAAGTTTTGAAGAATTGATGAAGGAATCTACCTATTGAAGTAGAGTTGCAGAGCTCTGAAACTGGACTTCTATGCAGTAATATAGGGCACGATTCTTGAATGTAATTATATGGTTAGCTTCAGGGAAGATCAAGGAAGGTGAATTGATGAAAAAATTGGATTGAAAAAGTCTTGAGAATGGATTTCGAAGTTGCTGAGTTCTGAGTTAGGGAACAAGTTTGGCAGGGTGATTCTGGCTATCCAAGCTTGAGAAAATGAATGGGATAGTTCATGTATTTATAGGAGAAGCAAATGGGATCAAAAGGAAGAGTGAATGATGCATTTTGGAGGGAATTCGTGCAAACCTGATGCACAAGTGAAGTGTGATCTAATTTTCACCAAAAACCCATCCAATCCTTGCGTTTTGAGGTGCTAAACAAATCTGAACTTCGCTAAAAATGTTTAGAGGAAAAAACGCGTGGAAAACTTATGATTAGAGGCCATATTATGGATTTCAAAATTCTGACTTGGTGAGAAATTCAGTTTCAAAGTGCCAACTTCTTACCAATGTCATTTTCAACTCAAGGGGTCTTAGGGCATGATTCTTGATGCTTCAGAAAGATGAGGTTACAAGCTTTGCAATGGAAAAGAATGGAATTAAATGGATGCTTGAGCTGAAAGTTGTGTTGAGCAAGATATACTAAAAGATGAGCAAGATATACTCCTTTGAAGTTCAAAACCCTAGCTCCTAGATTAAGGAAATGCTTTGAGGAACTTTGACAATTTTGAACAAACTTCTTGTACCAAAACAAATGCTTTGTAAATATAAGTAGTTGAGGATGATAATGAGAACTCATAGCAACCACAACTACTTCTATATCTTGAGAATTGAGAGAAATATGCACTTGTTATCAATGGGAACAAGACCTTGTCCAAACATGACAACTCCTTCAATCAACCCCCTATACTTTTGAATCAATCTTGATAATTTGGAAATGTAGTGAACCAAAATAACCTTGCCATGCCATCTCTTCCAAAACAAATTCCATGGTGAGGTTTGAACTTATCAAGCTTCATTGACTAGGTCATGGAAATAAACTCATGAACCCATGGATCTACTTGCTAAGCCCCATTGCCTTTACCTGCATTGTTGACAAGTAAGACAAACCAACATTGCATTTTATTTATTAAAAGGAAAGTCAAAACAAAAACATGAATGATTATACAAGAAAAACAAGTCAAGGTGCTTGGTGATTCCTCAAAGACAAAGCTAAAGATAGGAAGTTGAACCAAAAGCCCTAATGTGATCTTGTTGTGATTGAATCAATATGGTATGGTGAAGGGATCTTTGGGGGAAAATTTGGGGTACAACACCCGCCACAAAGTCCATCGAAATGCTATTCCATTTCCATTCTGGAACTTCTAACAGTTGCATTAACCCCGCGGGCTTCTGATGCTCAACTTTCGACTTCTGACAAGTCAAACATGCATACATAAACCGAGCCATATCACTCTTCATTCTAGGCCACCAAAAAAAAATCTTCAAATCCTGATACATCTTTGTAGCTCCTGGATGAATATTCGACTTGCTTCTATGACTCTCTTCAAGGATCACTTTCTTCATATCTGTATTATCAAGAATACAAATCCGATTACGAAATCTCAATACACCTTGCGCATCTAACTTAAAATCAGTATTCTCAGACTGATCAATTCCAACCATCGAATCTACCAGTTTCACATCCAACTTCTGAGCTTCTCTGATACTATCCAAAAATTCATTATTGATCTTCAACATACCCAACATAACATTATGCGGTGTCACTTCGCAAACTAATCTCATATCTCTGAACTGTTCAATTAATTCCAACTCTTTAACCATCATTGCCGACATATGCAGAGTCTTTCGACTCAAGCATCAGCTACCATATTCGCTTTTCCTAGATGATAATTCAAACCGATATAATAATCCTTTAACAACTCCAACCATCTTCGTTGTCTCATATTCAATTCCTTCTGATCAAATAAATACTTTAAGCTCTTATGGTCACTAAACACATCAAATCTAGAATCATAAAGATAATGCCTCCAAATTTTCAACACAAAAACAACTGCAGCAAGCTCTAAATCATGCGCGGGATAGTTCTTCTCATGAGTCCTCAACTGCCTTGATGCATAAGCAACTACCTTATCATTCTTCATAAGCATACCTCCTAAACCCATCTTAGAAACATCACAATATACCACGAAAGGTTCTCCTGGATTAGGCAACGTTAAAATCGGAGCCGACGTCAATCTCTTCTTCAACTCTGCAAAACTCTCTTCGCACTAAACATCCCACACAAAAGCTCTACATTTACAAGTCAACTTAGTCAACGGAAGTTCCAACTTGGAAAAACCTTCGATAAACCTTCTATAGTAACCAGCTAATCCGAAAAAGCTTATAATCTTAATAGCTAACTTTGGAGTTTCCCATTGCAACATACCATCAACCTTTAATGGATCTACAACAATGCCACTACCTAAGATCATATGACCAAGAAAACTAACCTCATTTAACCAGAATTCACACTTAGACAGCTTTGCATACAACTTCTTCTCTTTCAAAACTTGCAATACTACTCTTAAGTGTTCTGCATGCTCTTCTTCTGACTTAGAGTAAATCAAAATATCATCAATGAAAACCACCATAAATCGATCCAAATAAGTATGAAAGATACGATTCATATACTCCATGAATACTCCTGGCGCATTAGTAACACCAAAAGGCATCACCGAATACTCATAATGTCCATAACGCATTCTGAAAGTCGTCTTCTAGGTATCTTCATCCTTCACCTTAATCTGATGGTAACTCGACCTCAAATTTATCTTACTAAATACACGAGCATCCACCAATTGATCCATCAAGTCATTTATTCTTGGAAGCAGATACTTGTTCTTAATCGTCACTTTATTCAATTTTCTATAATCAACACTGTGATACGGTAGCCGAACCGACTGTTATACTGGTTTGCATTTTGTATTCGCAAATGTGCGGTAAGCAAGAGTCTCCACCGACTTTTCTTTTATCCAACAAAGGAAAGGGTGAAAAGAACAGAAAAATACCTTTTTTCTAGATTTTCTGAGTAAGGGGGTAGATTATGGAAAGGGAAGGAGTTAGAACCCTTTCCATCCGTGGTTTTCCACGGGCTCTTAGGTACTTACTCATTTTTGAAAATTTCTTTCGTTTTTGTGTGTTTTGAAAAGTTTTGTTTGCTTTATGATAACTCTTGTATCAGTCCTCAAGAGTGTGATAAAGCATTTTTTTGAAAAGGTTTTGAAAGTATGGTGTGAAAATGAATTAGTTTTTGAGCAAGTACTTAACAACTATCTTCCTACTCAAAAAAAGGCATTCTTTTCCTCCTTTCCTTTAGATAGTGCTATCCTACTATTAATGAGTAGGTATCCCTATCGTTGGATGTTGAGGGACTATCGAAGGGACGTTTACAGTCACTAAGGCAACTGAGCGAGAACTCTTAGTAACTTTCCTAAAGTTCTAAAATAACTTTTTAACCGAGGCAACAGTCGAAAGGGTCATCGAGGGACTTGTGATCTCTTGAACAAAAGGACAGTCACTAAAAATTCCCATGTTTCGAGAATTGTGACCGTTTCGAAGGCAACCAAAGTGGGGGATACCCTAGGGGTGAGCATGTGCAAATGTGCTTGATTCAGATATGTTATATTTGAATAAGATATTGTTATGTTCAATTAATCATTATCTTTCCATACATTCCTATTAGCCATTCATCTAAGCAGTTAGAGTGCGGAAAATAAATTGCAGAAAATAACAATTCCTAAGCTATTACATGGCCTCAGGGCAATTACATAATCAGATGCGGAAATTTAAACCCTAATTAAACTATTACAAACCGGGAAACAGTTACATAATTGAAAAACAAAAATATAAAATCGAAAGCAAAGATAAGCGCGCGAAGAAGGGAAAGAGCGTCTAAACCCTAAAAATATTCCTAAATTAAAAGAAAACTTCTTTTTTTTTATTTATTAATGAAAATATTAAATTATAATGTCTTAGTTAACTAAATTGAATAAGAAAAGAAAAAAATTAATTACAATTAATTTTTATGAAATTAATATTTTTTTTGGTATTTTTAAAGAAAAAGATTTAAAATTTAATCCTAACTTCTAGTTAATTTTAATTTTAAAGAAAAAGAATTAAAGTAGTTAAACTAGATTAATTTACCAAATTAATTTTAATTATATAAAAAAACCTAATCCTAATTTTTTTTGTGATTTTATGATTAAAATAAAAAATGATTTTAAAACAAATAAAAATAAAGAAAACAAAGAAATTAAAAAAATGACAAAAATGAAAAGAAATGGGCCTGAAGTGCATTAGCAATCTGGGGGGTGCTGGATTAATTTGTCTAGGCCCAGATCTGTTGGCGCGTTGCCCTTACGTGAGATCCAATGTTGCTGCGCCAAGAAGGTCCACCACGGGGAAGCACCCCAGGAGCGTTGGATCTGACCTTGTAGTGATCTAATGGTATAGATTTTATGACCTATGGTGCGCGCATGGGATGTGATGTATTAGATCCTGCAATAAAGCTTTAGAAAAATGGAAAATGCAAGAGGCAGGGGTCGAACCCCTGACCTCCCACACACATAATGCCTTAACACCCTTCGTTCTTGCCACTGGACCATACTGATCAATCATTAATATAACCAAATGAAAATAATATAAAATAAATTCAGTCAAACTTCCAAATTCAACATGCGCTCCAGCAAGGATTCACATGGGCCTATGGGGAGGCGACGTCTGGGCACCGGAGTCAGCCCACCGGAGTCAACTTTCTGGTTGTCTTCTCTAGTGGGAGAAAATCGAAACCTGTGAAAATGACATGCTTCACGATTTAAAACCTAACCTATCCCCTTAAAATCTTCCCCTGATTCCAAATCTAGGGTTATCTTGGCCTGAAAGTTCCTGTACAGGGAGATACGAAGCTTGCAGTTCATTATGTCCTAGCCATGGCAGATGGCTATTTAGCCATCAAATCTCATCAACGATTTCCCAGATCTGTTCCTTATCATCATGTGATCATGTTAATGGGGTTAGAACGAATTGAAACATGCTATAATTTAAAATATGATAGACAGAAAAATTATGAAAATATGAGTTATGTAAAATGTGTTTCAACGTGTTATGGATATGGATGATGATCCATACTTACCTAAGCTTACCTCAGGAACACCAAGGAATGGTTAGAATGCTTTGAAGCTGGATGCAAATGTGAATACGAGGATGCAAGTTTATGGAGAATTTTTTACATTTGAAACCCTAGTGTAAAGGCTCTGGCTGCGTGTGTGTGTGGTTCTGAATGATTGTGTATATGTAGTAGACCAGATTAAGTCAATAAATCCATCCATGAGATCAAATATAATCATGCTCTTAAAATCATGAAGATTTGATCCAAAATTTCTAAAACAAGAAGATATTTCCCTCCTCTTGCTTTGTGTGTTTTTTACAGCTTTTTGTGAGCTTTTTGGGCCTCCAACATGACCAAATATCCAGCCTTGCACGCCTTATACATCAATCTTGCATTTATTTAATTTATTTTTATTTTATTTGGATAAAAATCAATAATAAATAAAATAAAAATCAAACTTGTGCATGGCTGAGTTTATAGGTTCTTGGACATGTTAGGAATAAGTTTCAAACGTAAAAAGATAGGCCCATTTGGAGAAAAAAATACAAGTTAGCTCAATATTTGCTTCATGCCCTTTTCCAAAAATTGGTCAAGATTAGCAGTGCACATCTCTCTCAATTTTAAACCTATGAGGGTGTTCTTGGACTTTTTAGAGAGCATAGGATGTCCTCTAAACAACCCTTTTGGTCTCATCTCAATTGGATCTTCCATGTTCATGTAAGGAGCTTTGATCCAAAAGGTGTTTTTGTTGACTTTTTGAAAGGACCTATAATGTCCGAGCTTGTATCTTTTAAATGGGTCATTTCTTGCACGTTGGGGCTGAAGTTGTAGGTAATTGGATTCTCTTCAAAATGAGCTTTGGTGGAAAAATTTATGATAAAGTATGAGAAAGTTATGTCTGGTCAAAGTTTGGTTGACTTTTCTTATAGAAATCCTAATTTGTCATTTTTTACTTTTGATGAGTTAGGAGAATTTCTTGAGGAATCATGATCAACCCTTGATCAAATGATGGACATCACTTCAAAATGTTTATGTTGACCAAAAATCTTGAAGTTTGATTGTATATAGGCCACATTGACTTTTGACCTAGTACAATTGATTTTCAGACATTTGAGCAGTTGACTGAGCAAACATGTTGTACAGGGCATGAAATTTGGCATGGACAATCTTTAAGACATATTAGGATCATGGAAAAAATTTGAGACCTTTGGAGCTCACACGTCTTGGTGAAAAGTGAAACCCTAATTAGAGGTTCATTACCTTAGGAGGAGAATTTTCCTGGTCAATTCCTAGTCCTCTATGGGCAAGTTGGGGATCTCAATGGGCATGTGTTGAGTAAAGTGAGAGGAAAAATTTTGGGGTACAACAGTTTCCCCTGTTCAATCTTCTTAAACATAAGGATGTAGATTGGCTTATCTGCCTTTCGTGATATGAAGGTGGAAGATGATTGAACACTAGAGTGTCTAGAAATTTGCACTCGTCTGAAGTGATATTGTTGGTGGATAATATCGGGAATGGGCTTATAGATGCCATTCCACGAAAAAATGACGGAAGATCGTCAGAGATGGGCTTAAAGATGCCATCCAGAAAATATGACGGGGAGTCGTTGGAGACGGGCTTAAAGATACCATCTAGATAACAATGTTGATTTCATGAGATATTCCTTTGTGGGGATTCCTATTCTTGTTATTGAGGAGGAATCCACTGAGGAATGTTGGTCTCTATTTTGGGAAATAGAGTTTAGGAGCTCCAGTTGTCCATTACTCTACTGGGGAGTCATCTCTTGACTGGAGAGACGGAAGTGAACTGCTATCTGGTCAGGATCCAGGCTTCACAGCGACTTGCTGAGGATAATAAGGATGATTGTTATTTGGTTGTATTCCAGGTGTCACAGGGACTTACTGGGGGAACATGAAATTAACTGTTATCTAGTCGAACCCCAGGCTTTGCAGTTTCTTTAACTGGATCAGAAAAATCTTAGTATCGATTTAATTGAACCAGAGGAATGCCTTAAATTAACTTTAAATGGAATAGAAATCATAAAAATCTTAGTTTCGATTTAACTGAACCAGAAAAAAGTATTGGATTACCTTCAACTGGAATAGAAATCAAGAAAATCTTAGTGTCAATTTAACTGAACCAGAGAGAAGTCTTGGATTATCTTCATCTGGAATAGAAATCAGAAAAATCTTAGTATTGATTTAACTGAACCAGAGGAAGGTCTTGGATTACTTTAACTGGAATAGAAATCAGAAAAATCTTAGTATCGATTTAACTGAACCAGAAAAAGGTCTTGAGTTATCTTTAACTCGAATATAAATCAGGAAAATCTTAGTATCAATTTAACGGAACCAGAGAAGGTCTTGAATTAACTTTAACTGGAATAGAAATCAGAAAAATCTTAGTGTCGATTTAACTGGACCAGAAAAAGGTCTTTTAAGAATATCTTTTTGAGGAAAATGTTGAAATAGCCCTTCGTCAAACATAGCCTTTGAGAAGACTGCCAAGTCATATAAGTAGTCAACGGTGTTTGTTTATTTGATCTTTCCTGAAAAGGTAAAGAGTTAGTCGTATGCAATGTCATGATGTAAGAAATGCATTGTGTAATGATGTTCTTAAAATAAATGAGATTATGTTGTATGTGATATGTATGTGCATGCCATGATGTATGAATATAGAATGTTGTTGCGATATTTCTTAGTGTGGGAAAATAAATCCCTGACTGTTTCTGGAGAGTATTGGGAAGCTGAATCCCGGACTGTTGTTTGGTAGATGAGGAAAGTGATTCTTTCATTCCCGCTGGGGATGATGAACAGAGATGATTTGTCGGAGATTTCTGACTCCTGCTTGAGAATGACTCTGGGAAAAATGATGCTTTGTTGGAAAATTTTACCGATGTAAAGAAATAAACTTTGTTGGGGGATAAACTTCTGCAGTTAAAGAAATAAACTCTACCGAGAATAAGGCCTTATAAACTGTTCGAGATTATAAAAAACTTAGCTGGAGACAAGGATTTCAGATCTCTGAGGGAATTTTGTTGGAGGAGGTAATTCATGTTTGGGGAAGAAGAGATCAAAATTTTGATTGTTTCCACTATGTGGGTAACATAGACATCACTAGTTCGTATGCTAAGGATGTAGCGGTGACTTCGTCTCAAAATGTCTCTGCCCCTGTACCTACTGGAAAGAGTAACTGTCGGGACTACAAATGGCTTTTTTAGAATTTGCCCCGTTTCTTAAAGTCATTAGCAACTGTCTTTTTGTTTCTTATGCAAGTATTTATAAACAGTAATCATATTCAAATGCATATGTCAAAAATAATCACTGGACATTTTTGCAAACAAAACAGAAAAATAGAAAACAAATAATTTTGTACTTTCAAAGAAATGATTTGCATTTATTTTTGAAGTTTGCCTATAACAGGCATTTTTGTACAAAGAGACTGACGTTCTAGTAGGAGAACACCGCCATGAAAATGAAAACTATATAAAATAGTGTACAAAGAGAAAACAACTATGTGTAACAATCCCGTTGAGTTTCAATTCTTCTATTGCGCCTATGTCCTTGAGCGTCTCATCACTTTGCTACTTGTCTGAAGCTGACTGGATTGATTGGTACCATTTGAGCTTGATAGTTGATACTGAAGTTTGGTCACAAGGTGATCCAATGGGACATAGTTTTACGCTTTAAATCCCTAACTTTTGCCTATACCACTCTTTTGGGTTTTCAGTCCACCGGAATACCCTTTTTTGCCCAAGCCGCCTTCTCAGGTTTTCGACTTGCCGGGTGTACAGATTTTTTTGTATTTATCCCTAATTTTTGCCTGAACCCTTTTGGTTCTCCGGGATGCCCTTATTTTTTCCTAGGCCAGACAACCTAGCGGGCCTTTATTCATGCGTAGTATCTTTTCACTATGTCTGCATTCACAGGGTGAGGAAGGTCGTCACCATCCATGGTGGTTAAAATCATGGCTCCACCAGAAAATATGCTTTTGATTATAAATGGGCCTTCGTACGTGGGAGTCCATTTGCCCCTGGGATCACCTTGTGGAAATATGATTCGCTTGATTACTAGATCACCCACTTGATATACCTGACGTATGACCTTTTTGTTGAAAGCCTTGATCATTCGCTTTTGGTACATCTGACCATGACAGATAGCAGTAAGTCTTTTCTCATCAATCAGATTCAGTTGATCAAGTCGAGTCTGGATCCAATCCTCTTCATTCAAACCTGCATCCTTCATGATTCTTAAAGAAGGGATCTAGACCTCAATAGGTAGGACAACCTCCATACCATACACCAGAGAATAAGGTGTTTCCCCTGTTGATGTATGTGCTGAGGTGCGGTACCCATGAAGAGCAAATGGTAACATCTCATGCCAGTCTTTGTATGTCACCGTCATCTTCTATATGATTTTCTTAATATTCTTGTTAGCAGCCTCCACAGTGCCATTCATCTTTGGCCGGTAAGGGGAAGAATTATGATGCTGGATCTTGAATTATTTACAGAGTTCGGTGATCATCGTATTGTTGAGATTTGTACCATTATCTGTGATGATTCTTTCTGGAACACCACACCGACAGATAAGGTTATGCTTGATAAACCGTGCCACAACATTCTTGGTAACAGTAGCAAAAGAGGCAGCCTCAACCCACTTTGTGAAGTAATCAATGACCAATAGGATGAAGCGATGCCCATTAGAAGTGGTAGGTCTAATCTCTATGATCATATCAATGCCCCACATTGCAAAGGGCCAGGGAGCTGTCAAGACGTTCAAGGGAACCGGAGGTATATGTACTTTATCAGCATAGATCTGGAATTTGTGACAAGTTCGGGAATGCTGATAATAGTCTGCTTCTATAGTGGACCAATAGTATCCTGCTCTTAGGATCTTTTTAGCCATGGTATGTCCACTAGAGTGGGTGCCAAAGGTACCTTCGTGTAAATCTACCATAATCCTCCCAGCCTCACTCTTGTCTACACACCGAAATAAAGTAGAGTCATGGTTGCGCTTGTAGAGGATTCCATTACTGAGGAAGAACTTCGTGGAGAACCTTCTCAGAAACTTCTTATCATTGACAGATGCCCCCTCAGGATATTCTTGAGCCTTGACATACCTTTTCACTTCATGGAACAAAGGTCTGTTTGCTACTTCTTCAGTATCAATCTCATAGTAGTATGTTGGTTCATCCAATCTCTCAATAGTGATCTGAGGAGCCTCATTGTCCCATCTCACCTTGAACATGGATGACATGGTACCTATCGCGTCCGCTAACTGATTCTCTTTTCATGGAAAATGTTCAAAGGTGACTTCTTCAAAGTGTGGAAGTAATGTCAGCACATGTTCTTTGTAAGGGATGAGATTAGGGTGCTTCGTTTCCCACTCTCCTTTGATTTGACTTATTACCAAAGTTGAATCTCCGAAAACATTTAAGAACTTGATCCTCAAGTCAGTAGCAGCTTTGAGACCCATGATGCACGCTTCATACTCTGCCATATTGTTGGTATAGTTGAAACATAGTATGGCAGTGAAAGGAGTATGACAGCCCTTGGGAGATATGATTACAACACCGATACCATTGCCAAGTGCGTTAGAAGCTTCATCAAACAACATAGTCCATCAGGATCCTGATTCAGGTCCTTCATCCTGTCCAGGTTCTTCATAGTCAGTCACTAACATGATATTCTCATCCGGGAATTCAAAGTTCATGGATTCGTAGTCATCCACAGCCTGATGAGCCAAATGATCAGCTAGTACACTTCCCTTGATTGCTTTCTGGGTCGTGTATTGAATGTCGTATTCGGTCGGGATCATTTGCCATCTCGCTATTCTTTCGGAGAGATTGGGCTTCTTGAAGATGTACTTGATCGGATCCATCTTAGATATCAACTAAGTAGTGTGAGTCAACATATATTGTCTCAGTCGGAGAGCAGCTCATGCCAAAGTGCAGCAAGTTTTCTCGAGCAGTGAGCATCTTGTTTCACAGTCGGTAAACTTTTTGCTAAGGTAGTATGTTGCATGCTTTTTTCGACCGGACTCGTCATGCTACCCCAGCACACACCCCATTGAATTATCTAACACTATTAAGTACATTATCAAACGCCTTCCCTCAATCGGAGGCATCAGAATTGGAGGCTCTTGAAGGTATTCCTTGATTCTATCGAAGGCAGTCTGGCATTCGTCATTCCACTTTACCACTCGATCTTTCTTCAGGAGTTTGAAGACTGGCTCACAAGTAGCAATTAGATGGAAAATGAACCTGGAAATGTAATTTAGGCGTCCCAAGAAACCTCTAACTTCCTTCTCAGTGCGAGGAGCCGGCATCTCTTGTATAGCTTTTACCTTTGCAGGATCTACCTGAATACCCTTGTCACTGACAATGAAACCTAGGATTTTACCACACCTTACCTCGAAGGTGCACTTGTTCAGATTTAACCTTAGCTTGTACGTCTTCAACCTATCAAACATCTTTTACAGGTGATCAAGATGTCCTTCCTCAGTTTGAGACCTGGCTATCATGTCATCAACATAAACCTCTATCTCATGGTGAATCATGTCATGGAACAAAGCTACCATGGCTCGCTGATAGGTTGCCCCAACATTCTATAATCTGAATGGCATCGCTTTGTAACAGAAAGTGCCCCATTGTATGACGAAGGTTGTCTTCTCCATGTCTTCGGGTTCCATCTTGATCTAGTTGTAACTAGAGAAACCGTCCATGAAGGAAAAGAACTTATGTTGTGCGGTGTTGTCAACCAGAACATCAATATGGGGAAGCGGGAAGTCATCCTTGGGGCTTGCCCTATTCAAATCTTTGTAGTCCATACACATTTGTACCTTTCCGTCCTTTTTAGACACCAGGATTACGATAGCAACCTATTATGGATAAGAGGTGACAGCTAAGAACCCAGCGTTGAACTGTTTCATAACCTCTGCTTTGATTTTCTCTGACATTTCAGGGTGCATATGACGAACCTTCTACTTTACTGGAGGGAAATCTTCTTTAGTTGGCAGACCATGAACCACAATATCAGTGTCTAGCCCAGGCATGTCTTCATATGACCAGGCAAAGATCTCGACATAATCATGCAACATCCGTATCAACCGCTTTTTGACACTAAGCTCCAAATTTGCACTTATCTTGACTTATTTTCTATCTTCTTCTATGCCCAAATTCACTGTCTCAACTGACTCTTCATGAGGCTGTATATCCCTTTCTTCCTAACGTAACAGTCTGGCAAGTTCTCTGGGTACCTAACAATCTTTCTCACCTTCATCCCCGGCTTGGTTGATCAGATTTTCAAAGTCATAACCGACAATAGCAGAACCGTTATCAATGGGATCTAGAGAGGATATGGATCTGCAGTTTGATACGTGAGTGTGTGTAAGAGCATAGCTGTATTGACAAAGTAAAAAGTAGAAAATAAAAACAGAGAGCGTAAAATTTGTATGCAAAACGTCCAATGCTTTATTAATGACATATGAGATTGAAACATGATAACCCTCACAAATAAACCATTGTGCCTTGGGTAAGACACATGGCCATGGAGTTTTTATTGTTTATTTATTACATATCTGAAAACAAGAAAGACAATTACTCCTGAATAAAAGAAATCGGCACAAAGTCTTTAGTTGTCCAGTTACTGGGTCTGCCGTTGGTAGTAGGGAAGATCCAGCTATCCATGTCATAGCTATTGTCAGCATCTTCTGTGGTAGAGACAACATCAATAGCATTGATTCTCGGGCCATGCTTGGGCATGGGTGCAGTTATGACGTTGGGAGTTTCCGGAGCATCGAATTCAATCTCCTTTGCCTCGATCAGATCCTGTACCTTGTTCTTCAAAGCCCAGTAGTCGTTCGTGTCATGCCCCAGAGTCTCAGAATGGTAGGCGCATCGAGAATTTGGATTGTAGCGGGGAGAGGAAGTATTAGGATTCTTCGGAGTTTCCCTCAAAGTTACCAGATTGGATTTTAATAAGTGAGGAAAAACTTGAGACAAATTCATATTTATCCGGGTGAATTGTATTATAGGTCTTTCTGCTTTGGGCTGATTGTTTCGTTGTTGAGTAGTTGCAGGCTTGGATATTATAACAGCCCCTACCGTTGGATGGTGCTCGGTTCTGCCCTGATTTTGTTGATTGTAAATAGCACTGGCCTCTTTTTTACCTACGAAAGGTCTCTTTCCGGCACTTGAAGAGGCATTCTTCTGAATCTTGCCACTTCTAATCCCAGCTTCCACTCTTTCTCCCGTCAAAATCAACTCAGTAAAGCCAACTGGGGAGCTTCCAATCATATTATTGAAAAACAAACCAGATAGGGTACCCAAAAACATATCCACTAACTCCATAGCAGACAGGGAGGTTGGACTCTTCCTGCTAAGTCCCTCCACTTTAGAGCATAGTCTTTAAAACCCTCGCTCGAACCCATAGACATACTTTAGAGTTGTGTACGGGTGGGAGCAAGGTCTGCATTATACTGATACTGCTTGTAGAAAGCAGCAGCCAGGTCTTCCCAGTTACGAATATTGGTCCTCTCCAGCTGATAGAACCACTCTAGTTGAGTCCCAGATAGACTGTCTTGAAAGAAGTGGACTCGTAAGTCCTTGTCTGCAGTGTGAGGCTAAATCTTCCTCACATAAGATTGGAGATGCATCTTAGGACATGAGACCCCATCATATTTAGCGAACATCGGAACCTTGAACTTCTGCGAGATGACAACCCCAGAAACCAAACCCAGCTCTTCAAAATCCAGCCCCGGTACCTTCTGGATTTCCATTACATTCAGACGATCCTCCAGCTATTTGTATTTTTCATCGGCCGGAGGATACTGCTCCTCATTATAGTCAGTCTCATTATCAGATTCCCTTGGACTGGGGTCTTCCTCTCTTGTTTCCTCTTCTTGATTGTCTCCTTTTTTTGATGAAGTTACCAGTTCTGAAGCTCGCCGCACTAGTCCTCTGATCCTTCTTCCCAAGTTCACCACACCAGCTGGTTTCTTTGGCTTCTTCTTTTTATCTTTCAGTATGAAGGCTTTCAGATCTTCTTGCCATTTAGCTAGAGCCACGATCATTTGCTGGAACTGGGCGTTTTGCGCCTTGAGATCCTTGATGTTTTGTTCAAGAGCCATTTCTTTACTTGCTGAAATAAATAGCGAAGAAGATAAGAACCCTGCTTTGAGACCTGCTTATGCAATGAGATGCATGATATGCTTATGCAATATTTTTAAGGACCTTATTGGATTTAAGCTCTTTTAAACAAAACAAGAAACAAAACCCTTTATTAGCAAGTTTTTAAAGAAACAAAAGATTACACATGGATAAACATTGAAAGGAAATTCTAAACTCCTAAGTCTCCCATGGGCGCTTCCTCTCTTCGTGAAGCTGCTTTGTTAATTCCAGCACCTTTTTCTGACTTGCATAGAATTGAGCCTCAAAAGTATCTCGTTCTTCCTTGAGCTGGATCCAAGACTTTTGCAACTCTTCGAAGTTGGTTGGAATATTAGGATGGAGAATAATACGGGAATCGCCCCCTTGAACAACAGGTTCCAAGATCACCGGTAAGATGGAATCGTATGGCATCATAAGACTTTGGGCTCGAGCTCGCACCCATTTGAGGTAAAGTTCCAAAGGTATGGAGTTCTTGCGCCCCAAAGTTTTACTATCACTCTTCTTAATAATGCCCCAAGCGCGGATGAACCTCTGATGATAATTTTACAAATCATCTGAGTAGTTGAACACAATACCCTGGAGGAGCATATCTGGTGGACCATCTCTGTATGCATAGCCAAACTGACGTAGTGCTAAAGAAGGATTATAGGTGATGCTTCCCCTAATGCCCAGGAGTGGCACATTAGGAAATTATCCGCAACAATCAATAAAAGAGATGTCTCCTTGAGAGTGAGGACACCAACGGATGTCAGAGTGAGAGAGAGAGAGAGAGACATTAGTCTTTGACCCCACCTTAAGCCTAAATCGTTCTGCATTATTGACCGAGGAAGGTGCGAAATAAACCACCTATATAGCAGATGGGTGCAACACATGAGAGTTCCTCGCTTCTTCAGAGTACGAGTATAGGGAGAATGTAGGATATCCCCGAGCAATGTAGGAACCGAATTGTGAGCAAGGAAAATGTTGATGGCATTCACATCTATAAATTGGTCTGAATTAGGAAACAGGATCAACCCATGGATCAAGAGAGCTAAGACATCTTTGAAGGCATGATAACTCATAGCATCCAGGTAAATTTGAGCTTTCTTCATCAAAAATGTTTCAAGGAGACCCTTAACTCCACTTCTTTTTTCCCAATTGGACTCAATGTCATATGGCTTCAAGTGCGAAGCTACAGAAACATTTTCAGAAGCTGGGTCTTGCTCTAAACCAGTGAAAGGTACTCGCTCCAATATAGGTAAACCAAGTAACTTAGATAATTCTTCCAGTGTAGGCGCCAGTTGATAATCGGGGAATGTGAAGCAATGGTGCTTAGGGTCGAAGAACTGGAATAAGAAACTCATCAAACCCTCGTCAAATCCGGTGGTAAGCAAACTGAGTAAGTGACCATGTCTTTTATGGAATGATGAGTCCTCGAGGACTTTCAAGACTAATTCCTTGAGCTTGGGAGGAACTTCCGTGAAGTGAATCCGGATGGTTTTTCTACGACCTGAATTCATATCCTACAAAAAAGCAAAGAGGTAAATCTAACAGGTCCTTGAAATGATTAGTATATATGAATTCATGATGTTTATGATGTCATGATTATGCTTAAAATCACAGATAAACATAAGCAAGTCACACAATAGACCTTATGTTCAAAGGCTTTCATGAGGTTTTAAGGTAAGTACCCTCTTGAATGTTCAGTTGGCTCAACCTGTCCTATTAATAGTAACCGGGTTCTAAGGAGCCTCAATATCACTGACCTTTCCGTTGGGCATTGTTTTAGCTCAAGCACGGAAGTATTGCATCCAAAATATCCCGAAAGTCCGGTCTCAATGAGTGTAGCATCGAGTATCAACCAATCTTCGATCAGAACCAAAGTCGGTTATCTCACTACTTCCTAATGGCTAGGATGAGTCGATTAAAGGTTCTAAAGGTCAGTTAGCGCTTAGTGACACTATGAGGAAGCCTAATGTTATACTTGACTTACTCAAGGAACATTAGTACAACCCAGAGTATCGCGCTAACGTAGCCACCACTTCGTCTGTATCGGTCTACGCTGTACAGCCTCCATAGTTTATTGCTACTTACCTAAAAGGTTCCCCAGATTCGGGTGTAGGATCTTTAAAAGAATATCCCAACAAACCCTCAAAGATAAAGCAGTCAAAACACACAATGTAAAGCATATTAAAGATGAACTAAGCTCTAAGGTAACCCCACTTTTATAATTATCCCCGGCAGAGTCGCCAGTTCTATGATGCGGTGGCAGAACCGACTGTTATACTGGTTTGCGTTTTGTATTCGCAAATATGCAGTAAGCAAGAGTCGCCATCGACTTTTCTTTTATCCAACAAAGGAAAGGGTGAAAAGAACAGAAAAAGATCTTTTTTCGAGATTTTCAGAGTAAGGGGGTAAATTATAGAAAGGGGAGGTGTTAGCACCCTTTCCATCTGTGGTTTTCCACGGGCTCTTAGGTACTTTCTCATTTTTAAAATTGCTTTCGTGTTTGTGTGTTTTGAAAAGTTTTGTTTGCTTTATGATAACTCTTGTATCAGTCCTCAAGAGTGTGATAAAGCTTTTTTTTTAAAAGGTTTTGAAAGTGTGGTGTGAAAATGAATTAGTTTTTGAGAAAGTACTTAAAAGCTATCTACCTACTCGAAAAAAGATGTTATTTTCCTCCTTTCCTTTAGATAGTGTTATCCTACTATTAATGAGTAGGTAGCTCTATCGTTGGATGTTAAGGGACTATCGAAGGGACGTTTACGGTCACTAAGGTAACTGGGCAAGAACTCTTAGCAATTGTCCTAAAGTTCTAAGATCACTTTTTTAACCGAGGCAACAGTCGAAAGGGTCATCGAGGGACTTGTGATCTCTTGAACAAAAGGACAGTCACAAAAAATTCCCACATTTCGAGAATTGTGACCGTTTCGAAGGCAACCAAAGTGGGGGATACCATAGGGGTGAGCATGTGCAAATGTGCTTGATTCAGATATGTTATCTTTGAATTAGGTTATGCTATGTTCAATTAATCGTTATCTTTCCATACAATCCTATTAGCCATTCATCTAAGCAATTTAGAGTGCGGAAAATAAATTGCAGAAAATAACAATTCCTAAGCTATTACATGGCCTCGGGGCAATGACATAATCAGATGCAGAAATTTAAATCCTAATTAAACTATTACAAACCGGGAAACAGTTACATAATTGAAAAACAGAAATATAAAATCGAAAGAAAAGATAAGCGGCGAAGAAGGAAAAGAGCGTTTAAACCCTAAAAAAATTCCTAAATTAAAAGAAAACTTCTTTTTTGTGTTTTTTATTTATTAATGAAAATATTAAATTATAATGTCTTAGTTAACTAAATTGAGCAAGAAAATAAAAAATTAATTACAATTAATTTTTATGAAATTAATATTTTTTTTGGTATTTTAAAGAAAAAGATTTAAAATTTAATCCTAACTTCTAGTTAATTTTAATTGTAAAGAAAAAGAATTAAAGTAGTTAAACTAGATTAATTTACCAAATTAATTTTAATTATATAAAAAAACCTAATCCTATTTTTTTGTGATTTTATGATTAAAATAAGAAATGATTTTAAAACAAATAAAAATAAAGAAAACAAAGAAATTAAAAAAATGAAAAAATTGAAAAGAAATGGGCCTGAAGTGCATTAGCAATCTGGGGGGTGCTGGATGAATTTGGTTAGGCCCATATCTGTTGGCCCATTGCCCTTGCGTGAGATCCAATGTTGTTGCGCCAGGAAGGTCTACCATGGGGAAGCACCTCAGGAGCGTTGAATCTGACCTTGTTGTGATCTAATGGTATAGATTTGATGGCCTATGGTGCGCGCCTGGGATGTGATGTATTGGATCCTGCAATAAAGATTTAGAAAAATGGAAAATGCAAGAGGCAGGGGTCGAACCCCTGACCCCCCACACACATTATGCCTTAACACCCTTTGTTCTTGCCACTGGACCAGACTGATCAATCATTAATATAACCAAATGAAAATAATATAAAATAAATTCAGTCAAACTTCCAAGTTCAACGTGCGCGCCAGCAAGGATTCACATGGGCCTATAGGGAGGCGACGTCTGGGCACCGAAGTCAGCCAACCGGAGTCAACTTTCCGGTTGTCTTCTCCGGTGGAAGCAAATTGGAACCTGCAAAAATAACATGCTTCACGATTTGTAACCTAACCTACCCCCTTAAAATCTTCCCCTGATTCCAAATCTAGGGTTATCTTGGCCTGAAAGTTCCTGTACAGGGAGATACGAAGCTTGCAGTTCATTATGCCCTAGCCATGGCAGATGGCTCTTTAGCCATCAAAGCTCATCAACGATTTCCCAGATTTGTTCTTTATCATCATGTGATCATGTTAATGGGGTTAGAATAAATTGAAACGTGCTATAATTTAAAATACGATAGACGGAAAAATTATGAAAATATGAGTTATGTACAATGAGTTTCAGCGTGTTATGGCTATGGATGATGATCCATACTTACCTACGGTTCCCTCAGGAACACCAAGGAATTGTTAGAATGCTTTGAAGTTGGTTGCAATTGTGAATACGAGGATGCATGTTTATGGAAAAAAATTATATTTGAAACCCTAGTGTAAAGGCTATGGTTGCGTGTGTGTGTGTGGTTCTGAATGATTGTGTATATGTAGTAGACCAGATTAGGTCAATAAATCCATCCATGAGATCAAATATAATAATGCTCTTAAAGTCATGAAGATTTGATCCAAAATTTCTAAAATAATAAGATATTTTCCTCCTCTTGCCTTGTGCATTTTTTACAGCTATTTGTGAGCTTTTTGGGCCTCCAACATGACCAAATCTCCAGCCCTGCACGTCTTATACATCAATCTTGCATTTATTTAATTTATTTTGATTTTATTTGGACAAAAATCAACAATAAATAAAATAAAAATCAAACTTATGCATGGATGAGTTTATAGGTTCTTGGACATGTTAGGAATAAGTTTCAAACGTAAAAAGATAGGCCCATTTGGAAAAAATCCAAGTTAGCTCAATATTTGCTTCATGCCCTTTTCCAAAAATTAGTCAACTTTAGCAATGCACATCTCTCTCAATTTTAACCCTATGAGTGTCTTCTTTGACTTTTTAGAGAGCTTAGGGTGTCCTCTAAACAACCCTTTTGTCTCATTTCAATTGGATCTTCCATGTTCATGTAAGGAGCTTTGACCCAAAATGTGTTTTTGTTGACTTTTTGAAAGGACCTATAATGTCTGAGCTTGTATCTTTTAAATGGGGAATTTCTTGCACTTGGGGGCTGAAGAGAAGTTGTAGGAAACTGGATTCTCTTCAAAATGAAATTTGGTGGGAAAATTTATGATAAAGTATGAGAAAGTTATGCCTGGTCAAATTTTGGTTGACTTTTCCTATAGAAACCCTAATTTGCCATTTTTGACTTTTGATGAGTTAGGAGCATTTCTTGAGGAATCATGATCAACCCTTGATCAAATGATGGATATTACTTCAAAATATTGATGTTGACCAAAAATCTTGAAGTTTGACTGTATATAGGCCATAGTTGACTTTTGACCTAGTACAGTTGATTTTCAGGCATTTGAGCAGTTGATTGAGTAAACTTGTTGTGCAGAGCATACAATTTGGTATGGACAATCTTGAAGACATATTAGGATCATGGAAAACATTTGATACCTTTGGAGCTCACACATCTTGGTGAAAAGTGAAACCCTAATTAGAGATTCATTGCCTTAGGAGGAGAATTTTCCAGGTCAATTCCTAGTCCTCTATGGGCAAGTTGGGGATCTCAATGGGCATGTGTTAAGTAAAATGAGAGGGAAAATTTTGGGGTACAACATCTTCTCAAGTAACTCTTCCAATTGTTTCTTTAATTCTGACAATTCAGATGCAGACATCCTGTATGGTGCCATAGGCACAGGCCTAGGTACAAGATCAATAGCAAATTCAACTTCCCTCTCTGGCGGTATATCAGTAATTTCATCAGGTAAAACTTCAGGAAATTCACGCACCACTTGCAATTCCTTAATTATAGCTTGAGTCGCGACAAATAGCGACGCCATCAACGAAAACATTTGAGCTTCTTCTTGCATCAGCTTCTGCAATTGTCTAGCAGACAACGAACTATTTTCCTCTTCTTCCGGAGTAGAAAACCTCACAGACTTGTTATAACAGTTAATATGAACATAGTTATGCTCTAACCAATTCATACCCAGAATTACATCCAACCCTTTTAAAGGCAAACAAACCAAATCAACAGCAAAGTCTCTATCGAAAATCGACTAAGGACACCTTAAACACACAAAAGAAGTAGTCACCGACCCTTTGGCTGGAATATCGACGACCATCTCACCATTCAAAGAAGACAACATAAGACCCAATCTTTCAACATAATCAGCAGCAATAAAGCAATGAGTAGCACCAGTATCAATAATAGTAATTAAATGAGTACTATTAATGAAACATGTACCTCTGATGAGTTTGTCCTCAGTAGCCGTCTGATCCTCAACCAAAGCTAACACTTTACCACTGGCTTGCGCATTCTTCAGTTTATGACACTGACTACCAATGTGTCCTTCTTCGCCATAATTGAAACAAATCACCTCCTTATGCTTGCACTCAGATACAACATGTCCATTCTTACTACAACGAAAACACCTTTTCACCTCAGTTGTACACACATTACTCTTATGCCCAGATTTTCCACATTTGAAACAAACCACACCAGCAGGAGCATATCCCCCACTAGTCTTCTGACCCTGAGCAGCTTTCTGTTTACCTTTACCAGCTGGGACATCATAAGGCTTACCATGATTCTGTTGGTGCTTACCCCTCTTCTCACTGATAATCTTGTAATGAGCATTATTATCCTCTTTATAAATTCTGCAACTATCAACAAAATCAGTGAAGACACGAATATTCTGGTATCCAACTGCCTTCTTGATTTCTGGGCGTAACTCATCCTCAAACTTGATACACTTCGAAAACTCAGCATTAGTCTCACTGTAGTGCGGATAAAACTTAGCCAAATCGGCAAACTTTGCAGCATACTCAACAATCGACATACTCCCTTGCTTCAGCTCAAGAAACTCAATTTCCTTCTTACCACGAACGTCTTCAGGAAAATACTTCCTCAGAAATTCCCTACGGAACATAGCCCAAGTGACATTTTCACCTGTAGCTTCCAACCTCTGACAAGTCTCGAGCCACCAGTCATCAGCCTCGACTGCTAGCATATGAGTACCATACCGAACCTTCTGCGCTGGAGTGCAGTCCATCACACAGAAGATTCTCTCAATCTCCTTCAACCAATCCAACGCTCCGTCAGGATCATACTTTCACTTGAACGTAGGCGGATTCTCCCTCTGGAAAGTCGCCAAACTACGAGATCCATCATTCCCGTCAACATTCGGATGATTCTCCATCGCATGCGTCATTGCTTCTAAAGCAGCAGCAAGTGCAACATCATTCCTTCCAGCCATCTCAACTTATCACTACATCATAAACAACAGTTAGAACTCGAGGTAACAATACTCAATTGTTAAACAAAACTACGACTTGACAACTTGGTCGAACGGACCAACTTTGCTCTGATACCAACATTGTAACACCCCAATTCTATCTGACAATTATAAATGCAAATAAGAGTTATAAAACATATGCAACCGAATCAGGATGCCACAAATTCAACTTAAAAACCATTGTATTCAACATGGATACATAACACTTTAAAACTTTGGATGAACCAACAGCAAAATAAATTAATCTTTTAAATCAACAACTTGAACAACTACGCAGCGGAATCATAATAACATCTTTATCCAACATTAAGCAACTTCTTAATAACAAGTACTTAACTACAATCATCTTAAAGTTTAACAATTGAAATAATCAACAACTAAACATCAAGCGTTCATCCCCCCGAGTGTTACGTATCATAGCAATGACACCGACTCGAACTACTGAAGGTAAACCGCTTTCACTCTGGATTACCTGCACGTTACCAACATCAGGGTAACATTCAAACAGAAGGGGTGAGATATCAGACATTATAATAGAACGTATGATAAATATTATATTAGAATCAGTTCATAAAAAAATCACCACTTCACAACAACCATCACAACAGGATATCAACAAAATATAACAATTAATTCATCAACACAACAGCTCAATCATACTACTTGGAATGCGACTCAATACTATGCGAATACATGTGGTACCATTGGAGCAGAACTCCCATCTTAAAAACTTTCCAATTAATAGAGACATCAACAAGGCATAAGCCTCCTTCGCAATTTGCCAATCTAGGCCATCACAGAGTATGCAAATGTATATGAATGCACTATCACATACTCACAACAATCATCATTCATCGCAAATGGCTAAGCCCACATCACCATTATTACCAATAAATAGAGGTAATTCATCATCATCTAAAATTCCCTGCAACTTCGCATTATCAACAAGATTCCACAACAGCAATCATAACATCACAACAACTCAACATAAATCAACATTAATCAACGATTCAGTCAGTAACATCATCAAACAACAACTTAACAATAATTTCACACATCACTGGTAACGACCAAAACACAGCATGTACGGGCAAAAGGGATAGGGAACTACGTGCCCCTCGACATGCACAACAACTAGAACAACATGGAAACTAAATCACACTCCTCGACACGCACAAGGGAAAAAGGGTAACGACCAACTTATGCTCCTGGGCATGTCCTGCAACCTAATATTGCTCGACAATGCAGCGCATACCTCCCCGACACGCCCCGCAGCCTAATATGTCGCTCGGTACTTAACACCATCAGCATCCTCCTCAACCACTAGTTTGGCCAACATCACATACACAACACAACGTCTTAACGACCACACCACTATAATTCCTAACATCCGGCCAACCGCTCAGAATAACACAGCAACGGGCAACTATATTACTATCGACGGATTCATCAACATACAAGACAATCACACCGAACCTCCCTAAAATGATCATTTCAACAATTATCAACTTTTCCTGCCAATCGCTCGGAATAACCTAATGTCCTAACGACCAAAAATCAACTATCCTAACCTATCCATCGATTAACCGGGAAGTCACACAGATACACCATACATCTACAACACATAATCGGGCAACTCCCTGTAACATCTCCATTAACCAGTGGTACAGTATTCTTCCCAACGACCACAACATGAATAAAATGGGCAACTTCGATGGCAATTCAGAAACATCAATACACATCATGTTTACAAACGGCCAATTCCCACATAATACGCATCATAAGTCCCATTATAAGGTCAGAACTCCATCCTTACCTGGATTGAAGGTCGATCAACCAAAGCTTCAACCGTAATCCTTGATTTGCTCTTGCTCGACACCGGGAAGCTTGCTCCTTGTCCGCGCAGCTCTACCGGTCAGCGTACATAATCCTTATTCTCCAACTAAAATAAATCCTTGTGTTAGCTTCTCCTTATATATCAGTTCTTAATGGGTCTAACCTACACCCCTACTTTACTACTTGCAACCAATAGCTTAAGTCCATCATTATATATATATATATCCTTAATTCCAACAATATAATTATTATTAATCAACTAATTAATTAATTAATAATAATCCAACAACTTATACCAATAATTCTCAACATCTTGTAACTTCACAAATAATCCAAAAATAATAATTTAATTAAATAACTAATTAAATTACGGGCGTTACACGCTGCCCGTAACCTACCTCTCCCTTGGAACCAACGGCTAGTTACAGACACATATGCTCGGTATGAACAAGTCCTGTCAGTTACCTATTTTCACGGGTCCACATATCTAGACCCAAAAATAGGAACCAATGGCTACGCGCCAAGGGCACTATATATACCCTTACACATGTCAGGGTCAGATATCGAATATTTACTGTTCACCACTAAAATATTAATACTTTGCTTGTATCTCCCGCTCCCACACTTACTTGATCGTTGGAGTGACTTACAGGAACAACCTCTTTTCTCCTCCTCGACTTTCCAACTCGATAAAAGATCGTCATTCGACCATCTTGCAGATTCTGATCAACCGATAAGATCAAATTTAATAAACAAATTTCATATATTCTTGTCTATTATTATTTTTATTACTTGAGATCACTTGCGTAATTGACATTGTTCTTTGTCTCACACATCAAATTTCTTAGTTTAATTAAACTCTAAATAATTCTTATAAAGTGATTTGAATTATTCTCTCAATTTTACAATATATATTATTTCCTTTAATTTTATTTGGCATGGTGATTTACTTTTAAAAAAAAAAAACAATTTTAACTCAAAAACATTCTTTCTAGATTCAAAATTTTATCTATATTTAATTACTTGTATATGTATTTTTGTGTTTTTTATTTTGTTTTTATTTTGCTGTATAGTTGTTTTCTTTCACGTTTTATTATTGTTTTCATTTGGTTTAGATTAATTAATGAATAATTTTTTATTTAATTGTGCATATCAAATCAATGACTTTGAAATTATCAATATTGTAGATATGGAAATTTGTGTTTTTTGACAATTTAGTTTTTTTCTTCATATTTATAAATTTTTGTCATATATGTATATAATTTTTATTTGATTTAAATGCATTTTTAGTCTCTTTATTTTTAAGTTTTTAAAGTTTTAGTCTTTCTATTTTAAAAGTTAATTTTTTAGTCTTTAAATTTTACTTCACTCGATATTTTGTTGGTCCTCTAATAATTTTACATATGTGTTGTCCTTATTAATGATATGTAGCTGTAGCTGTGTCATGTCATTAATAAAAGTGTCACGTATACAAAATCATAAGAGGACCAATAAAATCCCGAATAAAATAAAGTTTAGGGATCAAAAAATTAGCTTTTAAAATAGGAAACTAAAACTTTAAAAACTTGAAATAACTGGACCAAAAGTGCATTTAAATCTTTTTATTTTATATTATTAATTTAGAGTTGTAAAATTGAACGTAATTTATCTTTTTTATTCTTAAAAAATTCATATTATTCTTGATTAATATACTCTATCAATTTGAATGAATGTGATTTTATTTTTAATAAAAAAAATATTACAAGCACAATTTTTTAATATTTAAATCAATTTATTTGTTAAAATATGTAAAATAATTATAATTATAGAATTTTGATTTAAAATAAACTTTGAACATTCTAGATATAATCTTCAAAATTAACTAAGATTTTTTATTATATAAAAAATTATAAATTAAGATTTTGTTATAAGTTGATTTTCTTAAATAAGATTTTATTTAAAAAATCAACAAATTTTAATTTAGTAACAAAGTATTATTGTGTAATATATAGATCCCGTGAACTCTTATCTTAAAACAGATAATATATTCTATTCATAAAGACAAACAATAAAATTTGAATGGTTGAACTCTTTTCTAGTTTTTAGTTTTTTAGATTCACCTAAATAAAGTTCTTTGCTTCTTTTACAAGGAACAATAGGAGTACATGACCGTCACATGAGAAAAATATTACACGAGAAAAAATGGATTAAGGGAACAGGTGGGCTTCTAGAACAACATTACGAAAAAGCCCAGAGAGCCCATGGGCCCACCAAATTCCTTCAAGTCAACTCCTCACCAACTCCTATCGTTGCATAATAATAATAATAATAATAATAATAATAATAATAATAATAATAATAATAATATATGTAATAAAAAAAATGATGATAATCATACTTTTTATTGTTTTTCTTATCGTTTTTAAAGTTTCCAATTTGTTGTCATATGATCAATTCCACTCACACGATATTACTAACTTCCTTGTATAATCAATTATTAAAAAAATAAAAATGAATGTGTTGTAAAAGTGTATGTGGTTTGCATTGGCACGCACCCACTTAAATCCGACACTTTTATTGGCTATATATCACTCTCCTTTACTCTCCTCCCTTGTCCATATTCGGCTTCATTTTTTTGGTAGCACGTGCAACTAAAACTAGTTGTTGTTCCTTCAAAAATGGAAATATTTGCTAAAGAAATTATGAGTGTATTTTCTAGTATAATGTGGTGTATATTTTTTTTTAAAGAAATTAAAATGATATAATAACACCAAAAAATCCTTTAAGCCTAAGATGTGCTAGAAGAACTACAAAATTATAATGTGGTGTATATGAATGATCATAATGTGCTTTAAGTTTAAATATATATTCATTATGGTGAAGTATCATAATTTTTTAAATGAAGAATAAAATTAGATGTATTATTTTTAATTAAATAAAAATTAGAGTTGTTAAAATGGACTAACTTATGAGATGGTATGAAAAAGTCGATAAAATATAGGATTTGGTCCTTAAAATTATATTTCAAATTTTATAAGAATATTTTTTACGCAACCTTAAAAAAACATGTTATCTATTAGAGTTAGCCCATATGAATCATGGGTAGTCTGTTGGGCCCATAACTGTAGTGCACATGGCTGAAGAGGGAGGGAAGTCGTTGTCGTTGCATGAGGCATGACAATGAGTGGTTTCTGACAGCTTATAGACAAAAGTCGAATTCACATAGGAATGAGAGGGATCGTGAGATACTGAGGTATAAGACTGCATGGTTGGATGAAGGCTTATAAGGATTAATTGATACTATCTATACAAATAAAATGCATGTTCTTTTCGATAGTCTAACAAATAAGAACTCTATAGTTAAAGAGGATTGACTCGGAGTAGTATTTGGATGGGTGACATTCTGGGAAGTTTCTCGAAAAGTGTGTGAGCGAGGATAAAACATGCTGAAAAGACCCGTGTTGGTTTGTGGAGTCACTCGGTAAATATAAAAGCAATTTAGGGCGTTACAAATGATATCAGAGCATACCTCTCCAAGTACGATGTGGCTCGGGGAAGAACCAAGCAAAAACTGGTGGGCATGTAACACTCGAGACTGGCGAGGACGGAGAGTGGTTCTTGATGCACGAAGCATGACAATGAGCAGCTCCCGACAGCTTTTATGTAAAACCTCAATTCATATCAGAATGAGAGAGATCCTGAAGCTGTGTAGATATGAGACTGCATGGTTGAAGGAAGATTCATAAAGATTGATTGATACTACCTATATCAACAAGATGCATCTTCTCTTTGGTAACCTAACAAATAAGAACTTCATAGTTAAGGAGGATTGACTTGGAGTAATATTTGGATAAACGACCTTCTAGGAAGTTTCCCAGAAAGCAAGCATACTGAAAAGAAGCGAATATTTATTTCTTTTTTTACTAGTTAAAGATATAAAATAGATAAAAAAATAAAAAATATTTAAAAATCCAGCATAAGTAAGGAAAAGAAAAAAGATTTTCTTATTCTTCACGTCCAGGATAACGTCCTGGATCATTAGATAGGAATCCGAAGATGAAAAGATAAATAAAGAATATCACTATTGTGTAAACAAATAGCTTTAGTGTAAGCATTACAAAATCACCAAGATAATATATTGTATTTTTTATTATCTTATTATTATATATATGATTTATTCTATATATAATATGATTTATTATAAAATTTATTATTATTATTATTATCCATTTTTTGTATTATACTTTTATTTTAATAATGAAATATAAAATCAAATTTTTTTATATTTTATTTATATAAATAGATATAGAATATATATAGAAAAGATAATATATAGAATAGAAAATGAATAATTTGAAAATAAAAAGGATAATAATAGAATATAAAATAGAATATTTGAATATTTTTTATAAAAAATTCAAATATTGAATTCATATTTATAGATATGAAGATTACTAAGTCACTAATAAAAAGAAGAAAAAAACAAAAAAAAGAAAGATGAATCAACTAAGATCAGACCCCAATCTCTTTTTTTGATTTAAATTGAATAAATTCAAATAGTATCTTAATTGAATTCTACATAATGATCAATAAGTTTCGTTTAATTCGATATCGATGCATATCAAAATTCTAGCAACAATTTATTCTATAGAATAAATTTCGAAGTGTAATTGACGAGCAACTCATAATACTATTTATTAGTGTCGAATCAAAATGGGGCGTGACCAAGCGGTAATTCGGAGGTTCGAATCCTTCCGTCCCAGGTCATACCTATTCAAGATATATATCTATTTCAATACAAATTATATATCCGAATAAAGATTACCTTTTTTTAAGAAAGATTTACAAACCATGAAAATAGAATATTGACTTAATTTCTACTTCTTGACTTTAGAAATAAAATTGTATAGTCAGAAAACCTAAAACCTAGAAGTGCAAAGCATATATTATTATCTATTAAAGTGAAAAGTATATATGATTATCTATTGATTGAGTCAATGACTATGAACGATTTCAAAATGGAATTAATTGCATACCAGATCGAAACTAAAAACTAATGTTCTGGTAAAAAATCATTTGAAACGATGTAATAAAAAGTAGAGTTGTTTCATGTGGCGGTGAAAATTCGAGACTAAGCCATTAATTGACTGAAGTCATACAGTGAAAGTCGCCACCATATTTTATTGTTTCCAAAGGGAAATAGGAAAAAACGAATAAAACCCAAAATAAAAATAGAGATCATGGTACGAGGTCGATTATACAAATGGAAGGTATTAGCATCCTAAAAATCTATGGTACTCCAGAGGATCCACTATGATTTTTCTAATCAAATGGTATGTTATCTAAAGCTTAAACTTTCTAAAAGGGAATGCATGAATGAATTGTTAAATAACAAAAAGAGATTTTGTTTATTATTGCGCTCGCCTCAGTTTCGAAACCTCGTGCCTACGTATCCCTGTCGTGCAATAGGGAACCAGAGTACTGCAGTTCTTCTCGAAAAGGTTTCTTTTAAATGAAGAGACAAGTTGTCATTTTTAAGGAGAAAACTCTCCTAATCGCCCACAAAGTATGATAAAGAGGGACAATGCACCAACATGGGAGAAGGTTTGAATGTAACACCCTATTTAAATATTTAGTCATTGTTTGTTAATTTTAGATTATTTTGGCATGACTAAGGGTATGTGGGCATTGGCTACGAGTATATGAGGACTTAGTTCTAATTAGATAATTAGAATAAAATTTAGCATATGGTGTAATAATAATAATTGGTAGAATTTAATTAGATATTAATTTATATTTAGAAATATCTTTTAGATTGTTTATATCGTTGTTAGAAGATATAAATCTTAGATCTTCTTATATCTTTGTAGAAGATATATTTTAGATTTAATTTGTGTGTCTAAATTGCCTAGTGGAGTAGGTTATTGTAATTCATTGTAAATCCTTATTTTGAAGCTATCAGTAAATATTCCTTTTGCCTTTTATCTTCCTTGTGCTCCAACAATTGGTATCTAGAGCTCCTGGTTAGAAACTCTAAATTTGGGAAACATTGTTTTTTCATTGAGTTTCTACGTAAATTGCACAAGGTAGAAGATGAACGGAAACAACGATATTCATTCCAAGCTTCCAGTATTTGATGGAAAAAATTGGAATCGTTGGAAGATCCAGATGCGCGTGTTATTTGGCTCTCAAGATGTATTAGAACTTGTTACTGATGGCTATAATCTGTTAGAAGCAGATGCAACAGAGAACCAGAAGATAGCACAGAAGGCGCTGAGGAAGAAAGATCAAAAAGCGTTGTTCTACATCCATCAATGTGTGGATGTGAATGTGTTTGAGAAGATTGCTGATTTTGAAACAGCAAAGGCTGCGTGAGACACACTGGTCAGATGTTACGGTGGTGACGCATCAGTGAAGAAGGTGAAGCTCCAGTCTCTCAGAAAGCAATATGAGAATCTCAACATGAAGGACAATGAGAAGGTTTCTGAATACATCTCTAGAGTGATTCTGATCACTAATAAGATGAAAGCTTGTGGAGAAACTCTGTTTGGACAAGTAATTATTGAGAAGATCTTGAGATCTTTAACTTCTCAATTTGATTACATTGTTGTAACAATTGAACATTCTAAAGATCTGAGCACCATGAGAGTTGAAGAGTTGCAAAGTAGTCTAGAGGCGCATGAGTTGCGTATGACTGCAAGAACTTTTAAGAGGGAAGTAAAGCAGCAAGCTCTGAAAGTAACTTCTGGTAAGAAGCATCAGAAGCAGACTTGGTCAGAATCTAGGAAGAAAATTAATGGTGGTGAAAAGTCAAAAGCTTCAAACTCTGATAGGCAGAAGAATGTCCAAATGGGAAAGGAGAAGTCTGACAAGAAGAATGTTCAGTGTTACTGTTGCAGGAACTTTGGTTACTATGCCAGAGATTGCTGGTCAAACAAAGAAAGGAAGTCAGAAGAAGAAAATGTAGCCAAAGGAGATTCAGATGATGAACCTGTGCTATTTATGGCTTATGAATCTAATGAGGAACCAGTGAAATTGTCATTTTCTAATTCTGAAGGGGAAGAAGAATATGACTCTGAATATTCTGATTCTGAAGGAGTGATTTTGTATGAGTCAGAATTAGAATATGACTCTGAGTTAGAATCAGATGACGATGCTGAAGATTTTGAAGATGAGTCAGAATCTGAGGTTTCTGAAGACGAGTTAGAGTCAGAAGATGACTCTGAAGCTGAAGACAAGTCAGAATCCGAAGGTGATTCTGAGGCTGAAGAAAATTCTGCTTCTGAAGAAGAGTCAGAAGATGATGACTCTGAAAACTCTAAAGGTGAGTCAGATGGTGAATCTTATTTTGATCCAGATTTTGATGATGATCTAGAATTTGGTGGTGATCATGCTTCTAGAAGGGAAAACTCTAAAGACGTAGGTTCTATAGGACAAGCTTCTAAAGATGATCATGTTTCTGGTAGAAATCATGATTCTGAAAGTGGAACTTCTGAAGGCAGAGGTGATCCAACTTTTGAAGATGGTATTTCTGAAGGTAGTGGCTTTGACTCTAATGATGATTCAGACCCTGGGAATTTTCAAGACTCTAAAGACAGTCAAGGTTCTATGGAAAGTCAAAACTCTGAAGCAATATCTTCTGAAGGGGGAAGTTCTGGTGTCCAAAGTTCTGAAGGTCTAGTTCAGAGGCAACAAAGAGTCAGAAGCATCCCAATAAGATTTGCAGAGTTTGACATGTTTCAAGACACTGAAGTAGACTCTGAAGGAGAAGTTATTCAGTGTACAATATTAGTAGACTCTGAACCCGTGAGTATGGAAGAGGCTCTTAAGCAGCAAGTTTGGTTACAGGCCATGAAAGAAGAACTTGATGCTATAGAGAGAAACAAGACTTGGAAGCTGACAGAACTTCCAAAAGGCAAGAAAGCCATCAGTGTCAGATGGATTTTCAAGCATAAGCTAAAGCCAGATGGATCAATTTGAAAATATAAAGCAAGATTAGTAGCAAGAGGCTTCCTACAGAAGCCTGGGCTGGATTACTTTGAAGTGTTTGCACCTGTAGCGAGACATGAAACAATCACACTAGTGATTGCAATAGCTGCTAAGAGGAATTGGCCTCTAATGCATTTAGATGTAAAATCTGCATTTTTGAATGGTCCATTACAAGAAGAGGTGTATGTTTCACAACCTCCTGGATTTGAGAAAAATAATCAGGAAGGAATGGTGTTCAAATTACACAAAGCATTGTATGGATTGAAGCAAGCGCCCAGAGCTTGGAACTTGAAGATTGATTCGTTTTTCAAGGAACAAGGGTTTCAGAAGTGTGAGATGTAGTATGGTGTTTATGTTCAACACACTTTAGAAGGTAATACGATTCTGGTATGTTTGTATGTTGATGACATATTACTCACAGGAAGTTCTGAACAAGATATAGTTGAGTTCAAGAAAGTTCTGATGAATGCGTTTGAGATGACAGATCTTGGAAAAATGAGTTTCTTTCTAGGGATGTGTGATACGGGGGGAGAACTGACTTGAGGTTTTGTGTTTGTGTTTGCAAATGTTTCGGTTTAGCAAGAGTCGCCACCGACTTTTTATTTTATCCAAAGGAGAGGTCAAAAAGCACAGGAAAGACCTTTGAGATGTTTTCTTGGGTTCAGGGGGTAGATTATGAAAAGGGAAGGTGCAAGCACCCTTTTCATACATGGTTATCCATGGGCTCTTAGTTACTTGTTTAGATCACTTGCTTTTGCTTTTCAATTGTTTGAAATGGTGCTTTGTGTGTGGTTTTGAAAAAATTTTTGAAAAGGGGCCATCGTTGTGGCAACCTTTGTAATGATTCTTGTTCGAATGTATACAAAGGTGTATTGTCTTTTGAAAAGATGTTTCAATGTTTGAATGTTTGAAAGTTTGTTTTGGGAAATGTTTTGAAATTGTGTTGTGAGGTGTGTTTGAAAATAGCAAGGATGTTTTTGCAAGTTTTGATCAAGTAACTAAGAGTTGTCTACCCTATCTACCCAAAGATCTTTCCTACACATTTTTAACCCTTTTACATTGTTGTTTTACCATTGCATTTGGTAAACAACCTTGTATTTGGATGTTTAAATGGGACGGGCGTGGGTCATCGTATGACCATGATAGCAATGTTGCCAAGTATCTTTAGCATTTTGAGGGACTAAGATCATTTGTTTTTAGGCAACCTTGTCTAGCGTCATCGAGGGACTATGATCTTTTTTGTTTTGTTTTTATTTTGTTTTGCCAAGATACTCAACATGCATACCATGGCCATTTTAAAGGCAACAAGTGGATGAAACCCTAGGGGTGCATGTGTGCATTGTGTTGTCATTTTCATGCATTTTTGTCTTGTTTTAGGTCTAGCTATTTGTTGATTTTGGATTTTTGCACACAAACCCTAATCTTTCTATCACGACATATTTGAAAGCTATAAATTCGTAAAAAATAAATCTACGCTATTACAACATTTATGTGGGGAGGGGGATACAATTTTGAATAGGGGATTATTTTGCAAGAAATTAAAACCCTAAGTTATTACAACCAAATTGAATTTATTTGTTCAAATGATAAATAAACAATATTTAAATAGACAATTAAATAAATATGCAATATATTATAAATGTGCAAAAATGTTTTTGTTTATTTTTATGTATGTAAAAATATAATATTTAATTTATTAAAAATAATAAGAAAATAAAATATTATTTTTATTAAGGGTGGAAACCCTAATTTGTTTTAAGAAAGTATATATATATTAATTATATTATTTATGCACAATAAAATAAAATAATAAAATATATACAAATGTCAAAAAATAAAAATATATTATAAAAAATATTATTTAAGTATGTAAATAATAAAAATAAAAATATAATATTATTATGTATTATTTTCAAGTTTTTATTAAAGAAAATAAAAGTATGTTATTTAATAATTATTTTTATGTTAGAAAAAATAATAAAAAATACAAAATAAAATATGAAAATTTATGAAAATGTTTTTGATATTTTTTATGTTTAGAAATAAAATAAAATAAAATCAGAAATGAAAAAGAAATAGAAAAATATAAAAAAATAAATAAAACAATGGGCCAAGGGGGTGTGAGAAGCAAGTCAGGGGGTGTCAAAAGTGAGAAACAAAGGCCCAGTCCAGTTCCAACTTCATCTTCAACCTTTGAATCAGAAAAAACGCGCGCCCTGTACAAATGTCCAACTCCTCCATACGTGCTCTAAAGCAAAAACTCACAACATGAAAGTTATAGCATTTTTCAACACGATTCCAACCATATAAAGAACTTAATCTAACTCTCAAAGACCAGAGAGAATTCCTCTGGCCCTAATTTCTAACCTAACTTTTTCAGAATGTTCATCAATCAAATTCTCTCAGCACACTTAACTTAAATGAAATTTATGCATATGTACAGCTTAAGGGCTATGAGTACTACATTTTTTATTCACAAACCTAAGCCTAATGATTCCTAAATAGAGAGATAGAAAGTTGGAAAATACCTGTTTCAGTTGAACTCGAATATGGAAATGCTGAGGTTTTCAATGAGGCCTGAGGTGTTTGTGAGCTTGCCTGAACTTCCTCTGACCTTCCCCAATGCTTTGTTTGCTCTGAGCTTACTTGAATAAGCCTGTAGAAGTCAACCTACACAAGCTAAAATCAGAAATGGTGAAGCTTGCAAATGGAGTTACAGTCAATGGCCAATGGTTGGGATAACTTAGGTGGGTTATATGGAAGGTATTGGAAGAGGTTTGGGACAAAACGCATGAGTGGTTTGTGAGATGGAGGTGAAAATGCAGAAACTGCCCTATTTTGCAAGAAGAAGGTGTTTTTGTGTTTTGGAAGGCTTGAGGGTTGGATAGCTCGTGTTTTTGACTCAAGGCAATGTGCAAAAGTTGTTTCAAATGCTTACAATAGTTGATTATATCAGATACTCAAGTTATGGATCTTTTGCAAGTTTACTTGGTTTTGAAGTAAAAGTGAGAATTGACAATGCTATGGATGTACTGGCTTATACTCTAGCTGCTCAAAGTGGTTGAACTTTGCCTGGCATTAGGGAGCTTTGTTTGCAGCAAAAGGCTTGGTGTATGGCTCAAGAAATACAATTTGACATAAAGCATGGATCAAAGTGAGTTTTTTCCAAATTCAAACCTTCGATTCTTCCTAACCATAAATGATTTTGGAGAGTTATTGGACATTTTGGAAAGCTTGTAACATGCTATACAATCCATATTTGAAATGCATTCGGAGATTTCAAGTGGAACTATGTGAAAAATTGCCATGAAGATAGGTCAAAATCCTACCTAAACTAGGGCAAAATTTCACTAAGTTAAAAGTTTCATGGACCCTTGTTCGAAAAATCATAACTTGAGATCCAAGCTTCTTTTGGGAAAACTTTGTGAATCAAAATTGTAGATTTTGTGGATCAAAGTTGTAGATTTTGTGTAGGACTACAACTTTCATGTTGGAAGTTTTGTTTGAATCCAATTGCATCATGGTGAAAATATTGGGCAAAGTTGGGAAAAAATAAGAAAATTTCATAACTTAGAAAAATTCTAAGTTATGAAATTCTTCAATCTTAAACCCTAATTTGAAAAATTAAGTTTCTTGGTGAACAAGTTTCATGTTTTGACATATCTTGATGAAAAATGACCCTTGGCACTTGATTTTGACCAAAAAGTCAAAGTTTGACTTTTCAGTGTATAGTTGATTTTTGATCAGTTGACTGAAAAATTCATCTGTCAATCCAATGCTTTTGAGATCTTTTGAACCTTGTAATTAGGTCAAGATGATGCCATTGGGTACTTTAATACATGCTTGAACCCTATTTACCATTGGCTAGGTCAAAAACCAGAAATTGCCCTTCTACAGTCAAAACCCTAAAAATGACCATTTTGCCCTTTTGGTGATCTGATCAAATTTCCTGAGGAGTTGTGGTCCAAACTTGATCAAATGGTTCATATGAGTTTATAATGTTGATGTGGATCAAAAATTATGAGATTTGACTGTAAATTGGCCATAGTTTACTTTTTCCCCAATACAGTTGATTTTTAGGTCAAATGTCCAATTGACTCGGCAAAAATGTGATTCAAGGCTTGAAACTTGGTATGAGCAATATTATAGGTCCAACATGAAGTGTGAAAGTCACATTGAGCATTGAAAGTCCAAAAATCCTTGTGCAAACTCAAACCCTAATTTTACGTCAACAGTGTAAGGAGATGTCTTGAGCAGAGCAAACCCTAGCCTGGTCTTGAGTTCAAAGAGTCTTGTGAGGGGAAGTCTTGATAAAATGAGAGGGAAAATTTTGGGGTACAACAGTTGCCCCTGTTCAATCTTCTTGGACCTGAAGAGTTAGATTGGCGAGTTTGCCTTTCGCGACTTGAAGGTAAAAGATGATTGGACACTAGAGTGCCCATAAATTTGCACTCGTCAAAGCATAGTTGAGGGAATGGGCTTAAAGATGCCATTTGGAGATGTGACAGAATCTTGTCGGAGATGGGCTTAAAGATTCCATCCAAGAATGTTTGTTGAATTGTATGTTGTAGGTGAAAGAATGAGTATCAGAAAGGTATCCCTGTCTGGAACGTCTCTGAGCTGGGGATCTGAATAAGCAATAGAATGGCATCCATGTCTGGAGCCTCTATAAACTGTTTTCCGAAGCCGAATCTGAACAAGCGATAGATTAGCATCCATGTTTGGAGCATCTGTAAACTATTTTCATGAGGCTGAATCTGAATAAGCGATAGATTAGCATCCATGTTTGGAGCATCCGTAAACTGTTTTCATGATCCTTGAATTGTTTGATGATTAGTCCGTGTAAAACTTCATCTGAAAATGAGAAGGAACCGATGTAGGGTTGCCTGATGATGAGTCCGTGTAAAACTTCATCTGAAACTGAGAAGGAACCAGTGTAGGGTTACTTCAATGATGGTCAAGTAGATAGTTGTCCTGTCTGATTTTAGGTGTTAATCTTTGACCTGAGGAAGAAAGATAGTTTTCCTGACTTGTTACAGGTGTTAATCTGGAACTTGAAAAGGCTGCTGATAACCATCTGTTGATTGACCTTTTCCTGAAAAAGGTAAAACGTTAGTTGTATGCCATGTCATGATGTATGAAATGCGTGATTTTATGACATTCTCAAAATAAATGAGATTGTGTCGTGTGCACTTGTCATGTATGAAATGTGACATGTTTACTGAAGTGTATTTTCATCTGGGAAAATAAATCCTTGACAAATGTCAGGGAGTCGCTAGATCCTGGACTGTTGTTGAAGAGTATGTGTGTCTTCAAGCTTTGCTTAGAATATTTCTACCGGGGATTCCTGTTTTATTATTTAAGGAGAACTCCGCTGGGGAATATTTGAAAACTCTGGGGAATTGAGAATGGGAATCTTCATTCTGCTGGGGGAATTTATGCTGAGGAGTCAAGAACGATAATCTTCGATCTGCAGGGGATTAAAAAATTCTGACAAATTTATGCTGAGAGTAAAGGAAGCTCTGGAGACTTCACTGGAGAATGAGAATCTTCATTCTGTTGGGGAGTAAAAAACTCTGTGGGGAATAGCTATATTGTTGGGGAGTAGCTATCCTGCTGGAGAGTAAGCTCGGGACTCTTTGGAAAAGCTTATTCCTATTTGGGAGAAGTTTAGAAGTTTAGGTTGTATGCCACTTTAAGAATGAGAATCTTCATTTTGTCGGGAGTATCAGGAACTCGGGTTATATGCTACTTTGAGAACGAGAATCTTCATTCTATTAAGGATATCAGGAGTTTGGGTGTATGCCAATCTTCCGGGGAAGCAAGAATGAGAATCTTCATTCAGGCGTTTGGGTTAGGAGGTTGGGTGTATGCCAATCTTCTGAGGTTTCAAGAATGAGAATCTTCATTCTGTTAAGGGTATCAGGAGCTTGGGAGTATGCCAATCTTCTGGGGTTTCAAGAATGAGAATTCTTCATTCTGTTAAGGGTATCAGGAGCTTGGGAGTATGCCAATCTTCTAAGGTTTCAAGAATGAGAATCTTCATTCTGTTAGGGGTATCAGGAGCTTGGGAGTATGCCAATCTTATGAGGTTTCAAGAATGAGAATTCTTCATTCTGTTAAGGGTATCAGGAGCTTGGGAGTATGCCAATCTTACGAGGTTTCAAGAATGAGAATCTTCATTCTGTTAAGGGTATCAGGAGCTTGGGAGTATGCCAATCTTCTGAGGTTTTAAGAATGAGAATCTTCATTCTGTTAAGGGTATCAGGAGCTTGGGAGTATGCCAATCTTCTGAGGTTTTAAGAATGAGAATCTTCATTCTGTTAAGGGTATCAGGAGCTTAGGAGTATTCCAATCTTCTGAGGTATTATCCTTGGTTGGGGATAACACAAAAGTTAACTGTTATCTGGTTGATTTCCATGCTTTAAAATAACTTGCTGGGGAATTGGAGAAACCGGATGATTTCCGCTGTGGGTTGATAGTTTTAGCTCCACTGGGGATTGGTAGTTGGTAGTCTCATCTCCACCGGGGTTCTTAATGACGTGCTGTAGAGATTGTGTATGGACATGGGTTTAAAGATACCATTCAAAGGTGATAATTGACAGAAAGTTTGAACTGGATCTGAAACAGCAAAATCTGGAAGTGAATCAGAATAAATCATTGAGAGATTTATCTGAAACAGCAAACTCTGAAATATCTTCAACTGGAATAAGAATCAGGGAGATCTTAGTGTCGTCTGACTGAGCCAGAGAAGGTCTTGAATTACTTTGACTGGATAAGAATCATAAAAACCCTTAGAATCGATTTAACCGAGCCAGATGAAAGTCTTGGAATATCTTCAACAAATGCTAGGGAAAATAAATCCTGGACTGCTGCTTAAAGGGGAAAGTTGAATGAACTACTATCTGGTCGCGGTCCAGGCTTCATAGCTTGAATTTTGTGAGAATTTGATTGCATCTTTCCTGACAGATAAAGGTTAGTTGCATGACATATATCAAACAAGTATATTCTCAAAATAAATGAGATTGCGTTGCATGATGTCCTGATGTCCGGGTATATAATGTTTTCAAGACGACCTCTCACTGGGGAAAATAAATCCCGAACTGGTGATGGAGAAAAGAGTTGAATTCTTCGTTTCTGATAGTGAAAAATCTGGCAACTTCAATGGGAAAAATTCTCAGGGATTCTTGAGGTCGACCTAGCTGGGGAAGAGTTTATCGAAATACTGGTTGAGAGCCATCTTATGAGAAGGATTTTGGAGAGATTTGTCACTGCCCCAAGTAGTGAGTGTTTATGGCTTCGCCAGGAAATGTTCGACTGTATGTAACCCTTTGTTGGGATTGACACTCAATGCCCCAAGTGACGGTGACAAAGACTTTCCCCTGGTTACTCTGCTCTTTGAGAGATTTTTGAAATCTTGACTGGACTGCCCCAGGTTAACTGGACTTTGAGAGATTTCTTGAAATCTTGACTGGACTGCCCCAGGTTAACTAAACTTTGAGAGATTTCTTGAAATCTTGACTGGATTGCCCCAGGTTAACTGGACTTTGCCATGTTATGTCCCCTGTGTTGATAGGATATTTTTGCAATGGAAGTGTTATCCCACTTGAAGTGATTTTGTTCACTGAGAGAGCTTTCGTTCATCAGATATTCATTGTGTGAATTTCTTCGCTGTCAAACAAATAGCCATACGCAAACAATGATATTCAGATAATGCAAAGTTTATGCTTGTCTTGAAATTTTGAAAAATGCATTTTTTAGCAGAAAACTTTTTATAAGAAATATTCAACTCAAGATTTAGAGCAAAGCCTTATAGGAGTCAGGATACCTTTTGTAACAATATGCTTTCAAACTAACCCATGCTTCAATTAGGACTTTTGAAGGGTTGTAACGTGTCTTGGTTCACGGTTTAAGAAACAAAGGATAAAGGCTCAAAGTATATTTGTACCCACCCGCTCTTCGTGATGTTCTTCAGTCCTAAACTCAGTTAGTCATGCGTTTGAACTCCAAATGAGTCTGGAACGACGTTTCGATGATGATTCACACAAGTTAAATTTGTTGGAAGGCAGTCAATTTTGCAACATTTTTCATGTTGTTGAGGATTTGTAGTGACCTCTTTCTTTTATTTGTTATCCCTAATTTTTGCCTGGCTGTTCCTGTTTTTGGGATTACAGTCAGCGGGATGCCCCAGTTTTTTCTTTAAGTCTTCTTGGTAGGTTTTGACTCAGTGGGCTTTTTCTTTTTGCGAGATAATGACTGCCTAGGTAATGGGGAACCATCACCGTCTCTTGATTCCAAAGGAATATTTTTGATAATGAAAATTCTGGCAGCAGATACTCAATGTCACAATGAATGTTATGACACCGTATCTGACTTTCTATAAGACAATAAATAAAAACAGTAAAGAACACAGTCAATTATTTACCCAGTTCAGTGTGAAACAACACCTACTCTGGGGGCTACCAAGCCAGGGAGGAAATCCACTATAAGAGATATTAATTCAGGAATAAACCAACCAGTTTATCTCCTTCACTTAAGACCTACCCAATGCAACTTCAATCTAAGTTCTACTTAAACCTGAGTTCCTACTCACTCCCCCTCAATCACAACAGTGATACTTAAAACAATTGACTAATGAATTAATGAAGACACTCTTCAGAACATACACTTGATTATGCTTCACAGCTTTTTAATCAAGTAACACAAACACTCTTGCTTCACAGCTTTGAGTGATACATAAACCTAACTTGACTTTGCTTCAAAGCTTTAGTCAAGAGACACAAAACACTCTTGCTTCAAAGCTTTGAGTGGTACAAAAACCCTTACAAACAAAACCTATTCCAAGTCACTTATCACAATGATAATTGCTTGGATTACAGCAGTTAAAATTATACAGTTTCTAATTGATCTTCAGTCCAAGGAGATATTTCCCAAACAACAATCCTGTTGAATATATAGCAGCTGTTTCTTCAGTTAGGGTTTCCACAAAAAGCTAGGGTTAATTAGGTTTAACCATAAGACTTGGTCACAAGACTTTATCAACCAGTTTAGGGTTGAGCTAGGTTAACCCAAGGACAACGGGAGATTCTGTTCTGGAAGGAATGAGCCAACTTCCTGAAAAATCTCAGAATTAACCAAACTGCACTACTGTTAGATCAGTACAGGATGTCTTAACATTTGTTATGACATCAAAAATATTGTTTACTGATTTTGGTAGAAGGCAATAAATGTGATCTTTTGCAAAATGCTCATATACACACTCATACACAGTAGCTACTGTATGCCATAATTTTTCTGCATAAAGTACCTAATAAACCAGAATGTTATGACATCGGTCATGACATTCGCACACCTGGTTTTACCAAAAATACATGCCAATAACTAAACACTTACAAACTCCCCCTTTGGCCGATTTTTGGCTAAAGCCCCTAAGCAATCAGAGAATATAGAGCAGCAGAATGAATATGACTGCAGAAAAAATATGAGGTCTACCAAGTGATTAACACAGAAAATATCTCCCCCTCTTTAGCCAGAAATGGGCCAAAGAAACATGTACTTAAATGTTATACAGTTATCCAAAATAGGTAATAAAAACAACAAATAAAATCTGAAGACACTTGCATCAACAGCATCAGCATCAGGCTTGACAATTCCACCAGACTTTAAGCACTGTCACCTTCAGAGGAGCTACTTTCTCCAGCATTGAGCTGATCTTCAGCAGCACCCTCTTCCCTTCTGTTTCCTTCAGTCTCCTCCTGTTCTAATTTGGCAATTAGGTTTTCTAGAGTCTTTTTCCTGGTCTCCAGCTCTTTGCAGGTCTCTTTCAATACAGCTATAACATCAGATGTCTTGGATTGAGTTTTTGCAGATGATGTCTCAGTTGATGTTATGACAATGTCAGGAACATGAGATCTCTGAAACAGCTTGTAGTGTAACCCAAGAGCAGGAGCTCTTTTGCAAGCAGTGTCTCTTTCCACCAGGATATCAGGGTACTGAGCAAGAATGATTCCACATAGGAGGGAGGGAAAGGCAATTGGGCCTTTAACAGCATAGCTACCAGCATGTTTTAAGGTTTGATCAAAAATGTACCTGCCATAGTCAAATTCAATCTTGGTACCAACAACATAAATGAATCTCCCCAATCCTGTAGAGATGGTTGATTTATGGTTTGTAGGGACCCAGTTGGCTGCACCAATCTTGTGCAGGATGGCAAATTTTATGCTTAGCTTGCTAGCATTTAGCTTGCCTTTTGAGGGCCAGCACTTGACTTGTCTTGCTGTGATGGTTTGGCAAACTTCATTGTCAGTAACTTCCAGTTCATGGCAGGCCTCATTTGATTTTCCAAGAAATTTGTTAATTTCAGATGGAGAGAAATTAACCCTTCTTCCTCTCACATATACACATTCAAAGTCAGCTGACCTTCCATCAGCACATTCATCAGACAAATTCACTATGAATTCCTTGACCAGATTTTCATAGCATTTGGTAAATTTTACCACAGTCTTCATTAGTCCAGCATCTTTTATCAGGTCCATGATTTCCTTGCAATCCATGGCACCATTGTTTAGTTCTCTTTCCAAGGCTATTCTCTTCAAGCAAACATACTTCCATCTGTTGGCATTTTCAGGGTGGTGAAATGAAATGTTGTCAGTGGGGACTTCAGGAACTCTAGCCATTTTGCTGGAAGGGAGTTTCCTTCTGAGGGGAAAGTCTTCAGTATCAATTTCAAAATCTGACTCCTCATCAGAATCAGTAGGCTCAGGTTCTTTTCTCTTCTTTGTTATTGGTTGCCTTGCAGGTTTTGAGAGACTCTCAGCATGCACTTGGGCTTTCACCTTCCCTTTAGACAGTCCAGTCTTCACAGTACCAGTCTTCCCTTCAGACCTGGTTTTCTTATCAGCAGGTTTCTCTTTGTTCAGACCTTTTGCAGCATCTTGATTACCCTTCCTGTTCATCATTCTCCTAGCTATGCTAGGGTTGATATTTGCAATCAGGTCATTGTCTGAGTATTCCTCATCCACATCAATAACAGGTGGTTCAACATTCTTCTCTGAAGGGTTCTGAATATCATCCAGGTTTTCAGATGGTTTTTGAATGTTGTCATTTGGTGTCTCAACATTCTCAGAGACATCTGGATTTGCTTCAACATTTGGGCTTGCTGATTCTTGATTTAATGGAACAGAAATCCCCGGTATAGAGTGGTTCTCACTCAGGATTCTTGTAACAAGCCTAGCTATTGCTTGATGTACATAAGCTGATCCTTCCCTATTAGGTACAGAAGATGAAGGTTGAGAGGGATTACTGGATGACATAGCCTGAGACCTTCCTGCATGCCTTGTTCTCATCTTTTTGACCTTGGAAGGGTTAGTTGTTATTTCTCTGAGAGGAGTAATCTCCAGGACTTCAGAATCCATGCATGAGGTGATTGCTCGAGAATCTTGATCAGATGATGAAGATGAAACGGTTGTCTTGGATGAGGATGAAGTTTGAGACATTTTGATTGACTTGGAAAACCAGTAGCAACTAGGGAGAAAACTTTGATTGAGAGAAAAGGAGATGTTGCAAAGTCGAGAGTGGAAGGAGGCAAAAGTGTGTCTATTCAACTTCTTAATAATTTTGAAAGAATTGGGGAAATATATGATTAACCCACTTAAAATAGACTTAACAAAAATAACTCCTTCAACCCTTGTTTTGAGCAAAATTAATTGCTATAATTTCTCATGTTGGCAAATACCCATCTTGCCCCTCAAGTTTTCAGATTGATTTGCATCAAGAGCCTTGGTAAAAATGTCAGCCAACTGTAGCTTAATGGCAACATGTTCCAGTTTAATTGTCTTCTCCTCTACAAGGTCTCTGATAAAGTAATTTTTAAGGTCAATGTGCTTGGTCCTGTTATGCTGAATAGGGTTTTTGGAAATATTGATTGTACTCAGATTGTCACAACATCTTGTGAGACATTATACTCAGTGAGCATCTGGTTTGTCCAGATAATTTGAGAACAGCTACTACCAGCTGCAACTCTTTCAGCATAAAGTTGAAAAGGAATTCTTTTGACATGAATCATAGCTCTGGCAGATTCCTGTATGATCCTATTTTTCCTTTTGTCAACTCCATTTTGTTGAGGAGTTATAGGAGAAGAGAATTCATGACTAATTCCTTCTGAGAAACAGAACTTATTAAACTTGTTGTTTCCAAATTCCTTGTCATGATCACTTCTGATTCTGACAATACACCCTTCTTTTTGAGTTCTTTTGCACAGTTCTTTAAAAACTTCAAAGTTATTCACCACAACATAGGCATATCTCTTTTCACCAAGCCTTTCCACCTGATATTCACCACAAACTCTCCCTTTATCAATTTGCAGTCTTGGAATCCCTCTGACTGCTTCCATGGAGATAGTCCTTTTCATTCCTCTTAGATGAAGATGGCCAAGTTTTTGGTGCCACAGTTTCACCTCTTTTTCTTCTTTGGCAATAGAACACACAGTGGAGTTATTAGTGTTCTCAGGCTACCACAAGTAACAGTTGTCTTTAGATCTGACTCCTTTCATTACAACTTCTTGTTTTTCATTAATTACAAGACATTCAGATTTTGAGAAGTTGACCTTGAATCCTAGATCACATAATTGACTGATACTAATGAGATTAGCAGTCAGGCCTTTTACCAATAGTACTTCATTCAGATTTGGAACTCCAGGGTAGTCCAAATTACCAACTCCTTTGATTTCACCTTTAGCACCATCTCCAAAGGTCACATAACTAGTGGTGTGAGGTTTAACATGATTGAAAATGTTCTTGATTCCAATCATGTGCTTAGAACACCCACTGTCAAAGTACCAGTCTTCCTTTGCAGAGACTCTCAGGGAAGTGTGTGCTATCAGGGCAGTAGCCTTTTTCTTCCATTGAGGAGTATGTGGTACCCTGTTAGCCTTAGGTTTGACACCTGGGTTCTGATTAGGGTATCCATACAATCTGAAGCAGAAAGGCTTTATGTGACCAAACCTCCCACAATGGTGACATCTCCATCTTTGGTACTTTTTCTTCATATTTCTCTGTTCCCGATGTTGAGTGTTATGTTGTGACATCTGCTTTGACATTTGTTTATCAGATCTGATCTTCTTGTCTGCACCAGATTTCTTTGCTTCCACAAATCCTAGTCCAGACTTGTTTCCCACATTTTGTCCAACCTGAAGGATTTCTTCCAATTTGTCAGTTCCATTTGTCAGCATCTTGACAGATTTGGTCATCTGGTTCAGTTGTGAGTTCAGTAATTGAACTTCCCCTTCTAGATGACTTATAGTTTCAAGGTCTGCCCTTTTTTCAGCCTCCAACTTTATGATGAGCTTTGTTTGTCTCTCATTTTGCACACAGACTTCAACACTTCTGATACACAATTTCTTGTAAGTATCAGCCAGTTCTTCAAATATCACTTCCTCATCACTGGTGTCACTTTCAGAGGTACAAACACCAGTTAGAGCAGTAACTAGTTTGGCAGATTCTTCTTCAGAATTACTTTCTGAATCACAGTCAGACCAGGTAACAGTCATTCCTTTCTTTTGTTTCTTAAGAAAGGTAGGGCATTCAGCTCGAATATGCCCATATCCTTCACAACCATGGCATTGAATTCCTCTGCCTTGATTTCCCTTCTCTTCAGACCTTGGTCTTCTGCTGGAGTCATAAGATCTGTTAATGTCAGAGGGAATGTTATCAACATTTGACCTTGACTTTAGATCCATTCTCTTGATGATTTTGTTGAATTGTCTTCCAAGCATGGCAATAGCTTCTGAAATATTTTCTTCTTCATCCTCCTTGTTTTCATCTTCAGTGTTGGATACAAGTGCTATGCTCTTGTTTTTCTTGTCAACATTGGCACTGATCCCCATCTCAAAAGTCTGAAGAGACCCAATGAGTTCATCCACTTTTAAGTTGCTGATGTCCTGGGCTTCCTCTATAGCAGTTACCTTCATTGCAAATCTTTTAGGCAGGGATCTGAGAATCTTTCTCACCAGTTTTTCTTCAGACATCTTTTCACCCAATGCTCCTGAGGTGTTGGCAATCTCCAAGATGTTCATGTGAAACTCATGAATGCTTTCATCTTCCTTCATCCTTAGGTTCTCAAACTTTGTAGTCAGCATCTGAAGCCTTGACATTTTTACTTTGGATGTGCCTTCATGGGTAGTTTTGAGAGTGTCCCACACTTCCTTGGCCAGTTCACATTGATGTACAAGTCTGAAAATGTTTCTATCAATTCCATTGAACAAGGCATTTAAGGCTTTGGAATTTCCCAGGGCTAACTCATCTTCTTCTTTGCTCCATTCTTCCTCAGGCTTCAGACTGATTGTCCCATCTTTCTCAGTTATGGTGGGATGGTTCCATCCTTTGTCAGCAGCTCTCCAAGCCTTTTTGTCCATAGATTTTAAGAAGGCAATCATACGAGGTTTCCAGTAGTCATAATTTGTTCCATCCAGAATGGGTGGTCTATTTCCAAAAACTCCTTCTTTGTCTATAGTGCCAGAAAGTGATATCCCTAGATCTCACCCAGTAATACAGGCAGGGTGCCTGCTCTGATGCCAATTGAAAATTCTGGCAGCAGATACTCAATGTCACAGTGAATGTTATGACACCGTATCTGACTTTCTATAAGACAGTAAATAAAAATAGTAAAGAACACAGTCAATTGTTTACCCAGTTCAGTGTGAAATAACACCTACTCTAGGGGCTACCAAGCCAGGGAGGAAATCCACTATAAGAGATATTAATTCAGGAATAAACCAACCAGTTTATCTCCTTCACAAAAGACCTACCCAATGCAACTTCAATCTAAGTTCTACTTAAACCTGAGTTCCTACTCACTCCCCCTCAATCACAGCAGTGATACTTAAAACAATTGACTAATGAATTAATGAAGACACTCTTCAGAACATACACTTGATTATGCTTCACAGCTTTTTAATCAAGTAACACAAACACTCTTGCTTCACAGCTTTGAGTGATACATAAACCTAACTTGACTTTGCTTCAAAGATTTAGTCAAGAGACACAAAACACTCTTGCTTCAAAGCTTTGAGTGGTACAAAAACCCTTACAAACAAAACCTATTCCAAGTCACTTATCACAATGATAATTGCTTGGATTACAGTAGTTAAAACTATACAGTTTCTGATTGATCTTCAGTCCAAGGAGATATTTTCCAAACAGCAATCCTGTTGAATATATAGCAGCTGTTTCTTCAGTTAGGGTTTCCACAAAAAGCTAGGGTTAATTAGGTTTAACCATAAGACTTGGTCACAAGACTTTATCAACCAGTTTAGGGTTGAGCTAGGTTAACCCAAGGACAACGGGAGATTCTGTTCTGGAAGGAATGAGCCAACTTCCTGAAAAATCTCAGAATTAACCAAACTGCACTACTGTTAGATCAGTACAGGATGTCTTAACATTTGTTATGACATCAAAAATCCTGTTTACTGATTTTGGTAGAAGGCAATAAATGTGATCTTTTGCAAAATGCTCAGATACACACTCATACACAGTAGCTACTGTATGCCATAATTTTTCTGCATAAAGTACCTAATAAACCAGAATGTTATGACATCAGTCATGACATTCACACACCTGGTTTTACCAAAAATACATGTCAATAACTAAACACTTACAGATGACATTCGTCGTATTACGAAATGAGAGTTTGCGGCTAAATGCACATTTGAATTAACTGAGAGACTACCCTGCCCCAGGTTCGATTAAAGGTTTCAATTTGTGTTAAAAATGGAAAACTTCTACTTCTTTGGCTCGAAGGGGTTGACTAGGGATTATCTTCCTTATAACTCCAGTGTTTAGGATTTGAAAGAAATGCCTGTACATCGTCAGCAAGGTCTGTCCAAAAGCATACTGTATGAGATTATGGCATTGTTTTCGTCATCCTCCCTCTAAAGGTGTGTAACTTTTTAGCAAGAGTTAAATGTCATAAAGAAAGTAGAAAGCATAGTTTAAGTATAGTAAAAACGAATGGATGAATTCAAGACAAACATATGCAATGCATTAATGAAATAGAGTTCGACATCAATAGATAATTGTTTGAATTACAACTTGAAAATTAAAATGAAACAAAAGCCTCTTTGTCTGAACTTGTCATTTCAGGTGGAGAACCCTCAGCGGAAGATTTTCATTTGACCATCTTGTATGAATTCCAGCACTCCTCTGTCAATCAAGTCTTGGGTCTTATTTTTCAAAGCCCAACAGTCATTTGTATCATGCCACGGACTATTGGAGTGGTATGCATATAATGCATTGGGATGATAGCTAGGAGCAGAGATATTGAGATTCTGAAGAGGATCCCTTAATACAGTCAGCTTGACCTCTAACAAGCGTTGCAGTACTTGAGATAACGGCATGTTAATCTTAGTGAAGCGCCTTCCAGATGTATTTTACTTACGCTGATTACCCTGTTGATGCTGGTGAGGTTGTTGTTGGGCTTGTGACCCTGAAGCAAACTAAGGAGACTTTCCCTTGGCTTCTTGTCTCAAAGGAGGCTGAATGATGACTTGATACTCAACCCTAGTTGTTTTCCCCATTTGGTTACATCCATCCTGATGCAGTTTGTTGATGAGGACCTTTAACTCCTCTTGTCCTTGAGCCAGGTTTTGAATGAGAGCCATCTGGCCCACCAGTTGTCCCATCATCTGTATTTTCATTGTTGCCATCTCAATCTGTAGCCCTTCCAACTGATCATTCCTGATGCCCCCTGGATTCCCTAGGACCATTCCCCTTGTGAGGAGAGCTTTCACTTCTTCCTGCCCCTTGGACAGAATCAAGAACATTTCTTGAAATTGAGCGTTTTGAGCCTGGATGTCTTTGATAGTCTTCTCTAGAGCCATCTCTACTGAAATAAACAGCAGGAAGGTAAGGAGACCTGAAAGTGGGGAACCTGTCATGATACGATACATGATATGAGGATGTATGTTTTCAAGGATCTCGCGGGGTAAACACGAAAAAAAATGTTAGAAATTGAACATCCTTGATTGGAGAACTTTGTATCGGTGGATGTCTTTCCACGAGAATCAAGCTCACCATGTCAAGTGGGTCATAGCCCTTGATTAAAGTTGCTATACTTGATCTTTGACGGTGTTTGTTTAGAGGAAAATGAATCCTCTTGCCCTTTGGTAGACGTCTGGTTCAACGTGACCCTGCATCAAAGACCCTCGAGATCCTTGAAATAGTTATTGAAAATTCTATGGTATGATGTTATGTACAGATATGCGAGGTAAGCAAGTTTATATACAAATAATCATATTCACATAAAGCAGACAAATCCTTAGGTTTAGGCTTGCATGGAGTTTGTAGGTAAGTATCCTCTTGAAGTTTAGTTGGCTCAACCTGTCCTAGAAATGGTAACCGGGTTCTAAGGAGCTCAATATCACTGGTTTGTTTCCTTGTTCATTGTTTCAATTCAGCTTCTTTACTGGCGACCAAAATATTCCAAGGAAACAACCCTCAATGAGTGTAGTATCGAGTATCTACCAACTTCGGACTGCACCAAATCCGGTCATCTCACTACATCCTGAAAGGCCAAGTTGGTCAAGTAAGGTTCTAAAGTCAGTTGATGCTTCACGACACCACGCGGCGGCCCCGTACTCTCCTTGATTCAACAAAAGGGTCACCGGTACCAACCAAAGTTCCAAATCAACGTAGCCACTACTTCAACCATGTCAGTATACCCTGCACATTTCCCTCGCAGTTTATTGCTACTTACCTAAAAGGTGCCCCCAAATCCGGGTGTATGATTTAAACAAACCCAAACAAGGAACCAAAAAGTAAAGCATACAAGTCAAATAAGATAAGCGTGTAAAGGTGATCTAAAACCCTAAGGTAACCCCACTTTTAGTTTAGCTAATCCCCAGCAGAGTCGCCAGTTCTGTGATACGGTGGGAGAACTGACTTGAGGTTTTGCGTTTGTGTTTGCAAATGTTTCGGTTTAGCAAGAGTCGCCACCGACTTTTTATTTTATCCAAAGGAAAGGTCAAAAGGCACAGGAAAGACCTTTGAGATGTTTTCTTGGGTTCGGGGGGTAGATTATGAAAAGGGAAGGTGCAAACACCCTTTTCATCCATGGTTATCCACAGGCTCTTAGTTACTTATTTAGATCACTTGCTTTTGCTTTTCAATTGTTTGAAATTGTGCTTTGTGTGTGGTTTTGAAAAATGTTTTGAAAAGGGGCCATCGTTGTGGCAACCTTTGTAATGATTCTTGTTCGAATGTATACAAAGGTGTATTGTCTTTTGAAAATATGTTTCAATGTTTGAATGTTTGAAAGTTTATTTTGGGAAATATTTTGAAATTGTGTTGTGAGGTGTGTTTGAAAATAGCAAGGATGTTTTTGCAAGTTTTGATCAAGTAACTAAGAGTTGTCTACCCTATCTACCCAAAGATCTTTCCTACACATTTTTAACCCTTTTACATTGTTGTTTTACCATTGCATTTGGTAAACAACCTTGTATTTGGATGTTTAAATGGGACGGGTGTGGGTCATCGTATTACCATGATAGCAATGTTGCCAAGTATCTTTAGCATTTTGAGGGACTAAGATTATTTGTTTTTAGGCAACCTTGTCTAGCGTCATCGAGGGACTATGATCTTTTTTGTTTTGTTTTTGTTTTGTTTTGCCAAGATACTCAACATGCATACCATGGCCATTTTAAAGGCAACAAGTGGATGAAACCCTAGGGGTGCATGTGTGCATTGTGTTTTCATTTTCATGCATTTTTTTGTCTTGTTTTAGGTCTAGCTATTTGTTGATTTTGGATTTTTGCATACAAACCCTAATCTTTCTATCACGACATATTTGAAAGCTATAAATGCGTAAAAAATAAATCTACGCTATTACAACATTGATGTGGGGAGGGGGATACAATTTTGAATAGGGGATTATTTTGCAAGAAATTAAAACCCTAAGTTATTACTACCAAATTGAATTTCTTTGTTCAAATGATAAATAAACAATATTTAAATAGACAATTAAATAAATATGCAATATATTATAAATGTGCAAAAATGTTTTTGTTTATTTTTATGTATGTAAAAATATAATATTTAATGTATTAAAAATAATAAGAAAATAAAATATTATTTTTATTAAGGATGGAAACCCTAATTTGTTTTAAGAAAGTATATATATATATTAATTATATTATTTATGTACAATAAAATAAAATAATAAAATATATAAAAATGTCAAAAAATAAAAATATATTAGAAAAGATATTATTTAAGTATGTAAATGATAAAAATAAAAATATAATATTATTATGTATTATTTTCAAGTTTTTATTAAAGAAAATAAAAGTATGTTATTTAATAATTATTTTTATATTAGAAAAAATAATAAAAAATACAAAATAAAATATGAAAATTTATGAAAATGTTTTTGATATTTTTTATGTTTAGAAAAAAAATAAAATAAAATCAGAAATGAAAAAGAAATAGAAAAATATAAAAAGAAATAAAACAATGGGCCAAGGGGGTGTGAGAAGCAAGTCAGGGGGTGTCAAAAGTGAAAAACAAAGGCCCAGCCCAGTTCCAACTTCATCTTCAACCTTTAAATCAGAAAAAACGCGCGCCCTGTACAAATGTCCAACTCCTGCATACGTGCTCTAAAGCAAAAACTCACAACATGAAAGTTATAACATTTTTCAACATGATTCAAACCATATAAAGAACTTAATCTAACTCTCAAAGACCAGAGAGAATTTCTCTGGCCCTAATTTCTAACCTAACTTTTTCAGAATGTTCATCAATCAAATTCTCTCAGCACACTTAACTTAAATGAAATCTATGCATATGTACAACTTAAGGGCTATGAGTACTACATTTTTTATTCACAAACCTAAGCCTAATGATTCCTAAATAGAGAGATCGAAAGTTGGAAAATACCTGTTTCAATTGAACTCGAATATGGCAATGCTGAGGTTTTCAATGAGCCCAGAGGTGTTTGTGAGCTTGCCTGAACTTCCTCTGCCCTTCCCCAGTGCTTTGTTTGCTCTGAGCTTGCTTGAATAAGACTATAAAAGTCAACCTGCACAAGCTAAAATCAGAAATGGTGAATCTTGCAAATGGAGTTACAGTCAATGGCCAATGGTTGGGATAGCTTAGGTGGGTTATATGGAAGGTATTGGAAGAGGTTTGGGACAAAACGCACGAGTGGTTTGTGAGATGGAAGTGAAAATGCAGAAACTGCCCTGTTTTGCAAGAAGAAGGTGTTTTTGTGTTTTGGATGGCTTGAGGTTGGATAGCTCGTGTTTTTGACTCAAGGCAATGTGCAAAAGTTGTTTCAAATGCTTACAAGAGTTGGTTATATCAGATACTCAAGTTATGGATCTTTTGCAAGTTTACTTGGTTTTGAAGTAAAAGTGAGAATTGACAATGCTATGGCTGTACTGGCTTGTACTCTAGCTGCTCAAAGTGGTTGAACTTTTCCTGACATTATGGAGCTTTGTTTGCAGCAAAAGGCTTGGTGTATGGCTCAAGAAATACAATTTGAGATAAAGCATGCTTTATGTAAATGGCATTGCTCACTTTTTGCCAAAAATGGATTAAACTCTTGTGTAAACTTCCACTGATCAGAATAATGCTTTAAACCAATGAGTTTGCATTCAATTTTTGAGTGTGGAAGGGTTTAGAGACCTGTATTCAAGTACAAATGAAGCTGGACAGAAATTGCAACTTGTGTCAACATGAAAATGCCATGGATTAAAGTGAGTTTTGGCCAAATTCAAACCTTCGATTCTCCCTAACCATAAATGATTTTGGAGAGTTCTTGGACATTTTGGAAAGCTTGTAACATGCTATACAATCCATATTTGAAATGAATTTGGATATTCCAAGTGGAACTAGGTGAAAAATTGCCATGAAGATAGGTCAAAATCCTGCCTAAACTAGGGCAAAATTTCACTAAGTTAAAAGTTTCATGGACCCTTGTTCCAAAAATCATAACTTGAGATCCAAGCTTCTTTTGGGAAAACTTTGTGAATCAAAGTTGTAGATTTGGTGGATCAAAGTTGTAGATTTTGTGGAGGAATACAACTTTCATGTTGGAAGTTTTGTTTGAATCCAATTGCATCATGGTGAAAATATTGGGCAAAGTTGGGGGAAAATAAGAAAATTTCATAACTTAGAAAAATTCTAAGTTATGAAATTATTCAATCTTAAACCCTAATTTGAAAAATTAAGTCTCATGGTGAACAAGTTTCATGTTTTGACATATCTTGATGAAAAATGACCCTTGGCACTTGATTTTGACCAAAAAGTCAAAGTTTAACTTTTCAGTGTACAATTGATTTTTGATCAGTTGACTGGAAAATTCATCTGTCAATCCAATGCTTTTGAGATCTTTTGAACCTTGTGATTAGGTTAATATGATGCCATTTGGTCCTTGAATACATGCTTGAACCCAATTTACCATTGGCTAGGTCAAAAACCAGAAATTGTCCTTCTACAGTCAAAACCCTAAAAATGACCATTTTGCCCTTTTGGTGATCTGATCAAATTTCCTGAGGAGTTGTGGTCCAAACTTGATCAAATGGTTCATATGAGTTTATAATGTTGATGTGGATCAAAAATTATGAGATTTGACTGTAAATTGGCCATAGTTGACTTTTTCCCCAATATAGTTGATTTTTAGGTCAACTGTCCAATTGATTGGGCAAAAATGTGATTCAATGCTTGAAACTTGGTATGAGCAATCTTATAGGTCCAAAATGAAGTATGAAAGTCACATTGAGCATTGAAAGTCCAAAAATACTTGTGCAAACTCAAACCCTAATTTTAGGTCAACAGTGCAAGGAGATGTCTTGAGCAGAGCAAACCCTAGTCTGGACTTGAGTTCAAAGATTCTTGTGAGGGGAAGTATTGATAAAATGAGAGGGCGAATTTTGGGTTACAACAGGATGGAATTTATATACTCTGAGAAAGGAATCATTTTACATCAGATGAAGTATGAACTAGAGCTTCTGAAGAGATTTGAGCTAGAAAATTGCAAGGTTGCTATCACACCTACTGATACGAAACAAAAGTTGGATTCTGATTCTGATGGAGAGGATTTGGATGCTACAACCTTCAAACAGATGGTTGGTTCTCTAAGGTGTTTGTGTAATACCAGACCTGATATTTGCTATGCACTTAGAATGGTCAGTAAATTTATGAGCAAACCAAAGTGGTCCCATTACCAAGCTGCAGTCAGGATTCTGAGGTATGTGAAGGGAACTCTGAAATATGGAGTGTTATTTCCGTCTGGAAGAAAGATCGAATCAGAACTTTTGAGTTGTTCTGATTCTGATTGGTGCGGAGATAGAGTTGACAGAAGAAGTACTTCTGGGTACTTATTTAAAATTTTGAGAGGTCCTATTTCTTGGTGTTCCAAGAAGCAACTTGTTATTGCTCTGTCAACCTGTGAAGCTGAATATATTGCAGGTGCTCTGACTGCATGTCAAGCTATGTGGATTCTGAACTTGCTGAAAGATCTGAAGATTGAGGTAAATAAACCTCTGAAGTTGATGATTGATAACAAGTCTACAACCAATCTTGCCAAGAATCCAGTGTTGCATGGGAGAAGCAAGCATATTGAGACCAAGTATCATTTTCTGAGGAATCAAGTTCAGAATGGGACAATAGAGGTTGTGCACTGTAGCACCCAGAAGCAGCTGGCAGATGTTCTGACAAAGGCTATCAAAATTGATCAATTTCTTGAATTAAGGGATGGAATTGGCGTTGTCAATTTTGGGTAAATATAAATTAAGGGATGGTGTTAGAATTTAATTAGATATTAATTTATATTTAGAAATATATTTTAGATTGTTTATATCTTTGTTAGAAGATATAAATCTTAGATCTTCTTATATCCTTGTAGAAGATATATTTTAGATTTAATTTGTGTGTATAAATAGCCTAGTGTAGTAGGTTTTTGTAATTCATTGTAAATCCTTATTTTGAAACTATCAGTAAATATTCTTTTTGCCTTTTATCTTCCTTGTGCTCCAACAACAATAATAATAATAATAATGGTGAATGATGAAAAATACTATTATTATTAATAAAAATATTATTAGATATATGGTATAGTTACCACTAATAGTAATATTATTATTAATATTATAGTTATTAGTATAATTATTCCCATTAGTATTATTACTATTATTTGTTATTAAGAATAAAACATAATTATTAGAGAGAGTAGTAGAAAGAAAATTGGGGAAAATGTTATCACGTAGAAACATAGAAGAGAAGAGAATTGGGAAAAACTCCTGTAACATAGAAACAGAGAAGAGGAGAGAAGGAAGAATTAAGGAAAGATGGAATCCCACCATTGTTGAAGGATTAAAGCTACAAACTAAGGTAAGGGGGCGAATGGGTTCTCTAAAGGGTGATTATAACATGAGAGGATAGTGAGGTTCCTTTCCTTCTCTAGGTTTTGTGTGTGATCAATGTATATTCTTCTTTTGTTAATTGATATTGTCTCTATGTGATTCTATATGAAATTGTAAATTCATTAATGTCAATGATATGATTGTTTTTGATAATTGTTGTTGTTGTGGTGTTGTTCTATGAAACCCCAGTTTAGAAAATTTGGGTTTATGAAAAGGATGAAAAGTGAGGTTTTGATGTAGAAATCTAATATAGAATGATAGATAAATGAAACTGATTTAAAGTTATAAGATATCATGTGTAAAAACACTATTTTTGGTCCAATTTAGGATATTGAAAGTGTGCAAAACGAGCATAAATCGTACTGGTGCGAAAGCAGGTTTTTGGAGCAGCAGATTGGCCATACGCGTATGGGGGAGACCATACGCGTATGGGGGACACGCCCAGGGGTTGTATGCGTATGGTACACACCCTGTTCCCAAGTCAGCACGACCTTCTACCAGAACGCGTATGATACGCGTATGAGAGAAAGGTCATACGTGTATGGGCTAGCCATTACGCGCATGAGAGGTCTTAGAGAGGTCTGGTGGTACGCGTATGATACGCGTATAAGGCTTGGAAGTTGGGCCCTACGCGTATGATACGCATGGATTGGGGGCGAGGAAGAGGCCATATGTGTATGGGGCAGGGCCATACGCGTATGAGCAGGCTGATGTGCATAATTTCTCATTTTCGTGATTTCTTTCCTATTTTCGCGTGCAATGTAGTTTCTTTTGGTCCATAATGACTAGTATGACTTAGGCAGATATAGAGAGGCTAGTAATAATGGGAATTGGGTTAAAACGTGGAACTTTGTGTGAGTTTCGTATGTTGCCCGAAGTTGTGTGGATGAATTGCATAATATATTGCATGATGATGATGATGATGATTTTGTTGGCCTGTATTGGCGTAATGTTGAGGGCTCATTCCATGTGGTTGCATAATTATGTTGTTGCATTTTGGAGTTGCATGTATACATTGGTGAGGGCTTATGGTCTGTTGTTGGCCTGTAATAGCGTTATGTTGAGGGTATATGTCTTGTTGTTGCTATATCTGGCATTATGTTGAGGGCTTATGCCCTGTTGGTACCACATGCGTTGAGTCAGTGTTAGTGTCATTTCATTGCATTTCTGTTGAATTGTTGTCATGTTATGTAGATGATGTATGTGATGTGAATTAGTGAATGATATGTGAATTGTGTGAATTACTACTCCTTAGCACGTGATATTCACCGTATATTTATTGAATGTAACTCTCACCCCTTTTCTGTTGTTGTGTTTATGCTTCTCTAGGAGTACAGATAATCAGGTACCCAAGCAGTTCTTGGAATGAGTGTTACCTGATCGAGTCTTAGGAGTCGCTCTGATATGTAAGACGGGGATTTGGAAATTTGTTATTTGCATTGTTTCATTTTGTTACGTATCTTATTTCATATTTATGTTGAACCACACATTTGTGGAGCTTTTATTATTGTTGAGGCCTTAACACCATGGAAGTGAAATATTTTGATTGTTCCGTTGCTAAGTTGATTTTTATGAGAAATGAAGTAATAAAGTGACTTGAAACTTTATGAGTATTTAAAAGATGTGAAATCCTACTTGTGTACTCTGATATATTTTGTATATTTTATTATAATTATTCTATTTGGGAAAATGGGGTGTTATAATTGGTATTATAGTAGGTCGTTCCGTCCGGCCAGGTTGTTGAGTCAGTAGTATAATGTGATGGTTGAATATTGTCAATATAATTCTTCTAACCATTGTTTGATGTTATGGTGTCAAACAGAGAAATGGGTGGAAGAAACGATGTTGCTCTTACTGCTGCCTTGCAGGCTATGGCTCAGGCTGTGCAACATCAGCCTAATATTGATGAGAATGATGGATCCCATGTTTTAGAGACATTCCAGAGGAACCATCTGCCTATGTTCAAAGGTAGGTATGATCCTGATGGAGCACAAATTTGGCTCAAGGAGATCGAAAGGATATTTTGGGTTATGGACTATTTTGAGGCATAAAAGGTGCAATTTGATACACATATACTCGTAGGAGAGGCTGATGACTGGTGGATTAGCACTCGTTAGAGGATGGATGGTGAAGGTGAAGAAATTACTCGGGCTGTGTTCAGCAGGGAGTTTCCGAGGAAGTATTTTCCTAAAGATGTTCGCGGGAAGAAAGAAATTGAATTTCTGGAATTGAAATAGGGAGATTTGTCGGTGACTGAATATGCTGATAAGTTCATGGAGATGGAAAAGTTCTTCCCTCACTACAGTGAGGTGACTACTGAATTCTCAAAGTGCATTAAGTTTGAAAATGGTCTGCGTCCAGAAATCAAGGGAGCTATTGGATATCAGCAGATTCGTAAATTTCCAGATTTGGTGAATAATTGCAGGATTTATGAGGAGGATAATAAAGCTCACTATAAGATCATAAATGATAGGTGAGGAAAGCAACAACAAGACCGTGGAAATCCTTACATACTCCAGTTGACAAAGGCAAATGGAGAGTTGTTGATGGTAAGAGGACAAGTGGGGGAGGTGCTCCTGCTAACATCACATGTTTCAGGTGTGGAAAAATAGGTCATCAAAGTAACGTGTCTACTGGAGAAGTGAAGAGGTGTTTTCGTCGTGGTAAAGTTGAGCATGATACAGTTGATTATAGACACAAAGCGGTGATATGTTTCAACTGCGACAAAGAAGGACATATCATTACTCAGTGTCAAAAACCAAAGAAATCTCAACCCGGTGGGGAGGTGTTTGCTTTAGCGGAACTCAGATATCCAGTGGAGACCGTTTGATCAAAGGTATATATTTCATTAATAGTACTCCTTTAATTACTATTATTGATAATGGTTATACCCATTGTTTTATTATTGTTAATTGTGTGAAAAAGTTGGGTCTTGTATTGTATTCTATGAATGGAGAGATGGTTGTCGATACTCCAGCTAAGGGATCATTGACTACTTCTCTTGTATATTCAAAGTGTCCTTTGTCGATCTTTGATAAGTACTTTTCCGTGGATTTAGTTTTCTTATTGTTGAGTGGCCTGGACATGATTCTAGGCATGAATTGGTTGGAATATAATTATGTTCATATTAATTGTTACAACAGGTCTGCGTGGTTTCTTACAACTGATGAGGAAGGGGAAGCTGGATCCTTATTTGCTAGACAGTTGAATAAATTGATGCAAGATGAAGCTCAAGTGTTTTCTTTGATGGTGTCCTTACCTATTGAAAATCAAGCTGTAATTGATGAGTTACAGGTAGTGCACGATTTTCCTGAAGTTTTCCCAAATGATATTCTAGATGTGTCGCTAGAGAGAGAAGTATAGTTTTATATTAATCTTGTTCCTGGTACCAGACCCATTTCTATGACACCTTAAAATATGTCGGCATCTGAATTAGAAAAATTGAAAAAGCAATTAGAAGACTTGCTTGAAAAGAAATTTGTGAGGCCAGGTGTATTGCCTTGGGGAACTTCAGTGTTGCTAGTGAAAAATAAGGACGGTAGTATGAGACTTTGTGTTGATTACTGATAATTGAATAAAGTAATGATTAAAAACAAGTATCCACTTCCAAGAATAGATGACTTAATGGATTAACTGGTGGGTGCACGTGTATTTAGCAAGATTGACTTGAGATCAGGCTATCACCAGATCCAAGTAAGAGATGACAATATTCAGAAGACAACTTTCAGAACTCGATATGGACATTATGAGTATTCAGTGATGCCATTCGGTGTTACGAATACGTCGGGAGTGTTTATGGAGTATATGAACTGTATCTTTCGCACTTACTTGGATCAGTTCGTAGTCGCATTAATTGATGATATTTTGATATATTCCAAATCAGAGGAAGAACATGTTGAGAATTTGCAAATTGCATTACAAGTGTTGAAAGAGAAGAAGCTATAGGTGAAGTTATCAGAGTGGGAGTTCTAGTTAGTGAAAGTTAGTTGTCTTGGTCATGTTATTTTAGGTGATGGTATTGTTGTAGATCCATTCAAGATAGATGTAGTATTGTAGTGGGAGACTCCAAAGTAGGTTACAGAGATTAGAAGCTTTTTAGGCTTGGCTAGTTATTAGAGAAGATTCATTGAAGGCTTTTCTAAGTTATCACTTATGTTGACTCAACTGACTTGTAAAGGCAAAGCAATTGTGTGATAATATCCAGTGTGAGGAAATTTTTACCGAGCTAAAGAAGAAATTGACGACGGCTCCAATTTTGATATTACCTAATCCTGGAGAATTGTTTGTTATATATTGTGATGCTTCTAAATTGGGTTTAGGTGGTGTGCTTATGCAGAATGATAAAGTGGTAGCTTATGCGTCGAGGAAATTGCGGATTCATAAAGGAAATTACCCTACTCGTGATCTAGAATTAGATGCAGTGGTGTTTGTACTAAAGATTTAGAGGCATTATCTTTATAGTTCCAGATTTGAAGTATTTAGTGATCACAAAAGCTTAAAATATTTGTTTGACCAAAAGGAGTTGAATATGAGACAACGGAGATGGCTAGAACTATTGAAGACTACAATTTTGGCTTAAATTACCATCCGGGTAAAGCTAATGTTGTGGCAGATGCTTTAAGTCAGAAATCGTTACATATGTCTGCTATGATGGTTAAAGAACTTGAATTGACTGAACAATTCAGAGACATGAGTTTAGTTTGTGAGTTGTCACCGCAGAGTGTGATGTTGGGAATATTAAAGATTAATAGTGATTTCTTGAATAATATTAAAGAGGCCTAGAAATTAGATGTCAAACTAGTGGATGTGTTGGTTGGAGGTAATCAGTCTGAAGATTGTGATTTCAAAGTAGATGTGCAAGGTGTGTTGAGATTCCAGAGTAGAATTTGTATCCCTGATGACTCCAAGATGAAAAAGATGATTCTGTAAGAAAGCCATAGAAGTAATTTGAGTATTCATCCAAGTCCGACTCAGATGTATCAAGACTTGAATAAGTTGTTTTGGTGATCTGGTTTGAAACGAGATGTGGCACGATTTGTGTATGCATATTTAACTTGTTAGAAGTCAAAGGTCGAACATCAGAAACCTGCAAAATTGTTGGAACCGTTAGATGTTCCGGAGTGGAAGTGGGATAGTATATCGATGGACTTTGTAACGGGGTTGTCGAGTGCCCAAAGGGGGCATGATACGATTTAGGTGATTATTGATAGGCTAACAAAGTCAGCTCATTTTATTCCTAACAATATTAGTTTCCCGGTACCACAGTTAGCAGAGATTTATATCCGTGTGATTGTGAAACTTCATGGTGATCCATCTAGCATTGTGTCTGATAGAGATCCAAGGTTCACTTCTAGATTTTGGGAGAGCCTACAGGCTGTGTTGGGCTCTAAGCTGAGATTGAGTTCGGCATATCATCCACAAACAGATGTGTGAGTGAAACTTGGTCCCTTGAGAGTTTTGTGTAATGTCAAAAATACGAGAGTCGTGAATTTCTTTAGTTGTTTATTAGCTCTGAATATAGTATGGCACCCTGATCACTTAAAAGTCGTAAGTGAAATAACCAGCAAAAAATATAGAGTCGCCACCATTAATTTTTTTATCTAAAGACGAGGGAATAATGGAATAACCCTAAATTTGATACAAGGATTCTAAGGTTTTGACTCACTTTAAATGAAAGGAAGGTGTTAGGCACCCTTCATCTACCTTGTTCACAAAAATACTAGGGTTTAGGTTTAAGGTTTACGAATATGGTTTTAGTTTTTTAGCTAGGGGAACTTACCACGATTTTAAGTCGTATGCCTACGTATCCTCTTATGAGGAATCAGAGTCCCAATTCGTAGTTCGTAGTTTGATTGGTGTTTTTTATAGAATTGCGTAGAATTACTTTTGAATTATCCTTGAACCTTGTCTAGGTTGTAAGTTGAGTGATCGTAGACGCAATTCGCAGTTAATTTTGAAAGTAATTCTCCTTAATCCTTTATCGAAAATATCTTGTAGTTTCTGCTATGTTAGTAGAAAAAAGGTTTTTGATTGGTTAGCTATTTTGAATTTCGATTTGATTGAAGAGTATGATAAGACACATAACGGGAAAAGTTTGATAAAGTCTTCCTTCTCACATGGCTAGATATTGGTCATGTGTTACTCGTCATGAAGGATGTGGAGGGAGTCTGATAATGTCTCCCTCATCATGTGGTCAGATATTGGTCACATGTTACTTGCAGATGAAAAACCTGATAATTGTGTGAGTTTAAATATTTTTATAAAATATTGAATTAATTTAATTGAGATGTTTAGATATGTACAAACAAATTAATTTTTCTAAAAAAACTAAAGATATATATCTTTTTTTGGTGTTTTGTATTTTTATGAGTGAATACCTTAATTAACCTAATCAAAATAATTAATTGTAGCTAATTAGATAAAATGGCGCCTAATCCCTAAATTATAGCAAACCTAATTAAGTAAATCACTATAACTAAAAACTCTAATCTAAATAATTAAACCAATCGAAAACAAACAAAATAGTCAGGGGTGTAGAACAAAGCATGGCGTGTAAACTTAATAAAAGTATTGAATTATTGAGCCCAAGGTCCATGTATCTCTAAGCCTTAATTCAATAATATAATTAACAAATGATAATGAAAATAAAAATTAACTAAAATAATAATAGTACAGTAAAGATAACAAAAGGCAAATAATAAAAACAAAAACAAAAAACCCATTTTCTATCTACCAAAAATACCGGCACCTATTATTCATTGTACTACATGGGCTAAATGACTTTTTTAATTATTTATTTTTATCATTTACGTGTAAGAAAAAAATACAAATAAAAATACCAAAACAACACTAAATTAAGGATGATAAAATGAATAGATTGGTTGAATATGGATTAGATTAATAATGGATAGATAAAAATAATCTATTAATCCATTAATAATTTATTAATTTTTTTAAAAAAATATTTAATTCGATCCATCCATTAAAAATAAAATTCATCTAATCCATTCATTAACAATATTTTAATAGATGAATATTCATCCATCCAAAAAAATTAATTTAAATATATTCATTTATTTTTTTTAAATATACTTTGTATTTTTGAATAAACTAGTTTTTTTTTGTATTTTCGAAAAAATTCAATATTTGATTTTTTGAAAAAACTCGATTTTTCGTTTTTTAAAAAAAACTCGATTTTTACGTATTTCAGAATTTTTTCGATTTTCCCAAAAACACTTGATTTTTTAATTTTTCGAAAAAACTTGATTTTTCGATTTTCCGAACAAAACTCGACTTTTCAATTTTCCCAAAAAAACACGACTTTTTAATTTTTCGAAAAAACTCGATATTTCAATTTACCGTAAAAAAAAACTCCATTTTTTCGATTTTTAGAAAAAACTCGATTTTTAGGAAAAACTCGATTTTTTGATTTTTCGAAAAACTCATTTTTTAGAAAAAAAACTCGATTTTCAATTTTTCGATAAAACTCAATTTTTTCGATTTTCTGAAGAAAAAAACTCGATTTTCCGAGAAAATTCGGTTTTTTGAATTTCCAAAAAACCCTCTATTCATCGATTTTCTGGAAAAAACTCAATTTTTCGATTTTCCTAAATAACTCGATTTTCCAAAAAAACTCGATTTTCTGAAAAAGCTCGATTATTCCAAAAAAAAGTCATTTTTTCGATTTTTCCCAAAAAGTTAATTTTTCTATTTTTCCAAAAAAAACTCATTTTTTCGAAATTTACGAAAAACTTGATTTTTTCGATTTTACGGAAAAAAACTCGATTTTTCGATTTTCTGTCGAAAAAACTTGTTTTTTCGAACAAACTCGATTTTTTGATTTTTCGAAGAAAAAAACTCGTTTTTTCTGAAAAACTCAATTTGTCTGATATTCTGGAAAAAAAAAACTCGACTTTTAGAAAAAACTCAATTTTTCTTAAAAACTCAATCTTCCAAAAAAACTCTATTTTTTGAAATTCTGAATAACATAGTTTTTTTTTTTTTTTTCAAAACAAAAGAAGTTTTTATTAGTTTAAAAAAAATAGATTTATTGGATTTAAATAATAATAATATAAAAATAATCCATTGGATCATCAAAATGTGGTGGATGGATTGGATCCATCCATGTATATAAATGGATGGATTTAATCCAATCCATTAACTTACTTTTTATTTAGTTGATGGATTGGATGAATTTTTTAGTGGATGAATTGAATGGATTTTGTCTTAATGGATTTAATTGTCACCCTTATAATAAATGGACGGAGTCAAAATCACAAACCCTTTTTTCTCTCTCACCTTCTCTCTCTGTTAATATCCTTTTCTTCTTCTTTTAATTTTCTTTTCAATTCCTTTACCTATCTCTTATATCTACAGTAACAACCACATATGAAATATAAAAGCATACACGACGATGATGATAAATATACTCACCGACCGAGGGGCGGAGAACCACGAAGAGGGCATCTACAATGGAGATGACTCGTTGCAGCGACTGAATCGGATCCCGTGAGATACTCCGTGCGGTGGTCTTGATCAGAGTGGTGTCGCGGAACTTTAAAGGAGGCCATCGGGTTTGGTGCTTCGCGGAAGTCGCGGGTTATGGTTGAGTTGGCAGTGACATCCTTGATTTGTGACGCGGTTGTTTGCCGATTGTTTGTCGGAGACGGTGCAGATGTAGGGCGGTGACACTGTTCGCAGAGGGAATATAACGGTTAGGCTCTGAGCAATTCTTCCTATACTGCTTCTTTCTTCCTTTGTTATTTTTCTGATTTGTATATTCTTCCTCTCTCGGTGTCATTGCTGTAAAAAAAATTGCAGGTTGCTGTTGGTGTTGTAGCGGAAGGGTGTGGTGAAAGATGAATCGTGGATTCCTCGCGTCATCGAATCATCTCATGTTTATTAAAACATATTAGTATCCTGCAAAGAAATCAAAACATTGACAAACGAAACTAAATCCAATTGAATGAAATAAATTCAAGCAGATAAACAAATTTGCAAGTTTGAAACGAAATCGAAATAATTGATGTTTTTTTTAGTTTCAGAAAGTTCTTCTCAGCTTCCTTTTCTTTCTCTGATTATGGAATTGGTTGGTTTGTGTTATGTTTGTGAAGGAATTTCGTGAAGAGGAAGAATGTTTGTTGATATTCTGGATCCGTTTCAGAGTTTCTGTTCAGAAATCCTAGAATAAATAAAAAATAAGAGATAGATTGAAATTGTGAAATTTTGGATCTAATTCACAGAGTTTCTGTTCAGAAACCCTAGAATAAACCAAAAGTAAGAGAAATAATTAGATTGTGAAAATGTGGATTTGTTTCAGAGTTTCTGTTTAGAAACCCTGGAATAAACCAAAAGTAAGAGAAAGATTGAGTTTGTGAAATTATGGATCTGTTTCACAGAGTTTCTATTCAGAAACCCTAGAATAAACCAAAAGTAAGAGAAATATTTAGATTGTGAAATTGTGGGTGAAAAATTATTATGGATAATAGTCCTATTTATAGAGTTAAAAATAGGTTAAAAACTTAAAAAGGAAGTTATCCAAAACACTGAAAAGTCCAAAGTCTGATTTCTAAAAAAGAAAAGAAAATTAATAACAAGAGATTCGAACCCACGACTTTATACTTACAAGCTTTATTCCTTACCAACTATGCTATGTTACTTGTTTGAAATAAAAACCTAATTGAAAGTATACGAAAGCGAACAAGTATTTACTATTTAAAATACAAATAATTTGAAATAAACTATTATACATTTTTAAATGAGCGAAATAAATTAGTGTTAAAATGTTAGTAAAATTGAACCAAATAATATTATAAAAACCAATGTTGAAAATATTTTTGACTGTAGAAATAAAGGGCGGGCAAATTTGGGGTATGACAGCTGCCCCTATTTAATTACTCTTCGATTGAAGGGTGCAAGAATACGCAGGTCTCGCACATTCGAATCAGAGGGTTACTAAATAATGGAAGACCTCAAAATTTGACCCAAGGTCGGCTAGATAAGGAAGGATATACTGTAAAGCATACCCCAGAGAATGAAGAAAGATAGGCAAAGATGATGATGTATCATCTTACCAGAGTTAGAGAAAAAAGTATGATGACGCGGATAACTCTCCAATACCTAGAAAAGTGATCATAGATTTTTGCGTATTTACCATGACCTAGGAGGTAAATAACACAAGTTTGAAAATTGACTTACTAATGCTTCGAGACTAACATAGTAAGCTAACGCGTATTTCGTATACTTATCACAACCTAGGGGATGAGTAAGACAGAGCTTGATAACACATTGTCGCATAGAGACTAACACAATGAATTATATTGCAGAGGGATAAATAACATATTATTGCTTCGAGACTAATGCAATGAGTTATATCACAGATTTTGTATATTTACTACAACCTAGGGAGTAAATAATACGAGGATAGGCTTATGTATTTATCACGACCTAAAGGATAAATAACATAAACTTGAGAATTCACTATCACTGAGAGACTGACATAATGAACTATAGATTTTCACATACCCACCACAACCTAGGGGATAGATAATACGAGCATAGACTTGTGTATTTATCACGATCTAGAGGATAAATAACATAAATCTGATAATTTGCATACCTACCACAACCTAGAGGATAGATAATACGATGATATGCTTGTGTATTCATCACGACCTAGAGGATAAATAACATAACCCTGATAATTCACATACCTACCACAACCTAGAGGATAGATAATACGAGGATAGGCTTGTGTATTTATCACGACCTAGAGGATAAATAACATAAAACTGATAGTTCGCATACCTACCACAACCTAGAGGATATATACTACGAGGATATGCTTGTGTGTTTATCATGACCTAGAGGATAAATAACATAAACCTGATAATTCTCATAACTACCACAACCTAGAGGATAGGTAATACGAGGATAAGCTTGTGTATTTATCACGACTTAGAGGATAAATAACACAACCCTGATAACTCACATATCCACCACAACCTAGAGGATAGATAATACGAGGATAGGCTTGTGTATTTATCACGACCTAGAGGATAAATAACACAACCCTGGAAATTCACATACCTACCACAAACTAGAGGATAGATAATACGAGGATATGCTTGTGTATTTATCACGACCTAGAGGATAAATAACACAACCCTGATAATTTTCATACCTACCACAACCTAGAGGATAGATAATACGAGGATAGGCTTGTGTATTCATCACTACCTAGAGGATAAATAACACAAACCTGATAATTAGCATACCTACTACAACCTAGAAGATACATGATACGAGGATAGGTTTGTGTATTTATCACGACCTAGAGGATAAATAACACAAACCTGATAATTTATTATCGCTTAGAGACTGACATAATGAACTATAGATTTTCGCATACCTACCACAACCTAGAGGATAGATGATGCGAGCTTGAAATTTTTATTTGGAACTTGGAATAACGAAGTTGGTTGTGTCTGTTTTCAACCAAGACTTAATTAGCATAAAGAGTTCTAGGTTTTGAGATAGAAACTGAAGTTTCGATGATGATGCCAGTTGTGTCTGTTTTTAACCAAGCCTTGATAATATAATAACCAAATGAAGTTGAATGTTTGAAATGTTTGAATTTGAAAAGTTTGAATTTGAAAAGTTTGAATTTGATAATTGAAAGTATAATACTCGGAGGCTGGTGATGACTAGGCCTTGGATATGAATCGTAGGTAAGCTTCCTAGTGAAATTTTAATAACGGTACCTTTGTTGGTTGTGTCTTCTCTCAACCAAGGTGGCTATAGTGATAGTATGGAGAATGGATAATACTGAGCTTGGATTTGAAATTAAGTGTGTCTTAGCTGGTAAGCATGCCTTGAGATTTTCCGCAGTTTTCATGAGCATATATGATTGAATGTAATGCATGTATGCATGTTTAATATTATTATGCTTGATGTATGCATGATGCATGGTATGTATGCTTGATATGATAATGAATTAAAACGATGCGATGATTGATAAATGTAATGTCCATGTTATTTGAACTGTGAAACCATTGCTTTAAGGCAGGCTACCAGGAGAGAACTGGGGTTAAGAATTAGCTTCCAAACAAAAATTGGAACACTACCAGATGTGAACTGGACTTTTTAAATGATGCGCCAGACAGGAACTGGGCTTTACACCAACGTCAGTAGGGCTACTGGAATAGTATCAACTTGGAAAGGTGAAATGGACAACAAGGTTTTTAATATTGGTAAGGTCACTGGAAGACGTCAATTAGGTGATTGGGAAGTGTGGGGCTACTCACGACTTTTACATAAGGCTGGTTACGTATGGACGGTTGATGAAGATTGCGTGAGGATGCTCACGTCTTAAATGGTTGGAAATTACGTAAGGCTTCTTACGATTTGGTTTGACGAAGAACGCTTGTATGACAAACTCACTGGGAGGGATAGTACAATATATTTACTGACTTAGCTGGAGATTTCACTTGAATTGAGAATAGTGACTCCCCTGGAAATTGACTCTGGATTTTTTACGGGGGTCCTAAGTCTTGGTCTATAATATGCCATGTATGCATGCAAATGCAGGAGTTAATGCGTATAATGACTGACCAATATATGTAATAGGTGACTTGGATATGTTGGAATTTTGATGTGCTAATGAGAGTTAGGCTTAAGGGTAGATGCTAAGTGAGATTGGGCTCTTTTTTAGATCCATGCTGTCGGAATTTGTCAGATGGATGAGATGATAGGTGTAACTTGATTCTGTATCGAAGTGACCTAATGAATGCATGACAATGATTTATGCAGACTTGTATGCTTTTGACTGATGCCCCCATGATGGGTCATGGATGATTAAAGTGTAGAGGAGTTACTAAGGTTGCTTGTCTTATGATCGCATGGCGTGATATTAATATGATTTCTCGATACTTGTTTTGAACTCGAAGATTGTTAACGTATGTGAAAGATCCACTCGGGGATCGCAGGGAGCTTGCTTCTTTATGGGATATATTGCCCCAATATGTCAGGTATTGGAAGAGATTCGTCTTGATATGAGATTGGAAATAGTTTGATCATAATATGAATGACCCCACTATTTTGCACTTTGAAACATTATGCCCTCAATCTCCAGAATTTGGAAGAGGTACTCTTGGATGATTTGCCCTTGATGAATTGTTTTGAACCAACTCCTTTTGATCGAGTCTCACAGTGGTTTGCCCCAACATTCGAATTTTGAAAGATATGCCCCCAATCTCTAGGATCTGGAGGAAGTACCCTCATTGTAACACCGTTCTAAACCCCACAGAATATTCATAATTATTTAAAATAATATCAGAGTAATACAACAAAAGGGCGTCACATTTTATTCGTGAAATAATCATATGTGCTAGTCGTACTCCATAACACGGGTTTTCAAAATTATTCATGTAAATATCCATTATCAAGGTTTCACATACTTGCAGCAGAATCATAGTTCAAACAAGTTCATTAAAACACTTCATAGTTCCCCATGATTCATGGTTCACAATTCAACATAATTTAAGCTCCATGGAAACAATTTAAATGTCATAACAAAACAAAAACAAAATAGTTTTCAAAATAAAGCATTCTCGTCCCCGATGTTACATATCAGAGCAAGAACTTCTAGACTCAACCGAAATAAAACACACGCTCCAAGATATTCATCTAAGCCTTTAAGGACTAGTCCTGATTACCTGCATGTTACCCACGTAGAGGAAACATTCAAGTAGAAAGGGTGAGTTAATCACAATCATTATATAAGATATAAGCAATAGACGTATCAGAATAAACCAAAAGTATTATAACATAAACTCAACATTGTTATATTCCAAGTACCTTAGCAATCATACAAATTCAACAACACAATACAACATCATCAAATTAAGAACCATTCAATGCCACATAAGACATAGTGCAAGGACATAGACTCATGCATGTGGTACCAATTCATTTGATGGACATTAGGCCATCACCCTCCAAAGACCCCAATCATAGGATCGATTCCCACTTGGAACCAGAGCAAATCATAGACATCCCAATTCCATACAATGGGATTGAAACCAAATCACTGGACCAACGTCCTAAATCATCAAAATAGACCAAAGTTGTCCAATGAATGCATGATGCGCAACAATAATATAAACGACCACAACTAGTCATATGCATCATCGTTCATGTATTCACTAACATCATCATATAAACCTCATCATATGTACTCATATAAGAAGAGCATCATCATCATATCATCATATAAAATAGAAACATCATATTAACAACATATCATCATTATGAACCAAGTATTATCATAAGATTGTCATATCATCATCATACTTCATTACCACAAAACATCATAGAGATTCAACACAGGGAAACTAATTCTATCATAACTTGGGTACTAGAATTATCCTTCTTATTCTTCATTTTACTCCTTATAAATATAGTTCACCGTGTTAGCTATCCAATGCTTCTAACGACACCTCAAACGGAGTCCGGAAACTAAACTTACGACCTTTAGAAAAAACTGTCAAAAATTGGATTGCTTGAGTCGATGCGTGCCCCCTTTGAGTCGACGCATAGGTATTTTGTCTGCCCCAGGTGTGCTCAGGTCGACCCAATGAGTTGACACATACTGAGTCTTGAACCCGCATGAGTCGACGCATGTTGTTTTGTATTGATTTTTTCTGTGATTTCACTACCTTATAGGTCTTAAAACATCATATAATCATAGGTAATCATCATCTATTATCATCCTATGTTTATACATCAATTATACATAATTTGGACATCATTATTCATCTTTAATCTATCAATTCTCCATTAAACAACATCTAATCACCATCTATGAAACCTAAGGCAAACCCTACCTCCATCTACCACTTAAATCAAATATAATAATTAGATAAACACCCCTTACCTTATTGCTTCGAGTGATTGATTACATTCTTCGTGCCTCTTACGATGATTCTCTCCAAAGCCTTCATGCCCTAGCCTCTCTTCTCCAACTTTCACGATTGATTGTGAGTATAATAACTATCTCTTCTCTGCTATCATAAAGGACCCCTAATATCTTCCTCAATTGCCCTCGCTTACTCAACCTCTATTTACCATCACGTCCTCACTCTTCCTACTAATTACCAACACAACACTCCAATTAAAAGAACCCTTTAACTATTATTATATTCTCAATAATAATCCAAATAATTACTAAATAATTATTTAACCATTCTAATACTTCTAATCATCATAATTCACATCACGCACAACCTCATACCAGCACGTCACACATATAATCATATAAAACATCAATTATTCATAAATACTCCTAATAATTCATTAAATAAATAACTTCTAAAAATTGGGGTGTTACAACTCTCCCTCACTTAAATAATTTTCGCCCTCGAAAATTACCTGAGGAAAACAAAGTCAGATACGACTCATTCATATGATCCTCACGCTCCCAAGTCAAACTTTCACTGGCTGATCCACCCCAAAACACCTTTACTAAGGCAATATCCTTACCTATCAATTGCTTCACGTCACGACCTTCTATTCTCAATGGTAATGCTTTAACGGTCAGGTTATCTCTCACATGTACATCATCCATCTAAATTACATGTGAGGGATCCGGAATATACTTTCTCAACTGAGATACATGAAACACATCATGAAGATTCACAAGTGACCGAGGTAAAGTAATCTGATAGGCTACCTTACCTATCTTCTCAGATATCTGATATGGACCAACGAAATGCGGCGTAAGCTTACTTGATTTCAGAGCCCTACCAACACCTGTTACCGGAGTAACTCTCAAAAACACACAATCATCTTTCTGAAATTCCAAGGCCTTCCTTCTCTTATCATGGTAGCTTTTCTAACGACTATGAGAAGCCTTCATCCTCTCTTGGGTAATCTTAATCTTCTTAGTTGTTTCTCGCACAATCTCAGGTCCGAGTATAACACTCTTTCCCGACTCATACCAATACAATGGAGTTCTACACCTCCTACCATACAATGCTTCATATGGTGCCATTCCAACACTTGAATGGAAACTATTATTGTATGTAAATTCAATCAATGGCAAGTGACTATCCCAATATACTCCTTGTTATAGCACATAAGCCCTCATCAAATCCTCCAAAGACTAGATAGTCCTCTCTGTTTGACCGTCCGTCTGCGGATGATATGCGGAACTCAACTTCAACTTGGTACCGAAAGCATTCTACAAACCTGTCCAGAATTTCAATGTAAACCTCAGGTCTCTATCTGACATGATACTCGAAGGTATCCCATGAAACTTCATAATCTCATTAACATACATCTTAGCCAGCTTTTCTATAGGATGATTGATCTTCATCGGCAAGAAATGACCCGACTTAGTCAACCTATCCACTATTACCCAAATTGAATCATCACCTCTAGCAGTCTTCGATAACCCCGACACGAAATCCATAGAAACACTGTCCCATTTCCATTCTGGAATACTCAAAGGTTGCATAAGAACTGTAGGCTTATGATTTTTAATCTTAGAATTTTTGCAAGTCAAGCAAGCATACACAAACTTAGCAATTTCTTTCTTCATACCTGGCCACCAAAACATTTTCTTTAAATCCTGATACATTTTCGTAGCACCTGGATGAATACTCAAATCGCTTCGATGCCCTTCCTCAAGAATGCTCTTCTTAAGTTCTGAAATATCAGGAACACATACTCTATCACCAAGTCTCACCATACCACTCTTATCCTATCAGAATTCACCTCTGTTGCCTTAGTTAATCAACATTAGTCGATCCACCAAAATCAAATCAGACTTCTGACCTTCTCGGATCTCTTCAAGAATCCCACTAGTTAGTTTCAACATTCCCATCTTCAAACTGTTGGATGTCTCTTCGCATACCAAGCTCATATCTCTAAACTGATCGATCATCTCTAACTCTCGAACCATAAGCATTGACATATGCAATGATTTCCTCCTCAAAGCATCAGCTACTACATTTGTTTTACCAGGATGATAACTCAAATCAAAATCACAATCCTTCAATAATTCGAGCCATCTTCTCTGCCTCATGTTTAACTCCTTCTGATCAAATAAGTATTTTAAACTCTTATGATCACTGAGCACTTCAAATTTAGATCCAAAAAGATAATGTCTCCAAATTTTTAGCACGAAAACCACAGCTGCCAATTCTAAGTAATGCGTAGGATAGTTCCTCTCATGAACTTTTAACTGTCTAGAAGCATAAGTAACAACTTGTCTGTTTTGCATTAGCACACCACCAAGGCCCATCTTAGAAGCATCACAATAAACTACAAAGGATTCATTCAGATTCGGAAAAATCAACATCGGAGCAGTCATCAATCTCTTTTTCCGTTCTACAAAACTTTCTTCGCATGCAACATCCCACACGTAAACCTGGCCCTTTCGAGTCATCTGAGTCATTAGTAACGCTAACTTAGAAAATCCCTCAATGAATCTTAGGTAGTAACCTGCTAACCCAAGAAATCTCTGAATCTCAATTGTGGATTTCAGTGTCTCCCACCGTAACACTGCATCAACCTTAGAAGTATCTACCACAATCCCACCACTAGAAATCACATGGCCAAGAGAACTCACTTTGTTTAACCAAAATTCACACTTCGACAGTTTCGCATACAACCTCAAGTCTCCAAACTGTTCAATAAGTCTCAACTCTTTTACAGTCACTTATCCATTAGGTTCACCCAAAATGATGAACGAATATTCCCTTGATGGAACGTTAAACACTTAACATACCATTAAGCTGGTAAGACAAGTCTATCACATCCAACACGATCCTGTCTACTATCAACAAGAGATCAATGGTGATCAGTTCCTCAATTTGTTAATAAGTATCTGACAACCATGATAGCGCATAAACCATCATTACTAAACTAGAACAATGTTTCTTTAAAACTTATACTCAAAGTTACCTAAAGCATCATGTTCCAATTAATCTTCGTCATTCTAATTATTCTTACTCGACATAAGTTGTATCTCCATGTGTTCCTCTAATATCTCTCCATATTTTCCCTAATACCAAACATCTCATTCCTTCAATTCATTCATTTACAACATATCATACTTGACCCTGTCATAAACAAGCTGCAACAATAACTAGCTAAGCCTAAGAAGCTTCTAGTCTCTGTAAACGACTTTGGAGTCTCTCAATGTATAAGCATACATGCTTTGGATGGATCCATATATACCATCATTCGAAATAACATGCTCAAGAAAATTCTCCTCCTCATACCACGATCTACACCTTGACAACTTAGCATAAAGTTTCTTCCCTTTCAACATTATAATTCACAACATTCGACATTCCCTTATTCTGACTTATATTAACTCATAATGTCCTCAATAAACACCGCAACAAACTAATCCAAATATTCGTAATGCCTACACGAGTTCTAAAATTTGTCCTCTAACTATCCTCACCCTTCATTTGAATCTGAAGGTAACCCTTCTCAATTCGATTATACTATAGACATACTCGCCTAACAGTTGGTCCATCAAATCATCAATCCATTAAAGTGGATAATTAATCTCACCCATTACCTTACTCAATTATTGGTAATCCATACACGACCTCATTCAATTGTTTCCACAAATATGCAAACCTCTAAGCCTCATATCTTAAGGGTTATCCTACTTGCTTAGCAGATAAAAACATTAGTTCTCTATTGTCACCAAACTCAGATCCACACTCTGGAGGCAAGTCGCGAATATATTTAGGAAAAACTTCAGGAATCACACAACACTGGCATATCACTAGCCATCACATTGCTCTCAATTCTTTGAGAATCATACATCAACAATACCTGATCTTTATCCCTCAAAGGCAATCCCAACTTGACCGGTAGAGAGAAATCACAAATCTGTACTCTCTTCAATTTCAAGAAACAACATAGCTCCAACAACACTTGCACTCTTGCAATTCAGCAATATATTGCACCAACTCACACACCTGAAACATCTCAGAGAAGCAAAAGCTTCTCCCACACTTGTTTCAAACCAAGCCCTGCAGACAAACAATTAGAAAAACAAGCAAGTACCGATAGTGTTTCACACACATGTCGCGTACTAAGGAACAAATAACATTAGTCAATCTGGCCGGACCGACCGACCTACTCTGATACCACTAATGTAACACCCTTCTAAACCCCATAGAATATTCATAATTATTTAAAATAATATCAGAGTAATATAACAAAAGGGCGTCACATTTTATTTGTGAAATAATCATACGTGCTAGTCTTACTCCGTAACACGGGTTTTTAAAATTATTCATGTACATATCCATTATCAAGGTTTCACATACTTGCAGCGGAATCATAGTTTAAACAAGTTCATTAAAACACTTCATAGTGCCCCATGATTCATGGTTCACAATTTAACATAATTTAAACTCCATGGAAACAATTTAAATGTCATAACAAAATAAGAACAAAACAATTTTCAAAACAAATCACTCTCGTCCCAGATGTTACATATCAGAGCAAGACCTTCTAAACTCAACGGAAATAAAACACATGCTCCAAGCTATTCTTCTAAGCCTTTAGGGACTACTCCTGATTATCTGCACATCACCTATGTAGAGGCAACATTCAAGCAGAAAGGGTAAGTTCATCACAATCATTATATAAGATATAAGTAATAGACATAGTAAAATAAACCAAAAGTATCACAACATAAACTCAGCATTGTTATATTCTAAGTACCTCAACAATCATACAAATTCAACAACACAATACAACATCATTAATTTAAGAACCATGAAATGCCACATAAGATGTAGTGCAAGGACATAGACTCATGCATGTGGTACCAATTCATTTGATGGACACTGGGCCATCACCCTCCAAAGACCCCAATCATAGGATTGATTCCCACTTAGAACCGGAGCAAATCATAGACATCCTAAATCCATACAATGGGATTGAGACCAAGCCACTAGACCAACGTCCTAAATCATCAAAACGGACCAACATTGTCCAATGAATGCATGATGCGCAACAAGAATATAAACGACCATAACTAGTCATACACATCATCATTCATGTATTCACCAACATCATCATATAAACCTTATCATATGTACTCATATAAGCAGAGCATCATACTTATATCATCATATAAAATAGGATCATCATATTAACAACATATCATCATTATGAACCAAGCATTATCATAAGATCGTCATATCACCACCATACTTCATTGCCACAGAACATCATAGCGATTCAACACGGGGAAACTAATTCTATCCTAACTTGGGTACTATAATTATAATTCTTATTCTTCATTTTACTCCTTATAAATATAGTTCATCGCATTATCCATCCAATGCTTCAAACGTCACCTCAAACAGAGTCCGGAAACTCAAGTTACGGCCTTTAGAAAAATCTGTCAAAAATTGGATTGCTTGAGTCGACGCATGCCCCCCTTTGAGTCAACGCATAGGTACTCTGTCTGCCCTGGGTGTGCTCAGGTCGACCCAATGAGTCGACACATATTGATTCTTGAACCTGCATGAGTCGATGCATGACCTCTTTGAGTCGACGCATGCTGTTTTGTGCTAAATTTTCTTCGTTTTTTCTGTGATTTCACTACCTTATAGGTCCTAAAACACCATCTAAACATAGGTAATCATCATCTATTATCATCCTATGTTTCTACATCAATTATACATCATTTGGGCATCATTATTCATCTCCAATCTATCAATTCTCCATCAAACAACATCGAATCACCATCTATGAAACCTAAGGCAAACCCTACCTCCATCTACCACTTAAATCAACTATAATAATCAGATAAATACCCCTTACCTTATTGCCTTGAGTGATTGATTACGTTCTTCGTGCCTCTTACGATGATTCTCTCCAAAGCCTTCGTGCCTTAGCCTCTCTTTTCCAACTTTCACGATTGATTGTGAGAATAAGAACTATCTATTCTCCGTTTATCACAAAGGACCCCTAATATCTTCCTCAATTATCCTCGCTTAGCCAACCTCTATTTACCATCACGTCCTCACTCTTCCTACTAATTACCAACACACCACTCTAATTAAAATAATCCTTTAAATAATTATTCCTATTATTATATTCTCAATAATAATCCAAATAAGTACTAAATAATTATTTAACCATTATAATACTTCTAATCATCGTAATTCACATCATGCACAACCTCATACCAGCACATCACACATATAATCATATAAAATATTAATTATTCATAAATACTCCTAATAATTCATTAAATAAATAACTTCTAAAAATTGGGGTGTTACACTCATAAAGAACTTTGACCTAACCATGATGTGATGTGAACCTGATATGGACTGCCCCAAGATTTAAATCTTTGAAAAGTTTGTACTTGAAATTGCTTGAAAGAGACCTTGGATCTTTACATGCTGTAAGATGAACTTGATGTGCACTGCCCAAACGTTTGAGTCTCAAAGGTTTCCCCTTGATTATGGATTTGAGAAGTTGTCAAAAGAGGAAACCGAGTCCTACCATGTTGTGATATGACTTGTTTAAGTAATTCCCCTTCGAAAGGTATGCCCCTGGTTGAATGATGCTTTGAGATGTAACCCAAGTTGATTGAATCTAAGGATGATCACCCCTAGTCAATAGGATCTTCATGTGATATGCCCCTATGACCAATAGTCTTGCTTATGATTATAATGTCCTTCTTTAGATGCTTTTCCCCTAGTTAGGAGCTTCCTGGAAAGGATGGATTTTGATCAAACTAGTTTTGAGATCTCATTGATGCTAAGTGTCTATTCGTAGAAAAAAATTGTACATTTTGGAAAGTAATTTTGTTTGATGCACATGCAAGTTTTGAAATTGAAGTTTGTTATGGAATATAAATGGATGATTAGAAATGGATATTCGAAGAAGCGAAGTGGTTAGCAATAATTTAACAAGCATATGAGTCAGTTTAACACAAATTTTGCCGAGTATGCTCTCATAGTTAACCTAGCTTCAATTAGGACTTTTGAAGGTTGTATCGTGGCTTGGTTTGTGGTTTAAGAAAAAAAAGATATAAGGCTCAAAATTTATTTAGCCCACCCAATTCTCCTTGATGTTCTCCAATCTTAAATCCAATTAATACAACAGATGCAATAAAGACCCAAGCACCGACGAAAAATGTTTGATAAGATCCAAGCATTGATGAAAAGCCTTTTTTGAGGTGGAAGTCAAAAGATTGTTCTCCAATATTCTTTTTTTTTCAATCCCTTATTTTGGCATGGACCAATCCTTTTGAATTTACGGTCCATCGGTATGCCCTAACTTTTGCCTAAGTCAAGTTTTTTCGATTTTTACTTGACTTAGCGAGCTTTATTTTTTTTAATTTATTTTTTTATTTATTTTGAACATTTGTGACTGTCATAATTGTTGTAAGCTTCGTCTTCATTGTTTCCTCGATCTTGAATGATGTACTGAGGAAGAATGTCGTGGACTTTATCTTCATTGATTCTTCAATCTTGGATGATGAATGTGAGGAAAAGGATGTGCTTAAACCTTTGCTTAGACCGTTTCCTCAATGATGTATCAGTGAAGGAGATATGCTTGAACATTTGCTTAGATCATTTCCTCAATGATGTATCGAGGAAGGAGATATGCTTGAACCTTTGCTTAGATGCCCGATTCTCCTGGGATTTAAATGCATTGTTGAATTAATTGAAATCTACCATGCCCCTGGTTAAAATAAGGGTTTTTTAAAAATAGAACAAAACTCCAACTCTTGGCTCGAGGGGGTTAACTACAGATTAAATTTCTTATTTCTCCACTATTTAGGATTTGAAACAATACCTTATATCATCAGCTCGGTCTTACCATTGAAAGCATACATTAGAAAATTCTTGTTATTTAATTTTCGTTATTCTCCCTCAACGTTTGTTAAAGTTGTGAAATGGAAGATGGAAGTGAACAATTGATATTTATGGAAAGTGATAGTAAATGAAGAGTGAAACGAATGAACTAATTTCAAAAACATGAATTCTCATTTTATTAGAATTACTAATCAAAAGATACAAGGTTACACTAAATTCAACTTAGCAACTTGGAAATTACAAATTGAAATTGATAATTCTGATGATCCTATGGAAAAGATTTTTTTGTTGATCCACTTAACTTTAGGAGATGCTTCAGAGTTCTTGGACTTGTCAGAGCATGGGGATGACCCTGGACTTCTCTTGGGCATACCAGTTTTCCCGATATAGCGGTTGCTCATGTCGATACTGTTGCTTTTGATAAGAAAGAATAACCAATGGTAGTTGCATTCGAGGCGTTGTAGGCCTTTGGCTCATATGAAAAAGGGTTGCCTTCTCTCCTTAACAAGATTTGTAGGACCAAGCTCACAGGTTGACTTTCTCCTTCAAAATATTATGAATTTCTTGAGTTCCATCAAGCTTTCTTGAAGCATGCTTAGAATTTGTTCTTTGAGTATCGGGAAATCTATTAGCTGGATGATAGTCGGACAAGGGCGAATATGGAAATGCGTATGTATGAATGTATGGTATGCAAAAATATTTTTGGCTTTAAGAGAATGCAAAAAAAATTTCATGAATATGCGATGCGACGCAGACGTAGTATGAAGGTAAACATAAGGGCACCCTATATGGGTTTAATGATAGACATTAAAATGAGGATAACCTACATTGACTCTGAGATTGAGACAGACAAGATTATGGACAATGAAAGAAGAAGAGGAATCCCTAAAAGCTAGGGATTGTAATAGATGGACGAGAATTCCTAAAGGCTAGGAATTATGATAGACCAATGGGAAGTTGAGACGGAGATTGGACTTGAGGAAATAGTGTGGAAGAGAGCACATGGTGACCGGTCAACGGTCACCAAATCCTATGGCCTGGTATAGGCCACATGGCATGCATCAATGAGGACGTCCTTCGTGGGAAGGTTCCTGTTGTACCCCAAAATTTTCCCTCTCATGTCTCAAGGAATTTCTCACATGGATTCTCAAAATTTAAGCTTGCACAAGTACAATTGGATTTTTCAGCATAAAATTAAAGAGGAAGCTATTAAAAAAGGGGAAAGTAGATAAAAATAATATTTTTGACAAAATTGGAGAAAAACAAGTCTTTTTGATTCAACTCCTTCGATTGGCCTTTTGGCCTCTTTCGATGCAAGCTTGGCTTGCATCCTTCGACTGAGCGCTGGCCTCTGACACACTGGCTTTGATGCACAAGGCAAGAGCCTCCTGTAGCCTCCTTCAATTCCAAGGCAAAAATCCTCCTTTTGGCATCCTTCAATTGCACAATCTGCCTCCTGCATGCCTCTTTCATTTGGGCATGTGGCTCCCTTCATGCAAGTCTTCGTTTGAGCGTTGGCGTCTTGTATGCTTGCTTGGAATCAGAAAGTTTAGACTTCCTGCATCCAAGCTTCGACAGGGAATTGGTTATGTTTACACTAGCTTCGACTGGACACATTTCCCTTTAGCATACTTCAATTCCACCCTTGACAACCTTCAACACACATGGTTGGTGGATTTGAAGGGAATACATAGGAATCCCTACCGAAGGATTGCATAGTCCATTCAAAGGACACATTTGGTCCTTTCAAAAGATACATACATGACCCCTTCAAAGGAAATGTCTGGGTGTGCCATTTGAAGGATGTGTTTGATTGCCCATTTGAAGGATTTACATGACCCACTTTAAGGCATACTTGGGTGACCCATCCAAGGGGCACACATTTGGCTCCTTCGAAGGATGTACAAAAGTGACCCATTCGAAGGACGCTTGTTGGAGGAAAATCAAATAACATTGTTGGAAGAAGAATCTGGTCGAAGGGGGGTCAAAACGAAAGATGAAATATTCAAAAGATGCTTGGTGCCAAGTTCAGGATTGGTACACTGGCCATAACACTCCAAAAACTGCTGCACAACAGTCCTGAAACACTGCCCCATTCTGGCACCAAAATGGCATACAAACACTGTCCCTCGAAAGCTACAAAAAGCACTTTACTAGAATTGTTCAAATTATTTTGTTTTTCCTCCAAAACTTCAGCCAACTTTGCCTATAAATAAGAGGCCCTGTGACATGTATAAGGGGATGGACACACATCTAAGAACTGCGGGGAATAAATCTTCAACACTCTCAAAAAACTCAAACACTCATAAAACACAAACCCATAATATAAACACTTATCTCTTTCGAATCTGAAAAATCCCCACACTTTATTTTCCTTCGAATCCAGTAGGAAGAACATCACACTTGTTCTTCTCCTTCGAATCTAGCATTAGAAACGTCACCTTCGTTTCTTCCCTTCGAATCCAGGGCAGAAGCTAAAGGTCCAGCTCACATACCCAAACTTCAAGCAAGGTAAGTCACTCTTAACCTTGAACCTTTCATTTCTAGCATAACATGGGAATAAACTTTCTTTTCGTTTCAAACATGTACATACCATTGTTCTTCTTTTCGTTTCCACCCTTTTAATTTGTTTTCATGGCTAATCCTTTCGTGTTTGTTTCTTGAGTTATTAAATATGCTTTAAGAATTAACCTGGACATAAGACAATTCTAGCATGGCCTCAGGCCATGTTGCTATTTAAAATATCAAATAAAAGAAACAGGAGGAAGGAAGTATAAAATGAAGCCTTAGGCTTCCACACTAACTTCCAGGTCCAAACGAAAGAGGCAGCCAGAAGAACGCCCACACTGATTCCAGACCCAGTCGAAAGGCACACCCACATTGACTTCTAGACCCCAGCCGAAGGAGGCAGGAGGGCAGAATCGAAGGCTGCATCTCATGCCTCAGGATAAGCCCAAATCAAACGGCATGACCTCACTGACTCCAGGACCAAATTGAAGGAAGCCAGAAAGGGCAGAATCGAAGGATTTTTCTGCCTAGATCGAAGCATTCATTTTCCTTTCTTTTATTTTGTTTTAGTCTTTACATTTTCATGCTATTCAATATGGTTGTAATCGTGTAGGATTTATTTTTCTGCATTTTTATTAATTTTGTATAAATGTTAGTAATTAGGATGTATGGCAAGATAAAAACCAACAAGCAGACAACCTAAAAAAATCAAAGACAAAATGCATGAAAATCAAACACATTATACACACATGCACCCTTAGGGTAATCTCACTTGTTGCCTCGGAAAAAATAGTCATGTCCCTCGAATATGGGCGTTTTAGCAAAGACCCTTGATAAAAGATCGTAGTCCCTCAATGATCCTCAATGTTGCCTTTGGTAAATGATCTAGTCCCTAAACGACATTGCTAAAACGTCACATAGGTTTCCTTCTATGACTATACAAACATCCCACGCCCGTCCCTTCACATCCAATAACGGGGCTTCTTACCAAATCAATGGTAAGATAGCAACATCTAAAGGAGGAAGAAAAGAACATTAAGACCTTTTGAGTAGGTAGGATGCTCCTAGTTGCTCGCTTGCTCATAATAAAAACATATTATACACCCACACTTTCATTTTAAAACATTTTCAAAAGACAAAGCTTTTTGTATACGTTCTTATAGAAACGAGAGCCATTACAAAAACACTTTTCAAAATCACTTTCAAAAACACATTCCACAAACACTTCTTTGAATTATTTTCAAAATCAACACTTTGTACGCGTTCTTATAGAAACGAGAGCCATTACAAAGACGTTTTCAAAATACTTTCAAAACCCACAAGCATATTTTCAAACAAAAGCAAGTGATTTAGCAAGCAACTAAGAGCCCGTAGATAACTATGAATGAAAAGGGTGCTAATACCTTCCCTTTTCATAACCTACCCCCTGAACTCAAGAAAATTCTCAATAGGTTTTTCTCTATCTTTTCAACCTTTCCTTATTGGATAAAAGAAAAGTCGATGGCGACTCTTGCTATCCGCAATAAATGCGAACAATCACAAAACACCCAAGTTAGTTCTCCCACCGTGTTATAGAACTGGCGACTCTGCTGGGGACTATACTTAAAAGTGGGGTTACCTTAGGGCTAGATCACCTTTACTTGCTTTCCTTGTTTGACTTGCATGCTTTACATTGGTTCCTTGTTTGGGTTTGTTTTGATCCTCCACCCGGATCTGGGGCACCTTTTAGGTAAGTAGAAATAGATTGTGGAAACTGTGAGGGGTATACCAACATGGTTGAAGCAATAACTATGTTAGTTGGACACATTTGTTGGTACCGGTAGCCCTTGAGTAGTCAAGGAGAATACGGGGCCGCTGTATGGTGTCATGAAGCACTAACTGACCTTAGAACCTTAATTGAACAACGTGTCCATTAGGAAGTAGTGAGATAGCCTCGACTTTGGTGCGGTCTGAAGTTGGTTGATACTCGATGCTACGCTCATTGAGATCAGACTTTCAGGATATTTCAGTCGCCATTAAAGAGGCTTGCGCTGAAACAATGTCCGATGAAGAAAGATCAGTGATATTGAGATCCCCTAGAACCCAGTTACTATTACTAGGACAGGTTGAGCCAACTAAACTTCAAGAGGGTACTTACCTACAAACTCCATGCAAGCCTAAACCTAAGGACTTGTCTGTTTTATATATGACTATTTGTACATAACAAATTGCTTGCTTTGCATACTTGTACATAACATCATGACATCATACCATAGCATTTTCAATAACCATTTCAAGGATCTCAAGGGCCTATGATGCAGGGTCATGTTGAACCAGACGCCTATCAAGGGGCAAAAGGATCCACTCTCTAATAAGACACCGTCAAAGACTAAAGCACGGTAACTTGAGTCAAGGGCTATGACCCACTTGACATGGTGAGCTTGATTCTCATGGAAGGACATCCACCGATACGAAGTTCTCCAATCAAAGTTGTTGATAAAAATTCAACTTCTAACATTTTCTTGTGTTTACCCCACGAGATCCTTGAAAACATGCATCCACATACCATGCATCATATTATGACAGGTTTCTCCCATACAGGTCTCCTTATCTTCCTACTTTTTATTTCAGTAAGATGGATATGGAACAAGCGGTGAAGGATCTTCAAGCACAAAACACCCAATTCCAACAAATGTTCCTGGCTATGGCTAAGGGGCAGGAGGACCCGAAGACTCTCATTCTTAAAGACAAGAAGAAAAAGTCAAAGAAGTTAGTAGGTGTCCTGAATTTGGGAAGAAGACTTAGAGGACTACTCAAGAGAGATCTAGATCTCTCAACTCCATCAAATGAGGGGAATAATCATGAAGAAGATAACACCCCCGGGACTAATGAAGATGAAGCTGATTTCTCTGAAGAACAGTATCCTCCTGTTGATGATAAATACAAACAGCTAGAGGATCTTCTCAGTGCTATGGAGATTCAGCAGATACCTGGCTTGAACTTTTAAGAGTTAGGGTTGGTTTCCAGAGTGGTCATTCCACCAAAGTTCAAAATCCCTACCTTTTCCAAGTATGATGAGGTCTCTTATCCTAAGATGCATCTGAGATCTTATGTCCGCAAGATTCAACCTCACACTGCTGACCGGAAGCTATGGGTCCATTTCTTCCAAGAAAGTTTGGCTGGCACTCAACTGGAGTGTTTTTATAAGTTAGAAGGAACCGACATTCATACCTGGGAGGACTTGGCTGCTGCTTTCTATAAGCAGTACCAATACACGCTGATCTCGCACCAACTCGTGTGCAATTGCAGAGTATGACCATGCGTTTCAACGAGGGCTTTAAAGAATACGCCCAAAAATGGAGAGACCTGACTGGAAGGGTGCAGCCACCCTTAACTGATAGGGATCTAATCGACATCTTTATGGGAATTTTGACAGGACCTTTCTTCAATCATCTAATCGGAAGCTCCTCATCCGGCTTCACCGAGCTAATACTGACTGGCGAAAGAGTTGAAGTTGGCATCAAAAACGGTAAAATCCAAGGGGGTGCATCTTCAAGTGCATAGAAACAACCTTTCAATGGGAAGAAAGAGTTCAATGTTGCATACGGTCAAAAAGGTTGTAACCAGAGTAACCACGACCAACATATGGGGCAATTCTGATCTCCAATCCTACATCGGTGCAACAACGACAATAGGGGACTCAATGTAAGGAGGACGTGCCTAAAAGAAAATTCACCAAGATCAACATGCCACTGGCTCAAGCATTACAACAAATGTTAAAGGCAGAGTTGATTACGTTAAAGGCTCCTCTCTAGAATCCCAATACTTCTGCTCCTACTTATCATCCCAATGAAAGGTGTGCATACCATTCTGATAGTCCTGGACACGACACAAATAGATGTTGGGCTCTAAAGAACAAGATCCAAGACATGATTGATGCCAAGGAGATTGAGTTCGACCCTTGAGAGGCGCCTAACGTGATCACTACTCCTATGCCAAATCATTGAGAGCGTCCTGTTCATTTTGAATTTTCAATTGTAATCTCTTTGTTGTTGAAAAACTTATCTATTAATGTCAAACTTTGTTTCATTAATGCATTGCATATGTTTGTCTTAAATTAATCCATTCGTTTTCATTATATTTAAACTATGTTGTTTTTACTCCCTTTATGATATTCAACTCTTGTTTCAAAAATTTGCAAACCTTTAGAGGGAGGATGATGAAAACAATGCCATAATCTCATACAATATGCTTTTGGACAGACCTTGACGATATACAAGTGTTCTTTCAATTCCTAAACACTGTAGTTATAAAGAAGATAATCCATAGTCAACCCCTTTGAGCCAAAGAAGTAGGAGTTTTATTTTTCACACAAATTGAAACCTTTAATCAAAACCTGGGGCAGGGTAGTTTCTCAGTTAATTCAAACGCGTGTTCAGTCGCCAACTTTCACTTCACAATGAATGATACCAAAACATCCTTCTGAATCAAAAGACGGTGATGGTTCATCCCATAAGCTAGGCAGTCATTATCTCCCAAGAAAAAAAAGCACACTAAGCCAAAACCTACGAAGGAGACTTAAGAAAAACTAGGGCATCCCGCTGACTGTAATCTCAAAACAAGAACAGTCAGGCAAAAATCAAGGATAACAAATCAAAAAGAGGTCACTACAAATCCTCGACAACATGAAAAACATTGCAAAAAATGGCTGCCTCCCAACAAATAAACTTCCAAATTTCTGAACCATCACCAAAACGTCATTCATACTCAAGTGGAATTCAAACGCACAATTAGCGAGTTTAGGACTGAAGAACATCACGAAGAACGGGCGGGTACAAATAAACTTTGAGCCTTATCCTTTTTTCTTAAACTGTGAACCAGACCATGATACAACCTTTCAAAGTCCTAATTGAAGCATGGGTTAGTCCGAAAGCACACTGTTACAAAAGGTATCCTGACTCTTGTAAGGCGTTACTCCAAATTCTGAGTTGAATTCATATTCTTACAAAATTCTTTTATCTACTAAAACGCATTTTCAAAACTTCAAGACAAGCATAAACTTTGCATTATTTGAATGTCGTTGTTTGCATATGGCTAATTGTTTGACAGCGGAGAAATTCATACGACGAATATCCAACGAATAAAAGCTCTCTCAGTGGAAAAAATCACTTCAAATAGGATGACAATTCCAATGACAAATCTCCTATAAGAAAAGGGGCATGACATATCAATGTACAACTCGTCTAGGGGCAGTTAAGTCGAGATTCCAAGAAATCTCTCAAGAAATGATGAATATACTAGGGGCAGATATGCATTTGAGTCGCTTGGGGCATCGAACATTGAAATTCCTGTAAAGGGTTACGTACGGTCAGGAAAATATTTCCTGGAAATACTACAAACACTTTCTACTAGGGGCAGTGGCGAATCTCCCACAAAGTCCTTTTCACAGCGTAATCCCCAGCCAGAGTTTCAATCTCTGAAAACTTCTTCCCAACTGAGTTGATCTGAAGAATCCTTGAGGAGTTCTGCCAAAAGAAAACGCCTCTCCAGCAGATTGGCAACAAGGTTTATTTCCATAATAAACCATAGATTCCCCAGCTTGAGTTTGCGTCTCTGACTACTACAAATCAAGGGACCACAACTCCTCTTCCCCAGTAGATTGCTCTACAATCCCCAATGAGTTACTGTAAAATCTGGGAGACAACCAGATAACAGTTAATTTCTTTGTCCCCAACAAATTGTTAACTTCCTTTCTCTTTCACCAAGAGATAACTCCCCAACATTTGTCAAGGATTTATTTTCCCAAGACAAAATTACATTCCAGCAACATTTCATGCATCATATTTACTTACATGATAAATGCATACATCATAATCTCATTTATTTTGAGAACATCATTACGCCATACACTTCATACATCATGACATTGCATGCAGCTAACTCTTTACCTCTTCAGGAAAGATCAGTCAATAGACGACTACCATCAACAATTTTCAAAAAAGGTTAGAGATTAATACCTAAAACCAGACAGGATAACTATCTCAACGACCGACAAAAACAAGTTTCAGATTAACGCTTGAAACTAGACAGGAAAACTATCTGGAAGCAACTTGTTTATAGGTTAATTCTTGAAACAAGTCAGGACAATTATCTACACAACCAACTGAAGTAATCCTACACGGGCTCCTTCTCAGATTCTCTTCTAGAAATAGTTTAGATGCGATCCAGATACCGCTGAAATTCTGATACTTATTCCAGATTCTCTTCTAGAAATAGTTCAGATACGATCTAGATACGGCTGACATTCTGATACCTATTCCAAATTCTCTTCTAGAAACAGTTCAGATACGATCCAGATACGACAGACATTCTGATACCTATTCTAGATTCTCTTCTAGAAACAATTCAGATGCGATCTAGATATGGCTGACATTCTAACACTTATTCCATATCCCCTTTCAAATACAATCCAGATATGATCCAGATACGGATGTCATTCTGACACTCATTCAACATATTTCTCAAATACAGTCCAGATACGATCCAGATACGGATGTCATTCTGACACTCATTTAGCACACCTTTCAAATATAGTCTAGATACAATCCAGATACATATGTCATTCTGACACTCATTCAACATATTTCTCAAATACAGTCCAGATACGATCCAGATACGGATGTCATTTTGACACTCATTTAGCACACCTTTCAAATACAATCCAGATACCATCCAGATACGGATGTCATTCTGCCAATCATTCAACATATTTTTCAAATACACTCCAGATACGATCCAGATACGAATGTCATTCTGCCAATCATTCAGCATATTTTTCAAATACAGTCCAGATACGATCTAGATACGGATGTCATTTTAACACTCATTCAACATATTTCTCAAATACAGTCCAGATACGATCTAGATACGAATGTCATTCTGACACTCATTTACCACACCTTTCAAATACATTCCAGATACAGATTTCATTCTACCAATCATTCAACATATTTCTCAAATATAGTCCAGATACGATCCAGATACAGATGTCGCTCTGACACTCATTCAACATACCTTTCAAATTCAGTCCAGATATGGATTCCATTCTGATACTCATTCAGATTTAGATTCAACTTTCAAATACAGTCCAGATACAATCCATTTATGGATATTATTCTAATACTAATCCCACTACATCTACTATTTTAGTATAAATCAACCAGATATTTATTCTGATACTTCTTCAAATTTTTGTCACCAATCACTTTTGGATGGCATCTGTAAGCCCATCTCCGACAACTCTCCATCATCTCTTCAAATGGAATATTTAAGCCCATTCCCTACATAATCAACCATCACATCATCGAGTGCAAATTTCTGGACACTCTAGTGTTCAATCATCTTTCACCTTCAAGTCACGAATGACAGACTCACCAATCTAACTCTTCAGGTTTAAGAAGATTGAACAGGGGCAGCTGTTGTACCCTAGCATTTTTCCTCTCATGTCTCAAGGCATTTCTCATAAGGATTCTTAAAATTCAAGCTTGCACAAGTACAATTGGATTTTTCAGCATCAAATTAAAGAGGAAGCTGTTAAAAAAGGGGAAAGTAGATAAAAATAATATTTTTGACAAAATTGGAGAAAAAAAAGTCTTTTCGATTCAGCTCCTTCGATTGGCCTTTTGGCCTCTTTCGATGCAAGCTTGGCTTGCATCCTTCGACTGGGCGCTGGCCTCTGACACACTGGCTTTGATTCACAAGGCAAGAGCCTCTTGTAGCCTCATTCAATTCCAAGGCAAAATGACTTCTTTTGGAATCCTTTGATTGCACAATCTGCCTCCTGCATGCCTCTTTCGAATCTGGGCATTTTTGCCTCCTGAATGCCTCTTTCGTTTGCGCATGTGGCTCCCTTCATGCAAGTATTTGTTGAGCATTGGCCTCTTGTATGCTTGCTTGGAATCACAAAGTTTAGACCTTCTAAATGCAAGCTTCGACAAGGAATTGGCTATGTTTACACTAGCTTCGACTGGACACATTTCCCTTTAGCATACTTCAATTCCACCCTTGACAAACTTCAACACACATGGTTGGTGGATTTCAAGGGCATACATAGGAATCCCTGTCGAAGGATTGCATAGTCCATTCAAAGGACACATTTGGTCCTTTCCAAAGATACATACATGACCCTTTCAAAGTGTAGCGGTGAAAATTGGAGATCAAGCTATTAATTAACTTGACTTGCAAAAGCAAGAGTCGCCATCGCGCTTTATTATTTCCAAGGGAAAAGGGAAAAGAGCGAAATAAAACCCTAAAAAAACATGCAATGTAAAATAAAAAGTGATACAATGCGTTTTTGAAAAGAGATCGAGAGTTCGGGGGTTGGTTATGCAAGGGGAATGTATTAGCACCCAATGCATCTGCGGTACTCCGCAGGAACCTTTTGAAATATCTGTTTTTTTGTTTAGATTGTTTGTTATATACAAGGGCGTATGTATCTACAAATATGTTGGTTTAAGGGGAAAAATGAGTTTTTATTATTGCGTTCGTGAGGGTTTTGCGACCCTTTGCCTACGTATCCAATGAAGGAATCAAAACACCGTAGTTCCTCTAGAAAAAAGTTGATTTGTTTGTGTTTTTTAGTGGGCGACATCATTCTAGCAATAGGCACGGCCGGTATCGCGGTAGAACGGAGATAATATGCCCTTGGGGAGTTTTGATTTGTTGAATATTTTTGCATTTTTTAAAGTATGTTCAAGTAAGGATTAAAAAGTGTTTTTGATCTTTTTGGTTTGTTCATTTGTTGATTTTATCTTGCCTAATTACTAACATTTATACAAGGTAAATAAAATGCAGAAAGATAAAAACCTACGCTATTACAAACATATCAAAAAGCATAAAAAATATGAAGGAAAAGAAAAAAAGTAAGAAAAGGAGTGTCTTTCGATTCTGGCAGGATCACGCTTCGACTGGCATTTTGTTGGCCTCTTTCGATTGGGGCTGGCAGCAGTGAAGTCATGTCTTTCGATTGGGACTTTGGAAGTGGCGAAGTCCTGTCCTTCGACTGGGCTTTGGCAACAGTCAGGTCATATACTTCGATTGGAAGCTGGCAGAGGCGAAGTCCTGTCTTTCGATCTGGCAAAGGCATCAGCAAGTTGTATCCTTCGATTTGAAGCTGGCAGAGGCGAAGTCCTGTCTTTCGATCTGGCAAAGGCAGCAGCAAGTTGTATCCTTCGATTTGCCTGGAAGTCAGTGTATGGCGAAGTCTTTTGATTCTGCCTTGTTGCCTTCTTCGACTGGAGGCTGAAAGTAGTGAGGGAATGTCTTTCGATTCTGGCTTGCTTCCTGGTTGTCTCTTTCGTTTGACCTAGAGAAAAGGGGGAGAAGCTATAAGCTTCGTTTCCTATTTCCTGCTTCCTATTTCTTTCATTTCAAACATTAAATAACAACATGGCCTGAGGCCATGCTAGTAACAGTTTAATAGTAAAAACGAAAGAGCTCAGTTCTAAAAAATATGTTAAAAAGGGTGGAATCAAAAGGAACAACAGTATGTACATGCTTGAAACGAAAAAAGTATTATTTACATGTTATACTGGAAATCAAAAGTTCAAGGGTAAGAGTGACTTACCTGGCTAGGCTGGAACGTGTGCTGGGCCTTGAGTGGTGGTTTCCTGGAGCACTTCTGGATTCGAAGGGAGGGATCACAGGCTGTGCTTGGAGCGTTGGACTTGAAGGAAAATAACAAGCAAGCGTGATGCTTGTGATTCGAAGGGGACTGAAGTGTGTGGATTCTGGGTTTGTTCTCACAAGTATTGAAGGGACTTGAGAGATTTTTGTGTTTGAGAAAGTTTGGTGTTTTTTTGAGAATTTTACTGTGTTTGAGAACTTTGAGAGTTTCACTGTTTGAGAATTTTTGCAGAGGTTCGTTTGGCCCAAAGTCCTCCTTTTTCATGTTGTGAAGCCTTGTATTTATAGGCGGATTTGCTGAAGTTTTGGGGGGAAAACAAAATGATTTGAACAGTTTGGGAATGCTGTTTCGATCCTTTCTTCTACGCAGCTCTTGTGCACTCCTTTTTGGGCAAGTACATGACTGTTGTAGCAGGCTTTTCAATATTTTGGAGTTTAGTGGCAGGTTGGTGCAAGACTATTGTAGCAGCGCAGTAGTGTTTGTTGCATGGCAGTACATTGGTCCAACTTGTGAATCGAAGGAGACTGTATTTCCCAATTGAAGCTGTGGATCGAAAGAAGCAATGTTGTCCAATCGAAGCATGTGACTGAAGGAGACTGCATTGCCCAATCGAAGGCTGTTGATCGAAAGAAGCAATGTTGCCCAATCAAAGGCTGTGGATCGAAAGAAGTAATGTTGCCCAATCAAAACATGTTTGCAGGCAGTAAACTTGTCCAGATCGAAGTAGGCCTAAACTTGCATTCGAAGGAGACCTGTCAGCACATGAAATCAAAGAAACAAAAACACACATTTCGTGCTTGATTAGAAGTTAGTGATACATAAGAATGTTCAAAACACTTGACAATTTATGCATAATCAAAGCTTGAAGGTGAGAGGTTAAAACCAACTGTATTTAGTGACCTTGGCTTTTGTATAAAAAATGCAAAAAATGCAAATGGGATCTTAGGTCAAAAATTGGGGTACAACAGCTGCCCCTATTTAAGTTTCTTCTATCTGGAGATATGAAGATTGGGATCTTCATTTCGACGAGATTGAAGGGACTTAAATATAGAATACACAATTTTTGGCCCTAAGATACCACAATTATGTTCATGATATGATATGAATGCAATGCTCTGAATTTTATGGGCAATGACGCCATATGAGACAGACTATGCTGGAGAAACCAAGCACATTATACAGTAATCCCACAGGGGAAGAAGTGATAACTCCACTGGGGAAACAGAGTCATAGACTTCAAATGAGAGACTCTTGAATGATTTACATCAGCGTTGAGACTGGAAAAGAAATGATTTACATCAGCACTGTGGCTGGAAAACAAAATGATTTACATCAGTACTGAGACTGGAAAAAGAAATGATTTACATCAGTACTGTGACTGAAAAAAGAAATGATTGACATCAGCACTAAGGCTGGCAAAGAAACATTTCTGACTTCTGAATTTTGCCAAGAATGGTAACATAATCCCTTTTTAACCAAGATATCGCTTGAAAAGGATAAAATGCAAACTTCCCCACGGGACTTTTCCGAAGGGATGCCATTTGCTGAGTAGACATTATTGTTGGGGATACACAAGCTGCTCAAATAAAGAGGCCGCCACTTGCTTCCTTTCAAAGGTGTCAATAACATACAAGTTGCTCATGAAGAGACCGCCACTTGCTGTTTTCAAAGAATATTAAAGCACGCAAGCTGCTCATGAAGAGTCCGCCACTTGTTGCCAATAACCCACAAGCTGCTCATAAAGAAGCTGTCACTTACTGTCTTCAAAGAATATTAAAGCACACAAGCTGCTCATGAAGAAGCTGCCACTTGCTGCTTATAACCCACAAGCTGCTCATGAAGAGCTGCCACTTGCTGTCTTCAAAGAATATTAAAGCACACAAGCTACTCATGAAGAGTCCGCCACTTGTTGCTTATAACCCACAAGCTGCTCATGAAGAGCTGCCACTTACTGTCTTCAAAGAATATTAAAGCACACAAGCTACTCATGAAGAGTCCGCCACTTGTTGCTTATAAACCACAAGCTGCTCATGAAGAGCTTCCACTTGCTGTCTTCAAAGAATATTAAAGCACACAAGCTGCTCATGAAGAGTCCGCCACTTGTTGCCAATAACCACAAGCTGCTCATGAAGAGCTTCCACTTGCTGTCTTCAAAGAATATTAAAGCACACAAGCTACTAATGAAGAGTCTGCCACTTGTTGCCAATAACCCACAAGCTGCTCATAAAGAAGCTGCCACTTGCTGTCTTCAAAGAATATTAAAGCACACAAGCTGCTCATGAAGAAGCTGCCACTTGCTGCTTATAACCTACAAGCTGCTCATGAAGAGCTGCCACTTGCTGTCTTCAAAAAATATTAAAGCACACAAGCTACTCATGAAGAGTCCGCCACTTGTTGCTTATAACCCACAAGCTGCTCATGAAGAGCTTCCACTTGATGTCTTCAAAGAATATTAAAGCACACAAGCTGCTCATGAAGAGTCCGCCACTTGTTGCCAATAACCACAAGCTGCTCATGAAGAGCTGCCACTTGCTGTCTTCAAAGAATATTAAAGCACACAAGCTACTCATGAAGAGTCTGCCACTTGTTGCTTTCCAAAAGTATCACCAAAATATCGTGAAGATATTGCTGGAGGTGAGAATCAATAATTTCATCTGGGATGGACAAACTGCTAATGAAGAGACCGCCATTTGTCATAACATGAAGAAATTCAGAAATAATCAAACTGCTCAAATAAAGAGTCAGTCGCTTGTTGTCACATCGATATTCTAGAAGAATGTTATGATAACACTACTAGGGAATAAAGTTCATCTTCAATGGGGAACCATGAATAAATCCTTCTTGAGGAGACCAAGTATTTAAATTTCAAAATAAATGCACTCTCCATCTAGGTTTCACAGCCTAGAGATATCCACAGGGTATCGTTCACAAGAGACAAAGCTCAATCTAGGAATGAACTGGAGAGAAAATAGTCAAACAAGACTCCACCCAATGAGGAAACAACTCAAATGGGATTTATCCTATCCAGAGATGGAAAAGGAAAGATAAAGCAAGATTCTTCCACGAGAGTTAACTCAGTGGGGAATTAGAAAGAAAGCGCACTTTTTGCTTAAGTTGACACTCTATTTGGAAAGAGGAAGTATGATAACCAAAATATACAGATCAAGAACATCAACAAAAATCAATGTGTGTGCATGATGAAAGTATGAACGAATGAATGAATGTCATGTATATGCTGACAAAACAGACATAGGAGATAGACTGAAGATGATAAGACGTCCCAGTACAACTCGACACTCAGCTAATCTCAACAAGATGGGAACATTACTGGAGATAGAAAACAAAAGCCATCATTGGAGCAAGGTCTTTTTACAAGGCTTAAATCTCTTTGGAGAGGGAGATATTTTAAGTGAAAACCCAAAGTCCAGTCTTCTATTGCAAACAATCCATTGAAAGGATAACAACACAAACATTGTTTCGGCTGGAAAGAAGTCTTGCTTAGCTGGAGATACTGGGAACACCACCCACTGATAATGTGTGCAATACATATCTTGACAAATCTGGATTGCCCCTGGGACTAATTTTGGATGCCCCAAGTTTACTGCTGATAAGCTGCATGTTGCACGACAATTCTTGCGAATAACTTCACTTCTAAAATGCCCCAAGCTATATGGTTGATAAGGAGAAATCGTCTCAAGAGGATTTTACAAAAGACCTGGCATTCACCATGCTCTGGTGTCTTCAAACTCTTAGAGAGATTCATCAAAACTCGACGTGATTGCCCCGGATTGACTGTAGTTGGCACAACAAAGTATTCAAATCTTGCCCCAAAAGAGTAAACAAGTTGGAGAAGCATTAACTGGGAGAAGCAACATGTTCGTGCTTAAGGTCTTCAGGTCACAGGCCCCTGGATATGATTTTTCCTTGAAATGATTCGCCAATTACTCAATCATAGTTTCAGGCCTTAAAAGAATAAACTCATCACTAGTGCTTATATGTGAGCTTCCTTGATATCAAATAAATGTTTTGCAGTTAGAAAAGTTTATTATGAGAATGACAATTCTAATGCAACAGTTATGTAAGTCTTGAAGATTTTGAAAAGATATCGCACAAATTTTGCGAGTTAGAGCATCATTTATTTTTGTGTAGGAAAAACATATGATACCAACATAACTATTTAGAACATTCATGGGAGTCGGGAACACTATCTCATTGAAATATGCTTTCAAAATAACCTTGCTTCAATTAGGACTTTTGAAGGTTGTAACGTGGCTTAGTTCACGGTTTTTAGAAAAAAGATTTTAAGGCTCAAAATATTTGGTGCCCACCCATTCTTCATGATGTTCTCCAACCCTATGTTCAGTTAATCCAACATGAGCGTTCATCTCTCAAAAGGATTTTGTGATGGTTAAGGAAATGACGAGGCTTTCAGTGTAGAAACCACCCTTATGTCTTCGTGTTTGTAGTCACAAATTTGTTCTTTGCTGAGGACTTTTCTTTGTAGTCCTTTCTTTGCAATTTTATTTTCCCTAACTTTTGCCTGGACTAATTCTTTTGAATTGATAGTCCAGCGGGATGCCTTAATTTTTTGCCTAAGCCACACGTTTTCAAGTTTTTGACTTAGCAGGCTTTTTCTTTTTTTTCTTCTTTATTTTTGATTTTTGAACAAAACAGGTGACATTAGCTTGTCTTTACTTGTGGAGAGGATTGTGAATGCCTCGTTCCTTGATGAATGAGGGATAACATTGTGGTTCCACATCTTTTGGCTTCATTATACATGAAGGATAGCCCTCGTAGTTTCTCTTTGGAAATATCTTTCTTATGAATTTTGAACACTCAATCGGATTAACTGAAAAACTACCCTGCCCTAGGTTAAAATTTGAGGGTTTTTCGTATAGAAAAGAAACTCCTACTTCAAGGCTCAAAAGGGGTTAGCAAGGGATTATCTTCCTTATATCTCCGGTGTTTAGGGATTTGAAACAATGCCTGTACATCATCAACAAGATTTTATTCAAAAGCATGCAACCAGAGATTTTGTGTTCTTTAGATCATCATCCTCCCTTCAATCTCTGCCTAGGCAAGAGAACGGGCAACAAGTTGGTATCATAATGCAAAAAGCAATTTAGAATTTGAAAACAAATATGTGTGAAACAAATGAATTTCTTCAAGACAAACATACTCATTGTATTAAGATAATCATTCAAATGCAAACAAGTTCTTACATGCAAACAATGTTTTGATAAACAAGAAAAATTGCAAAAAGCAGAAATAAGTTAATGATCTGGGAAGGCTTTCCATCTGGACTTGAATCACCGAAAACATCCTTCAAAACTCAAAGTGACCATCAATCGTGTTTACTCTTCGGCACATACTTGATTTGAACTTCAAAACCAACGTCCTTGAATGACAATCAGTGAATACTTTTATCATCGCTTCCTCCTTCTTAGAAGGATTGACTTGGGCAACAACCAAAATTTCAACCAAAACAGTTGAGTGCTCCATACTAGCTTTCAAAGTAATCATCTTTCTACAGAGTTCAGAAGCCTCTTGTTTGATATTCTCCATTATTCTATTAGCGCGAGTGTTGCACTGGTCAGACCAAAAGGAAAAATAAGACTTGGAAAAAGACCTTTGAAAGTGAAACAAAAAATGTAGAATGATGCATGATATGTAAAAGAAAGTTTTTATTTGACTTTCAAGGAACTCAAGATATTTAGTTGTAAACATCAAAGAATGAAGATAGAAGATGAACTTTGAATTGGATCCAAACATTGATCAAGTTATCATCAAGATCAATCATCCATTTTGGTGGATTAGGGTTTTCACCCTATCAACACCCAAGATCCATTAAGTTTGATGAAACTTGTGATGTTTACAAAGAAAGACCTCCAAATTCCTTGAAAATCAAGTGAAAAGGGTTTCATGGATGCATGAATGCATTGATATGCAACAACCACAAGCAAGGTCACAAATAAAGTTGGAAGGTTCAACGTCACGAGCATGGAGTCAAAGGTAAAGAAACATCCCCAAGGTATGTACTAACGGTTTAATCACACCTGCAAGACAAGGTTCTAAAGGTTCCCGGAGTCTACATTCCTCCTTCGGATATTACCAACGTCCTAATTACTCGGTAATCGACAATATTCTCAAGAGAAACTCATTCGAGCGTAGCATCGCGTAACAATTACTTCCGGATTACTCCTTTATAATCTCCGCGCTACACCTAAAAGGCCAAGATGGGTTAGGTTTCTACGGTTCTCAGCTTCACTGGCTCCCAGGTCAAAAATAATAATGTCTTCCTGATTACTCGGTAAACAAATATTACGTTCAAAAGGGCCTTCCACTGAGTGGGGGATCTCATGCCTCCTTCTTCGGGATTACTCCCTCAAAGTTAACATGACTATACCGCCCGTCCTATTCCTAAGTGTAACTTAGTCCGGGTATAGGACTTGTCCTTTGCAATCAACACCCAAATAATCACAATATATACATATAATCAAACAATCAAATAATGATAAAACAAATAAAACAAATTAGGCTTAACCCACTTAGGGATGGACCAGCAAGAGGTCAATCTTTCCCCAGCAGAGTCGCCAATTCTGTAGCGGTGAAAATTGGAGATCAAGCTATTAATTAACTTGACTCCCAAAAGCAAGAGTCGCCATCGCACTTTATTATTTCCAAGGGAAAAGGGAAAAGAGCGAAATAAAACCCTAAAAAACATGCAATGTAAAATAAAAAGTGATACAATGCGTTTTTGAAAAGAGATCGAGAGTTCGAGGGTTGGTTATGCAAGGGGAAGGTATTAGCACCCAATGCATCTGCGGTACTCCGCAGGAACCTTTTGAAATATCTGTTTTTTGGTTTAGATTGTTTGTTATATAAAAGGGTGTATGTATCTATAAATATGTTGGTTTAAGGGGAAAAATGAGTTTTTATTATTGCGTTCGTGAGGGTTTCGCGACCCTTTGCCTACGTATCCAACGAAGGAATCAAAACACCGTAGTTCCTCTAGAAAAAAGTTGATTTGTTTGTGTTTTTTAGTGGGCGACATCATTCTAGCAATAGGCACGACCGGTATGCGGTAGAACGGAGATAATATGCCCTTGGGGGAGTTTTGATTTGTTGAGTATTTTTGCATTTTTTAAAGTATGTTCAAGTAAGGATTAAAGAGTGTTTTTGATCTTTTTGGTTTGTTCATTTGTTGATTTTATCTTGCCTAATTACTAACATTTATACAAGGTAAATAAAATGCAGAAAGATAAAAACCTACGCTATTACAAACATATCAAAAAGCACAAAAAATATGAAGGAAAAGAAAAAAAGTAAGAAAAGGAGTGTCTTTCGATTTTGGAAGGAGCACGCTTCGACTGGCATTTTGTTGGCCTCTTTCGATTGGGGATGGCAGCATTGTAGTCATGTCTTTCGATTGGGACTTTGGCAGTGGCGAAGTCCTGTCCTTCGACTGGGCTTTGGAAGCAGTCAGGTCATATACTTCGATTGGAAGCTGGCAGAGGCGAAGTCCTGTCTTTCGATCTGGCAAAGGCAGCAGCAAGTTGTATCCTTCGATTTGAAGCTGGCAGAGGCGAAGTCCTGTCTTTTGATCTGGCAAAGGCAACAACAAGTTGTATCCTTCGATTTGCCTGGAAGTCAATGTATGGCGATGTCTTTTGATTCTGCCTTGTTGCCTTCTTCGAATGGAGGCTGAAAGTAGTGAGGGAATGTCTTTCGATTCTGGCTTGCTTCCTGGTTGTCTCTTTCGTTTGACCTGGAGAAAATGGGGAGAAGCCAGAAGCTTCGTTTCCTATTTCCTGCTTCCTGTTTCTTTCATTTCAAACATTAAATAACAACATGGCCTGAGGCCATGCTAGTAACAGTTTAATAGTAAAAACGAAAGAGCTCAGTTCTAAAAAATATGTTAAAAAGGGTTGAATCAAAAGGAACAGCAGTATGTACATGCTTGAAACGAAAAAAGTATTATTTACATGTTATACTGGAAATGAAAAGTTCAAGGGTAAGAGTGACTTACCTGGCTAGGCTGGAACGTGTACTGGGCCTTGAGTGGTGGTTGCCTGGAGCGCTTCTGGATTCGAAGGGAGGGATCACAGGCTGTGCTTGGAGCGTTGGACTTGAAGGAAAAGAACAAGCAAGCGTGATGCTTCTGTGATTCGAAGGGGACTGAAGTGTGTGGATTCTGGGTTTGTTCTCACAAGTATTGAAGGGACTTGAGAGATTTTTGTGTTTGAGAAAGTTTGGTGTTTTTTTGAGAATTTTACTGTGTTTGAGAACTTTGAGAGTTTCACTGTTTGAGAATTTTTGCAGAGGTTCATCTGGCCCAAAGTCCTCCTTTTTCATGTTGTGAAGCCTTGTATTTATAGGCGGATTTGCTGAAGTTTTGGGGAGAAAACAAAATGATTTGAACAGTTTGGGAATGCTGTTTCGATCCTTTCTTCTACGCAGCTCTTGTGCACTCCTTTTTGGGCAAGTACAAGACTGTTGTAGCAGGCTTTTCAGTATTTTGGAGTTTAGTGGCAGGTTGGTGCAGGACTGTTGTAGCAGCACAGTAGTGTTTGTTGCATGGCAGTACAGTGGTCCAACTTGTGAATCGAAGGAGACTGTATTGCCCAATTGAAGCTGTGGATCGAAAGAAGCAATGTTGTCCAATCGAAGCATGTGACTGAAGGAGACTGCATTGCCCAATCGAAGGCTGTTGATCGAAAGAAGCAATGTTGCCCAATCAAAGGCTGTGGATCGAAAGAAGCAATGTTGCCCAATCGAAACATGTTTGCAGGCAGTAAACTTGTCCAGATCGAAGTAGGCCTAAACTTGCATTCGAAGGAGACCTGTCAGCACAAGAAATCAAAGAAACAAAAACACACATTTCGTGCTTGATTAGAAGTTAGTGATACATAAGAATGTTCAAAACACTTGACAATTTCTGCATAATCAAAGCTTGAAGGTGAAAGGTTAAAACCAACTGTATTTAGTGACCTTGGCTTTTGTATAAAAAATGCAAAAAATGCAAATGGGATCTTAGGTAAAAAATTGGGGTACAACACAAAGGACATGTCTGGGTGTGCCATTTGAAGGATATGTTTGATGGCCCATTCGAAGGATTTACAAGACCCACTTTAAGGCATACTTGGGTGACCCATCCAAGGGGCACACATTTGGTTCCTTCGAAGGATGCACAAAAGTGACCCATTTGAAGGACGCTTGTTGGAGGAAAAACAAATAACATTGTTGGAAGAAGAATCTGGTCGAAGGGGGTTCAAAACAAAAGATGAAATATTCAAAAGATGCTTGCTGCCAAGTTCAGGCCTGGTACACTGGACATAATGATGCAAAAACTGCTGCATAACAGTCCTTAAACACTGCCCCATTCTTGCACCAAAATGGCATACAAACACTGCCCCTCGAAAGCTACAAAAACAAGTTTACTCAAATTGTTCAAATTATTTTGTTTTCCCTCCAAAACTTCAGCCAACTTTGCCTATAAATAAGAGGCCCCATGACATGTATAAGGGGCTGGACACACATCCAAGGACTGTGGGGAACAAATATTCAACACTCTAAAAAAACTCAAACACTCATCAAACACAAACCCATAATCTAAACACTTGCCTCTTTCGAATCTGAAAAATCCCCACACTTTATTTTCCTTCGAATCCAGTAGAAAGAACATCACACTTATTCTTCTCCTTCGAATCCATCATTAGAAACGTCACCTTCATTTCTTCCCCTCGAATCCAGGAGTATCCAGGACAACAGCTAAAGGTCCAGCTCACACACCCCAACTTCAAGCAAGGTAAGTCACTCTTAACCTTGAACCTTCCGTTTCTAGCATAACATATGAATAAAATTTCTTTTCGTTTCAAACATGTACATACCATTGTTCTTCTTTTCATTTCCACCCTTTTAATTTTTTTTCATGGCTAATCCTTTTGTGTTTGTTTCTTGAGTTATTAAATATGCTTTAAGAATTAAGCTGACCATAAGACAATGCTAGCATGACCTCAGGCCATGTTGCTATTTAAAATCTCAAATAAAAGAACCAGGAGGAAAGAAGTATGAAATGAAGCCTTAGGCTTCCACACTAACTTCCAAGTACAAACGAAAGAGGCAGCCATAAGAACGCCCACACTGATTCCAGACCCAGTCGAAAGGCACACCCACACAGACTTCTAGACCCCAGTCGAAGGATGCGGGAAGGCAGAATCAAAGGCTGCATCTCATGCCTCAGGCTAAGCCCAAATCGAAAGGCATGACCTCATTGACTCCAGGCCCAAATTGAAGGAAGCCAGAAAGGGCAGAATCGAAGGATTTTTCTGCCTAGATCGAAGCATTCATTTTACTTTCTTTTATTTTGTTTTAGTTTTTACATTTTCATGCTATTCAATATGGTTGTAATAGTGTAGGATTTATTTTTCTGAATTTTTATTACTTTTGTATAAATATTAGTAATTAGGATGTATGGCAAGATAAAAACCAATAAGTAGACAACCTAAAAAAATCAAAGACAAAATGCATGCAAATCAAATAGACTATACACCCATGCACCCTTAGGGTAATCTCACTTGTTGCCTCGAAAAAAATAGTCACGTCCCTCGAATATGGGCGTTTTAGCAAAAACCCTTGATAAAAGATCGTAGTCCCTCGATGAACCTCAATGTTGCCTTCGGTAAACGATCTAGTCCCTAAACGAAATTGCTAAAACGTCCCATAGGTTTCCTTCTATGACTATGCAAATGTCCCACGCCCGTCCCTTCACATCCAATGATGGGGCTTCTTACCAAAGCAATGGTAAGATAGCAACATCTAAAGGAGGAGGAAAAGAACGTTAAGACCTTTTGAGTAGGTAAGATGCTCCTAGTTGCTCGCTTGCTCACAACAAAAATATTTTATACACCCACACTTTTATTTTGAAACATTTTCAAAAGACAGAGCTTTTTGTACGCGTTCTTATAGAAGCGAGAGCCATTACAAAAACATTTTTCAAAATCACTTTCAAAAACACATTCCACAAACACTTATTTGAATTATTTTCAAAACCAACACTTTGTACGCGTTCTTATAGAAACGAGAGCCATTACAAAGACGTTTTCAAAATACTTTCAAAACCCACAAGCATATTTTCAAACAAAAGCAAGTGATCTAGCAAGCAACTAAGAGAAGATAACTACGAATGAAAAGGGTGCTGATACCTTCCCTTTTCATAACCTACCCCGAACTCAAGAAAATTCTCAAAAGGTCTTTCCTGTTGTTTTCAACCTTTCCTTATTGGATAAAAGAAAAGTCGGTGGCGACTCTTGCTATCCGCAACAATTACGAACAAATGCAAAACACCCAAGTCAGTTCTCCAACCGTGTTACAGTTCCATATGGGGAACAAGATCCTATAAAGATTCTAAGGATAATGACGGACAAAAGGGGATCCCTACAGGCTAGTGATTATGACTAAATAGAAAACCCTACGAACGAAAACAAAGAATACCCCCTACGAGTTTATGGTATAATAAGGATAAGAGGTAACCCCATGTAGGTTTAAAATTACATTAGAATGTCCCTAGTGGGACGGCTTCCTATGAAGGATGGGATGATAATATTTTGCTTAGTACGTAGGTTCCTAGTTTTGGACTGCGGATATTCTATCCTCCCCATAAGGTGGATTTCTTAAGGGTATCATGGATGACACTAGAGGGAAAGGCACAAGGTCCTCCCTTAAACAAAATCTTATTGTAGACCCAAACTTTTGTCTCTAAGGTTGTACAAGATCTCACCATGAAATTTTGGTTTAGGGTTATACAAAGAGTCATAGGTTTCATTCTAAAGTCCTATCACCCAAGAGGATACCTCTTAAGACATTTTCCTTTTTTGGAATTCCACCGACTCTAGGCGAAGTCGTCACAAAAACTCATAGGGATGATATATCCCCTTGGCCAATAGACGAACCTTCTTTCTAAGAGTTTGAATGATTCGAAATTAAAATCCCACCACAAATAAAATATGATAATGAAAATAATATAAAAACAAACAAATAGACCAAATAAATAAATAAAATAAGCAAATATAGAAAAACATAAAAAATAGAAAACCCTAACAAAATCCTAAACCCAAAAAGGAGAGGCTTCTAAATCATAAGGTTGAAGTCCCTAGCAGAGTCGCCAGTTGTAATAATCGGTAAAAAATATAGAGTTACCACCATTAATTTTTTTATCTAAAGACGAAGGGGGGGGGGGATAATGGAATAACCCTAAATTTGATACAAAGATTCTAAGTTTTTGACTCGCTTTAGACGAAGGAAAGATGTTAGGCACCCTTCATCTACCTTGTTCACAAGGATACTAGGGTTTAGGTTTAAGGTTTAGGAATAGGGTTTTAGTTTTTAAGTTAGAGAAACTCGCCACAGTTTTAAGTCGTATGCCTACGTATCCTCTTATGAGAAATCAGAGTCCCAATTCATAGTTCGTAGTTTGATTGGTGTTTTTTATAGAATTGTGTAGAATTGCTTTCGAATTATCTTTGAACCTTGTCTGGGTTGTAAGTTGAGTGATCGTAGACGCAATTCATAGTTAATTTTGAAAGTAATTCTTCTTAATTCTTTTTTCGAAAATATCTTATAGCTTTTGGTATGTTAGTAGAAAAAAGGTTTTTGATTGGTTAGTTGTTTTGAATTTCAATTTGATTAAAGAGTATGATAAGACATATAGCGGGGGAAGTCTGATAAAGTCTTCCTCCTTACGTGACCAGATATTGACCACGTGTTGCTCGTCATAAAGGATGCAGAGGGAGTCTGATAAAGTCTCTTTTATTACGTGACCAGATATTGACCACGTGTTGCTCGCAGATGGAATACCTAGGGAGTTACGTGAATTTTAATATCTTTATAAAATATGGAATTAATTTAATTAAGATGTATAGATATGTACAAACAAATTAAATTATATATATATATATATATATATATATATATATATATATATATATATATATATATATATATATATATATATCCTTTTTTAGTGTTTTGTATTTTTATGAGTGAATATCTTAATTAACCTAATCAAAATAATTAATTGTAGCTAATTAGATAAAATGGCGCCTAATCCCTAAATTAAAGCAAACCTAATTAAGTAAATCACTATAACTAAAAACTCGAATCTAAATAATTAAACCAATATAAAACAAATAAAATAGTCAGGGGTGTAGAACAAAGCATGGCGTGCAAACTTAATAAAAGTATTGAATTATCGAGCCCAAGGTCCATATATCTCTAAGTCTTAATTCAATAATACAATTAACAAATGATAATGAAAATAAAAATTAACTAAAATAAAAATAGTACAGTAAAGATATCAAAGGGAAATAATAAAAACAAAAAACAACTAATCATGGTTGAGTACACCATCACACATGTAGCACCCCATTTTTCTATCTACCAAAAATATCGGCACCTATTATTCATTGTACTACATGGGATAAATGACTCCTTTTTTTTTTTATCATTTACGTGTAAGAAAAAAAATACAAATAAAAATACCAAAACAACAATAAATGGACGGAGTCAAAATCACATTACTACTTCTTTCTTCCTTTGTCATTTTTCTGATTTGAGATCATGTTGTCATATTCTTTCTCTCTCGGTGTCATTGCTGCAAAAAAATTTGCAGGTTGCTGTTGGTGTTTTGAAGCGGAAGGGTGTGGTGAATGCTGAGTCGTGGATTTCTCGCGTCATCGAATCGTCTAATGCTTATTGAAACATATTAGTAGCCTACAAAGAAATCAAAACATCGAAAAACAAAACTATAACCAATTAAATGAAACAATTTCGAGAAGATAAACAAATTTGCAAATTAGAAACGAAATCGAAATAATTGATGATTGTTGTTTAGTTTCAGAAAGTTATTTTCAGCTTCCTTTCTCTATCTGATTATTGAATTAGTTGTTTCTGTTATGTTTGTGAAGGAATTTTGTGAAGAGGAAAAGTGTTTGTTGATATTTTGGATCTGTTTCACAGATATTCATTATTCATAAATCATGGAATAAACCAAAAGTAAGAGAAAGATTGAAATTGTGAAATTTTGGATCTGTTTCACATATTTTCTATTCAGAAACCTGGAATAAACCAAAAGTAAGAGAAAGATTGAGATTGTGAAATTGTGGATGAAAAATTATGATGAACAATAGTCCTATTTATAGAGTTAAAATTAGGTTATCTCTAAAAAAGGAAAGATAATTCGTAACAAAAATAGAAAAAGAAAAATGTTAAAAGTACAACCACAAGAGATTCGGACCCACGACCTCATACTTGCAAGCTTCATTCCTTACCAACTGTGCTATGTTACTCATTTGAAATAAGAAACCCAATTGAAAGTATACGAAAATGAACAAGTATTTGCTATTTAAAATACAAATAATTTGACATAAACTATTATACATTTTTAAATGAGTGAAATAAATTATTGTTAAAACGATAGTAAAATTGAACCAAAGAATATTATAAAAACTAATGTTGGAAATATTTTTGACCGTAGAAATAAAGGGTGGACAAGTTTGGGGTATGGCAGTAAGTTGTTTGGAAACTATTCAAAGTCACCTCAAAGTTGAGTTAAGTCATTAAAAACTGCGTTTGCTAAAATTTTCGTTGCATGTGTCGACACATCCTCTTTTTAGGTCGGCACATGCAACTTATTTTTAAAGTCTGTAAGCCTCTATAACTTTCCAGTCGACACATACATCACATAGGTCGACACATACTGAAGCATTTCTGAATTTTTAGAAATCTTTATTTTATGTGTCGACACACTCATATTTTAGGTCAGTACATTTGCTAACGTTTTAAAGCTTGTAGCCTCTGTCTTGTTTAGGTCGACACATAGGTCTGAACAGGTTGACACATACAACTTAAATTTAAAGTATGTGTCGACACATTCAATATACAGGCGACACATACTGACTGTTTGATTAATTTTTCTATTCTCTCATTTCCAAACTTATTTCCTTTGCCCTAATATTTCCAACATTATAAATACTTTTTCATGCATCATTCATAACTTGTTGAAAACCATAAAATTAACTTATTTCACTCTTCATCTTCAACCTCTAATCTATGCATACACATTGACATTATATTATAACGATGTTCTATTGGGGTTCCATCTAGACGAGGATTGTTAGTGTCCAATTGTGTATTGGGTGAAGTTTTGTATGGGTTTTCATCCAGGAAAAACCTCGGGTTTGTCCTCCAAGATCATTAGTTGATTTGGAGGTTTTCGTGCAAGACGTTCGATAGGTAATTGCAGTAAAGTGAACAACCTTGGAGTGATTAAATTTTTTGCAAGGAACCTTGGAGTGTTTGAAATCTTTGCAAGGAAGTAACTTGGAGTACTGGATAAAATCGAAGTTTGTGTTGCAGTAGTTTCAAATTGACGGTGCACGAAAGTTTAGAGATAAAGAACACAAAGGAGTAGCAAGATCCAGATAGTCATTTTTCATCTATTGTATTTTGGTCTCTCTCAAGATCAAAAGTGGAGAAGGGGTTGAATCAACAACAAACTTAGGGTTTATGGAGTTTCTCTTGAACATTTCTCTTGTATCAATGGGTAACTGTGAAGACAAATTCCTTGTGTCACTTTCATGTTTTGCTTTTACTTGCTTTGATATTCATTGATCAAAATTGTCAAATAGCATTGCATTATCATTTGAATTATAAGAATTTTCCTAATCAATTTTGATTTTATCTTAAGTGTTGATATAACTTGTAATCACTTTTGATTATAAGTGATTTTTTGTATCAACACAATCAAAGGAAAAATTCTAAAAATTCACTTACACACCAAGTGTTTGATAAATTTACTAAACTAGTTCTTTTAATATTACCATTAGAAATAGCCTTGCTAACTGAAGTTGATTAAACGATAAATAAGTTCCAACTGATTCAAGCTTATTAATTATATTATCATTCATATTCCATATTGAATTTTCTTTTACATTTTGCATATATGAGTTTCCCGATAATGTTCGTAAAACTGACAATTTGAAAAAGCTTCTGTGTCGTACTTTGATAAACTTTTTCAAAACCAAATTTATTTGGAATTTTTCAAAGGGGTATCTATTCACCCCCTCTAGATACATTGTCATCGTCTTACAAGTGGTATGAGAGCCCATTTCATTCCGGATTCGACACTTTTAGAAAATGGCTTACGAACCTAAAGGAGATTATAAAAGAGCCCCAATTTTCACGGGATAAAATTATAGTTATTGGAAAGCTTGTATGCAAATTTATGTTAACTCATATGACAAAGGTGTTTGGGAAGCTATTATAAATGGTCCAACACCGGTGACATGTATTGTTGATGATGTTATCGTACCAAAGCTGGAAAACTTATGGGATGAGAAAGATGAGAAAAAGTTGTCTTGCAATTGGAAAGTAAATAACATCATTGTATTCGCACTCAGTGTAGATGAGTTCTTTCGTATTTCCCATTGTCAAACTGCTAAAACTATGTGGGATGCTTTACAAGTTACCTATGAGGGAACTAACGAGGTCAAACAATCTAGAATTAATACACTTAATCAAGACTTTGAAATCTTTCGCATGAAGCAAGGGGAAACCATTGCTCAAATGCAAAATAGGTTCTCAAATATTATAAATCATTTAAATTTACTAAGTGTTCTACCCTAAAATTTACCCTCCCATTTTTCAAGACAATATGATTCAAAATACCTCCTCATACTCCTAAGATTCTCAAATACTCAAGACTAATCAAAGAATGATCAGATGAATCCTCCTCCTAAGCATTGACCTACAACAAGGATTTTGATTTTCTCAAGGAAAATTGGTCTTCTAATGCCTCAAGTGGACTTCATGGTTTCTCATATGCTTCAAAGTATCCTCATGCCAAATTTCACGCCTTGCAGCACAAGTTTTCTCAGTCAAATAGTCAGATGATTGAAAATCAACTATATTTGACAAAAAGTCAACTTTGACCAATTTACAATCAAACTTCAAGATTTTTGGTCAACATCAAGACTTTGAACTCATATTCATCATCAAGAAACCTCAAAATTCATCAAAAGTCAAAAGTTGCTAAATTAGGGTTTTCTTTAGGAGAAGTCAACTGAACTTTGACCAAGCATAACTTTCATACACTTCATCATAAAATTCTCAACCAAAGCCCATTTTGATGGAAATTCAATTCTCTACAACTTTGTCTCTATAAGCTCAAGGCCAAAAATTCTTCATTTGAGAGATTTGAGTCAAAACATTACAGGTCATTTTAAAAGTCAACAAAAAGACATCTTTTATCAAAGCAATTTACATCAAGATAAAATCCTCAAATGAAAAACTAACCAACATTAATATTGTAGGGGACATCTTGATGTTTCCAAAAATTCAAAGATCACCTTCATATGATAAAAATTGAATGAGATATAATATGTGCAAGTTGAGCAATTTTGAGAAAATGCATGAAATCCAAATTGAGCAAACTTGAATTTTTTGGGCTAATGGACCTATCTTTTAAGGTCTAAACATGTTCATGATACCTTAGAAGACCTCTAAGTCAATTCATGCATCACTTTAATTTTTATTTCATTTATTTTGATTTTTATTTATTTAAATTCAAAATTAAATCAAATAAATATTAAATAAATGTATAAAGCATAAAAAGCTTTTGATTCAAATCTTTTGGAGGCCCAAGGTCACACTACACACCGTGTAGACCTATTCTTGAACCAAATCTTCATGGTTTTGTATGATTTCAATCTATTTTCAAACAAAATCAAAGATATATTTCACACGATGTCCAAACCCATCTCTTAACCTAATATTTTCATCTATATATATCCATCATATTCAGACCAAAGGAGAACACAAAAAGCTGCGCAAGAAACAAGGGTATGGAGTTCGAAGTTTGCAAGAAAAAGTTGAAATAAAAAACGAAGATCCAAGCATCCTCAAGGCCAAGTGACCATTCAAATCAATCCCTGAGGTATCGTAGAGTAAGGTTTGATCATTCTTGATGATCAAAAGTGCCTAAAATGAGCATTCCATATATCGCCGGTTTACATATTTGCATGAAATTCATATTTTAATATTCATGATGTTTTGATGTAAACTAACAATTTCATTGTGTTCCTAAGATAAAATAGTACATGTTTGATCCCTTGCATGAGGCCCATAATGGCTGAATAGTCTATCTCTATTATTGAACCGATTTGCATTATTTTCGTTGTATCTCCTTGTACAGGTCGAATTAGCCAAAAATAACACTGCCATTGGATTCGCAAGGGTCGATTTAGGGGGAAGGGGCCCTTCTTGATATCTAAAGTTTATTATTTTTGCAGGTGGAAAAGTAGCTTCACCAGAGAAGACGACCGGAGCTAGGGCTCTGACGCCTCTCCGGTCCACTGGTTTATATTATATTTAATGGTTTCTATTGTATAACCGGATGAGAGTGTAACACCACTGGTCAAGGAGAAAGCGTATAACGTTAAGGGCGTGAGTTTGATCCCTCCGTCTGCAATGTTTTTTTTGTTATTTTTAAAACTAACGCAGGATTCACGTATAATATTAAACGCCTATTTCCAAGCACCATCAAGCGTCTGGCCCAATGGCAAGCAATACAGTGTGAAGCCAGGAGGGTGTGGGTTCAACACTCATCCCATGCAAATCCTTTTTCCTTATTTTGGCTAACCTAATTTCCTTTCCTTTTCTTTTTCTAACCATAATTTTTTATTTATTTAATTAATCATTAAATTAACCTAATTTTTTTGTAATACTAATAAATTAGGTTTAGGGTTTTTAACTAACATTTAATTTTCTTGACTTTTTATTTTACCAAACTAATTAATTAACCAACCTTTTCTTAAATATTAAAATCAATTAGAATTTAGGTTTTTATTAATTATTATCATTTAAATTATTTTCTATAAAATAATCAAAATATTAATACTTAGAACTTTAGGTCTTCTAAATCTTTTTTCAAAACTTTTTCATATTTTCTTAGATAAAATGTATAGGTCGCACTATCAATTGTAATAACTTAGGTTTATTTTCTTGCTTTTTTTTTTTGTTTTCTAATTGTGTATCTGCTCCGAGGATGTAATAGCATAGAATTACTTTCTCGCAAGTTCTTATTATTGTGTAACTGCCCCAAAGCCATGTAATAGCATATGGATTTTACTTCCCGCACTTTATTTTTTATGTACATATTTAATTTCTAGTAACTAGGATTTGTATGGCAAGATTAAAAACAATCTACAAAACCCTAATTCTCAAGACTAAATAACTGAATTAACACACTCTTCACACTTGCACCTCTAGGGTAACCTCTCTTGTTGCCTTACGATTATTGGTCATGTCCTTCGAAAGTGTGGACGCTTTAACAAAAGACCCTTACGAATAAAGATCATAGTCCCTAGATGACCCTTCGAAGTTGCCTACAAAAATAATCTAGCCTCGCCGATACAAATTGCTAAATCATCCTTACATGTTGCCTTCGATGACCATACGATGACCCTACGCCTGTCCACTCACATCCAATGAATATGGCTATCTTCCAACTAATGGTATGGATTGAACTATCTGTAAAGGAGAAGGAAAAGAATAAGAAAGACCTTTAGTGGGTAAGAAACTCCTAATTGCTTGATCACAACTTTTCTCAAAACATTTTTTTACACATCACTTTCAAACAAATATTTTCAAAAAGTACTTAGTACGCATTCTTGAGGACTGATACAAGAATCATTAAAAAGTTAGCCTTACATTGGCTTTTTTTCAAAATATTTTCAAATCACACACACGAAGCAATATTTTCAAAAGTGAGCTAAGAAATTAAGAGCCCGTAGATAACAACAGATGAAAAGGGTGCCAACACCTTCCCTTTTCATAACTTAACCCTCGAACTCTAAATCTATCAAAGGTATTTCCTATTCTTTTCACCTTTCCTAAATATTGGATAAAAGAAAAGTCGGTGGCGACTCTAGCTATCCTCACATTTTGGATAAAACCAAAAAAGTCAGTTCTCTCACCCCGTATTATAGAACTGGCGACTCTGCTAGGGAATACTTAAAAAAAGAGGGGTTACCTTAGGGTTAGATCACTTTACTTAATTTTACTGTTTGCTTTGTTTGCTTTAACTTTAAGGGTTTGTTTGGATTTAATTGCTTGTAAGATCCTACACCCAGATCTAGGGATGTCTTAGGTAAGTAGCAATAGATCATGAAGACTATACGACATGGATTGATATGGTTGAAATGATGGCTACGGTTAGTGTGACACATTGGTTTGTATTGATGTTCCTCGAGTCAGTCGATGATAACATTAGGCTTCCACGTGGTGTCATTAGCACTAACTTACTTTTAGAACCTTAATTGACCCATCTTGGCCATTAGAAAGTAGTGAGGTGGCCGACTTTGGTGCAGTCCATGGTTGGTTGATACTCGATGCTACGCTCATTGAGATTCAAATCTCGGGATGTTTTGGTGGCAAGCCAGTTGCCGTAATAAAATAAAGCCTGCAAGAAATATCGGTGATATGAGATTCCTAGAACCCGGTTACTATTTTTAGGACAGGTTGAGCCAACTTAAATTTAATGAGGAAGGGTACTTACCTATGGAATTCATGCAAGCCTTTAAACCTAGGGCTCTTGTATGACTTGTTTGTGTTTGCTATCTGTGATACGGTGGCAGAACCGACTGTTAATACTAGTTTTGCGTTTTTGTTTGCAAATATTGCGGTAAGTAAGAGTCACCACTGTCTTTTCTTTTATCCAAAAAAGGAAAGGGTGAAAAGAACAGAAAAATACCTTTTCGAGAGTTTTTTGAATAAGGGGGTAAATTATGGAAATGGAAGGTGTTAGCACCCTTTCCATCCGTGGTTTTCCATGGGCTCTTAGAAGTTTGCTCATTTTTAAAATACTTTTGTGCTTTGTGTTTGGAAATGTTTTGAAAACACCTGAGTACGACGAACTTTGTAATGTTTATCGGGATAGTGGAGAAAGTATACAAAGTGTTTTGAAATGTCTTTTTAAAAGTAGTTTTTGTGTAAGTGCAAAATGTTTGAGAAAACTTCTAACAACTATCTACTTTTATACTCGAAAAGGGTCGTTCTTTTCCTCTTTTCCTTTAGACAGTGCTATCCTACTATTAGTGAGTAGGTAGCCCTATCATTGGATGTTTGAGGGACAATCGAAAGAGACGTTAAGGTCACGAAGGCAACTTGGTAAGAAAGTTTAGTAACTGTCCTAAAGTTCTAAGATCACTTTTAAACGAGGGAATGTCGAGAGGGTCATCGAGAGACTTGTGATCTTTCAAACTAGAGGACAGCCACTAAAGCTTCTCACGTTTTGAGAATTGTAACCGTTTTCCGAAGGCAACCGAAGTGGGGTACCCTAGATGTGCGCACGTGCAATTGATTTAGCTCAAGTATTTATCTTGTGTTATTAGGTTTGCTAACATTTGATTATTAGTCTTTCCATACACGCCTAGTTACTAACAGTTAATATGTACAGAAAATAAAGTACGTAAAGCGTAAATCTAGACTATTACATGGCTTTCGGGGGGGGGGGGGGGGTATTTATAATGTACAAACAATTGGGGGAAGAAAAATAAAGAAACCATAAAAAGTCCTATTTATAACTATTACAACCCAAATAACAGTTACATCAATAATGTAAAAATGCAAAAATAAAATAGCGCGTGCGAAATAAAGAAACGTCTAAGAAAACCTAAGAATTTAGCTAAGTAAAATATTTTTTTTTTGGTTTTTGTTTATTTTAAGAAAATAATTAAATTAACTTAAATCTAATTTTAATTTAAAAAGATAATTGCTAAATGAATTTAAAGCCTAATGCTAATATTTTTGTATTTTTATTTGATAAAATAATTTAAACACAAATTAAACCCTAAGTTCTAAATTATTTTAATTAAAAATGTAAAAGTTAATTAATTAATTAATTTCAGAAATTAATTATTCTAAAAAGAAAAAAACTAATCCTAAGTTTTGTTGATTTTTTTATTTGATTTAAAAAAGCTTACTGATTCAATAAAATAAACAAAATTAAAAGAATAAAAATAAAAACAAAAACAAATGGAGATGGTAGAAACCACCGTCTTCTTTGAAGGCCTTCAACGTCAAACCTGTAAAAACGTGTTAAATTGAAAAAGAAAAGGCCATATCATGTATGAAATTTCACATTGAGTCCGAATTCGGGATCAGAAATGGCTGGAAACTAATGGAAAGAGAGTCACGATACAAATGCAAACTACACGGTTAAAAATGGAAAACAACCATGCGTATGTATGAGCTTGCATGTAAAGACTCATTTCAGCCCTAAACATCACCCTGGTCACATCTAGCCATAAAACATTAGTAAACAATGCATGAATATAAAATTTCGGATGCAAGAAGTTTTACCAAATAAGAGATTATGGTTTGGCCTCTTCTGGGTGTGTGATGGCTTGAATGAGGGCTGGGAATGAGTCCCGGGATCTTCAGGAAGAAGATAACACGCTTGGTTTGGATGGATGATGGCTGGAAATTCAGTTTTGAATTTTACAACTTTGAGAATTTTGGCAATTTTTGTGTGGTTCTTCTCAAGCAATTTTTTTGTGTGATTTGTAGGAACTCTCTAACAATGATTTTTTTGTCCTTTGCTCATGCCTTAGTCTTGTATTTATAGAGGAAGAATAGGGCTAGCAAAGATGGTAAGAATCCACCCATAATGGCCCTCTTTCAAACCAAAATCAAACACATTAAAAAAGTTCCAAAAATGCAAATTCTTGCCCATTATGAGGTGCAATGCACCTAGCCTCCTTTGCACTAAATTTTGGAGCCAAAAATAATTCAAACCATCAGCCCATATTGCCATAACCAATATTTACTATTTTATGCAATTTTATTTAGTTTTTATTTGATTTAATTCATATTTAAATGAATAAAAATTCAAATAAAAAAATGCACGGATAGATTTAGAGGTCCTTGGACACACATGAACATATTTGAACTCCAAAAAGTTAGGCCCAATAACTTAAAATCACAAATTTGCTCAATGCACTATTCTTGAAATTTCCAAATTTTTCCCAAATTGGGAAATCCATAACTTGCTCAATTTTTATCTCATCATGACGATCTTAGACTTTTTGGAAAGCCCAATATGTCTACTTCAATCTCTTGTTTTACCAATTTTGCATTTGAAGACTTTATCTTAATGTAAATGGTCTTAACAAAAAGTGCCTTTTGTTGACTTCCTGAAAATGACCTGTAATGTATGAGCTTGTATATTTCAAATGGTGCATTTCTTGGACTTGAGGGATGAATAGAAGTTGTAGGTAATGAGATTATCTTCAAAATGAGTGTTGGTTGTGGAAAAACGGATGAAGTATGTGAAAGTTATGCCTGGTCAAAGTTTGGTTGACTTTTCCTATAGAAACTCTAATTAGCAATTCTTGACTTTTGATGAATTAAGAGCATTTCTTAAGGGATCATGATCAAAAATTGATCAAATGATGGATATTACTTCAAAATGTTGATGTTGACCAAAAATCTTTAAGTTTGACTATATATAGACCATAGTTGATTTTTGACCTAATACAGTTGATTTTCAAGCACTTGAGCAATTGACTGAGCAAACTTGTAGTGAAAGGTATGAAATTTGTCATGGATAATGTTGAATATATATTAGGACCATGGAATACATTTTAGACCTTTGGAGCTCACACATATTTGTGAAAAATAAAAACCTAGTTGGAAGGCCAATGCTTAGGAGGAGAATTTGTCTGATCAATTCTTGGTTAACCTTGAGAAATTGAGGACCTCTAGAAGTATGTCTTGTGTGGAAATGGGAGGGAAAATTTTGGGGTACAATAGTTGACCCTGTTCAATCTTCTTAAATCTGAGGATTTAGATTGGCTTGTCTGCCTTTCGTGATCTGAAGGTGGAAGATGATTGAACACTAGAGTGCCCAGAAATTTGCACTCGCGTGAAGTAACACTAATGGTTGATGACGTTGAGAATGGGCTTACAGATGCCATTTTGAGAAGATGACTAAAAGTCGTTGGAGATGGGCTTAAAGATGCCATCCAGAGCATATGACAAAGAGTCACCGGAGATGGGCTTAAATATGCCATCCAGAGTAGATGATGACTTCATAAGAGGTCTCTTTATGGGGATTCCTATTCCTGTTGTCTGAGGAGGAGTCCACTGGGGGATGTTGATTTCTGTTATTTTCCTCTTTGAGAAAAACTTTATGGGGAATAGAGTCTAGGAACTTCAGTTATCCATGGCTCTACTGAGGGGTTATCTCTGGATTGGAGAGATGAAAGTTTGCTATTTTCTGGTTGAAATCCAGGCTTCGCAGTAGTTTGTTGGGGAGAATGAAATTAACTGTTATCTGGAAATGTATCAGAAGAAACCTGTGTAGGGCTGTTTCAGGATGAGTCCGGGTAAAACTTCATCTAGAAATGTATGAGAAGGAACTTGGGTAGGGCTGTTTTAGGAGATATATGAGAGGGAGCCTGGGTAGGGCAGCTTCAAGATGAGTCAGGATAAAACTACATATGGAAATTGTAAGAAGGAACCTGGGTAGGGTTACCTCAGGATGAGTCCGTGTAAAACTGCATCTGGAAATTGTAAGAAGGAACCTGGGTAGGGTTGCCTCAGGATGAGTCCGTGTAAAACTACATCTGGAGATTGTGAGAAGGAACCTGGGTAGGGTTGCTTCAGGATGAGTCCGTGTAAAACTTCAAAAGGAGGGAGAAGGAACCCGTGTAATATTGTTTCATGAAGAGCCCGTATAAAGCTGTATTTGGAAGTCAGAAGAAACCCGTGTAAGATTATTCATGAAGAGCCCGCATAAAGCTGTATTTGGAAGTCAGAAGAAACCCGTGTAAGATTGCTTCATGATGAGCCCGTGTAAAGCTGTATTTGGAAGTCAGAAGAAACCCGTGTAAGATTGCTTCATGTTGAGCCCGTGTAAAGCTGTATTTGGAAGTCATAAGAAACCCGTGTAAGATTGCTTCGTGATGAGCCCGTGTAAAGCTGTATTTGGAAGTCAGAAGAAACCCGTGTAAGATTGCTTCATGTTGAGCCCGTGTAAAGTTGTATTTGGAAGTCAGAAGAAACCCGTGTAAGATTGCTTCATGATGAGCCCGTGTAAAGCTGTATTTAGAAGTCAAAATAAACCCGTGTAAGATTGCTTCATGTTGAGCCCGTGTAAAGTTGTATTTGGAAGTCAGAAGAAACCCGTGTAAGATTGCTTCATGATGATCCCGTGTGAAGCTGTATTTGGAAATCTGAAGAAACCCGTGTAAGATTGCTTCATGTTGAGCCCGTGTAAAGCTATATTTAGAAGTCAGAAGAAACCCGTGTAAGATTGCTTCATGTTGAGCCCGTGTAAAGCTGTATTTGGAAGTCAGAAGAAACCCGTGTAAGATTGCTTCATGTTGAGCCAGTGTAAAGCTATATTTGGATGTCAGAAGAAACCCGTGTAAGATTGCTTCATGATGAGCCCGTGTAAAGTTGTATTTGGTCACACAGATAATTATGCTGTTTTGTTTCAGGAGCTAATCCTGGACCTGTTAAAAATTGTTGATGATAAATATCTGTTGATTGATCTTTCCTGAAAAGGTAAAGTGTTAGCTATTTGTAATGTCATGATGTATGAAATGCATTGTGTAATGGTGTTCTCAAAATAAATGAGATTTGGATGTATGCATTTGTATTACAGATGCTATGACGTTTATATAATGATGTATGAATGCAATATGTGAATGTATCAATTGTTCTATTGCAGCGCTCTTGAATTAGGGAAAATAAATCCCTGATTGCAGCTGGTGATGAAGAATGTAGGTCTTCAGATTTTGTTGAAGTTGAACTGCTGGGAGATGATCTTCCGTTGTTAGAGAAATAAACTCTGTTGGGGAAGGAAAGCTTTGTGTAATGCCTAAGAATTTTTTGAAATCCTATTGGGGAATCTTGAGAAGTTTGACGACTTTACTGGGGAAAACCCGATGTCGGAGAAGTAGTTGGAAATTCCTGTTCTGCCGGGCATACAAGAACACCCGACATCACTAGGTTGTAAGTTAAGGATATGGCGGCGACTTTTTAGTAAGATGCCCCTGCCTCTGTACCTGCTGGAGAAAGTACTTGCGGAGACTTTGTGGATGGTTTGAGTGTCATCCCAACTCCAACGGTGCTTGGTAAATGCTGATCAGGATGATAAGTCTTCTACTGATAAATAAATGACAAGATGACGGGACATAGTCTTATGTTTTTAATCCATAACTTTTTCCTGGACCGACCTTTCGGGTTTTCAGTCCACTGGGATACCCTTTTTTTCTCAAGCCGCCTTTTCAGGTTTTAGACTTGTCGGGTGTACAATTTTTTTATATATATCCCTAATTTTTGCCCGAACTATTTTAGTTCGCAAGGATGCCCTTAATTTTGCCTAGGCCTATCAACCTAGCGTGTCTTTTTCATGCGTAGTATTCTCTGACTATATTCGCACTCATAGGATGTGGAGAGTTGTCACCATCTATGACCACAAGTGTTTTAGAAATGCTAGAAAATGTTAATGTGATCGCATGTGCCCTTTCATACGTGGGAGCCTGTGTGGGGCTGCTTCAGGATGAATCTGGTGCACTTGATGTTTGATCAAGTTTCTGATAGTCTTGAATTTCCTAGGTATCTTTTCTAAGAACTATCATGGAAGGATTCAAATACATGATACTGACACCATCTGATACTACTGGCACAGACAAGCGATTTGGTGGTACCAAAGGTTCAAATTTCAGTGATTTTTGCTAGAATCCCCGATCAATGTAACAGGCCCTAAGTGATTCATATGGAGACCTGCCCATGACTATTCAACACTTTTGGAGATATTCTTTGAATATTGGCTTGATTGCCACAGATTAATTAGACACCATGTCATACTCCTTGATCATGAAAGGCCTATCACTGGAATGTCTTTCCATCTGAGGTGATTCTGTCTATTGAGAGGATTTTTCATTCATTGAATATTCGTCGTGCAAATTTTTCTGCTGTTGAACAAATAGTCATATGCAAACAATGTCATTTAAAGAATGCAAAGCCTATGTCTGTCTTGAAGTTTTGAAAATTCATTTTTAGTAAAATAAACAAATTTTGTAAGCGTGCGATATCTACTCAGGATTTATAGCAAGTCCTACAGGAGTCAGGATACCTTTTGTAATAGTATGCTTCCGAACTAACCCATGCTTCGGCTAGGAATTTTAAGGGTTATAACATGGCCTGGTTCACAGTTCAAGAAACAAAGGATAAAGGCTCAAAATTTATTTGTACCCAACCCGTTCTTCGTGATGTTCTTCAATCATTTGCTCAGTTAATTGTGCGTTTAAATCCCGATTGAGTCTGGGACTTTTGCTCTGATAATTGGTGATGGTTCAGAAATTGAACGTTTGTTTGAGAAGGCAGTCATTTTTGTAACCTTTTATTTTTGAGGATTTGTAGGATCTCTTTTTTTGATTTTGTTATCCCTACTTTTGTCTGAACTGTTTCTTTGGTGTTTATAGTCAACGGGATGCCCCAGCTTTTCTTAAGTCTCCTTCATAGCTTTTTAACTTAGCGGGCTTTTGTTTTGAGAGGAAATGATTGTCTGTCTTAATAATCATGTGGAACCATCACTATCTTTTGGAGAGCATCTTCTACACTATTTGCCATGTATGGAGATAGAGCCTGCGACTGAATGAACTTCTAAATTAACTGAGAAAGCTACCCTACCCCAGGTTATGATTAAGGGTTTTAATTTGTATGAAAAGAAAAACTCATACTTCTTAGGCTCAAATGGGTTGACTAGGGATTATCTTCCTTATAAATCCACTGTTTAGGATTTGAAATAATTCATGTACATCGTCAGCAGGGTCTGTTCAAAAGTATATTGTAAAGAATGGTATCGTCTTCATCATCCTCCCTCTAAAGGCTTAAAGCTTTTAATCGAGAGTTGAATATCACAAATGGAAGTAAAAACACAGTTTAAGCATAATGAAAACAAATTAATTCAAGACAACATGTGCAATGCATTAATGAAATAACAAAGTTTGACATGACAATAATTGTTTGAACAAACAAAGAAAATACAACTTAAGAATTAAAATGAACAAAAATGCTCTCAATCCTGACCATGATTTGGTATGGGAGCAGTGATCACGTTGGGAGTCTCAGGAGGGTCGAACTCAATCTCCTTGGCATTAATAATATTTTGAATCTTGTATTTCAGTTCCCAACAATCGTTAGTATCGTGCCCAGGACTGCCAGAATGATAGGCACACCTTGCATCAAGATTGTAGTTAGGAGAAGAAGTCTTAGGGTTTGGACGAGGTCCTATCAACGTAATCAAATTCACCCTCAACATATGTTGTAATGCTTGAGACAGCAGCATGTTGATCTTGGTAAACTGTCTCTTAGGCTCGTCTTGCCTTCGTTGATTACCCCGTTGTTATGGTCGTTGCACGCATGCCAAATTAGAGACCAGCACTGCCCCTACAGATTGGTGGTAGTCTGTCTTATTACGACCCTTCTGGCCATACACAACATTGGCTTCCCTATTACCAGCAAATGACTTCTTCTCAGCATTAGAAGATGCAGCCATCAGGATCTTCCCACTCTTGATACCACTTTCGATCCTTTCTCTAGTCAGAACCATCTCTCTGAACCCGGATGAGGAACTCCCAATCAACAGATTAAAGAACGGGAATGTCAGAGTGCCCATGAACATGTCTACCATTTCCCGATCATTCAGAGGAGGTTGTACCCTACCAGCTAGATCCCTCCATTTCTGGGCATATTCCTTGAAGCCTTCGCTAGAACCCATAAACATGCTTTGAAGTTGTGTTCAAGTTGGAGAGAGGTCAGCATTATATTGGTACTGCTTGTAGAAAGCAGTAACCAAGTCTTCCCAGGTTTGAATGTCTGTTCTTCCTATCTGATAGAACCACTCCAGTTGTGGACCCATAACTTCCTGACATAGGACCTTAAGTGCAACTTAAGGCAGGAGACGCCTTCATACTTAGCAAATGTGGGAACCTTGAGCTTTGGTGGGATGACCACTCCAGGAACCATCCCTAACTCTTCAAAGTCCAAGCCAGGTACCTGCTGAATCTCCATATCATTGAGACGATCCTCCAGTTATTTGTATTTATCGTCAGCAGGAGGATATTGTTCCTCAGAGTAATCAGCTTCTTCTTCATCAGGCTCGGGGTTGTTGACTTCTTCATGATTATCCCCTTCGTTTGATGGATTTGAAAGATCTAGAACTCCTTTAATCGGTCCTATATGTAACACCCCAATTCTACCCCGACAATTATATAAATAAATCAGAGTTATAAAATCATATCATGCAAACGAATCGGGATGCCACAAATTCTTCTATCAAAATTCATTGCATTCATCATGGATATATAACACCTTTAAAACATCAGATGAACCATCATCATAACATCTTTGATTAAATAATTCAACATCTACGCAGCGGAATTCTTAATAACATCTTTATCATCGTGACAACAACTTCAAAACAACACATATTTAATAATAATCAACTTAAATTTTAACAACTGAATAATCAACAATCAAAAGCAACAAGCGTTCATCCCCCCGAGTGTTACATATCAGAGCAATGACACCGACTCGAACTACTGAAGGTATACAACCTTCACTCTCGATTACCTGCACGTTACCAACATAAGGGCAACATTCAAACAGAAGGGGTGAGATATCTAACAATATAATAAAGCGCATGATAATTAATATATTAAATTAGATCACATAACATCACCACTTTTCATCTCATACTCAACAATAATCACGACAATAAAACACAATCACAACATCAATACACACTTCTTTATACAACTATATAATGCGACTCATTACTATGCAAATGCATGTGGTATCATTTGGAGTAGAACTCCTATCTCAAAAATTTTCCAATTAATAGAGGCATCAACAAGGCATAAGCCTCCATCTCAATATTCGCCAAATTCAGGCCATCTCAACGAGCATAAGCTCCATCTCAAAATGCAATGTATGCGACACAATCATGAATGTATTAACAACACCATAATTAACAACAATCACAATACAACATCATCATTGGCCAAAGGCCTACGTCTCAAAGCATCTCAACATCTATTCATCAAACATCTCATATCATTCATAATAATTCATCAAACATCATTTATTCATCATAAATTATCAACACAATATCATTAATAATGTCTCATCAACAACACAGTTGTACATTAATACGACATTAATTCACACTGCTATTCTGTAATCTTACATCATTACTATCATTACTCCTACTGTTACAAATCAAACCGTATCCTATAAACATTTCATCCTCATCATTCTGCATAAAAACCAATATAACGATCAACACGGGAACTAACTCTAAATCCTAAATTGGCTACTAGGTTACACTTCCTATTCTTCATTTTAATCCTCTAGAATAAAGTTCATCGCGTTAGCTATTCAACGCTTCAAAGGACATCTCAAACGGCATCCTAAAACTCAAGTTACATCATTTTCAAACTGAATCTGCCAAAAACTAGACAACATAGGTCGATGCAAAACGTGTTAGATCGACACGTACTGCACTGAACTTGCAACATGAGTCGACGCATCCTCTTTTGGATTGACTCATCCTGAGTCTAACACACAACATGTATCGACACATGCACCTATGGATCAACTCATCCTGAGTCTAAAGGCCCTCATGTATCGACGCAAAGCCTCTTCGTGTCGACTCATCCCGAGTCTCTATACCTTCTTGTATCAACACATAGTATTTGGGGTCGACACATCCTGTTATATCCTGCATAATTCTGCGATTTTCTCTGTGTTTTCACTACGAGTTTCATATGTTAAGCCCTAAAAACTTAATCTAATCATAGATAATCATCACTTACAATTACCCTATAATTCTACATCAATTAAACCGCATCAGGACATCATTATTCATCCATAATTCATTAATTCTTCATCATACGATATCATATACGTTCAATTCAAGAACAAGACAATAATCACCTCTAACCCCACATACCAATCATCATGAACCCAATTATAGAGTCAGAACCCCACCCTTACCTTGGATTGAAGGTCACTCTATAACTTTCGGTCGAATTCCTGTTCTTCCGTTCTTTCCTCTTTTTCCAGCAACTTCACATTCTTCTTCTTAATCCTTATTCTTCTACTGCCTCTTCTTTCTATTCCTTCTAACATCAATAGAATAACCTATTATTCTTTATTCTTTATTGGGCTTCACTTAGGGATTTTAAGAAGTCAAATAATACAACAAGAAATCAAACTTATGGGGATTTTAAATCAAACCCAACACTTGGCGGGAGAAAACCCACAAAGTTGACAACTGTTTCAACATTTATTAGAAAAGATACTGCCCTTGTCTAGTTGCTGGGTTATCTGGAATAGAGGCTTCAAACCATGCAAACCCGAAACCAAAATGAACCAAGACTTGACTGGGGAAAATGGGATCACAAGCCCAAAACCGTACCTTACATCAATTTGTATCACCTCCAACTGTTTGAGAGAACCTTCATGGGAAAACGAACTTCCAAAATTTCTGAGTTTGTCCATCCTTGGAACCACCATTTTTGTTTTTCTTGTGTCACCAAATCTAAAGTAAAAAGTAATTTGTAAATTTCTTTCAATTTTTTTTTGTTATTTAATCTTTTTGCTTTGAAAATTACTATCAATAATAAATGGAGTCTTTGTAAGCAGAATAAAGTAATAATTGCAAATAATTGGATAGAAGCTCAAACTTTATTAATAGAATGGTAGTATACGAATGGTGAGACTCCATATATGTTTACAAAGTCTGGAAAATGGTAATATATATTGGAAAGATACATTGAAATATAATGACCACTATTCTCCCTAAAAACTTTGAATTCCTGAGCAGAGACTTCTGTTGAAGTATGGTGAGGATCCAAGAAGATTGTTGCTTCAATGATCAAGTCTTATCTGACGCAATTACTTGCCAAGAAATCCCTAACTTTTGCCTAAGTTTCCCATGCGGGTTTTCAACCTAGCGAGAAGATTTATTCTGTTTATGTCTCTAATTTTTTCCTATACCGCCCTTTCAGGTTTTCAGCCTACCGAGACGCTCTTTTTTGCCTAAGTCGCCCTTTCAGGTTTTCGACTTAGCGAGTTGTCCTTTTATTTCTTTAGGCGAAGTATTTCTTGGCTGCATCAACATTCACGAGATGCGGGAACTCCTCGCCATCCATAGTTTCAAGAATCAATGGACCGCTAGAGAAGGCTTTCTTGATAACATATATGCCTTCAAAATTGGGAGTCCACTTGCCCCTAGAATCAGCGTTAAAAGACATGATCTTCCTAAGCATGAGGTCGCCTTCTCTGAATTCACGAGGCTTGACCTTTTTATCAAAAGATTTTTTCATTCTCTTCTGGTATAACTGGCCATGGCACAAGGCAGTCATTTTCTTTTCTTCAATCAAATTCAATTGGTCAAATCTGTTCTGGATCCATTCAGCCTCTGACAACTTGGTTTCCATTATCACGCATAAAGAGGGAATCTCAACCTCGATCAGGAGCACTGCTTTCATACCATACACAAGGGAGAGCGGGGTTTCCCCTGTTGAAGTGCGGACGGATGTACGATACCCGTTCAAAGCAAAAGGGAGTATCTCATACCAATCGTTATAAGTAACAACCATCTTCTGGATGATCTTCTTGATATTATTATTAACAGCTTCAATATCCACATTCATTTTTGGCTTGTAAGGAGATAAATTATGATGGACGATCTTGAATTCTTCACATAGTTCTGTCATCATCTTGTTATTCCAATTTGAGCCGTTGTCAGTGATAACTCTGCTTGGCACACCATACCAACATATAAGATTGTTCTTGACAAAACGCACTACCACTTGCTTAGTAACATTAGCATATGAAGCTGCTTCTACCCATTTGGTGAAGTAATCAATTGCTGCCAAAATGAAATGGTGTCCACTCGACGCCTTAGGTTCAATCATTCCAATCATGTCAATACCCCATATAGGGAAAGGCCACGAGGAAGAAATAACATTGAGAAGTGTCAGAGGCACATGAATTTTGTCGGTGTAAATATGACACTTATGGCACTTCTTTGCAAATTTATAACATTCATATTCCATTGTGAGCCAATAGTAACCTGCCCTAAGTATCTTATTTGCCATCGAATGTCCATTGGCATGGGTACCAAAGGAACCTTCATGAATTTCATGCATCAATATGTCTGCTTCGTGTCTATCCATGCATCTGAGCAAGACCATGTCATAATTTATTTTGTATAACACATCTTTACTGAGGAAAATCTACTAGCCAACCTTCTCAATGCCTTTCTATCTTTGTTCGACGCACCAACTGGGTATTCCTCAGTCCATAGAAAATGCATGATATCATAATACCAAGGTTTTTCGTCTGACGTTTCCTCTATCGCAAACACATGATCTGGTCTATCCAAACGTCACACTATGATATGAGGCACACCGTTACACGTATTTACTTGATACATAGAAGCCAAAGTGGCTAAAGCATCTGCCATCTGGTTTTCATCTCTGGGAATATGGTGGAATTCAACTTTATTAAAGAAGGGTAATAATCTTGTAGCATAACCTTTGTAAGGGATCAAGCCAGGGTGACGAGTATCTGATTCTCCTTTAATATGATTTATTATCAAAGCTGAATCGCTATACACATTTGGGATTTTGATTCTGAGATCAATAGCCTCCTCGAGACCCATGATACAAGCTTCATACTCTTCCATATTATTTGTACAATTAAATTCCAGCTTTGCAGTAAAAGGAATATGTGACCCATGAGGAGTAATAATCACAAAACCAGTTCCTTTCCCATAAGCATTCACAGCTCCATAAAATAGAATACCCCACCGGGATTCAGGATTAAGACCTTCCTCAGGTAACAGTTCATCACAATCTTTCGCTTTCAGAAACAAAAAATCCTCATCAGGGAAATCATATTTAACAGACTGATAATCAACCACTGGTTGGTGAGCAAGATAATCCGCCAACACACTACTTTTTATGGCCTTCTGAGTACGGTATTCGATATCATATTCAGATAACAACATCTGCCAACGGGAAATTCTCCCAGTAAGAGTAGGCTTTTCAAAAATATACTTAATTGGATCCATTTTGAAAATCAACCAAGTAGTATGATTCAACATATATTGCTGTAATCGCTTTGCCGCCCAGGCCAGAGCACAACATGTCTTTTCCAACTTAGAAAACCGCGACTCATAGTCAGTAAACTTCTTGTTGAGATGATAAATGACATATTCCTTCTTCCCTGTTTCATCTTATTGTCCTAAAATACATCCCATAGAATTATCTAACACTGTCAGATATATAATCAATGGTCCTCCTTCAATCGGAGAGAGATGTAGCGGTAGAAATGTTGAGACTAAGCCATTGAATTAACTTGACTCATACAGATCAAAATAAAAATCACCATCGCGCTTTATTGTTTCCAAAGGAAAGGGAAAAGAGTGAATAACCCAAAAAGAGGGGGAGAGAATCTAAGTTCGGGGGTTGGTTATGCAAAGGGAATGTATTAGCACCCTAAACATCTACGGTACTCTGCAAGAACCTCTTTGAAAATCTATGTATTTTGGCTATAAGTTTTATATAAAAATAGATTGTGGAGATAAGAAAAGAAGTATTTTTTATGATTTTTGCACCCACCGCAGTTGCGAACCTTTAGTGCCTACGTACCACCTTCCGTGCAATAGGGGATTAGGGTACTCGTAGTTTACCTTTAAAAAATTTAAAACACAAGTGTGTTGGTTAATTTTAAGAGATGAGACGTCATCGTCTTATCCAAGTGGAAAACATACTTACTACCCATGATTATGAGAAAGGAGAATTTGCATCATCTCAAAGTGGATGATATAGCTTAGATTTTAAAATCAACAAAGCCTCACACAAAACCACAGTGGAAAATATCTCACATTACTACATATTTTAGAAGTATAGTAGCTTGCATCACTACAAGGATTGACAAGAGTCTAATCTTTTGAGAAAATTTTAAAGTAAAAGGCCAAAATGACAAAATGGTTTGAATGAGATTGATTGACTTTTAGTCTTCTCAGAAAAATGTTAAAGTATGATCAATTTGATTAAGAAAATATTTTTGAAAAGGGGATGGACCTAAATCCAAGTTTATTGTAAAAGTGGTTCAAGTTTAAAAAAAACAAGAAGAGTTTTCAAGGGAGGGAGAATATTTTTGAAATTAAAAAAGATGGGAGGTGAAGAAGGGACTATCCTAAAGCATAAGGTAAAATCTAGGGAAAAGAACCGTCTAACCAACAAAAAGCCAACACTTGACACAATGAGTCAATGTAGAATTCCCATCCTTTGGATTTTGAAACGAAACAAACAAAGATAATAAACCTCTTAAGAAAAACAAACTTCAATTGCCTTCAGTCTTTGCAAAAATTAGGCAGAGTAACGGTTGTATACAGATAAATTCATGATCATAGAAAAAGCATGTAATCACAATAACCCACACACAAAGCAAACAAACAACCCAATATCTTAGGGTAAACCCAAAGAACTCCAGAAAAAATAACAGTTGAGGTCACAAGGTCCCAATGTAGGTCAAGGTCTCTAATCCTAAGTCCAAGAAGTTCACAATATCCACAATGCCAATGTGGTGCGGTGGGAGAACTGACTTGATTATTTTGCGTTTTGCATTCGAAAATGTTGCAGTTTAGCAAGAGTCGCCACCGACTTTTCTTTTATCCAAAAGGAAAGGTGAAAAATCACAGGAAAGACCTTTGAGATTATTTCTTGAGTTCGGGGGGTAGATTATGAAAATGGAAGGTATTAACACCCTTTTCATCCATGGTTTTCCATGGGCTCTTAGTTACTCGGTAGATCACTTGCTTTTGTTTGAATGTGCTTGTGCTGTAGGTTTTGAAAGTATTTTGAAAATGTAACTTTGTAATGATTCTCGTTTCTATAAGAACGCATACAAAGTGTTTGTTTCGAAAATAGTTCAAAGATGAGAGTGTGGGTGTATAAAATGTTTTTTGTTGTTGTGAGCAAACAAGTAACTGAGAGCGAATCTACCTACTCAAAAGGTCTTAGATGTTCTTTTCCTCCTCCTTTAGATGTTGCTATCTTACCATTGATTTGGTAAGAAGCCCCATCGTTGGATGTGAAGGGACAGACGTGGGGACATTTGTATAGTCATAGAAGGCAACCTATGGGACGTTTTACCAATGTCGTTTAGGGACTAGATCGTTTACCGAAGGCAACACCGAGGGTCATCGAGGGACTGCGATCTTTTATCGAGGGTCTTTTGCTAAAACTCCCATGTTCGAGGGATATGACTATTTTTCCGATAGGCAACAGAGTGAGATTACCTTAAGGGTGCGTGTGTGAAAAGTGTGTTTGATTGCATGCATTTAGTCTTGCTTTTTAGGTTGTCTATTTGTTGTTTTCATGTCTTGCCATACACACCCTAATTACTAGCATTTACATTCAAAAGCGATAAATTGCAGAAATGTAAAGTCCTACGCTATTACAATAATTTAGGGATGGGGTACATATTTATGAATGGGGGTTGCAAGTAAAAATAAGTCCTAAGTTACTATTACAACTATATTGAAATAGATAAGAATGTACAGGAAATGTAAAATGCTTATTTATTTAAGAAAAGAAATAAGTTTTGTTTAAGAAAATATTTTTTGTCTTTTATGTTAATATTAAAAATGATGAAAAGGAAAATAAATGAAGGATAGAAACAACGTGCTAATGCAAGCAAAACAAACAGGGATCAGAAGTTCTGAAGCCAAGCGCATGATGACTCAGAAAGGAGCGTTGATGGAATTAGAGGTTCTGGATTGGTAAACTCTGAGGTCCTGCAAGACACGTTAGAGGGAAAAAACAGAAGTTCTGGGTGGTATTCAGACAGTGGGCCACAAGTCAGAAGTTTGGTATTACACTAAAACAATGAGTAAACTTCAGCAGTTTAGTGCGTTATCAGCATGTTAAAATTAGAAACTCTGAGTGTTAAAACAATGAGTGAACAATCAACAATTCATCATGTTATCAGCGTATGAAAATCAGAAGTTCTAAGTGTTAAAACAGTGAGTGAACGTCAGAAGTTTAGTGTGCATTAACAGTGAGGAGAACTCAGAAGTTCTGTGTTGTGCTAAAGCTGTGAGTGAATATCAGAAGTTCTATGCCATATTTAAACTCTTAATCAGCACATCAGCAATTTATTCAGTTCTTAATAAACAGCAAATCAGAAGGATAATAGCACAACAATTTATAGAAGTTCTAATCCTAAATCTGAGTCTAGCCCTAATCAAGAAGTTCTGATCCACAGTTTTTCTACTTAAGCAATGATATGTACAACATTAATACTATGATATTTACATGTTAATGATGTTCAGAATGAAAAACAAGCAAAGTCAGAAAGACTTACATTGAACCTGGAGCGTGCTTGGAGCTTTGAGTTACTGCCTTTAGATGTTCTAGAATCAGCAAGAGTAACGAAAGAGAAAATGCCAAGTTCTTTGATTCAAAGGAAAGAACAAAGGTTTGTTTTCTGTTTGGGAAATCTGGATTTTTATGAAGGGTTTCACAGGTTTCTTTTTCTCTTTTGATAGTTCTCTCCTTCCAAAAGCCAGCCCTTTGCAAGTGTGATGGAGCCACTTATTTATAGATGAATTTGTTGTGGTTTTGGGGGGAAAAACAGATGAGATTTGAACTTTTTTGGCACACTGTTCCATTGCTTTTTGATCACAGCTTTTTGTATTTGGTGCAAACACAAGATTTGGGAAAATGCAGGTGTGGACTAGATTAACTGCTGGTTAGAGTATTGTACTATAGCAGTGCAGCAGGTTGTTTAAACGAGGTCTTGGGATTTGGTGATATTCTGATTGCAGAAGATTAGAAACGTAACCTCCAAATGCTGAAAGGGGCATCTTCTAACCGGAGCGTTGAACATAGCCTTCATATGCTGAAGAATCATGTTCTGACTGAAGCATCATGTTCTGACCAAAGAGCACCACTTCTACATGTTCTGATTGAACCGTCATGTTCTGAACCGTGTTTGTAACTTCTGACTGCACTTGCATAGAGGCTGGCTCAGAAGTTCTGACGTATCATATTCTCTTAACACTTAGAAAATTTTCTAAATGCTTAGAAATTTCATTTTTTCAAAGTAACTTCTGACTTCTGATTTTTTGATGAACCAAGTTCATGTTTTGATGAAATATAATTGTTGAAACTTGATTTGGATCTAAAAGTCAAAATTTGACTTTTCAGTGTGTTTTTGACCATTTTGCCCTTGTGAATGATTTTCTTGAAAAGTTGTAATTCAAGATTGGAAACTGGATGGAAGCAATCCTGAGGGTCCAGTTTGATCCTTTGAGAAATGAGAGGGCAAATTTTGGAGTACAACAATTTCCCCTGTTCAATCTTCTTACACCTTAAGAGTTAGATTGGTAATTCTGCCATTCGTGACTTGAAGGTGGAAGATGATTGAACACTAGAGTGCCCAGAAATTTGCGCTCGAAGATGTGTTAGTTGATTATGTAGGGAATGGGCTTAAAGATGCAATTTAGAGAGATAATAGATAGTTGTTGGAGATGGGCTTAAAGATGCCATCCGAAGGTGATTGTATCTGGATTGTATTTGAAGGGATCTGGAGCAAGTATCAGAATGTCAACCATATCTGGATTGCATCTGAACTGTTTCTAGAAGAGAATCTAGAGTAAGTATCAGAATGTTAGCCATATCTGGATCACATTTGCACTGTTTCCGGAAAAGGTCTCTGGTTGCCTGTCATTAACTGGAAGAAATAAATCTAACCAAAGGAGGTCTTTGGTCGCCTGTCATTAACTGGAAGAAATAAATATAACCAAAGGAGGTCTTTGGTCGCCTGTTTTAACTGGAAGAAATAAATCTAATCAGAGGAGGTATTTGGTCGCTTGTTTTAAACTGCAAGAAATGAATCTAACCAGAGGAGGTCTTTGGTCGCCTGTTTTAAACTAGAAGAAATGAATTTAAACATAGGAGGTCTTTGGCCGCCTGTTTTAACTGGAAGAAATTAATCTAACCAGAGGAGGTCTTTGGCCTCCTGTTTTAACTGGAAGAAATAAATCTAACCAGAGGAGGTCTTTGGTCGCCTGTTTTAACTGGAAGAAATGAATCTAACCAGATGAGGTATTTGGTCGCATGTTTTAACTGGAATAAATGAATCTAACCAGATGAGGTCTTTGGTTGCCTGTTGGGATACGGTGGGAGAACTGACTTGAGGTGTTTTGTGTTTGCAAATGTTGCGGTTTAGCAAGAGTTGCCACCGACTTTCTTTTATCCAAAAAGGAAAGGTGAAAAAGCACAGGAAAGACCTTTGAGATTGTTTCTTGAGTTCGGGGGGTAGATTACGAAAAGGAAAGGTATTAGCACCCTTTTCATCCATGGTTTTCCATGGGCCCTTAATTACTTGCTAGATCACTTGCTTTTGTTTTAATGTGCTTGTGGTGTGTGTTTTTGAAAGTATCTTGAAAAGGTCTTTGTAACGGTTCTCGTCTCTATAAGAACGCGTACAAAGTGTTTGTTTGGAAAATAGTTCAAAGGGGTGTTTGTGAAATGTGTTTTTGAAAGTGATTTTGAAAAGGGTTTCCTTTGTAATGGTTCTCGTTTCTATAAGAACGCGTACAAAGTGTTATCTTTTGAAAATGTTTCAAATGGAAGTGTTGGTGCATAAAATGTTTTTGTTGTGAGCAAGCGAGTAACTAAGAGCGAACCTACCTACTCAAAAGGTCTTAGATGTGCTTTTCCTCCTCCTTTAGATGTCGCTATCTTACCATTGATTTGATAAGAAGCCCCATCGTTGGATGTGAAGGGACGATCGTTGGGTCATCGTATGACCATGATAGCAATGTTGTGAGATGACTTAGAATTTTTTCTTTAGGGACTAAGATCATTTCGAAAGGCAACTTTGATAGCGTCATTGAGGGACTATGATCTTATATTTTTGTTTGTGCTAAGATATTCCACATGCGTAACATGGCCATTTTTTAGGCAACAAGTGGAGTTAACCCTAAGGGTTTATGTGTGAATAGTGTGTTTGATTTGCAGGCGTTTAATCTTTGATTAGGGTTATCTACTTGTTGATTTTATCTTGCCATACACACCCTAGTTACTAACATTTGTATTTGAAAGCGTTAAATTACAGAAATTAAAGTCCTACGCTATTACATCGTTTGGGGGATGAGGGTACAATTTACAAATGGGGATGAAGTAGGAACTTAAATATTACAACCATATCGAATAACCATGAAGGAAACATAAAAACAATGTAAAAAGAAGGAAAAAAAATGCATTTTGAACTATTATGTGTCGACACAAGCTCACATGCATCGACACATAACTTTACTTGCCCCTGTATTGCCAAGTTAACTCAGTATGAGTCGATTCATAATGGAATGTGTCGACTCATACACTGTATGTGTCAACTCATACATGCTTTGCAGCGACTCATACACTGTTTTTTTCTTCTGTTTTAGGCATGTAAAGCAGTATGTATCGACTCATAAGGCTATGTGTCGACTCATACACTGCATGTGTCGACTCATACATGCTTTGCGTCGACTCATATGCTGTTTTTTCTTCTATTTTGGGCCTGTAAAGCAGTATGTATCGACTCATAAGGCTATGTGTCGACTTATGTTGTCATTATTCTACTTCAACATTATTTTGCTGTATACATGGGTTAGTTTTCAACACATAATGAAAAGAGTGGAAGATAAACAAAAGGTTAGCTTCAAGGACAATGGTTACTACACTTTGTCTTCAAAAAATGAATTACTAATGATGCTTGAAATGAAGAACTAAAGTTAAGAAACTTACCTTGGAGATAGATCTTATGTTCTGAGTTTGAGTTGTTGTTTTGACTGTTCTCGAACTTTGGAAGAGAAAGCAGAGGTGTTGTAGAAGCTTGTTATTGAGTTTGGACAATTTCTAGGTGATGTATGTGAGGTGTTTAGATGGTTGTACTGAATTTTCAAGGTATGAGAGGTTCAAAGGTTTGGACTTTAAAACTCAAGAGTGGAAGTTTTATGGACTATTATGGTTTTTTGATAGCTAGTTTACAACAAGACTTCTGGCTTTTCTCTCTATTTTTCTAACCTTTTCCAACCTCTCTCCCCTTATTTTTTTCTAACCCCTTTGTCTTGCAAATGCTTCTTCTATTTATAGGCAAGAGGCTTGTGCATATGAGCTGACTAAGTTTGCAAGACAGCATGTTATGGTTTGGTTGGATTACAAAGATCAAATTAAGTCAAGTACTCCATAGTCCCAAGATGAAGTACCAAAGTTTCTGGTATAGAGGAGTTACTTCCCATGATTTATGGTGGAATATAATCAACAACAAGCAAGGTATGGGCTCAAGACAAACTTTGTACAAAAAACTTGTTTTCAAGAATAACAATGGTGCCTTTATGCCATAAATGGAAAGATCTTTTGGGAAATGGTTTAAACACTTGGGTAATAGCTCAAGAGTGGGTGTAAGCATTAAATATGATGATATTTTCAAGCAAGGAAGCCTGCAACATAACATTATGCAGCAGATCAAAATGGTTTTTGTTATGTGTTCTTCACTAAAATGACTTGCAATTCAATAGTGGATGCTCAACTTCATGCCCTTGAATATCCTAGCTCAAATATGATAAATTCATGCTCTTGGATGTTTTGAAAGCTTGAAACAACCTCTATAACTTTCATGTTGGCCATTTTGACAAAATCATCTTGGAACTATGTGAAAAAATGCCAAGAAGTTAGGATAAAATCCTGAACAAAATATGTTGAAAATTTCTCTAAGTGTTAACTGAAAATGTCATGACTTCATGAATTTGTAACTTGAGATCCCATAATATTTAGGAGAAGTTGTGTAAAGAAATGTTGTAGATATCATGGAAATCTACAGCTTTCATGTTGAAAGTTTCTTTTGAATCAACTTGCGTCATGATGAAAGAATGGCATGAAGTGATGAAATAATCATGTATAAAAACAACTTAGAAAATTTCTAAGTCTTGGAAATCTTGACTTTTCAAGTTGACTTTTGACTTTCTTGACTTTCTTGGTGATCAAGCTTGATATTCTTGCATGTCTTGATGAAATTTGATCTTTGGAATGTAATGTTGACCAAAAAGTCAAAGTTTGACTTTCTAATATGCAATTGACCATTTTGCCCTTGTGCCAAATCCAAGCCTAAATTGATGTATCAGTGCTGCAAACTTGGGGTTGTAGAAGATCTTGTGAGAGAACCCTTGAGGAATGAGAGGGAAAATTTTGGGGTACAACACCTGTTTTAACTGGAAGAAATAAATCTAACCAGAGGAGGGTTTTGGTCGCCTGTTTTAACTGTAAGAAATAAATCTAACCAGAGGAGGTCTTTGGTCGCCTATTTTAACTGGAATAAATGAATCTAACCAGAGGAGGTCTTTGGTCTCCAGTTTTAACTGGAAGAAATAAATCTAACCAGAGGAGGTCTTTGGTCGCCTGTTTTAACTGGAAGAAATGAATCTAACCAGAGGAGGTCTTTGGTCGCCTGTTTTAAACTGGAAGAAATGAATCTAACCAGAGGAGGTCTTTGGTCGCGTGTTTTAACTGGAAGAAAAAACCTAACTAGAGGAGGTCTTTGGTCGTCTGTTTTAACTGGAAAAAATAAATCTATCCAGAGGAGGTCTTTGGTCGAGTGTTTTAACTGGAAGAAATGAATCTAACCAGAGGAGGTCTTTGGTCGCCTGTTTTAACTGGATGAAATGAATCTAACCAGAGGAGGTCTTTGGTCGCCTATTTTAACTGGACGAAATAAATCTAACTAGAGGAGGTCTTTGGTCGCCTGTTTTAACTGGAAGAAATAAATCTAACCAGAGGAGGTCTTTGGTCTCCTGTTTTAACTGGAAGAAATGAATCTTACCAGAGGAGGTCTTTGGTCTCCAGTTTTAACTAGATGAAATAAATCTAACCAAAGGAGGTCTTTGGTCGCCTGTTTTAACTGGAAGAAATGAATCTAACCAGAGGAGGTCTTTGGTCGCCTGTTTTAACTAGAATAAATGAATCTAACTGGAGGAGGTCTTCGATCGCCTATTGTGATACAGTGGAAGAACTGACTTGAGGTGTTTTGTGTTTATGTTCGCAAATATTGCGGTTTAGCAAGAGTCGCCATCGACTTTTCTTTTATCCAAAAAGGAAAGGTGAAAAAGCAACGGAAAGACCTTTGAGATTGTTTCTTGAGTTCGGGGGGTAGATTATGAAAAGGGAAGGTATTAGCATCCTTTTCATCCATGGTTTTCCATGGGCTCTTAGTTACTTGCTAGATCATTTGCTTTTGTTTGAATGTGCTTGTGGTGTGTGTTTTTGAAAGTATCTTGAAAACGTCTTTGTAACGGTTCTCGTCTCTATAAGAACGCGTACAAAGTGTTTGTTTGGAAAATAGTTTAAAGGGGTGTTTGTGAAATTTGTTTTTGAAAGTGATTTTGAAAATGGTTTCCTTTGTAATGGTTCTCGTTTATATAAGAACGCGTACAAAGTGTTATCTTTTGAAAATGTTTCAAATGGAAGTGTTGGTGCATAAAATGTTTTTGTTGTGAGCAAGCGAGTAACTAAGAGCAAACCTACCTACTAAAAAGGTCTTAGATGTGCTTTTCCTCCTCCTTTAGATGTTTCTATCTTACCATTGATTTGATAAGAAGCCCCATCGTTGGATGTGAAGGGACGACCGTTGGGTCATCGCATGACCATGATAGCAATGTTGCGAGATGACTTAGCATTTTTTCTTTAGGGACTAAGATCATTTCGAAAGGCAACTTTGATAGCGTCATTGAGGGACTATGATCTTATATTTTTGTTTGTGCTAAGACATCCCACATGCGCAACATGGCCATTTTTTAGGCAACAAGTGGAGTTAACCCTAAGGGTGCATGTGTGAATAGTGTGTTTGATTTGCATGCGTTTAATCTTTAATTAGGGTTATCTACTTGTTGATTTTATCTTGCCATACACACCCTAGTTACTAACATTTGTATTTGAAAGCGTTAAATTACGGAAAATAAAGTCCTACGCTATTACATCGTTTGGGGGATAAGGGTACAATTTACAAATGAGGATGAAGTAGGAACTTAAATATTACAACCATATCGAATAACCATGAAGGAAACATAAAAACAGTGTAAAAAGAAGGAAAAAAATGCATCTTGAACTATTATGTGTCGACACAAGCTCACATGCATCGACACATAACTTTCCTTGCCCCTGTATTGCCAAGTCAACTCAGTATGAGTCGATACATAATGGTATGTCTCGACTCATACACTGCATGTGTCGAATCATACGTGCTTTGTGTCGACTCATACACTGTTTTTTTCTTCTGTTTTAGGCCTGTAAAGCAGTATGTATCGAATCATAAGGCTATGTGTCGACTCATACACTGCATGTGTCGACTCATACGTGCTTTGCGTCAACTCACACACTGTGTTTTCTTCTGTTTTGGGCCTATAAAGCAGTATGTATCGACTCATAAGGCTATGTGTCGACTCATGCTGTCATTTTTCTACTTCAACATTGTTTTGCTGCATACATGGGTTAGTTTTTAACACATAATGAAAAGAGTGTAAGATAAACAAAAGGTTAGCTTCAAGGACAATGGTTACTACACTTTTTCTTCAAAAAATGAATTACTTATGATGCTTGAAATGAAGAACTAAATTTAAGAAACTTACCTTGGAGCTAGATCTTATGTTCTGAGTTTGAGTTGTTGTTTTGACTGTTCTCGAACTTTGGAAGAGAAAGCAGAGGTGTTGCAGAAGCTTGTTCTTGAGTTTGGACAATTTCTAGGTGATGTATGTGAGGTGTTTAGATGGTTGGACTGAATTTTCAAGGTATGAGAGGTTCAAAGGTTTGGACTTTAAAACTCAAGAGTTGAAGTTTTGTGGACTGTTATGGTTTTTTGATAGCTAGTTTACAACAAGACTTCTGGATTTTCTCTCTATTTTCCTAACCTTTTCCAACCTCTCTCCCCTTCTTTTTTTCTAACCCTTTTGTCTTGCAAATGCTTTTTCTATTTATAGGCAAGAGGCTTGTGCATATGAGCTGACTAAGTTTGCAAGACATCATGTTATGGTTTGGTTGGATTACAAAGATCAAACTAAGTCAAGTACTCCATAGTCCCAAGATGAAGTACCAAAGTTGCTGGTATAGAGGAGCTACTTCCCATGATTTATGGTGGAGTATAATCAGCAACAAGAAAGGTATGGGCTCAAGACAAACTTTGTACAAAAAGCTTGCTTTTCAAGAATAACAATGGTTCCTTTATGCCATAAATGGAAAGATCTTTTGGGCAATGGTTTAAACACTTGGGTAATAGCTCAAGAGTGGGTGTAAGCATTAAATTATGATGATATTTTCAAGCAAAAGAATCCTGCAACATAAGATTATACAGCATATCAAAATGGTTTTTGTTATGTGTTCTTCACTAAAACGACTTTCAATTCAATAATGGATGCTCAACTTCATGCCCTTGAATCTCCTAGCTCAAATATGATAAATTCATGCTCTTGGATGTTTCGGAAAGCTTGAAGCAACCTCTATAACTTTCATGTTGTCCATTTTGACAAAATCATCTTGAAACTATGTGAAAAAATGCCAAGAAGTTGGGATAACATCCTGAACAAAATCTGTTGAAAATTTCTCTAAGTGTTAAATGAAAATGTCACGACTTCCTAAATTTGTAACTTGAGATCCCATCATATTTAGGAGAAGTTGTGTAAAGCAATGTTGTAGATATCATGGAAATCTACAACTTTCATGATGAAAGTTTCTTTTGAATCAACTTGCATCATGATGAAAGAATGGCATGGAGTGATGAAATTATCATGGATAAAAACAACTTAGAAAATTTCTAAGTCTTGGAAATCTTGACTTTTCAAGTTGACTTTTGACTTTCTTGAATTTCTTGGTGATCAAGCTTGATATTCTTGCATGTCTTGATGAAATTTGATCTTTGGAATGTAATGTTAACCAAAAAGTCAAAGTTTGACTTTCTAATATGCAATTGACCATTTTGCCCTTGTGCCAAATCCAAGCCTAAATTGATGTATCAGTGCTGTAAACATGGGGTTGTAGAAGATCTTGTGGGAGAACCCTTGAGGAATGAGAGGGCAAATTTTGGGGTACAACACCTGTTTTAACTGGAAGAAATAAATCTAACCAGAGGAGGGTTTTGGTCGCCTGTTTTAACTGGAAGAAATAAATCTATCCAGAGGAGGTCTTTGGTCGCCTGTTTTAACTGGAAGAAATGAATCGAACCAGAGGAGGTCTTTGGTCTCCAGTTTTAACTGGATGAAATAAATCTAACCAGAGGAGGTCTTTGGTCGCCTGTTTTAACTGGAAGAAATGAATCTAACCAGAGGAGGTCTTTGGTCGCCTGTTTTAAACTGGAAGAAATGAATCTAACTAGAGGAGGTCTTTGGTCGCCTGTTTTAACTGGAAGAAATAAATCTAACCAGAGGAGATCTATGGTCGTCTGTTTTAACTGGAAGAAATAAATCTAACCAGAGGAGGTCTTTGGTCGTCTGTTTTAACTGGAAGAAATGAATCTAACCAGAGGAGGTCTTTGGTCGCCTGTTTTAACTAGATAAAATGAATCTAACCAGAGGAGGTCTTTGGTCGCCTATTTTAACTGAAAGAAATAAATCTAACCAGAGGAGGTCTTTGGTCGCCTGTTTTAACTGGAAGAAATAAATCTAACCAGAGGAGGTCTTTGGTCGCCTGTTTTAACTGGAAGAAATGAATCTAACCAGAGGAGGTCTTTGGTCTCCTGTTTTACTTGGAAGAAATAAATATAACCAGAGGAGGTCTTTGGTCGCCTGTTTTAACTAGAAGAAATAAATCTAACCAACGAAGGTCTTTGGTCGCTTATTTTAAACTGGAAGAAATGAATCTAACCAGAGGAGGTCTTTGGTCACCTATTTTAACTGGAAGAAATGAATCTAACTAGAGGGGGTCTTTGGTCGCCTGTTTTAACTGGAAGATATACATTTAACCAGAGGAGATCTTTAGTCGCCTGTTTTAACTGGAAGAAATGAATCTAACTAGAGGAGGTCTTTGGTAGCCTGTTTTAACTTAAAGAAATGAATCTAACCAGAGAAGGTCTTTGGTCGCCTGTTTTAACTGGAAGAAATAAATCTAACCAGAGGAGGTCTTTGGTCGCCTGATTTAACTGGAAGAAATAAATCTAACTAGAGGAGGTCTTTGGTCGCCTGTTTTAACTGGAAGAAATGAATCTAACTAGAGGAGGTCTTTGGTCGCCTGTTTTAACTGGAAGAAATAAATTTAACCAGAGGAGGTCTTTGGTCGCCTGTTTTAACTAGAAGAAATGAATCTAATCATAGGAGGTCTTTGGTCGCCTGTTTTAACTAGAATAAATGAATCTAACCAGAGGAGGTCTTTGGTCGCCTGTTGTGATACGGTGGGAGAACTGACTTGAGGTGTTTTGCGTTTGTGTTCGCAAATGTTACGGTTTAGCAAGAGTCGCCACCTACTTTTCTTTTATCCAAAAAGGAAAGGTGAAAAAGCACAAGAACGACCTTTGAGATTGTTTCTTGAGTTCGGGGGGAAGATTATGAAAAGGGAAGGTATTATCACCCTTTCCATCCATGGTTTTCCATGGGCTCTTAGTTACATGCTAGATCACTTACTTTTGTTTGAATGTGCTTGTGGTGTGTGTTTTTGAAAGTATCTTGAAAACGTATTTGTAACGGTTCTTGTCTCTATAAGAACGCGTATAAAGTGTTTGTTTAGAAAATAGTTCAAAGGGGTGTTTGTGAAATGTGTTATTGAAAGTGATTTTGAAAAGGGTTTCCTTTGTAATTATTCTCGTTTCTATAAGAACGCGTACACATTGTTATCTTTTGAAAATGTTTCAAATGGAAGTGTTGGTGCATAAAACATTTTTGTTGTGAGCAAGCGAGTAACTAAGAGCGAACCTACCTACTCAAAAGGTCTTAGATGTGCTTTTCCTCCTCCTTTAGATGTAGCTATCTTACCATTGATTTTATAAGAAGCCCCATTGTTGGATGTGAAGGGACGGTCGTTGGGTCATCGTATGACCATGATAGCAATGTTATGAGATGACTTAGCATTTTTTCTTTAGGGACTAAGATCATTTAGAAAGGCAACTTTGATAGCGTCATTGAGGGACTATGATATTATATTTTTGTTTGTGTTAAGACATCTCACATGCGTAACATGGCTATTTTTTATGCAACAAGTGGAATTAACCCTAAGGGTGCATGTGTGAATAGTGTGTTTGATTTGCATGCATTTAATCTTTGATTAGGGTTATCTACTTGTTGATTTCATCTTTCCATACACACCCTAGTTACTAACATTTGTATTTGAAAGCGTTAAATTACAGAAAATAAAGTCCTACACTATTACATCGTTTCGGGGGTGAGGGTACAATTTACAAATGGGGATGAAGTAAGAACTTAAATATTACAACCATATCGAATAACCATGAAGGAAACATAAAAAAAGTGTAAAAGGAAGGATTAAATGCATCTTGAACTATTATGTGTCGACACAAGCTCACATGCATCGACACATAACTTTCCTTGCCCCTGTATTACCAAGTCAACTCAGTATGAGTCGATACATAATGATATGTCTCGACTCATACACTGCATGTGTCGACTGATACGTGCTTTGCATCGACTTATACACTGTTTTTTTCTTTTGTTTTAGTCCTGTAAAGCAGTATGTATCGACTCATAAGGCTATGTGTCGACTCATACACTGCATGTGTTGAGTCATACATGCTTTGCATCGACTCATACACTATTGTTTCTTCTGTTTTGGGCCTGTAAAGCAATATGTATCGACTCATGCTGTCATTTTTCTACTTCAACATTGTTTTGCTGCATACATGGGTTAGTTTTCAACACATAATGAAAAGAGTGGAAGATAAACAAAATGTTAACTTCAAGGACAATGGTTACTACACTTTGTCTTCAAAAAATGAATTACTAATGATGCTTGAAATGAAGAACTAAAGTTAAGAAACTTACCTGGGAGCTAGATCTTATATTCTGAGTTTGAGTTGTTGTTTTGACTGTTCTCGAACTTTCAAAGAGAAAGCATAGGTATTGCAGAAGCTTGTTCTTGAGTTTGGACAATTTCTAGGTGATGTATGTGAGGTGTTTAGAGGTTTGAACTGAATTTGCAAGGTATGAGAGGTTCAAAGGTTTGGACTTTAAAACTCAAGAGTGGAAGTTTTATGGACTGTTATGGTTTTTTTATAGCTAGTTTACAACAATACTTCTGGCTTTTCTCTCTATTTTTCTAACCTTTTCCAACCTCTCTCCCCTTCTTTTTTTCTAACCCCTTTGTCTTGCAAATGCTTCTTCTAATTACAAGAAAGAGGCTTGTGCATATGAGCTGACTAAGTTTGCAAGACAACATGTTATGGTTTGGTTGGATTACAAAGATCAAACTAAGTCAAGTACTCCATAGTCCTAAGATGAAGTACCAAAGTTGCTGGTATATAGGAGCTACTTCACATGATTTATGGTGGAGTATAATCAGCAACAAGCAAGGTATGGGCTCAAGATAAACTTTGTACAAAAAGCTTGCTTTTCAAGAATAGCAATGGTTCCTTTATGCCATAAATGGAAAGATCTTTTGGTCAATGGTTTAAACACTTGTGTAATAGCTCAAGAGTGGGTGTAAGCATTAAATTATGATGATATTTTCAAGCAAGGAAGCCTGCAACATAAGATTATGCAGCAGATCAAAATGGTTTTTGTTATGTGTTCTTCACTAAAATGACTTGTAATTCAATAATGGATGCTCAACTTCACGCCCTTGAATCTCCTAGCTCAAATATGATAAATTCATGCTCTTGGATGTTTTGTAAAGCTTGAAACAACCTCTATAACTTTCATGTTGGCCATTTTGACAAAATCATCTTGGAAATATGTGAAAAAATGCCAAGAAGTTGGGATAAAATCCTGAATAAAATCTGTTGAAAATTTCTCTAAGTGTTAAATGAAAATGTCATGACTTCATGAATTTTGAACTTGAGATCCCATTATATTTAGGAGAAGTTGTGTAGAGCAATGTTGTAGATATCATGGAAATCTACAACTTTCATGTTGAAAGTTTCTTTTGAATCAACTTGCATCATGATGAAAGAATGGCATAAAGTGATGAAATTATCATGTATAAAAACAACTTAGAAAATTTCTAAGTGTTGGAAATCTTGACTTTTCAAGTTGACTTTTGACATTCTTGACTTTCTTGGTGATCAAGCTTGATATTCTTACATGTATTGATGAAATTTGATCTTTGGAATGTAATGTTGACCAAAAAGTCAAAGTTTGACTTTCTAATATGCAATTGACCATTTTGTCCTTGTGCCAAATCCAAGCCTAAATTGATGTATCAGTGCTGTAAACTTGGCGTTGTAGAAGATCTTGTGAGAGAACCCTTGAGGAATGAGAGGGCAAATTTTGGGGTACAACACCTGTTTTAACTGGAAGAAATAAACTAACCAGAGGAGGTCTTTGGTCGCCTGTTTTAACTGGAAGAAATAAATCTAACCAGAGGAGGTCTTCGGTCGCCTGTTTTAACTTGTAGAAATGAATCTAACTAGAGGAGGTCTTTGGTCGCCTGTTTTAACTGGAAGAAATAAATCTAACCAGAGGAGGTCTTTGGTCCCCTGTTTTTACTCGAAGAAATGAATCTAACCAGAGGAGGTCTTTGGTCGCCTGTTTTAAACTAGAAGAAATGAATCTAACCAGAGGAGGTCTTTGGTCGCCTGTTTTAACTGGAAGAAATAAATCTAACAAGAGGAGGTCTTTGTTTGCCTGTTTTAACTAGAAGAAATAAATCTAACTAGAGGAGGTCTTTGGTCGCCTATTTTAACTGGAAGAAATGAATCTAATTAAAGGAGGTCTTTGGTCGCCTATTTTAACTGGAAGAAATAAATCTAACCAGAGGAGGTCTTTGGTCGCCAGTTTTAACTGGAAGAAATAAATTTAACCAGAGGAGGTCTTTGGTCGCCTGTTTTAACTGGAAGAAATAAATCTAACCAGAGGAGGTCTTTGGTCGCCTGTTTTAACTGGAAGAAATGAATCTAACCAGAGGAGGTCTTTGGTCGCCTGTTTTAACTGGAAGAAATAAATCTAACCAGAGGAGGTCTTTGGTCGCCTGTTTTAACTTGATGAAATGAATCTAACCAGAGGAGGTCTTTGGTCGCTTGTTTTAACTGGAAGAAATGAATCTAACCAGAGGAGGTCTTTTCTCTCCTGTTTTAACTAGAAGAAATAAATCTAACTAGAGGAGGTCTTTGTTCGCCTGTTTTAATTGGAAGAAATAAATCTAACCAGAGGAGGTCTTTGGTCTCCTGTTTTAACTGGAAGAAATAAATCTAACCAGAGGAGGTCTTTGGTCGCCTATTTTAACTGGAAGAAATAAATCTAACCAGAGGAGGTCTTTGGTCGCCAGTTTTAACTGGAAGAAATAAATCTAACCAGAGAAGGTCTTTGGTCACCTATTTTAACTGGAAGAAATAAATCTAACTAGAGGAGGTCTTTGGTCGCCTGTTTTAACTGGAAGAAATGAATCTAACCAGAGGAGGTCTTTGGTTGCCTGTTTTAACTGGAAGAAATAAATCTAACCAGAGGAGGTCTTTGGTCGCCTGTTTTAACTAGAAGAAATAAATCTAACCAGAGGAGGTCTTTGGTCGCCTATTTAGGGCTGCTTGATGATGAGTCAGTGTAAAACTTCATCTTGGAAAGAGAGGGAACCTGTGTAGGATTACTTCAGCTGGTCGTGTAGATAATTGCCCTGACTTGTTATAGTTATTAATCTATGACCTGATAAAGAAAGATAGTTTTCCTGGCTTGTTACATGTATTAATCTTCAATCTCTTCATGTAGATAGTTTTCCTGGCTTGTTACAGATATTAATCTAAAATCAGTCGTTCACAGATAGTTTTCCTGTCTTGTTACAGGTATTAATCTGGAACTTGAAAATTGTTGATGGTAGCCATATGTTGATTTGGCCTTTTCCTGAAAAAGGTAAAACGTTAGCTGTGTGCAATGTCATGATGTATGCATGATGTAATGATGTTCTCAAAATAAATGAGATTGTGTCGTATGCACTTATCATGTATGTAAATAGGATGTATGAAATGTGAAATGCTAATGAATGTATTTTTGTCTGGGAAAATAAATCCTTAACAAATGATAGGGAGTCGTTAAATCTCAGACTGCTGTTGAAGAGTAGGTGCGTCTTCAAACTTTGCTTAGAATGTTTCCACTGGGGATTCCTGTTTTGTTGTTTGAGGAGAATTCCGCTGGGGAATATTGAAAACTCTGTAGAGAGTGTTGATTCCTGCTTGGGGAAAAGAGTTCAGGAGTCTCAGTTGTCCGTTGCTCTACTGGGGTCGAAGTTGAACTGATATCTGGTCAGGTCCAGGCTTCACAGTAACTTGCTGGGGATTGTAGAGTACTCTACTGGGGAAAGGGAGTTGTGGTCCTTTGATTTGTAGTAGTTGGAGAGGCCACCTCAAGCTAGGGAATCCTGCCGTTTGTTGGGGAAACAAACCCTGTTTGCGGTCTGCTTGAGAGGTGACGACTTTGTTAGGGGAAAGTCCTCGAGGATTCTTGAGGTCAACTTAATTAGGGAAAGGTTTTCAGAGATTAAACTCTTGCTGGGAGTCATCCTATGAGAAGGATTGTTGGGGAGATTTGTCACCGCCCCTAGTAGCGAGTGTTTGTGGCACTGCCAGGAAATGTTTGACTGTACATAACCCTTTGCTGAGATTGGCGTTGAATGCCCCAAGTAATGGGGATGGAGACCTGCCCCTAGTTTTTCTGTACTTCTTGAGAGATTTCTTGGAATCTTGACTAGACTTCCCCAGGTGTGCTGGATAGTGACATGTCATGCCCCTTGTTGAAAAGAGATTTTTCAATGTAAGTATCATCCTACTTGAAGTGATTTTGTTCACTGAGAGAGCTTTCGTTCATCGGATATTTGTTGTGTGAATTTCTCCGCTGTCAAACAAATAGCCGTATGCAATCAATGATATTCAAGTAATGCAAAGTTTATGTTTGTCTTGAAGTTTTGAAAAATGCGTTTTTAGAAATTAAAGAAGTTTGTAATTCAACTCTGGATTTTGAGTAAAGCCTTACAGGAGTCAGGATACCTTTTGTAACAGTATGCTTTCGAACTAACCCATGCTTCAATTAGGACTTTTGAAGGGTTGTAACGTGGCTTGGTTCATGGTTTAAGAAATAAAGGATAAAGGCTCAAAGTCTATTTGTACCCACCCGTTCTTCGTGATGTTCTTCAGTCCTAAGCTCAGTTTATTGTGCGTTTTGAACTCAAACTGAGTCTGGAATGACATTTTGGTGATGGTTCAGACAAATTAAGTTTGTCGGAAGGTAGTCATTTTGTGCAACTTTTTTTTTCATGTTGTTGAGGATTTGTAGTGACCTCTTTCTTTTGATTTGTTATCCCTCATTTTTTGCCTGATTGTTCCTATTTTGAGATTACAGTCAGCGGGATGCCCCAGTTTTATTTAAGTCTCTTTTGTAGGTTTTGACTTAGTGGGATTTTCTCTTTGAGAGATAATGACTTCCTATGTGATAGGGAACCATCACCGTCTTTTGATTCCAGAGGAATGTTTCTTGACGTCATTCGTTGTATTACGAGATGAGAGTTTGCGGCTTAAAGCGCGTTTGAATTAACTGAGAGACTACCCTGCCCCAGGTTTTGTTTAAAGGTTTTAATTTTGTGAAAAAACAAAAACTTATACTTCTTTGGCTCGAAGGGGTTGACTAGGGATTATCTTTCTTATAACTCCAGTGTTTAGGATTTGAAAGAATTCCTGTACATTGTCAGCAAAGTCTGTTGAAAAGCATACTGTATGAGATTATGGCATTGTTTTCGTCATCCTCCCTCTAAAGGCTTGTAACTTTTAGCAAGAGTTGAATGTCATAAAGTGAGTAAAAAGCATAGTTTAAATGTAATTAAAACGAATGAATCAATTCAAGACAAACATATACAATGCATTAATGAAACAGAGTTTGACACTAATAGATAATTGTTTGAATAACAAAAGGAATTACAACTTGAAAATTCAAATGAAACAAAAGCCTCTTTGTTTGAATTTTTCACTTCAACTGACGAGCCTTTGAGGGACGGCAGAAGAACTCAGTCTGGCCATCTTGTGTAAACTCCAGCATTCCTCTGTCAATCAAGTCTTGGATCTTATTTATCAAAGCCCAAAGTCATTCGTATCATGCCCAGGATTATTGGAGTGGTATGCACATAATGCATTAGGATGATAGTTAGGAGCAGAGGTATTGGGATTCCGAGGAGGATCCCTTAACATGACCAAATTCAAGTTCAGCAGGTGTTGTAAGACCTGTGATATAGGCATGTTGAGTTTGGTGAACTGCCTAACAGCTGGGACCACTTTACTTCGGTTACCCTGTCCTTGTTGACGAGGTGGTTGCTAGGATCGTGACGTGGAAGCATATTGGGGAGGTCTTCTCTCGGCTTCTTGTCTCAAGGGAGGCTGAATGATGAGTTGATCCCCAATTCTGATTGTTTTCCCCATACGGTTGCAACTGTCTTGGCGAAGTTGGATGACAAGAACTTTTAGCTCTTCTTGTCCTTGGGCCAGGTTTTGAATAAGAGCCATCTGGCCCACCAGTTGTCCCATCATTTGGACCTTCATTATGGCTATCTCAGTTTATAGCCGCTCAAACTGGTCATTTATGTCGTCCCCATAATTTCCTATGATCATGCCCCTGGTGAGGAGTGCCTTCACCTCTTTTTTCCCCTTGGACAGGTTTAAGAACATCTCTTGTAGTTGAGCGTTTTGAATCTGCATACTCTTGATGGTCTGTTCTAGGGCCATCTCTACTGAATTAAACAATAGGAAGATAAGGAAACCTGTATGGGAGAAACCTGTCATGATATGATGCATGATATGTGGATGCATGTTTTCAAGGATCTCATGGGGTAAACACAAGAAAAAGTTAAAAATTGAACTTTGATCAACAACTTTGATTGGAGAACTTTGTATCGGTGGATGTCCTTCCATGAGAATTAAGCTCACCATGTAAAGTGGGTCATAGCCCTTGACTCAAATTGTTGTACTTGATCTTTAACGGTGTTTGGTTTTAGGGAAATAAATCCTCTTGTCCCTTGGTATACGTCTGGTTCAACGTGACCCTGCATCAAAGACCCTTGAGATCCTTGAAATGCTATGGTTCAATGTTATTGAAAATTATATGGTGTGATGTTACGATGTTATGTACAAATATGCGAGGTAAGCAAGTTTATATACAAATAATCATATTCACACAAAGTAGACAAGTCCTTATGTTTTAGGCTTGCATGGAGTTTTTAGGTGAGTACCCTCTTGAAGTTTAGTTGACTCAACCTGTCCTAGTTAATAGTAACCGGGTTATAAGGAGCTTAATATCACTGGTTTGTTTTCTCGGGCATTGTTTCAGCGCAAGCCTCTTTAATGGTGACCGAAATATCCCAAAAAACCAAACCTCAATGAGTGTAGTATCGAGTATCTACCAACTTCGGACTGCACCAAAGCCAGTCATCTCACTACGTCCTAATGGACAAGTTGGTCAAATAAAGGTTCTAAAAGTCCGTTAGTGCTTAATGACATCACTCAGAGGCCCCGTATTCTCCTTTACTACTCAAGGGCTACCGGTACCCACAAATATGTCGCACTAACGTAGCTATTGCTTAGACCGCGTCGGCATACCCCGTACAGTTTCCACAATGTATTGCTACTTACCTATAAGGTATCCCAAATCCGGGTGGAGGATTCAAACCCAAACAAAGAACCAAAATGTAAAGCATACAAGTCAAACAAAGAAAGCAAATAAATATGATCTAACCCTAAGGTAACCACACTTTTTAGGAAATCCCCAACAGAGTCGCCAGTTCTGTGGTGCGGTGGGAGAACTGACTTGATTGTTTTGCGTTTTATATTCGCAAATGTTACGGTTTAGCAAGAGTCGCCACCGACTTTTCTTTTATCCAAAAGGAAAGGTGAAAAAGCACAGGAAAGACCTTTGAGATTATTTCTTGAGTTTGGGGGGTAGATTATGAAAAGGGAAGGTATTAGCACTTTTTTCATCCATGGTTTCCATGGGCTCTTAGTTACTCGCTAGATCACTTGCTTTTGTTTTAATGTGCTTGTGGTGTGGGTTTTGAAAGTATTTTGAAAATGTAACTTTGTAATGATTCCCGTTTCTATAAGAACGCATACAAAGTGTTTGTTTTGAAAATAGTTCAAAGATGAGAGTGTGGGTGTATAAAATGTTTTTTTTGTTGTGAGCAAGAGAGTAACTGAGAGCGAACCTACCTACTCAAAAGGTCTTAGATGTTATTTTCCTCCTCCTTTAGATGTTGCTATCTTACCATTGATTTGGTAAGAAGCCCCATCGTTGGATGTGAAGGGACAGACGTGGGGACATTTGTATAGTCATAGAAGGCAACCTATGGGACGTTTTACCAATGTCGTTTAGGGACTAGATCATTTATCGAAGGCAACACCGAGGATCATCGAGGGACTATGATCTTTTATCGAGGGTCTTTTGCTAAAAATCCCATGTTCGAGGGACATGACTATTTTTCTGATAGGCAACAGAGTGAGATTACCCTAAGGGTGTGTGTGTGCAAAGTGTGCTTGATTGCATGCATTTAGTCTTGCTTTTTAGGTTGTCTATTTATTGTTTTCATGTCTTGCCATACACACCCTAATTACTAGCATTTACATTCAAAAGCAATAAATTGCAGAAATGTAAAGTCCTATGCTATCACAATATTTTAGGGATGGGGGCACATATTTATGAATGGGGGTTGCAAGTAAAAATAAGTCCTAAGTTACTATTATAACCATATTGAAATAGATAAGAATGTACAAGAAATGTAAAATGCTTATTTATTTAAGAAAAGAAATAAGTTTTGTTTAAGAAAATATTTTTTGTCTTTTATGTTAATATTAAAAATGATGAAAAGGAAAATAAATGAAGGATAGAAACAACGTGCTACTGCAAGCAAAATAAACAGGGATCAAAAGTTTTGAAGCCAAGCGCATGATGACTGAGAAAGGAGCGTTGATGGAATCAGAGGTTCTGGATTGGTAAATTCTGAGGTCCTGCAAGACACGTTAGAGGGAAAACACAAAAGTTTTGGGTGGTATTCAAACAATGGGCCACAAGTCAGAAGTTATGTATTACACTAAAACAATGAGTAAATGTCAGCAGTTCAGTGCATTATCAGCATGTAAAAATCAGAAACTCTGAGTGTTAAAACAATGAGTGAACAATCAGCAGTTCAGCATGTTATCAGCGTATGAAAAATCAGAAGTTCTAAGTGTTAAAATAGTGAGTGAACATCAGAAGTTCAATGTGAATTAACAGTGAGGAGAACTCAGAAGTTCTGTGTTGTGCTAAAGTTATGAGTGAACATCAAAAGTTCTATGCCATATTTCAACTCTTAATCAGCACATCAGTAATTTATTCAGTTCTTAATAAACAACAAATTAGAAGGATAATAGCATAATAGTTTATAGAAGTTCTAATCCTAAATCTGAGTCTAGCCCTAATCAACAAGTTCTGATCCACAGTTTTTCTACTTAAGCAATGATATGTACAACATTAATACTATGATATTTACATGTTAATGATGTTCATAATGAAAAACAAGCAAAGTCAGAAAGACTTACCTTGAACCTGGAGCGTGCTTGGAGCTTTGAGTTGCTGCCTTTGGATGTTCTGGAATCAGCAAGAGTAACGAAAGAGAAAATGCCAAGTTCTTTGATTCAAAGGGAAGAACAAAGGTTTGGTTTTCTGTTTGGGAAATCTGGATTTTTATGAAGGGTTTCACAGGTTTCTTTTTCTCTTTTGATAGTTCTCTCCTTCCAAAAGCCAGCCCTTTGCAAGTGTGATGGAGCCACTTATTTATAGATGAATTTGTTGTGGTTTTGGGGGGGGGGGGGAATAGATGGGATTTGAACTTTTTTGGCACATTGTTCCATTGCTTTTTGATCACAGCTTTTTGTATTTGGTGCAAACACAAGATTTGGGAAAATGCAGGCGTGGACTGGATTAACTGCTGGTTAGAGTATTGTACTGTAGCAGTGCAGCAGGTTGTTTAAACGAGGTCTTGGGATTTGGTGATGTTCTGATTGCAGAAGATCAGAAACGTAACCTCCAAATGCTGAATGGGGTATTTTCTGACCGGAGCGTTGAACATAGCCTTCATATGCTGAAGAATCATGTTCTGACTGAAGCATCATGTTCTGACCAAAGAGCATCGCTTTTTCATGTTCTAATTGAAGCGTCATGTTCTGAACCTTTTTTGCAACTTCTGACTGCACTTGCATAGAGGCTGGCTCAGAAGTTCTGAAGTATAATATTCTCTTAACACTTAGAAAATTTTCTAAATGCTTAGAAATTTCATTTTTTCAAAGTAACTTCTGACTTCTGATTTTTTGATGAACCAATTTCATGTTTTGAAGAAATATAATTGTTGAAACTTGATTTGGATCTAAAAGTTAAAGTTTGACTTTTCAGTGTGTTTTTGACCATTTTGCCCTTGTGAATGATTTTCTTGAAAAGTTGTAATTCAAGACTTGAAACTGGATGGAAGCAAACCTGAGGGTCCAGGTTGATCCTTTGAGAAATGAGAGGGCAAATTTTGGGGTACAACAGCCAAGGATAGTAACCAAGTAGTCCAAGTAACATTAAAGTTTTTTATATTTCAAATTGATTATTAAGTAACTTCAAAAAGAAGATGAAAAGCTCAAATGAGCAATACAAAATGACATAAAGATAAATGCTTAAGTGAGCAAAGATGAAAAAAGCATGAAATGGAAATGCTAAGATAAATGTGCTTAAAGTAAAGAGTATAAAGTAAAGGTATAAAGTAAAGTCAATTGTTATAAGTTAGAGGTTAGTTGAATGACTATATTGAAACTTGCATTTGAAACTCATTAGAAGATTGATAAAATCAAAGCCTCTCAACAACAAGTTTCATCTGCTTTTTGTCAAGTATATCATTCATTTCAAAATCTCAAGGCAACAATAAATGATCAATGATGTTTAAGTGATTCACTTTGACCAAAGCTTATGGAGATTCATTAGAGGATTGATAAAACCAAAACCTCCTAACAATGAATCTCAAGGTTATTGGATCAAAGGATTCAAATTAACATACCCGGGCTTACAAACATGGGTTTGGGCTATGAATGATCATTTCTCGAATCAGGATAAAATTTAGCGCTATGTTAAGCAATCGTAAGTGGAATTATATAGAAGTCGCACCTATTTTGAGACCGATCAATAGCAATATATGTATCATATGTTTTGAAAAATGATATGTAAATCATTATCCAATAAAATTTAGCACAAGTAAGAATGGGACAAGATGAAGAGGGAGGGGATGTATTAGGTGAAATTTAGTTTCAAATATCATCACCATCATTCACCCGTCTTGATGGATTTGGTTTTTCAACCTATCAACACCCAAGATCCAATGATGTTGAAAAATTTGTCCTGAAATAAGCTTTAAGTCAGTATCAAATACCAAATCAAAAGTCAAACAAGAATTATGTACAAAAGTTCTCAATTATAAGTCTTGATCAAAACTAAAACCCAAAGTACAAACCTAAGTCACAAATTAGATTTAAAATAGGAAAATAACTTGTAAAGTTATGAAATTAAAACCCTAATTTCCTAAATTTATATAAAAGTTAGAAATAGAATTTAGAGTTCTTGGGTTAAGGTGGAAATTTGATTTAAAATTGCAAACTTTGAAAACTAGCTAGCAAAATGCTTAAACTAGAGATATTTTGGAAATCCATTTGTGAAAACATATGAAATCACATTTTAAAATTCCAGAAAAATGATATTTAGGACCTCAACTTGATCAAGCACTCTAAACAAATTCATCTTTGATTTTATAGGCATAGGAAGTTAGAAATTTTAATCAATTAGTGTGAATGATCAAACAAAACCCTAAAAAAAGAAAATTAAGTTCAAAATTAATCAATTTGATCTAAAGTTCAAATAAATTTAGTGTAAGATTACCTAAATATCAAGAAAACTCTAAGCATCAGTAAGTATATTTTTCTTGAATTTTATCCGCAAAGAAAGAATAAAATGGAAATTATTTACACAATTCATCAAAAAAGACAAAGAAAAGATAATATGTCCAACAAATGATTTAATTTGTGACCCAAGAATTTTATAAAATTGGACAAAAATTATTTTTAAGAAGCAAACTCAGAGAGATGCTAGAAAATATATTTTTTTATTGTTTTTTGATTTAGTAGAAATAATAAAATAAAACTTCAAAACTTAAAAGAATATTAAAACCCTAATTAACTACATGAATTTACTTAATCAAGAAAAATGATAAAAAATGAAATAAAAATCAAAATATAAAAGTATATGGAAAATAGAGTATAAAATATTTTTGTGGTAATTTTTGAATTAAGAAAAGTAATTAAACAAAATTAGAGAAATAAAGAAAATTAAAATAAAATTAAGGTGTATTACACCTGTTTTCAAAAGAAAGCACTGTAAAATGAATCAAGAACATGTTCAATAGAAAACAGCCACGTAATCACCCCTACCAAACAACAAACCCTTTCTATTTTTGCAGTTTTGAAACCAAACTTTCAGATCATGATAACTCACGTGTTTATTGATGAAAATAAAAAATGTAAACATCAAAGTTCAAGATCAAAATGTGCTGAACACGATGGTATCAAAAATCTCATGAAATGATGCATTAATGATAGAGAAAAATGCGCGCGAATATTGATGCATGAACACGATTTTGATTTGGACAATTCATAAAACAGATTTCAACTTCACATTTCTCTTTCAATTCTCCACCAAATTAAATGATCCAAAAATCAAAAATCATCACAAAAATGCAAGGAAAATGAATATGCTATTGGATTTTTCAAAAGACTTATGGATTCAAAAAGAAGCACAAGCTGCAGTTAAAAGAGAGAAATTATGGAGCATCTACCTTGTGAACGGATTTGTTGATGCTTGAGCTCAAATAAAGAGCAAGCAAATTAGAGATTCTTGACTTGAAGATTCAAAGATAAACAATGGAGAGAGATGCGAAGGAAGCTTTGGAGGAAAATGGAGGAAGCTTTGACATTAATGGATGCAACTTGCTTGAAATTCAAAGAGAGAGAAGCAATTCTGAACTTGTAGAGAGGGAAAAGCTTCGTGAAATAGAGAGAGTTGGATTGCTTATGACTTTTATGTCCAACCCCTTTAAATTGAATCCAATATTTCTTTTATAGAGGGAGAAAGAATAAGAGGGTAGAAATGGGAAAATGAAAAGCTAGTGAGGTGGTGAGGTGTGTTGTGTGTTTTATGTTCAAATAATGATACAATGCACGCATTCTGGGGTAAATGAATAAAACATGTGCATGCTAAGCTGGGAACTTGATGTTACTTGAAACAAGCATCGTGCCATTCCATGCATTTTCTTGCAGGCTTACCAAAATCAGGATCCTATCTTTATATCCTTATATCTCTCCCCACAGTGCATGAATCATAACAAAGTTTAAATAAAAAATGGAGAGAACAGTTCATACTCCATCTTTGATGTTCAAATTTTTTCAAAACAAAGCTTGAACTAATGAGATAAATAGACATGAGTGTATGCACATCATGTGTTTTCTGGGATGCTTAGCTTCACGCGCGTGTGACATGCCTTGTTGCTAGGAAAAAATCAGCTTACATAGTACCTTCTTCCCATGATTATATCTCAGAATGTAAGGGTTATTTTGAGAAACTTTATGAAGCAAATTTATTCCTAAAATTTAGGGATTGATATTTGATGTTAGATATTTTTCAAAATAATCAAAATTTCAAGGTGAAAAAAATGGTGAAGGCACGCCCACAAGCTGCTTGATAAAATGCTTGGCTTAGCACGCTCGTGGCTGGGCAAAATGCCATCTCCAGGCCCCAAATCCTAAGCAATGTATCTCTCTCCACACATGACCATTTGAAATGATCCTTGAACCAAAAATTAAGAACACACTTCATACTCCAACTTTGTTGTTGTCAACTTTTTGATTTGAGCCCAAATGAACATTCAAAATTAATCATGAAGGAATCAAATTTTTGTGCATATTTGGAATTTTCACTAAGTGTTCAAAATTTTCCAAGTTACATAACTTTTTTTTATTTCACTATTTGGACTTGAGGTATCTAATACAAAGTTGAAGAATTTTGTATCCTCTTTCCAGGCATGTAAAGTTTGTACATTTTCAATAAAAATTGAGAAAGTTATGACCAATCAAAATTCAGTAATATGAACACTTGGAAAAATTTCAAAATTTAAAATAACGTCATTGACAAGTTATTTCCAATTCACACTTAAAACTTGATTTTATGCCACCATTGACCATGAAATATGAAAATAGGGACATTGAATTGATAGTTGACCAAAAGTCCCCTTGGTCAACAGTTGAGTTTGGTTGATTTCTGACAAAATGACCAATTTACCCGCTTTTGTCAATTGAGCCATTCCAAACCCAAATTGATGATAAAAGTTCCAATCATAGATGCTCATGAATATGTTGAGGAACATGGAATCAAGTATTTCCCAAAAATTCGAAGATTTCCTGATTAAATTCCAAACCTTAGTTTTTGGTTCTCTATGCTAGGAGATGGCAAGATACATGCAATTATGCCATTACCTACAAGATGACATTAAAAAAGACATATACACATATTTTGATGTTAGTCAAAAGGATATATGTACAAGATACACAATTCAAGGTGCTTAGTGATCCCTCATGGACAAACCTAAAGATAGGATGAAGCAGACGAAGTACCCAAAACGCTATGTGTGATCTTGTTGCATTGTGATGGTATGAGATGATAGAGGGATCTTAGGGGCAAAATTTGGGGTACAACATCTGAAAATGACAAAAATATAAAACAAGCCCTATTTTTGGCCCTAAGATGCCATGCTTATGATTATAAATATAAATGAACAAATCCAAAAATGACACAAGACACCACTGGGGATGTAGTAAATAAAACTAGGATCAAAAGAAAAACCCGACCAGGAAAATAAATCACTGGTGAGAAAAAGACTAGACTCTATTGGGATAAAGCCAAAAGAGGAGATAAGGCGTGATCAACTCAAAGATTTAGGAGAGGAAGTAAAGGATAAAAGTGATCGTCAAATGACTGTGAATTATCCACTCACTGAGGAGATAGCAAAAAAGTAATGTCGACCCACCAGGGAAAGAAGTGGTAGGATAATACCGGTAAATACCAATATTAGGGTAGGTAATAAATGATTAGCACAAGTATTCATGATTGGAAAAAATGAACTTATCTAGAGCAATGTGAATCTCAATGACGAACTATCTCCCATAATGACGAGACTACCATCCAACAGAAAAAGATCTCAACAACGAACTACCTCTCATAATGACGAGACTACCATCCATCGACAAAAGATCTCAACAATGAACTACCTCCCATAATGACGAGGCTACCATTCATTGGAGTAACAAATCTCAACAATGAACTACCTCCCATAATGACGAGGTTACCATTCATTAGAGAAATATCTCAACAACGAACTACCTCCCACAATGACGAGGCTACCATTCACTGGAGAAAGATCTCAACAACGAACTGCCTCCTATAATGACGAGTTTAACATTCATTAGAGTAACAAGTATCAACAACAAACTACCTCCCATAATGACGAGGCTACCATTCATTGGAGTAACAAATCTAAACAACAAACTACCTCCCATAATGACGAGGCTACCATTCATTGGAGTAAAAAATCTCAACAACAAACTACCTCCCATAATGATGAGGCTACAATTCATTGGAATAACAAATCTCAACAACAAACTACCTCCCATAATGATGAGGCTACCATTCATTGGAGTAACAAATCTGAATAACAAACTACCTCCCATAATGACGAGGCTACCATTCATTAGAGTAACAAATCTCAACAATAAACTACCTCCTATAATGACGAGGCTACCATTCACTGGGGTAATAAAGTCTGAATCATATATGGGAACTGGAAGACTTACTGGGGAAGTACAGGTTGCACAAATAAAGAGACACGCCACTTGCTGTTATGAGAAGGAATTGCAACGATAACTTCCTAAGGAAGGAAATAGGGCTTCATGGGGAAATAAATAGGACTTCTTGGGGAAGTGTAAAAATATTCCTGCTGATGGGCTAGAGTTTTCACGTGTAAAATATATGCACATTCTCAAACTAGGGCTCAAAGCTTGCAGAAATCAAAATAATAAATGTTGTCGGGGACCACAAATTCAAACCAGAAATAAACTGGAGTGAAACCTGTCAATCTAGATAGTCAGATTCCATTGTTAGCCAATAATAACTTTCTTTAAGCATCGTTGTTGCCATCAAATGTACATTGGAATGAGAACCAAAGGAACTTTCATGAACTTCATGCATCAACATGTCTTCTTCGTGCCTATCCACGCATCTTAGCAAGACCATGTCATAATTTATTTTGTATAGCACATCTTCATTGAGGAAAAAGCTACCTGCCAACCTTCTCAATGTCTTTCTATCTTTATTTGACGCACCAGCCGAGTATTCCCGAGTTTGAAGAAAATGTTTGATATCATAATACCAATGTTTCTCATCTGACATTTCTTCTGTTGCAAACAAATGAGCCAGTCTATCCAAACATTATACTGTGATACGAGGCACATCATTCCAAGTATTTACTTGATACATAGAAGCCAGAGTTGCCAAAGCATTCGCCATCTGATTTTCATATCTGGGAATATGATGGAATTCAACTTTATTAAAGAAGGGTAATAATATTCTAGCATAGTCTTTGTAAGGGATCAAGCCAGGGTGACGAGTATCCCATTCTTCTTTAATTTGATTTACCACCAAAGCTAGATTTCCATACACATCTATTACTTTGATTTTAAGATCAATAGCCTCCTCGAGACCCATGATACAAGCCTCATATTCTGCCATATTATTGGTATAATCAAATGTCAGCCATGCAGTAAAAGGAATGTGTGATCCATGAGGAGTGATGATCACAACACCATTTCATTTCCCATAAGCATTCACAGCTCCATCAAATACCATACCCCACTGGGATTTAGGATCAGGACCTTCCCCGGGAAAAGGTTCATCACGATCTTTCGCTTTCAGAAACATAACATCCTTATCAGGGAAATTATATTTAATAGACTGATAATCACCAACCGGTTGGTGAGCAAGATAATCCACCAACACACTGCTTTTTATAGGCTTCCGAGTACGGTATTCAATATCATATTCGGACAACAACATTTGCCAGCGGGAAATTATCCTAGTAAGAGCAGGCATTTCAAAAATATACTTAATTGGATCCATTTTGGAAATCAACCAAGTGGTATGATTCAACATATATTGCCGCAACCATTGTTCCGCCCAGGCCATAGCGTAACATGTCTTTTCCAGCATAGAATATTGGGACTTACAATCAGTAAACTTCTTGCTGAGATAATAAATGGCATATCCTTATTTCTTGTTTCATTTTGTTGTCCCATAATATAGCCCATAGAATTATCTAACACTGTCAGATACATGATCAATGGTCTTCTTTCAACAGGCGGGAGCAATATAGGGGGTTCAAGCAAATACTCTTTAATACTTTCAAATGCCCTTTGACAATCATCTGTCCACACACAACCTTGATCTTTCTTTAACAACTTAACAATCGGTTCTCACGCTGCAGTCATATGGGAGATAAATTTAGAAATGTAAGTCAGACGCCCAAGGAAGCCTCTGACTTGCTTTTCAGTTCTTGGCGCTGGAATTTATTGAATTGCTTTTATCTTATCAGGTTCAACTTCAATTCCTCTTTGGCTGACAATGAAACCTAACAATTTTCTTGAACAGACACCGAAGGTGCATTTATTTGGACTCAAGCGGAGACGATACTTCCTCAAACACTGAAACAATTTCAACAGATCTTATATATGCCCTTCTTCAGTCTGAGATTTGGCAATCATATCATCAACATATACCTCAATTTCCTTGTGCATCATATCATGAAATAGGGTTGTCATAGCCCTCTAGTACGTTGCACCAGCGTTCTTCAACCCGAAGGGCATCACTCTGTAACAGAATGTTCCTCAGGGTGTGATAAACATTTTTTTCCATGTCCTCAGAAGCCACTCTAATTTGATTATATCTGGAAAATCCGCCCATGATCGAGAATACTTTGAATTTTGCTGTACTGTCAACCAACTTATCAATATGTGGCAATGGAAAATCATCTTTTGGACTAGCTTTGTTTAAATCTCTATAATCTACGCAAATGCAAACTTTTTCGTTTTTATTTGGTACTTGGACAATATTGGAAATCCACTTAGGGTACAACGACGTCACAAGAAAACTGGCATTAATCTACTTTAAAACTTCTTCTTTAATTTTCACTGCCATGTCAGGGTGATTTCTTTGCAATTTCTGCTTGACTGGCAGGCACTCTGGATTTAGCGGCAAATGATGCTCTACAATATCAGTATCCGAACCAAGCATGTCTTGGCATGACCAAGCAAAGATGTCCACATACTCTTTCAACAGTTTAATCAACTCGCTCTTCACATCGGGATGCAACAATGCTCCAAAGTTGACTTATCTTGGATCTTCCTCTGAACCCAAATTGATTATCTCCAACGGCTATTTATACGGCTGAATGGAACTTTCCTCACGCTCGAGCAACCGTGAAACCTCTTCTGGAATTTTATCATATTCTTCTTCTTTGGTCCCATACACAGGATATTCAAAGTTAGGAGAGGGTGTTGGGTCATTGTATTCAAATTTTTTTTAATTAAATATGATTTATGATTACTTTTAGAAACTAACACATATAGAAAGTGATCATGAATATTTATTTACATTTATTATTTATTCCAAAAGGGTTTTTTCTGATTACCATTTTTCCAAGAAAAAGCAGAAAATAAAGACATAAATTGGGAATCAAAGACAACTTTTATTAATGATTTTAATGATCAAAGAAAACAAATAAGCCCATACAATATCAACTTTCACCTTGGGCAGAGTGAAAGCTTTTTGAAAAGATTAACAAAAAACAAATTACTCTGGACTCTGACTCCACGTGTCACGTGTTTCGGCATGTCTTGCTCTTATTCATCATCCACAATAGCATTGATCCTAGAAACAGTTGGGTGAAGATAACCTCTTTTATGAAAGATATCCTGATATTTGCCCAAAGCAGACTTCAACTTCATGTTCTCACCTTTATCATTCTTTGCAGAAAATCCCAAACCAGCCCTATTCTTGTTCACCGGCAGATCAACAATCTGCCCCATACTTTGCTAGGGCCATTACGCACAACCTGTTGAGCATATTTGAATGAAGCCATAGAACTTTCATTCCCCCTTACATTATAAATAGATAAAGCTTAGAACTGAGTTCCAACAACAACTTCATCTGCTTCCACAATACTGAAAGAGGATAAATGAGATATTAACAATGTTTGTTCTCCGTTTATAATGACCACCTTTCCTTCACACACGAACTTTAGCTTTTGGTGCAAAGTTGAAGTGACAGCCCATGCCTCATGTATCTATGGTCGTCCCAGCAAACAGTTGTAAGTAGGCATAATATCCATAACTTGGAACATAATCTGAAACAAGTGTGGGCCTATGTGAATAGGCAGGTCCACTTCCCCAATAAAAGACTTCCTTGATCCATCGAAAGCTTTCACAATTATGCCACTTGGGCTCATGGGAGTTCCTTGATACCTCAGCTTCATAAGTGTGCTCCTCGATATGACATTTAAAGCGGACCCATTATCAATCAGCACATTTGACAATGAACCGTTCTTACAGTTCATGGAGATACGGAGAGACAAATTATGATTTCTTCCTTCGTCAGGCAATTCTTCATCACAGAAAGTTAGGTTATTACAAGATGTAATATTCCCTACCACAATGTTGAATTGGTCCAACGACATATCACTTTCCATGAAGGCTTGATCCAATACTCTCATCAAGGACTTCCTGTGAGCAGAAGAGTTCATCAGCAAAGCTAGAATAGATATCCTTGATAGTGTTTGCAACAATTGGTCTATAATCTTGTAGTCGCTCATCTTAATAATCTTCAATATAACATCAAAATCTTTTTCCAGAGTAGCACCACTGGATTCCCCTACTGCCTTCCTAGGTTCAACATTTTCAACAACCTTTTTGTCAGCATTAACATTCCCTCAAATGACAAGCGTGAAAACACAGACACTGTGGGTCACTTTACTGGCTTCAGCAATATTCTTGACATCAGACAAATGTTGGACGAGAACTTCCACACCATCCTCCAAGATTGTAGCATTGTATTTATATGTCACGGTTTTGTCTAATTCATAAGGAACAAGACCCAGCAAGCAAATCACCACTGGAGTAATAGCTGGCTTGCTACAGTACTCAATCTCTATAGGGGAGGGGACACTGAAACAAGGCACAATAACATTCACCCATTCTTAAAAATACTTGGGCATCATATAATCATTGCTGGAGAACATATCTTAACCTGAGGAAAATAATTCATCTGCAAAAGCATACTCATCATCTAACACAGTCTCAACCAAACAATCTTCAATCACATTAATCCCATTATAACTATCTCTATTGCCCGAAACTTTGATAGTACCATTGTCCAACAATAACTGAATACCCATTTTCACAATGGAACAACCACAAGAATCTCTGCAACAAATTTGGCAAGACCCATAATGGTGTTCTACTTGACCATCCATTTGGCATAAGGTAGCGTGTAACTGCAACAAATCATCATTCATATGGTTCACGTCAAAGATCCGAAATTCTCCAGGACATCCAAAGACCATGTTCACATCTTCCTCGTATTCTGCCCTAGGACTAATTATATGGATGAGGCCTTCGTCCATCATTTTCTGAAGATCGACTTTTATCTTATCACACCCCTGTATATCTATACTGCAAAATACACAACCAACATGGTCATGTATATAGTAACTAAACTCGCAGAGGTCAGCATGCGTCTTTACCAAATTTCCTCTAACCAAGTTGATATCAAAAATCCGGAAGTCCCCTGGATAACCAGCAACCATGTTTACAACATTTTCTCCTCTATGCTTTGGCAAAGGATTATCTTTCAAGTTAGGGCCAACATCTTTAAAGGATAATAGGCCAGATCTCACCATCTTTTGTACTTCGGATTTCAAAGGATAACAATTCTCATCATTGTTCTCTGGTGCTCCCTAATGAAAAGCACACGTCTGGTCCGCCTTATAATACCAAGGCAAAGGTGATGGTATAGCGGGGGGTGGCCTGGTCTGAACCAACTTTTTCCGAATCAATGCTGGGAGTAACTCTGCATAGCTCATGGGGATAGAGTCAAAAGCCTCTCTCCTCTGATTCTGCCCTTGATTTCCCTGAGAGGATGGTCTTTGATAAGCCACTATGGTCAGCACTGTATTAACGACGAGAGTTACCAAACATGTTGGTGGCGCGGATGATTTCTTCTAGGAGGATTAACCCTTCTCTCTTGAATAACAACATTTGTATCTCCCTCTTTCTTTTTAGCAAACCCGTATGATGGTTTCTTCGCACAGTTAGAATTTTTAATTCTTGTCAAGAGACCCTCTCTTACAGCTTCTTCCAAACGAACTCCCATTCTTACCATTTCAGTAAAATCACTTGGCACACTCACCACCATTCTTTCATAATAGAAATCACCTAGAGTCTTTAGAAAAATCTTCGTCATCTCTTTTTCTTCCATTGGAGGAATCATCTGGGTGGCTACTTCACGCCATCTCTGAGCATATTCCTTAAACGAATCCTTATCCTTCTAGACCATTTCCCTGAGTTGATCACGGTCAAGTGCCATGTCCATATTATATTTGTACTGTCTAATAAACGCTTCACCCAAGTCATTGAAAATATGAATATTGGCACTATCCAAGCTCATGTACCATTTCAATGTTGCACCAGTCAAACTGTCTTGAAAAAAGTGAATTAATAGGAGTTGATCATCAGTGTGAGTGGACATCCTTCTCACATGCATCACTAGGTGAGCACGGGGACAAGTATTGCCTTTGTACTTCTCGAATTCTGGTACTTTGAACTTTGCAGGTATTTTCACATTTGGAACCAAACACAGATCATTCACATTCTGCCAAAACAATTCTTTTCTACAAAGGGCCTTCATTTCCTTCTGCATCTCATTGAACTAGTCTTAGAAGTCATCCAAAAGGTCATAGAAACCCATGCTTTCACTCGGAGGAGGAGCAGGACGATAAACTTCATCTTTCACAAATGGCATAACATTCACCGAAGGAGGTGCAATATAGTGGATCTCTTTTCTAGCCATAGGAGTGACATGCACCACAGGAGGTGCAGAAACAACAGTAGTTTGAGAAAACAGGGCAGCTTGAGTATAAATATTATAACCTTCTGGCATGAAGTTCTCTAGAATTCCCCACGGATAACCTTGAGGCATACGATTCTGAACAACAGTAACTAGAGTAACAGAAATAAGAACTGTCGGAGCTTTGGAAGTAACCATTGTTTGTTGAGGCTGAGTGGGTGGTGGCTGATTCTGAGCAGCCACCAATAATTCCATAAAAGCAATGAGATTGGACATATCGACCTTCAGAGCAGTAACTTCTTCATGCAACTCACGATTCTCTTGTTCTAGATTCTCCATCTTTCTTTTGGAATTAGCCCGAGTATTGTACTAGTGAGACAACTTGCTGAATGAAGTAAAGAAGCACAATAAGACACCTGGGTATGAACAGAAATGCAAGAAGTGTGTACAATATGATGCATGATATTCAATGCACATGGTTTATTTTATTATTAATATTTCAAGGAACTCAAAGATTTATAGACAATTTGCAAATATTAAAGTACTAATATATTTGAAATACTGAAAATCTCATTATAATAACTTCAAAACGAATTACAATTTTTTAGTAAAAATTTCAATAATACCAAGTAAAAGATAAGATAAAAATCTAAGATCCTAAGAAAGCAAATCTAATGAAGATCACTCCACACATTGACGCTTCTCTGTGAGTCTCGAAATCTGAGCCTTCAACTACTTGTTCTCTTTTGGGTACCTATCAACGACTTTTTTCCAATCACCAAATTCAGGAAGTGAGCAACTAGGTCCTGACTGAACTCTAGAGGAAAATAAATCCTCTCGCCTCTCCATAATCTCTACAACGTGACTCTCGAGAATCTCAATCAGGTCATCTTTCTCCTTTAAGTCTACTCGGAAAGACACCTCTAAAGTCTGACACTTATTCTTCCAAACCTCCTTTTCCTACTGCATTCTGGCTAGGGCAAGATGAAGCTCTTCCACATCATCTAATAGAGGAGGAGCGGTCTTCAGAAACATATCAGGCATGGGTGCTTCATGGGAATATGGCATCTTTAACTGAATGGTTCTTGCTTGTACCCACTGAAGATAAGGCTCCAAATAAACAACCCATCTAGGTCCCAAGTCCTTTCTACTCTTCTTGTGAATATGACTCCAAGCCTTCGCAATCTCCTCTTTAGCTTCCTTATGAACCTCTCCCTCTTTAAGGAAGAAACCACTCAGATGAATACTATTTGGCTTATCCCTCATCAAATATCCAAGTTGTCATCGTGCAAGAACGGGATTGTAGTTAATTCCTCCCTTTGTACCAATAAGAGATACATTGGGGAAACTACCACAACTATCGGCAATCTCTACATCATAGTAAGCCTGATGATACCAAACAATATCTGAATGAGTGAGGGCCATAACCTTTGGAGCCCAACGAGGTTCCTTCCTAATATGCCAGAAAGCATCAGACCGAGACAAGTGAGGAATAAACCACTGATACAACAAAGGCGTGTAGAAAATGATCATCATTCCATAGTAAGAATCCCGAAGATGAATAGAGGAAAAACAATCACCCAATAATGTAGGGACTGGATTCCCAATCTTAAAGATCCAGATGGCATTGATATCCACAAATTTGTCGACATTGGGAAGTAAGAACAACCCATAAGCAAGTAGAGCAAAGATGGCCTCAAAAGCAACCATACACTTCATCCTAGCAAAATAGCGAGCTTTCTCCAGCAAGAGCTGAGCGAGTAATCCTCTAATCCCTCCTTTGGTAGTCATATGGGCCTCAATCTCAGACTTCCCTAAATGAACCAAAGCAACAATCTCGTGAGATTTTGGCTCCCCCTCTAAACCAGTAAAAGGAACATGATTGGTAATAGGTAAACCCAGTAGATAAGAATACTCCACTAATGTAGGCATCGACTGATAATCAAGGAAAGTAAAGCACTAATACATCAGATCATAAAATTGGACCAAAGTCGAGAGAATACCCTCCTTCATCCTGAGCTTCATAAGAGAAATGATGGACCCATACTTCCTTCGAAAATGTTTAGAACTCTCGATCTCGGGAATCAGACTCATCAACTCATATATCTTGGGATCTTTGAAATTGTACTTCTTAGTCTTTATTTTTCTAGAATCCATAGTCAAAAAGTACCTGAGATATTCACACAGAGTCAACTTTAAGTCCCTTGAAAGAAAATGTTTTAAAGGATGCTCATGGGTGCATGAATGCATGATGCAACATTCACACACAAGATCAAAAACATGGGGTTCATATGTTTAAATTCACAAGCATGAGGTTGAAGGTACTACCCACAAGGTATGGTTTAAAAGTTTATCACCTTCCGAACAAGGTTCTAAGAGGTTCCCAAAATCTACATCCTTCTTTCGGATATTACCAACATCCCGATTGACTCGGTAATTAACAATACTCTCAAGAAAAACTCGTCCGAGCATAGTATCACGTGACAACTATTTCCGGATTACTCTGTCATAGCTTCCACACTACACCTAAAAAAAGGTTCTACGATTCCTAGTTTCAGCAGGCTCCCCAATCGAAAGTAGCATGTCTTCCTGATTACTCAGTAAACGACACTATAGTCAAAGGGGCCTCCACTGAGTGGGGGATCTCATGCCTCCTTTTTTGGGATTACTCTCTCAAATTTAACATGACTATACCGCATGTCCTATCTTAAGTTTGCCCAAGTCCGGGTAGAGGACTTATGAGAAATCACCAAGCACCCTGAAAACCAGAAAAGTCAAGAAAAACATATATGCAACATATAATATACAACACATAATAAGCACATACACAAATAAACAAAGATAGGCTCAACCCACTTAGGGATAGACCAGCAATTGGTCGATTTATCCTCAGTGAAGTTTCCATTTTTCTATAGCGGTAAAAATGTTGAGACTAAGCCATTGGATTGACTTGACTCATACAGATCAATATAAAAATCGCCACCGTGCTTTATTGTTTCCAAAGAAATAGGAAAAGAGCGAATAACCAAAAAATATAGGGAGAGAATCTGAGTTCGGGGGTTGATTATGCAAAGCGGAGGTATTAGCACCCTAAACATCTACGGTACTCTGCAGGAACCTCTTTGAAAATCAGTGTATTTTGGAAATAAGTGTTGTATGATAATAGATTGTGGATATAAGAAAAGAAGTATCTTTTATGATTTTTGCACCCGCCGCAGTTGTGAACCTTTAGTGTCTAAGCACCACCTTCTGTGTAATAGGGGATCAAGGTACTCGTAGTTCACCTTTAAAAATTTTAAAACATAAGTGTGTTGGTTAATTTTAAGAGACGAGACATCATCATCTTATCCGAGTGGAAATCATACTTACTACCCACGATTATGAGAAAGGTGAATTTGCGTCATCTCAAAGTGGAGGATATAACTTGGATTTTAAAATCAACAAAGCCTCACTTAACACCCAAGTGGAAAATATCTCACTTCACTATATATCATAGAAGTATAGTAGCTCGCATCACTACAAGGATTGACAAGAGTCTAATCTTTTGAGAAAATTTTAAAGTAAAAGGCCAAAATGGAAAAATGGTTTCAATGAGATTGATTGACTTTTAGTCTTCTCACAAAAATGTCAAGTTTATTATGAAAACGGTTCAAGTTAAAAAAAAACAAGAAGAGTTTTCAAAGGAGGGAGAAGATTTTTGAAATTAAAGAAGATGGAAGGAGAAGAAGGGGCTATCCTAAAACATAAGGTAAAAGCTATGGAAAATAATAGTCTAACCAACAAGAAGCTAACATTTGATACAATTAGTCAATTTATAATTCCCATCCTTTGGATTTTGAAACCAAACAAACAAATATAATAAACCTCTTAAGGAAACCAAGCTTCAATTGCCTTAAGTCTTCGTAAAAATTGGGTAGAGTAACGACTGTGTACAAATAAATTCTCGATCACAGACAAAGCATGTAACCACAACAAACTTCATACAAAGAAAACAAACAACCCAATGTCTTGGGGTAAACCCCAATAAATCCAGACAAAATAACATTTGAGGTCACAAGGTCCCAATGTAGGTCAAGGTCTCTAATCCTAAGTCCAAGAAATCCATAATCTCCATAATTCCAAGGATAGTAACAAAGTAGTCTAAGTAACATTGAAGTTTTTTATAGTTAAAGTTGATTATAAAGTATCTTCAAAAATAAGATGAAAATATCAAGTTAGCAAAACAAAATGACATAAATATAAATGCTCAAGTGTGCAAAGATGAAAATAGCATGAAATGGAAGTGCTAAGATAAATGTGCTTAAAGTAAAGAGTATAGAGTAAAGGCATAAAGTAAAGTCAATTGTTAGAAGTTAGAGGTTAGTTGAATGACCATTGTTGTACCCCAAAATTTTCTCTCTCATTTTACTCAAAACATACTCCTAGAGGTCCTCAACTTGCCCAAGGATGCCTAAGGATTGACCAGACAAGTCCTCCTCCTAAGACAATGAGCCTCAAATTAGGGTTTCATTCTTCATCAAGATGTTTGAGTTCTAAGGGTCCCAAATGATTTCTATTGCCTTAATATGTTCTCAAGACCATCCATGCAAAGTTTCATGCGTTGCACAACAAGTTTGCTCAGTCAATTGCTCAGATGCCTGAAAATCAACTATACTAGGTCAAAAGTCAATTGTGGTCCACATGCAGTAAAACTTCAATTTTTTTGGTCAACATCAACATTTTGAAGTAACATCCATCATTTGATCAAGGGTTGATCATGATTCCTCAAGGAATGCCCCAAATTCATCAAAACTTAAAAGTTGCTAAATTAGGGTTTCTATAGGAAAAGTCAACCAAACTTTGACCAGGCATAACTTTCTTATACTTTATCAGAAATTTCCCATCCAAAGATCTTTTTGAAGAGGATGCAATTCCCTACAACTCATATTCAGCCCTCAAGTTCAAAAAATGCACTCATGAAAATATATGAATTTAGACATTACAGGTCATTTCAAAAAGTCAACAAAAACACCTTTTGGGTCAAAGCTTCTTACATGAACATGGAAGATCCAATTGAGGTGAAACAAAAAGGGTTGTTTAAAGGACATCTTAAGCTTTCTAAAAAGTACAAGAACAAACTCTTAGGGTCAAAATTGAGAGATATGTGCATTGTCAAAGTTGGCCATTTTCAGAAATTTACACAAAGTCAACCATGACCAAAATGCAATTTTCTTCAAGTGGCCCCAACTTTTTATGTTTGTATCTTGTTCCTAACATGGTCCACGACCCATGAACCAATCCATGCATCATTTGCTTTTTATTTGATTTACTTTGATTTTTAATCATTTAAAATCCAAATTAAATCAAATAAATGATATAAAAATAGTGAAGATTTGTTTGATTTGATTTTGAAGTGAATCACAATCCAAATATGCTTTATAATGCCAAAAGATTCGTGCAAGTTTGGAAAGGGAGGAAATATACACATTTGGAAACTTTTCAAGATTTGATTTTCCTCTTAAATCCATGCCTTTATTCCTTGGATATCTTCCATATATATTAACCTAAATCAGTCCCATATATGCACACAACACAGCAAAGCACGGGAGAAAGGATTGGATGGTGAAAATCATAAGAACAAAACTCATATTTTTTGATAAAAAGTGTGGTTCGAATTCTGAGTTAGAGGGAAATTCAAGTTGATTCAAAGCCAGCAACCAATTCCTGGGCGTGTATTGAAGCTATTCCAATAACTCTCAAGCCATAAAACGCCCAGAATCGTAAGGTACAAGACTCGTTCTTTCCATTTTTTTATTCTCGATTACATGTGTATGCGCGTTTTCAATGAGATTTAATCATGCATTCATGTTTATTATAAGGTTTTGATGCTATCTGAATGGTTTAATTGAGTTTTAATTGCAGGAATAACATAACGACATTGTTAGGGTTTCAAGGTCCCAAATTGGGGACTCCCCGTAGAGGCAAAATTTAACCAAATTATGGGTACCAATGAACTCAGGGCATGATTTGAAATTGATCTACGCCTTTGGTTTTGATTTATCTTACTGGTATTTTAGTTTTGAATTTTGCAGGGATGTAGCTACGGACAAAAATAGTCACTATAGCCTTTAGTGACGGTTTTGTCCGTAGGTAAAAGGCTGATACCTAAAACAACCGTTCTAAGGAGGAAGGTGATCACGTGGCTGACTTCCACTGGCCGGTTTAAAATTACGCGCGTTTTCTGGGCATAAGGCGTGTCTTTCCATTATATTATTATTTGTTGTTATATTAGCAACTAAACAAAATAGGACGCATGGAAAAGGGTGACGCTGGTAAGAGAAAGAGCATGGGTTCGATCCCTGGTCCAAGCATTTTATTTATTTTCCTAACACTCTTTGCAGGATTCCATACTCCACGCAATCAAGTGCCTATCATGCACCATAAGATCCACGCCATTGGATCATCTGCATCCCAGATCTGACGCTCGGTGGACCTCTTGAAGGCCAGATCCACTGAATCCTGCACAGGCTCTGGGCCAATAAAAATGGTCCTCTTACAAATTCAACTCCATACCCCCTGTTTACTAACAACACCAGGCCCAATTTATTTCTTTTTCTATTTTATTTTATTTTATTTATTTGATTAATTATTTTTTACAAAAAAAAACAACAAAAATATTTTTTTTATCAAATCAAAAAAATCATGAAAAAAATAAAATCACAAAAACGTAGAATTAGACTTTTTTTATATATTAATTTTATTGAAAATAAATTAGTTTAATTAGACTAACTTGATTGTTTTTTTATTAATTAAAATTAATTATAAATTTAGGTTTAGTTTGCAATTAAATTATTTTCTCAGTAAAAAAATACACAAAAATATTTTTTTAATTAATTAGATTCTTATTTACAATTATTGTAACTATTTCGAGGTTTGTAGTAGATTAATTAGGATTCTAATTCCCGCATCTTTGTTTTCAGTCAAATATTTATGTGTCTGCCCAAAAAAAGCCTTGTAATAGTTAGGACTTTAATTTCTCGCACTTTTTAATTTCCGCAACTATTAAACTGCTAGATGTATAGATATTAGGATTGTATGCGAAAGATAAATCAACGATTAAAAGGTAGATAACCCTAATTGTGCAAAGATAATTAATTGAAATAAAGCACAATTGCACATGCGCACTCCTAGGGTCTACCCCACTCCGGTTGCCTTCGGTAAACGGTCATGAAGCATAGGGAATTTTAGTGGTCATCCTCTAGTCACAAAAGATAAAAAATTACCCATTCAGATGTTGCCTCGGAAATATCTTTAGGACTTTAGGGTAATCACTAAAGTTTCCTAACTATTGCTTTTGTGACCGTACTCATCCCTTCGAATGTCCCTTAAAACTCCAACGATGGGGATACCTACTTCTTAATAGTAGGATAGCGTTATCTAAAGGAAACGAGAACATACATTATTTTTTCGAGTAGGTAGAAAAATATTAAGTACTTGCTCAAAATAATAAAACTTTTTCACAAACACTTTCAAAACAGTTTTCAAAAACAAACTTCGTCACACTCTTAAGGACAGATACAAGGGTTATCACGAAGTTAAACAAAAACTTTTTAAAACACGCACAAGCAATTTCAAAAATGAGCAAGTACTTAAGAGCCCGTGGAAAACCACTGATAGAAAGGGTGCTAACACCTTCCCCTTCTATAATCTACCCCCCCGTATTCAGAAACTCTCGAAAAAAGGTTTTTTCTGTTCTTTTTCCTTTCCTTTGTTGGATGAAAAAAAAGTCTGTGGCGACTCTTGCTTACCGCAATATTTGCAAATATAAAAACGCAAAACAAGTATAACAGTTGGTTCTGCCACCGTATTACAGAATTGGCAACTCTGCTGGGGAATTAAATAAGTGGGGTATACCTTAGGATCTAGGTCATTTTTAAAATTTCTTTCTTGCTTTGCTTTGCCTGCTACATATTCAAGGTTTTTTTGGGTATTATTGAAGATCCTACACCCGGATCTGGGAACACCTTTTAGGTAAGTAGCAATAAACTGTGAGGGAACTGTGCGGGGTATACCGACACGGTTGAAGCAGTAGCTACATTGATGCAACACTTTGGTTGGTACCTATTGTACCACAAAATTTGCCCTCCCATTTCTCATTGATTTCTCACCACAAAGCCATTGGAGATCAAGATCCAGTTAGGGTTTCATCTGTTCAAGACTTCTCCTTGCACTGTTGACTCAAATTAGGGTTTGTGTTTGCACAAAGAGATTTTGACCTAAAATGCCTAAGATGACTTTCATGCTTCATATTGGACTCCCAAGTTTATCCACATCAAGTTTCAAGTCTTGATTTCAAGTTTTGCCCAGTCAATTGGACAGTTGACCTAGAAATCAATTGTATTGGGGAAAAAGTCAACTGTGGCCAATTGACAGTCAAACCTCATGAAAATTGACCCACATCAACATTATGAACTCCTATGAACCATTTGATCAAGTTTGGATCACAATTCCACAAGAAATTTGATCAGATCACCAAAAGGGAAAAATGGTCATTTTTAGGGTTTTGACTGCACAAAGGCAATTTTTGACTGTTTGACCCAACCAAGGGCAAACCAAGCTCACATATGGACTCAAGGACCCCATGGAATTATCTTGACATGCTCAACAAGTTCAAAAGATCCCAAGTGCATAAGATTGACAGTTGAATTTCCCAGTCAATTGATCAATTTTGACTGTATACTGAAAAGTCAAACTTTGACTTTTTGGTCAAAATCAAGAGTCAAGATTCATTTTTCATCAAAACATGCCAAATCATGAAACTTGTTCACCAAGAAATCAAAAAATGCAAATTAGGGTTAGAAATGAGAATTTTTCATAACTTAGAATTTTTCTAAGTTATGAAAAACCCTAATTTTTTCCCAACTTTGCCCCACTTTCTCACCAAGATCCATTTGGATTCAAACAAAAGTCAAAACATGAAAGTTGTAGCTTGTTGCATAATCTACAACTTTGATTCACAAAGGTTTCCAAAATTTGGCTTGTATCTCAAGTTACAATTTTTGGAATAAGGGTACTAAACCATTCTTAACTTAGTGAAATTTTAACCTATTTTGGCAAGGTTTTCTACCTAACTTCAAGGCCATTTTCCATACACTTCCACTTGGAATTTCAATTTGCATTTCAAATATGGATTGTAGTACACATTCCAAGCTTTCCAAAATGTCCAAGAACTCATCAAACAACCTCATAACTTGAGAGAATCGAATTCCACAATATGGCAAAAACTCACTTTTGAATTGGTCATGTACATGTTCATAACTTATGCCATTTTCAAGTCAGCTTAGTTTGTGCTACATTACAGGTCCTTAAACCATCCAACACTCAATAATTTAATGCATGTTCATTGTGCTAAGGCCTTGTTTCATGAGCTTATGCATTACATGTTGAATAAAGCCATTTATGGAAAAAGTAAAATAGCCATTTTTGCAAAAGCAAGCTTTATGTCCAATTGAAAATCCAACAAGTACAGATGAAATCTAATTGGCACAAGATTATGAGCAAAACACTCTGATCAAGACAAGGTTAGCAGCATGATTAGGGGGCCTCTACTTGCCTAGAACATCAACTTGGTTTTGTTTGCTTAAGTGGGAAGAAAAGTGGCATAACATAACATAACTTTCATCTCAGCATTAGAACACTTAAGAAATTGTTTTGTACACTTCTTAATCATCAAGCACAAGCTAGAACATGACTCCAATACCTCCAATAACTCCACAAACTCAGAACCACCATCAAACTGCTCAAACAGAGCAACCTCTACAGATTGAGTTCCAACTCTCAATCCTTTCAAGAATTCTTGCCCAAACCACTTCAGATACCTTCCCTACCATCAATCCAAACTATCCAAAGCATTAGAAGCAACCTGTAACTCCTCTAACCCTTTTGGCCATTTTCACTTTTCTGATTTGCAGGTGAAGAGCTCTAGCACGATTCAAAAGGTTTCAAGACAAAGTAAAGCTTGGAATAGCATCCCTGGACATCAAGGAAGTTATACCAATCATCACCTTGCACTGAAAGTTTCTCCATTGCCAGATAGAACCTCAACTGAACAGGTAAGTTCATGAACTCGTATCTCTCTTATTAGGCATTGTTAGCTTTAGGTTTGTGAAGATAATATGTCACATTCATAGCCCTGAACATGCCCATGTAATTAGATTTCATTTATATTATGTGTGCTGCAAGAATTTTGAGTCTGAACATGGCAGAAAACTTAGGTCAGGATTTGGGAATGTCAAAATTCTCTCTCATTTCTGAGAGTTAGGATGAGTTTTTTTTATATATTTGGAATCGTGATTCAATGCTTAACATTTCTTATGTTGGAAGTTTGTGCAAAAGATCAAAGAATCCGGGTGTTTGAATTGGAAGAACAGGCGCGCGTTTTTGTTCAGAGGTTGAAGAAGAAGTTTCATGGGCTGGGCCAGCTTTGTCTTTCCTTTTCACACCACATTTCTGATTTCACACCCCCTGAGCCCATTTTGTGTATTTGCATGATTTTTTGATTTTTCTTTTTTCATTTTGACTTATTTATTTTTGCTTATAATATAAAAAATATAAAAAATATTTTTCTCACCATTTTTGAATTTATAGGCATTTATTTGTTTAGTTTAGTTATTTGTACATAAATAAATAAATAGATACATTTTTACTTTGAAACTAGAAAAATAATGTAAATATATTTCATCTCTGATTTTTATTTCATTTTTCTTTTGAAAATATTTTATGCAAAATATACTTTTTTTTATATATATTAAATATTATTATTTTTATATATATAATACATATTTAGAAATTAATACATATATATATATATATATATATATATATATATATATATATATATATATATATATATATATATATATATATATATATATATATATATATATATATATATATATATATATATATATATATATATATATATATATATATATATATATATATATATATATATATATATATATATATATATATATATATATATATATATATATATATATATATATATATATATATATATATATATATATATATATATATATATATATATATATATATATATATATATATATATATATATATATTTATTAGTATATTTAGGTTAAAATACAAAAATACCTACATTTTTTATTTTATTAATATTTGACATGAAAAACACTTTTTATAAATATATTTCATTTTATTTTATTTTTTGTACATAATAAATAAATATTTGTGTAAATTTAATAATATATATATTACTTAATAAAAATTAGGGTTTTACCCTTAAAATACAAAAAAACCCCAAAAATAATACTTTTTTTTATTTATTTAACATAAATAATACCTTTTTTCATACATATAAAAACCCTTTTTGCATTTTGCATCTTTATTTTATTTTCCATTTTATTAATTATTTGTAAATATGCCAAAAATGATGTAATAGCTAGGTTTAATTTCTTTGTCTAAATATCCCCCGATTTGAACATTTGTACCCCCTTTCCCATATTGTGTTGTAATAGTGTAGGAATTTTACTTTTCGCACTTTAAACGCTTTCTAAATATACCATGCTAGAGTTAGGGTTTGTATGCAAATAAAAAGAACAAAATAGCTTGACCTAATTTCAAGATAAATAAGCATGAAATATGGACAACACATATCACACTTGCACCCCTAGGGTATTCCACTTTGTTGCCTTCAAATAATTGGGCCATATTGCATGTTAGGTTTCTTTGGGTAAAAACAAACAATCAAATGATCATAAGTCCCTCGATGACGCTTTCGAAAAGTTGCCTAAAATGATCAAGTCCCTTTCAAAGAGAAATTGCCCAAAGACACTTAGCACTATTGCAATTATGGTCTAAAACGATGACCCGCGCCCGTCCCTTTCACCTCCTAATACAAGATTGTCCACCAAATGCAATGGTGGAACAAAATTGTCAAAAGGTTTAAAACATAACAAAAATCTTTGAGAACTTTAGGGTAGATAACTCTTAGGTACTTGTCAATTTGTAAAAGAAAACACTTGCCTATTTTCAAACCACACTTCACAAACACTTTCAAAACAAACTTTCAAAAAACCTTGAAATATCTTTTCAAAAGACAAAACACCTTTTGTAAAACAATCGAGTAAAGAATTGTTACAAGGGTAGCCTATACAAGGCATCTTTTCAAAACATTTTCAAAACCACACACCGAGCACCATTTCAAACAATTGAAAACCAAGGCAAGTTGATCTAAGCAAGTACCTAAGAGCCCATGGATAACCATGGATAGAAAGGGTGCTAATACCTTCCCTTTCTATAATCTACTCCCCGAACCCAAGAAAAATCTCAAAGGTTTTTGCTGTGCTTTTTAAACCTTTCCTTAGGATAAAATAAAAATTCGGTGGCGACTCTTGCTAAACCGAAACATTTGCGAAAACAAACGCAAAACCATAGTAAGTTCTCCCACCGTATCACAGAACTGGCGATTCTGCTGGGGACAAATTTTAAAAGTGGAGTAACCTTAGGGCTTAGATCACCCTCTTGCATGACTAATTGTTTGAATTGTTTGCTTTATATCTTGGCTCTATTGTTTGGGTTTGCAATCCTACACCCGGATTTTGGGAAACATTCATAGATAGCAATACGTTGTGGAAACTGTGCGGGGTATACCGACACGGTCGAAGCAATAGCTATATTAGTGCGACATATTTGTGAGTACCGGTAACCCTTGAGTTCAATCAAGGAGAGTACGGGGCCGCTGAGTGATGTCACTAAGCACTAATGACCTAGAACCTTACTTGACCATCTTGGCCTTTATTAGGAGTAGTGAGATGACCGGATTTGGTGCAGTCCGAAGTTGGTAGATACTCGATACTACACTCATTGAGGGTTGTTTTCTTGGAATATTTTGGTCGCTAGTTAAGTGGCTAAACCAAAACAATGAACATTGAAAATAATCCAATGATATTGAGTTCCTTAGAACCCGGTTACTATTTATAGGACAGGTTTTTTAAGCCAACTACACTCAAGAGGGTACTTACCTATGAAACCCCATGCAAGACTATAACTAGGGTTTGATGTGATTTTCTTGTACATATGTTTTGTGCATACATCATAAACATCATAAAACATCATATGCATTCACTAACCATTTCAAGGGTTTGGATCTTCATCTTTGTTCTTGTTTTGTAGGTCATGGAAATTCCTCGCAGAAACACCATTCAAGTCAACCTTGTGAGAATTTCTCCTCAACTTAAGGAGCTCACCTCAAGAATTCCGGAAAATTCATCCTTAAGTGAAAGACATGGTAGACTGCTCAGCTTAGTCAACACCAACATTGAAGAAGACATGATGAAAGTGCTATTCCAGTTCTTTGACCCTCTTCACCACTGTTTCACCTTCCCTGATTACCAGTTGGTACCCACTTTGGAGGAGTTTTCTCAACTCCTAAGAATCCCTATCCTTAATCAACTACCATTCAACGGTACGGAAAAGGAACCAAAGCCGGAAGATGTTGCTCGAGCATTACATCTACAACCATCCGACATCAAGGGGCATTGGGAAACCAGAAGCGGCGTCAAAGGATTCTTAGCAAAATTCTTGTTTGAGAAGGCACAAGAATGTTGGAATTCATTGGACCTACAAGCCTTTGAAGAAATTGTGGCACTCCTTATCTATGGGTTGGTCTTGTTCCCAAATCCTGACCAACTGGTAGATGTCAACTCCGTCAAAATCTTCTTATCCAGAAATCCAATACCAACATTGCTTGGGGACATTCTTCACTCATTTTACACACGAACAATGAGAAAGAGGGGTGTTCTCATGTGCTGTACTCATCTCCTTGCAAGGTGGTTTATTTCGCACCTTCCACAATCTGTCTTGAAGAATGACCAAGGCTCAAGGTGGTCCCAACGGTTGATGACTCTTACTCACTCTGATGTACATGTTCTCGGTCCAGAGAAAATGTCATCATCGTCGACCGTTGTGGAGAGTTCCCTAATGTCCCATTACTTGGCATTAGAGGGGGCATTACCAACAACCCCTGCCTAGCTTTGAGGAAATTTGGATATGCACGCATCCCTGGAATAGCATCCCTGGACATCAAGGAAGCTATACCAATCATCACCTTGCACTGGAAGTTTCTCCATTGCCAGATAGAACCTCAACTGAACAGGTAAGTTCATGAACTCGTATCTCTCTTATTAGGCATTGTTAGCTTTAGGTTTGTGAAGATAATATGTCACATTCATAGCCCTGAACATGCCCATGTAATTAGATTTCATTTATATTATGTGTGCTGCAAGAATTTTGAGTCTGAACATGGCAGAAAACTTAGGTCAAGATTTGGGAATGTCAAAATTCTCTCTCATTTCTGAGAGTTAGGATGAGTTTTTTATATATTTGGAATCGTGATTCAATTCTTAACATTTCTTATGTTGGAAGTTTGTGCAAAAGATCAAAGAATCCAGGTGTTTGAATTGGAAAAACAGGCGCGCGTTTTTGTTCAGAGGTTGAAGAAGAAGTTTCATGGGCTGGGCCAGCTTTGCCTTTCCTTTTCACACCACATTTCTGATTTCACACTCTCTGAGCCCATTTTGTGTATTTGCATGATTTTTTGATTTTTCTTTTTTCATTTTGACTTATTTATTTTTGCTTATAATATAAAAAATATAAAAAATATTTTTCTCACCATTTTTGAATTTATAGGCATTTATTTGTTTAGTTTAGTTATTTGTACATAAATAAATAAATAGATACATTTTTACTTTGAAACTAGAAAAATAATGTAAATATATTTCATCTCTGATTTTTATTTCATTTTTCTTTTGAAAATATTTTATGCAAAATATACTTTTTTTTTATATATTAAATATTATTATTTTTATATATATAATACATATTTAGAAATTAATATATATATATATATATATTTATTAGTATATTTAGGTTAAAATACAAAAATACCTACATTTTTTATTTTATTAATATTTGACATGAAAAACACTTTTTATAAATATATTTCATTTTATTTTATTTTTTGTACATAATAAATAAATATTTGTGTAAATTTAATAATATATATATTACTTAATAAAAATTAGGGTTTTACCCTTAAAATACAAAAAAACCCCAAAAATAATACTTTTTTTATTTATTTAACATAAATAATACCTTTTTTCATACATATAAAAACCCTTTTTGCATTTTGCATCTTTATTTTATTTTCCATTTTATTAATTATTTGTAAATATGCCAAAAATGATGTAATAGCTAGGTTTAATTTCTTTGTCTAAATATCCCCCCATTTGAACATTTGTACCCCCTTTCCCATATTGTGTTGTAATAGTGTAGGAATTTTACTTTTCGCACTTTAAACGCTTTCTAAATATACCATGCTAGAGTTAGGGTTTGTATGCAAATAAAAAGAACAAAATAGCTTGACCTAATTTCAAGATAAATAAGCATGAAATATGGACAACACATATCACACTTGCACCCCTAGGGTATTCCACTTTGTTGCCTTCAAATAATTGGGCCATATTGCATGTTAGGTTTCTTTGGGTAAAAACAAACAATCAAATGATCATAAGTCCCTCGATGACGCTTTCGAAAAGTTGCCTAAAATGATCAAGTCCCTTTCAAAGAGAAATTGCCCAAAGACACTTAGCACTATTGCAATTATGGTCTAAAACGATGACCCGCGCCCGTCCCTTTCACCTCCTAATACAAGATTGTCCATCAAATGCAATGGTGGAACAAAATTGTCAAAAGGTTTAAAACATAACTAAAATCTTTGAGAACTTTAGGGTAGATAACTCTTAGGTACTTGTCAATTTGTAAAAGAAAACACTTGCCTATTTTCAAACCACACTTCACAAACACTTTCAAAACAAACTTTCAAAAAACCTTGAAACATCTTTTCAAAAGACAAAACACCTTTTGTAAAACATTCGAGTAAAGAATTGTTACAAGGGTAGCCTATACAAGGCATCTTTTCAAAACATTTTCAAAACCACACACCGAGCACCATTTCAAACAATTGAAAACCAAGGCAAGTTGATCTAAGCAAGTACCTAAGAGCCCATGGATAACCATGGATAGAAAGGGTGCTAATACCTTCCCTTTCTATAATCTACTCTCCGAACCCAAGAAAAATCTCAAAGGTTTTTGCTGTGATTTTTAAACCTTTCCTTAGGATAAAATAAAAATTCGGTGGCGACTCTTGCTAAACCGAAACATTTGCGAAAACAAACGCAAAACCATAGTCAGTTCTCCCACCGTATCACAGAACTGGCGACTCTGCTGGGGACAAATTTTAAAAGTGGAGTAACCTTAGGGCTTAGATCACCCTCTTGCATGACTAATTGTTTGAATTGTTTGCTTTATATCTTGGCTCTATTGTTTGGGTTTGCAATCCTACACCCGGATTTTGGGAAACATTCATAGATAGCAATACGTTGTGGAAACTGTGCGGGGTATACCGACACGGTCGAAGCAATAGCTATATTAGTGCGACATATTTGTGAGTACCGGTAACCCTTGAGTTCAATCAAGGAGAGTACGGGGCCGCTGAGTGATGTTACTAAGCACTAATGACCTAGAACCTTACTTGACCATCTTGGCCTTTATTAGGAGTAGTGAGATGACCGGCTTTGGTGCAGTCCGAAGTTGGTAGATACTCGATACTACACTCATTGAGGGTTGTTTTCTTGGAATATTCTGGTCGCTAGTTAAGTGGCTAAACCAAAACAATGAACATTGAAAACAATCCAATGATATTGAGCTCCTTAGAACCCGGTTACTATTTATAGGACAGGTTTTTTAAGCCAACTACACTCAAGAGGGTACTTACCTATGAAACCCCATGCAAGCCTATAACTAGGGTTTGATGTGATTTGCTTGTACATATGTTTTGTGCATACATCATAAACATCATAAAACATCATATGCATTCACTAACCATTTCAAGGGTTTGGATCTTCATCTTTGTTCTTGTTTTGTAGGTCATGGAAATTCCTCGCAGAAACACCATTCAAGTCAACCTTGTGAGAATTTCTCCTCAACTCAAGGAGCTCACCTCAAGAATTCCGGAAAATTCATCCTTCAGTGAAAGACATGGCAGACTGCTCAGCTTAGTCAACACCAACATTGAAGAAGACATGATGAAAGTGCTATTCCAGTTCTTTGACCCTCTTCACCACTGTTTCACCTTCCCTGATTACCAGTTGGTACCCACTTTGGAGGAGTTTTATCAACTCCTAAGAATCCCTATCCTTAATCAACTACCATTCAACGGTACGGAAAAGGAACCAAAGCCGGAAGATGTTGCTCGAGCATTACATCTACAACCATCCGACATCAAGGGGCATTGGGAAACCAGAAGCGGCGTCAAAGGATTCTTAGCAAAATTCTTGTTTGAGAAGGCACAAGAATGTTGGAATTCATTGGACCTACAAGCCTTTGAAGAAATTGTGGCACTCCTTATCTATGGGTTGGTCTTGTTCCCAAATCCTGACCAGCTGGTAGATGTCAACGCCGTCAAAATCTTCTTATCCAGAAATCCAATACCAACATTGCTTGGGGACATTCTTCACTCATTTTACACACGAACAATGAAAAAGAGGGGTGTTCTCATGTGCTGTACTCCTCTCCTTGCAAGGTGGTTTATTTCGCACCTTCCACAACCTGTCTTGAAGAATGACCAAGGCTCAAGGTGGTCCCAACGGTTGATGACTCTTACTCACTCTGATGTACATTGGTGTTCTCGGTCCAGAGAAAATGTCATCATCATCGACCGTTGTGGAGAGTTCCCTAATGTCCCATTACTTGGCATTAGAGGGGGCATTACCTACAACCCTTGCCTAGATTTGAGGCAATTTGGATATGCACGGAGGGATGGCCCTCTTAACATGTTGATTCCTGACCTAGTTTTTGACTTCGACAACGATGCGCAAGGACTTCGCCAAAGATTCATCAGAGCTTGGGGGAGGCCCAACAAGGTTGATAGCAAGACTCTGGGACACAAGAACTCCATCCCTCTTGAGCCTTATCTCAAGTGGGTACGAGCCCGAGCCCAAAGTCTGATGATGCATTATCCTCATGTTCTGCCAGTGATTAAAGAGCCCGTCAATGAAGGAGAGGTTCCCTACACCATCCTACATCCTGATATGCCTACATCGTGGGAGGAAATGCAGAAAAGTTGGATTCAGCTCAAGGAAGAACGGAATACTTTTGAAGCTAGCTTCTACGCCAGTGAGAAGAAGGTTCTAGAGCTTACCCGCCGACTCCATGAGCAAGAGGCCCTCAACACCTACATCTCACCAAAGAGGATGCACAATGTCTTTTTGCCTTGAGAAGTTATTTTGTAATATTTGGCCCATGGGGCATTTATGTACTAACAAATTTCTTCTTATTAATATGACGTGCGTTCTTCTTTGTCTGAAACAATTTTGAATGTCCTAAATCCTTGAATGCCTTGCATACATAAGCATACCATTCATCATGTGCATAAGCAGGTCTCACGCCAGGTTTCCTTATCTGTCTGCTATTTATTTCAGTAGGATGGATCTCGAGCAAACAGTCAAAGACCTACAGGCTCAGAATGCACAGTTCCAGCAACTCCTGATGACCTTGGCTAAGGGTCAGGAGGATATCAAGACTCAATTGGGGAACAAGGACCCAGTAAAAAAGAAGAAAAAGAGACTCGGGGTGGCTACTTTGGGGAGAAGATTTGACGGAGAAGCTCGGAGGGTGCTTGAATTTCCTCCTATTTCTGATGAAGGAACCAGCAAAGGAGGTGGAGCTGCGGTACCTTCCGAGTCTGATGCGGAAGAAGAAGAGGTCGAAGAGGATGAAGATTATTCTAACCAGCAATATCCCCCAGCTAATGACAAATACAAGGGGCTAGAAGACAGATTGGCCGCCATGGAATTACAAAGAGTACCGGGTTTGGATTTTGAAGACTTGGGTTTGGTCGCCGGGATTGTAATTCCCCCAAAATTCAAAGTGCCAGTGTTTGTGAGGTATGATGGGCTGTCCTGCCCCAAAATGCATCTCAGGTCCTACGTGAGAAAGATTCAACCCTATACGGCAGATAAAAACCTTTGGATTCATTTCTTTCAAGACAGCCTTTCTGGAGCTCAGTTGGAGTGGTTTTATCAGCTAGAGGGAACCAGCGTCCGAAATTGGGAAGATTTGGCCACCGCTTTTTACAAACAATACCAGTATAATTCTGACCTTGCTCCTACTCGTACCCAACTTCAGGGTATGTCGTTAGGAACAGGCGAAGGATTCAAAGAATATGCACAAAAATGGAGGGATTTGGCTGGCAGGGTGCAACCTCCTTTGACCGACCGTGAACTCGTTGATATGTTTCTAGGGACCCTATCTGGGCCATTTTTCAATCATCTAATTGGTAACTCTTCCGCGGGATTTACCGATTTGATCTTAACGGGCGAAAGAATAGAAGCTGGCATCAAGTCAGGAAAGATTCAGAAGGGTGTTGCTGCAAGTGTTGAGAAGAAGCCTTTTAAGAAGGAGACAGCTGTGGTATATTCTCAGAGAAGAGAAGGGAAGACTGAACGCCGGCCAACTGTGGGGGCCGTAATGATTCAAAACACTCCAAGTGAACAGCCTCGCTATAACCAGTCCAGACCAAATCAACAATAAGTGGAACGGCCACAACGGCAGTTCACCCGTATTAATATGACTCCAGCGCAAGTGCTTCCCCATCTGTTGAAGTTGAATCTCGCCACCATCAAGGAGGCACCAAAGAATGTGAATACGTCCTCTCCGCATTATCATGCTAATGCTAAATGCGCCTACCATTCAGACAGTGTTGGACACGACACCAATGATTGTTGGGCACTCAAGCATAAAATCCAAGACCTGATAGAGGCGAAGGAGGTGGAGTTTGACGCTCCAGAGAAGCCTAATGTGATATCTGCACCCATGCCGAAGCACGACCGAAATGTCAATGCCATTGAAGAAGATTTGTATGTTGCTGATATCAATGATCTGACTACTCCATTGCTAACCATCAAGTTGAATCTGTTAAGGGCCGGGATCTTCCCGGGATGTAAAGAAGACTGCTATTGTTGTTACTCTCTGCCGTTTGATTGTCCGTTACTGAAGAAAGGCATCCAAGGCCTTATAGATAGTCGACAAATTTTGTTTGAAAAAGTTTCTGCTGTTCCAGTTCATACTGAAGATGTCTCAATCATAACCATTCACGCCAATCTTTCCAAGGCCGTCAAAAAGCCTGTTAAGATTACACCAGCTACGAAATCTGTTCCTTTGAAGATAACAATGCCAGGGCCTGTCCCCTATGTTTCTGAGAAGTCCATACCATGTAACTATGGCAGTGACGTCTACTACCATGGTATCAAACAAATCGAAATAACTAAAGAAAGTTCGGATGATGAAGAAGCCAACATTAGTAACATTGCAGGCACTAGCAAAATCACCAGGAGCGGGAGAATATTTTCTCCAGAGATTGCCCCTCCAAGAGCAATCTTTGGACCCTCATCAGCCGACAAGGTCATCCCTGCACCAATAAAACTTTCTGCCAGAACTCCTTTGATTGAAGACGTTGTTGTTCCTAGTACTGTCTCTCCTACCGCTGCTGACAAAGGTAAGGGAATCCAGGATGAGCTCGTCAGGACGAGGGCTCAACCCTTGGTCATCCCGGAAACCTCCAAGAAGGAAATGGATGAGATTTTGAGGATAATCAAAAGAAGTGATTACGATGTGGTAGAACAGCTGGGGCAAACCCCCTCAAAGATCTCCATGCTGGCACTGCTACTTTGCTCGGAAGCGCACGCTAAAGCCCTGATAAAATTCCTGAAGGCAGCCCATGTGCCCCAGGAGACCTCTGCAGATCAATTTCAAAATTGCGTGGCTAGCCTGACTGCGGACAATGGATTAGGTTTTTCTGATGCCGACCTAACTCCTAAAGGTAGAAACCACAATGATGCTTTGCACATTTCAGTCGACTGCCGAGGAACCACTCTCGCACATGTCTTGGTCGACACTGGTTCGTCGCTGAATGTACGGCCTAAGAAGGCCTTGGACCGACTAGATTGTGAAGGATTGGAATTGAAGCCGAGTGATATTGTTGTTAGAGCTTTCGATGGTTCGAAGATAATGGTCCATGGAGAGGTTGAAATTCCCATCAAGATAGGCACTGAGGTGTTTAAATCTACTTTCTATGTGATGGACATCCGTCCGTCATACTCTTGCTTGCTGGGTAGGCCTTGGATACACCATGCTGGGGCAGTCACCTCCTCCTTACATCAGATGTTGAAGTATCATGTCAAGGGGAAGATCATTATTGTCCATGGTGAAGAAGAGTACATGATTATCCATTTGAATTCTTTCCGATATGTAGAGGTTGAAGGGGAATTCATTGAAACGCCTTTTCAGCATTTCGAAGAAGTCCTTCCTGAAATAGCAGTAGCGAAGTTGGCAGTTGAGACACCGAGGCAGATGGCCAGGATGGCATCTCTGGAGGACGCGAGGGCCGCAATAAAGGAAGGGAAGAATTCAGCATGGGGGCAATTACCTGACATCCCACATAAGACAGACAAATTTGGATTAGGGTTCACAGCCGCCGGCCAGAAAACTATGCGCCGTTCGAAGATTGAAAGGGCGCCAGTCAAAATTTCTCCCTACGGAATCAACGCTTTGGAGGACGAAGACAAAGAGAGAAACATCGAAGAGTGGATCTATCCAACTGTCAAAGGGGGGTTGAGCAACTGGGAGGCAAAAGACTTTGTCCCCATCACTTTTATTCATCAGTAATTTATCTGTTAAACATTTTCTTATTTGGTCTGTAATATTTATTTTCAAACAATCCGTACACTATCTTTTCACCTCATGCCTTGCCCGAGGCATGTAGGTCCATTTGTAAGGGTTTTGATTATTTTTCATATCCATATGCCATGTTTAATGATTCATTGGACGTTTTTCATTTGATAAACTGTTTGTGTTCATTTTCTTTCCTTTTGCATTTTTGTTTAAGGATGTCTATCCCTTACACACACCCACACTCACCAATGCAGGTACCCATCCACTCCGGATTCCATGGGTGACTATTCTGCTATATCTTTTAATAACTCTGAAGATCTGGTCAATCAAGCCGAGTATGAAGATGACGAAGGTTGTGAAGTACCAGGGGAACTAGCCAGACTTCTGCAGCAAGAGGAAAGGGCCATCTTACCGCACGAAGAGTCATCAAAAACTGTCAACTTGGGAACCGAGGAAGACCGGAAGGAGGTGCAAGTGGGTGCCAATCTGGAACCAAGAGTCAAGGAGCGCCTGGTACAATTGTTGAACGATTATGTTGAAATCTTCGCTTGGTCTTATGAAGACATGCCGGGTTTAGACACAGACATCGTGGTTCACCGTCTCCCCACAAGAGAAGACTGTCCACCGATCAAGCAAAAAGTTCGCCGAATGAGGCCTGACATGTCTGAAAAGATCAAAGCAGAGGTAATGAAGCAATTCGACGCTGGCTTTCTGGCTGTTACGTCCTATCCTCAATGGGTCGCTAACATCGTGCCAGTACCTAAGAAGGATGGCAAAGTCAGGATGTGTGTGGACTACCGGGATCTGAATAGGGCCAGCCCCAAAGATGATTTTCCGCTACCTCATATTGACATTTTGATCGACAATACAACTCAGCATAAAGTGTTTTCCTTCATGGATGGATTCTCGGGCTACAATCAAATCAAAATGGCCCCCGAGGATATGGAGAAAACAACTTTTGTCACACAATGGGGCACTTTCTGTTACAAAGTGATGCCGTTCGGGCTGAAGAACGCAGGGGCAACTTATCAACGTGCCATGGTAGCTTTATTTCATGATATGATACATCATGAGATTAAAGTTTACGTAGACAATATGATAGCTCGGTCACAAACAGAGGAAGAGCACCTTGAACATCTAGAAAAGCTGTTTGCCAGATTGAAAGAATACAAGCTCAGGCTGAATCCAAGTAAATGCACTTTTGGAGTTAGGTCTGGTAAACTCCTGGGATTCATTGTAAGCAACAAAGGCATTGAAGTCGATCCAGCAAAAGTGAAAGCAATACAAGAAATGCCTGCTCCCCGTACTGAAAAGGAGGTTAGAGGATTCTTGGGGCGCTTGAACTATATTGCCAGATTCATCTCGCATCTGACTTCTACCTGCGAGCCAATTTTCAAACTCTTGAAGAAAGATCAGGTAGTCGAGTGGAACGTTGATTGCCAAGCTGCTTTTGATAGAATCAAGGAGTATTTGCTAGAACCTCCTATTCTGATGCCACCCGTCGAGGGAAGACCATTGATCATGTATTTGACCGTCTTGGATAACTCAATGGGGTGTGTTTTGGGCCAGCATGACGAGTCTGGTCGAAAAGAGCATGCTATTTATTACCTTAGCAAAAAGTTTACCGACTGTGAGACTCGCTACTCACTGCTCGAGAAAACTTGCTGCGCTTTGGTATGGGCTGCTCGCCGACTAAGACAGTATATGTTGACTCATACTACCTTGTTGATTTCCAAAATGGATCCTATCAAGTATATCTTCGAAAAGCCCGCTTTATCTGGAAGGATAGCTAGATGGCAAATGATCTTAACTGAGTATGACATCCAGTACACCACCCAAAAAGCTATAAAAGGGAGTGTACTAGCTGACCATCTGGCTCATCAAGCTATCGAAGATTATCAACCCATGAGATTTGACTTCCCAGACGAGGACATCATGAATTTGGACAACATTGAAGGTAACGGACCGTATGACGGACCCGAAAAGGGATCCCGATGGACCCTGTACTTTGATGGTGCTTCAAATGCACTTGGAAACGGTATCGGCGTGGTACTCATTTCTCCGGAAGGCTGTCACACACCTTTCACGGCCCGACTTTGCTTCAGCTGCACAAACAACATGGCTGAGTATGAAGCTTGCATCTTTGGCCTCAAGGCTGCTATAGACTTGGGGATCAAATCTTTGATCGTATTTGGGGATTCGGCTTTGGTTATCAGTCAAATCAAAGGAGAATGGGATACCAAGCATCCTAATCTTATCCCATACAAAGAACATGTCTTGACATTGTTGCCTCATTTCGAGCAAATTACCTTCGAGCATTTCCCGCGAGAAGAGAATCAGCTAGCAGATGCTCTAGCTACAATGTCCTCCATGTTTAAACTCAACTGGGATAACGAGGCTCCCCAAATCACCATCGAGCGAATGGATGAACCTGCGCATTGTCACGAGATTAATACCGAAGAAGTAGTGGAACAACCTTGGTTCCATGAAATCAAAAGGTATCTCGAGACTAGAGATTATCCCGAAGGAGCTTCCGTAAATGATAAGAAGTTCTTAAGGAAATTTGCTGCCAAATTCTTCCTGAGCAACGACATCCTTTACAAACGAAGCCATGATTGTGTATTACTCCGATGCATAGACAAAGCTGAAGCAGAGTTGATCATGACTGATATACACAACGGCACATTTGGCACTCACTTGAGCGGGCATACAATGGCTAAGAAGATCCTAAGGGCAGGCTATTACTGGTCTACCATGGAAGCTGACTGCCATCAACATTCCCGTACTTGCCACAAATGCCAAGTTTACGCTGATAAAGTTCATATCCCTCCGGTTCCTCTCAACGTTCTGACAGCTCCGTGGCCCTTTGCAATGTGGGGCATCGATATGATTGGAGAGATCAAACCCACGGCTTCCAACGGACATCGCTTTATCCTGGTTGCCATTGACTATTTCACCAAATGGGTCGAAGCAGCTTCCTTCGCTTCTGTCACTAAAAATGTGGTTGCCCGCTTCATCAAGCAAAATCTCATATGTCGGTATGGTGTTCTGGACAGGATCATCACAGACAACGGTACAAATCTAAATAACACAATGATCACCGCATTATGCGAGCAGTTCAAGATTTATCATCACAATTCATCTCCCTATCGGCCGAAGATGAACGGTGCTGTTGAAGCTGCGAACAAAAACATTAAAAAGATCATTCAGAAAATGACAGTCACTTACAAAGACTAGCATGAGATGTTAACGTTTGCTCTGCATGGATACCGTACGACGACACGTACTTCAACTGGGGCAACCCCATTTTCTTTGGTTTATGGCATGGAAGCTGTTTTGCCTATGGAAGTACAGATTCCTTCTCTAAGGATTATGAAGGATGCAGGTTTGAATGAAGATGATTGGATGCAGACCCGAGTTGATCAACTCAATCTGATCGACGAAAAGCGACTCGCTGCTATATGCCATGGTCAGGCGTATCAAAAACGAATGATCAAGGCCTTCAATAAGAAAGTCAGACGACAAGTATATCAAGTCGGAGATCTCGTAATCAAGCGGATTATCTTGCCGCAAAGTGATCCCAAGGGCAAATGGACTCCTACATATGAAGGACCATTTGTGATCAAGAGCATATTTTCTGGTGGTGCAATGATTCTGACCACCATGGACGGCGACGATTTGCCGCACCCTGCGAACGCAGACATAGTTAAAAGATACTACGCATAAAATAACCCGACAAGTCAAAAACCCGAAAGGGCGGCTTGGGAAAAAATGGGCATCCCGGTGAACCGAAAACCCGAAAGGGCGGTTCAGGCAAAAATTAGGGATAAAAACAAAAAATCTGTACACCCGGCAAGTCGAAAACCCGAAAGGGCGGCTTGGGCAAAAAGGGGTTTCCCGGTGGATCGAAAACCCGAAAGGGCGATTCAGGAAAAAGTTAGGGGATTAAAGCGTATGACTATGTATCGTCGGATCACTTCAAAAGACAATCTCCTCATCAACCGGTTCCAGGCTTCTGATCAATCCAGTCATCGGCAAACGAAGCATTGAATGAACAGATATTCAGAGTTATGAAAGCTATAGCGGAATGGAATCCCATGGAATTATTTCACATATCCATATTTATTTTGTATAAATTTTTCAAATATTTACGACAAAATCCTCTTACTAGGATGATTGTCTCCTTTTTACAAATATACTCATAAAAATCAATACAAATACTTTTCCCAGAAATTTGTGTCATTTCCTTTTCTTTTCGCTGGCACTATTTGTTTTATTTTGAGAAACGTCCAATGTTTTGTTAAATAGGCATATGCATTTGAACATAATCATTTCCTTATGAACCAAGGAAGAGGATTACTGATAAGTTGAAGGTACAGTTGGATATCTTGACACCCTTTCAAAAGGAAATCCCCCGGAGATTTGGAATCCATATCCCTAGAAAGTCTTGAAGCTTATCCCCAATAAATTCTGGAAGCTTATCCCCTGCAGAGTACGGACGTCTCTCCCGAGTTTTACTCAAAGTTATTCCTTACAAGGGCTTATAACTGAGTTATCCTCAGCTTATTGCCACGGAATATCGCACTCGCCAAATTTCTTCTTATCCCTAGCGGAGTTCATCGAAATTCCCCAGCATAACTTATCTTTACAATCCCCCAGCCAGAGGATCCTCCGGAATTCAATCCCCCTCAGAGTTTAAGTTTCAGAATCCCCAGCGAAGCCAGACTAATGAACCTTCTCCCCACAGAATTTTGAAAAAGCAAATCTTGAGTTCCCCAATGAAGTCGCCGGAGATACTTCCCTCCAAGCTGAAGATTCTCAGTCTTACCTCCCCAGCATTGAGTCTATTAGATTGGAACTCCCCAGTAGAAGTCATCAGGAATTCCCCAGAAAATTGGTATACAACCCAAGCTCCTTTTTCTCCAACAACAACCAGGAATTATTCTTCCCGGCAGCAGTCAAGATACTTTTATCTCCAGCCATCTCGGATTCATCTATCCTTTGAAAGACAGCTCTCCAGCTTACATGCGCATCCATTTACATTCATATCATATAACATACATTGTATCATGCATCATGACATTGCATGTAACTAACTCTTTACCTTTTCAGGTAAGATCAGTCGAAAGACTAAAATCATTATCTTCCGAGATTCTTTCCAGGAATAGTTCAGATGTGACCCAGACATGGCAACATTCTAATGCTTATTCCAGATTTATCCAGATGCAGTTTTACACGAGTTCATCATCAGGGAACCTTACACCGGTTCTTCTTCCAACTTCAAGACTTCTGAAAACAGTTTATGGATTCTTCCCAACAACGGATGTTAATCTATCACTTGTTCAGATGCAACCTTTGAAAACAGTTTACAGACGCTTCCCAACAACGGATGCTGCTCTATTGCTCATTCAACTCCAAGACTTCTGAAAACAGTTTATGGATTCTTCCCAACAACGGATGTTAATCTATCACTTGTTCAGATGCAACCTTTGAAAACAGTTTACAGACGCTTCCCAACAACGGATGCTGCTCTATTGCTTATTCAACTCCAAGACTTCTGAAAACAGTTTATGGATTCTTCCCAACAACGGATGTTAATCTATCACTTGTTCAGATGCAACCTTTGAAAACAGTTTACGGACGCTTCCCAACAACGGATGCTGCTCTATTGCTTATTCAACTCCAAGACTTCTGAAAACAGTTTATGGATTCTTCCCAACAACGGATGTTAATCTATCACTTGTTCAGATGCAACCTTTGAAAACAGTTTACGGACGCTTCCCAACAACGGATGCTGCTCTATTGCTTATTCAACTTCAAGATTTCTGAAAACAGTTCACGGGTTCTCCAAGTAATGGATGTTAACCTATCGCTTGTTCAGTCTCTTCTCAAACATCTGAAAACAGCTTACGGATGCCTCCAGATACGGATGTTAATCTATTGCTTGTTCAGAGCCCCAGTTCGGAAATAGTCCAAAGCATGGACACCTTTCCAATACTCATTCCATATGGCATCTTTAAGCCCATCCCCGACAAGTTTCTGTCACTCTTCCAGATGGCATCGTTAAGCCCATCTCCAAATGGCATCTCTAAGCCCATTCCCGCATCCATTGCTTTGACGAGTGCAAATTTAAGGGCACTCTAGTGTCCAATCTCCTTTTACCCTCGAGTCACGAAAGGCAAACTTGACAATCTAACTCTTCGGATTCAAGAAGATTGAACAGGGGCAACTGTTGTACCCCAAAATTTTCCCTCCCATTTCTCATTGATTTCTCACCACAAAGCCATTGGAGATCAAGATCCAGTTAGGGTTTCATCTGTTCAAGACTTCTCCTTGCACTGTTGACCCAAATTAGGGTTTGTGTTTGCACAAAGAGATTTTGACCTAAAATTCCTAAGATGAATTTCATGCTTCATATTGGACTCCCAAGTTTATCCACATCAAGTTTCAAGTCTTGATTTCAAGTTTTGCCCAATCAATTGGACAGTTGACCTAGAAATCAGCTGTATTGGGGAAAAAGTCAACTGTGGCCAATTGACAGTCAAACGTCATGAAAATTGACCCACATCAACATTATGAACTCCTATGAACCATTTGATCATGTTTGGATCACAATTCCACAAGAAATTTGATCAGATCACCAAAAGGGCAAAATGGTCATTTTTAGGGTTTTGACTGCACAAAGGCAATTTTTGACTGTTTGACCCAACCAAGGGCAAACCAAGCTCACATATGGACTCAAGGACCCCATGGAATTATCTTGACATGCTCAACAAGTTCAAAAGATCCCAAGTGCACAAGATTGACAGTTGAATTTCCCAGTCAATTGATCAATTTTGACTGTATACTGAAAAGTCAAACTTTGACTTTTTGGTCAAAATCAAGAGTCAAGATTCATTTTTCATCAAAACATGCAAAATCATGAAACTTGTTCACCAAGAAATCAAAAAATGCAAATTAGGGTTAGAAATGAGAATTTTTCATAACTTAGAATTTTTCTAAGTTATGAAAAACCCTAATTTTTTCCCAACTTTGCCCCACTTTCTCACCAAGATTCATTTGGATTCAAACAAAATTCAAAACATGAAAGTTGTATCTTGTTGCATAATCTACAACTTTGATTCACAAAGTTTTCCCAAATGAGGCTTGTATCTCAAGTTACAATTTTTGGAATAAGGGTACTAAACCATTCTTAACTTAGTGAAATTTTAACCTATTTTGGCAAGGTTTTCTACCTAACTTCAAGGCCATTTTCCATACACTTCCACTTGGAATTTCAATTTTCATTTCAAAGATGGATTGTAGTACACATTCCAAGCTTTCCAAAATGTCCAAGAACTCATCAAACAACCTCATAACTTGAGAGAATCGAATTCCACAATATGGCAAAAACTCACTTTTGAATTGGTCATGTACATGTTCATAACTTATGCCATTTTCAAGTCAGCTTAGTTTGTGCTACATTACAGGTCCTTAAACCATCCAACACTCAATAATTTAATGCATGTTCATTGTGCTAAGGCCTTGTTTCATGAGCTTATGCATTACATGTTGAATAAAGCCATTTATGGAAAAAGTAAAATAGCCATTTTTGCAAAAGCAAGCTTTATGTCCAATTGAAAATCCAACAAGTACAGATGAAATCTAATTGGCACAAGATTATGAGCAAAACACTCTGATCAAGACAAGGTTAGCAGCATGATTAGGGGGCCTCTACTTGCCTAGAACATCAACTTGGTTTTGTTTGCTTAAGTGGGAAGAAAAGTGGCATAACATAACATAACTTTCATCTCAGCATTAGAACACTTAAGCAATTGTTTTGTACACTTCCTAATCATCAAGCACAAGCTAGAACACGACTCCAATACCTCCAATATCTCCACAAACTCAGAACCACCATCAAACTGCTCAAACAGAGCAACCTCTGCAGATTGAGTTCCAACTATCAATCCTTTCAAGCATTCTTGCCCAAACCACTTCAGATACCTTCCCTACCATCAATCCAAACTATCCAAAGCATTAGAAGCAACCTGTAACTCCTCTAACCCTTTTGGCCATTTTCACTTTTCTGATTTGCAGGTGAAGAGCTCTAGCACGATTCAAAAGGTTTCAAGACAAAGTAAAGCTTGGAATAGCATCCCTGGACATCAAGGAAGCTATACCAATCATCACCTTGCACTGAAAGTTTCTCCATTGCCAGATAGAACCTCAACTGAACAGGTAAGTTCATGAACTCGTATCTCTCTTATTAGGCATTGTTAGCTTTAGGTTTGTGAAGATAATATGTCACATTCATAGCCCTGAACATGCCCATGTAATTAGATTTCATTTATATTATGTGTGCTGCAAGAATTTTGAGTCTGAACATGGCAGAAAACTTAGGTCAGGATTTGGGAATGTTAAAATTCTCTCTCATTTCTGAGAGTTAGGATGAGTTTTTTATATATTTGGAATCGTGATTCAATGCTTAACATTTCTTATGTTGGAAGTTTGTGCAAAATATCAAAGAATCCAGGTGTTTGAATTGGAAAAACAGGCGCGCGTTTTTGTTCAGAGGTTGAAGAAGAAGTTTCATGGGCTGGGCCAGCTTTGTCTTTCCTTTTCACACCACATTTCTGATTTCACACCCCCTGAGCCCATTTTGTGTATTTGCATGATTTTTTGATTTTTATTTTTTCATTTTGACTTATTTATTTTTGCTTATAATATAAAAAATATAAAAAATATTTTTCTCACCATTTTTGAATTTATAGGCATTTATTTGTTTAGTTTAATTATTTGTACATAAATAAATAAATAGATACATTTTTACTTTGAAACTAGAAAAATAATGTAAACACATTTCATCTCTGATTTTTATTTCATTTTTCTTTTGAAAATATTTTATGCAAAATATACTTTTTTTTATATATATTAAATATTATTATTTTTATATATAAAATACATATTTAGAAATTAATATATATATATATATATATATATATATATATATATATATATATATATATATATATATATATATATATATATATATATATATATATATATTTATTAGTATATTTAGGTTAAAATACAAAAATACCTACATTTTTTATTTTATTAATATTTGACGTGAAAAACACTTTTTATAAATATATTTCATTTTATTTTATTTTTTGTACATAATAAATAAATATTTGTGTAAATTTAATAATATATATATTACTTAATAAAAATTAGGGTTTTACCCTTAAAATACAAAAAAACCCCAAAAATAATACTTTTTTTATTTATTTAACATAAATAACCTTTTTTCATACATATAAAAACCCTTTTTGCATTTTGCATCTTTATTTTTTTTTCCATTTTATTAATTATTTGTAAATATGCCAAAAATGATGTAATAGCTAGGTTTAATTTCTTTGTCTAAATATCCCCCCATTTGAACATTTGTACCCCCTTTCCCATATTGTGTTGTAATAGTGTAGGAATTTTACTTTTCGCACTTTAAACTCTTTCTAAATATACCATGCTAGAGTTAGGGTTTGTATGCAAATAAAAAGAACAAAATAGCTTGACCTAATTTCAAGATAAATAAGCATGAAATATGGACAACACATATCACACTTGCACCCCTAGGGTATTCCACTTTGTTGCCTTCAAATAATTGGGCCAATTGCATGTTAGGTTTCTTTGGGTAAAAACAAACAATCAAATGATCATAAGTCCCTCGATGACGCTTTCGAAAAGTTGCCTAAAATGATCAAGTCCCTTTCAAAGAGAAATTGCCCAAAGACACTTAGCACTATTGCAATTATGGTCTAAAACGATGACCCGCGCCCGTCCCTTTCACCTCCTAATACAAGATTGTCCACCAAATGCAATGGTGGAACAAAATTGTCAAAAGGTTTAAAACATAACAAAAATCTTTGAGAACTTTAGGGTAGATAACTCTTAGGTACTTGTCAATTTGTAAAAGAAAACACTTGCCTATTTTCAAACCACACTTCACAAACACTTTCAAAACAAACTTTCAAAAAACCTTGAAACATCTTTTCAAAAGACAAAACACCTTTTGTAAAACATTCGAGTAAAGAATTGTTACAAGGGTAGCCTATACAAGGCATCTTTTCAAAACATTTTCAAAACCACACACCGAGCACCATTTCAAACAATTGAAAACCAAGGCAAGTTGATCTAAGCAAGTACCTAAGAGCCCATGGATAACCATGGATAGAAAGGGTGCTAATACCTTCCCTTTCTATAATCTACTCCCCGAACCCAAGAAAAATCTCAAAGGTTTTTGCTGTGCTTTTTAAACCTTTCCTTAGGATAAAATAAAAAGTCGGTGGCGACTCTTGCTCAACCGAAACATTTGCGAAAACAAACGCAAAACCATAGTCAGTTCTCCCACCGTATCACAGTACCGGTAACCCTTGAGTCAATCAAGGAGAGTACGGGACTGCTACGTGGTGTCATAAAGCATTAACTGACCTTAGAACCTTTAATTGCACAACTTGTCCAGTAGGACATAGCAAGATGGCCAACTTTGGTGTATTCCCAAGGTCGACAGATACTCGATGCTCCACTTATTGAGGTTTGACTCCTGAGTTTTGTTTGGTTGCGAGTCAATCGCCTATTGAACGAATCTTGGGGGAAAGATCGGTGATATTGAGTTCCCTTAGAACCCAATTACTGTTTATAGGACAGGTTGAACCAATCCAACTTCAAGAGGGTATGACCTTAAAATTCATGCATGCTTTAAACCTAAGGACTTGGTGTGACTTGTTTATTGATTGCTATACATGTGATTTCTTAGCATAATCATGACATCATAAGCATGGAATATCATACTAACCATTTTAAGGATTTTCTAGGGCTCATCTTTGCTTTGTTTTGTAGGACATGGCATCCGCCCGCAAGAACACTGTCCAGATTAACCTTGTGAAAATACCTCCTCAACTAAAGGACTTGGAATTAAGGATTCCTGAAAGCTCTCCCTTCACTGAAAAACATGGTCGGTTGCTCAACTTGGTCACCTCAAAACATGATGAAGAATTATTGAAAGTGTTATTTTAGTTCTTTGATCCTTTGCACCACTGCTTCACCTTCCTGGATTACCAGCTAGTGCCTACTATGGAGGATTTTTCTCGGTTATTGGAGGTACCTATTCTTGATCAGTTACCTTTCAACGGTACGGAAAAAATCCAAATCCTGAAGTGATTGCTCGAGCTTTGTCCTTACAACGGTCCGATGTAGTGACAAATTGGGAAACTAGGGGAAGTGTCCAAGGAATCCCAGTTAAATTTCTGTTCGAGAAGGCTCACTATTTTTGGGATACCTTGGATTTACAAGATTTTGAAGAGGTATTAGCACTCCTCATCTACGGGATGGTATTATTCCCTAACACGGACCAACTCGTAGATGTGAATGCGATTAAGGTTTTTCTGTCTCATAATCTGGTGCCTACATTACTTGGGGATATTCTACACTCCATGCTCGCACTCTAAAGAGAAGGGGGACCCTCCTGTGTTGCATCGCTCTATTGGCTAGGTGGTTTATTTCGCACCTACCCAGGTCTATTTTGAAGAATGAGCAGGGTATGAAATGGTCTCATAGGCTGATGTCCCTTACACATTCAGACATTCATTGGTGTTCACGGTCCTCAGAAGATGTTACCATCATCGATCGCTATGGTGAATTCCCTAATGTCCCTCTCTTATACATTAGGGGGGGAATCACTTATAACCCTTGTTTGGCACTATGGCAGTTTGGTTATGCGAGAAGGGATGGTCCTCATGATGCACTTATCCAAGGAATTGCCTTTGACTATGAGAATGATGCTCAAGGTTACCGTAAAAGGTTCAAGCGAGCTTGGGGCATGGTACATAAAATTGATAGCAAGACACTGAGGAACAAGAATTCCATCCCTCTTGAGCCTTATCTTCGATAGGTACGAGCTCGCGCCCAAAGTCTTATGATGCCTTACCCTGCTGTCCTACCAACGATTGTGGAACCAGTTACTGAAGGATACACTTCTTCTCTTGTTCATCATTCTGACATGCCAACTGATCATGAGGAGTTACAGAAATCCCAGGTTCAACTTAAAGAGGAGCGGGATACGTTTGAAGCTCAATTATATGCCAGCGAGAAGAAGGTCCTGGAGCTCACTAGGCTACTTCATTAAGAAAGGAACATAAACGCCTACATTGCACCAAAGAGGATACGCTCCTGGGAAACCTAATTTTCTTTTTGCTTTAAGTTTTGTTTTTGTTTAATTGTAAGAATAAAAGGAACTCTTTGTAACAATCCGAACTTATTAATACAATTAACGTGTGTTTCTTTTGGTTAAACAAATTTGAGCCTTTAAGAGTCCTTGGAATCATTGCATACGCATATCATCCATGACATTGCATAAACATGTACCATTATAGGTTTCTCATCTTCTTTGCTGTTTATTTCAACAATAATGTCTTCTGAACAAAGCATCAAAGATTCCAGGCACAAAATGCCCAATTTCAACAAACGTTCATAGCTTTGGAAAAAGGGAAGGAAGATCTGAAGGCCCTTATCCTGAAAGAGAAGAAGAAGAAGACCTCTGGTGTTCTGAATCTGGGCAGAAGGTTCAGGAGGCCGTTAAAGCAACCAGTTGATCTGACCTCTTCGTCCAAAGAAGGGGAGAATCAAGATAGAGAGAGAGACAAGGGAGAAGGACCCTAGCCCTAAAGTTTCTGATAATGAAATAGACTACAATGATGAGCAGTATCCTCCCACTGAGGATAGATACAAGCAGTTAGAGGATCGACTGAGCGCAATGGGGATCCAGAGAATACCAGGGCTGTATTTTGAAGAGCTGGGTTTGGTATCTGGGGTAGTCATCCCACAGAAGTTTAAAGCTCTGGTTTTTGCGAAGTATGATGGGGTGTCTTGTCCCAAGCTTCATCTTAGTTCCTATGTGAGGAAGATCCAGCCTCACACTACTGATAGGAAATTGTGGGTCCATTTCTTTCAGGACAGTCTGTCTGCGACTCAGCTTGAATGGTTTTATCATCTGGAGGGAACCAATGTCCGTAAATGGGAGGATTTGGCCGCTGATTTTTATAAGCAGTATCAATATAACGCTGACCTTTCTCCTACCCGTACTCAACTCTAGAGTATGTCCATGGGTGCAGGTGAAGGTTTTAAGAACTATGTGCAGAAATGGAGAGATATGGCAGGGAGAGTCCAACCCCTTTTGTCTGATAGGGAGTTGGTTGACATGTTTCTTGGGACGCTGTCTGGTCCATTCTTCAATCACCTGATTGGTAGCTCCTCAGCTGGTTTCACCGAGCTGATATTAATCGAAGAAAGGGTAGAAGCTGGGATCCAGAGCGGCAAAATACAAAAAGATACCTCGTCAAGCTCAGTGAAGAAGACCTTCGTGGGTAAGAAGGAAGTCAGTGCTATTTATATCCCAAGAGGTCAGAGCAGAGCTGAACGCCATCTAACGGTAAGTGCTATGATGATACCTAGGCCCGCAGCTACCCCACCACGAAACAATCAACAAAGGATAGAAAGACCACAAAGGCAGTTTACTCGAATTAACATGACATTGACTGAGGTTCCACCCTATATGATAAGATCCAACTTGGCAACCTTGAAAGAGGCTCCCAAGAATCCTAACACCACATCTCCTCAGTACAATCCAAACGCTTGGTGTGCATACCATTCTGAGAGTCCTGGCCACGATACAAATGACTGCTGGGCTCTGATAAATAAAGTACAAGATCTAATTGAAGCCAAGGAGATTGAGTTTGATGCTTCAGAGAAGCCTAATGTCATAACTGCCCCCATGCCTAAGCACAACCGTGGAGTTAATTCCATTGATACTAATTTGTTTGTTACCTCTGTTAATGAAGTTTCCACTCCTCTCATGACCGTTAAGAAGAATTTGTTGTTAGCCAGTTTATTTCTGGGCTGTGGTGACGATTGACATATGTGTTCATCTCTGCCCTCTGGTTGCTACTTCCTGAAAACAGGTGTTCAACGCCTGATGGACAGCAGAGAGATTTTGTTCGAAAAGACTTTGATTCCGACTGTTTCGTGTGAAGATGTTGCCATTATAACCATTTCCGCCAATCCTTCCAAGGTCTTCTCTAAAATACCTGTTAGGATTACACCTTCTCTAAGAATCGCCCCATTGATAATCACTTTTCCTGGTCCTGTACCATACTCCCCGGACAAAGCTGTCCCTTGGAATTATGGCGTCGACGTTTACTATCATGGCGTTAAATAGGATTTGAAGACTGAAGAGGCTGATCCTGATGTCAGTAACATTGTCGGGACTAACAAGATTACCAAAAGTGGAAGGGTTTTCTCTCCCGAGATCTCCCTAAAAACTGTCACTAAGCCTGTTGTTATTTCATCTGCTGTTCCTACCAGTACTTCCGTTACTACTCTCGTTATTACTCCAATTGTTACCCCTACCGATGAGTGATCTGGGACTCGGGGTAAAGAAGCTATAGGTGAGCCTGCCCGGACGGAGGCACCTAGAAAAGTTGTTGTGGAATCCTCTAAGCAATAAATAGAGGAAATCTTAAAAATAATCAAGAAGAGCAACTACAATATGGTCGAGCAGATGGGGAATACCCCTTTGAAGATATCGATATTATCTCTATTGTTATGTTCTGAGGCCCATGCAAAGGCTTTGATTTCATTCCTTAAGACTGCACATGTACCGCAAGAAACCTCAGCTGATCAATTCAAAGACTGTATGGCCAGCTTGACTGCTGACAATGGGTTGGGTTTTTCAGATGCCGAGTTGACGCCAAAGGGGAGGAAGCACAATGATGCTCTGCATGTCTCGATCGAATGCAGGGGCACTACTATGGCTCATGTGCTAGTGGAAACTGGATCTTCACTGAATGTTCTGCCTAAGAAGGCTCTCAATTGGCTAGATTGTGAAGGCTTGACCCTAAAGCCCAGTAACATTATGGTGAAGGCTTTTGACAGGTCGAAAAGAATGGTGCATGGGGAGGTGGACATCCCTGTCAAAGTAGGCTCTCAGACCTTTGGGTCCACCTTCTACGTGATGGACATCAGCCCATCATACTCTTGTTTGTTGGGTCATCCTTGGATCCACGAAGTTGGGGCTGTTACTTCTACACTGCACCAAATGCTGAAATATCCGGTGAAGGGGAAAATCGTTACTGTGCATGATGAAGAGGAGTATATGGTAAGCCACCTGAACTCCTTCAGGTATGTGGAGATGGACGGGGAATTCATAGAGACTCCTTGTCAAAACTTTGAAGAGGTTCCCCAGATTATGGCATCAACCGAGGCTATCACCAACACCAAACCTCCTTTGAAGATGACTTCTCTCAAGGACGCCAGAGCAGCAGTTGAAGAAATTGGGTGTACCAATTGGGGACAACTCCCTGATTTTACTCACAAAACTAACAAATTTGGTTTGGGCTTTACTTCAGGAGCTCAAAGGGCTGTTTGACGCGCTCGGGCTGGAGGACCTGCCCTACATATCAGTAATCGCGGGGTCAATGTTATTGAAGACAATGAGGAAGATTTCAATATTGACAGCTGGATCTACCTGACTACCAACGGTGGACCGAGTAACTGGACGGCCAGAGATTTTGAACCAATTTCTTTTGTTCAGCAGTAATTGTCTTACTTGTTTTCAAATTTGTAATAAACAATTTAAACTCTACGGCCTTGTGTCTTACCCGAGGCACAATGGTTTTGTTTGTGAGGGCTATTATATGCCATTTTCATATGTCATCAATAAAACATTGGACGTTTCTTGCATACAAAATTTGTGCTCTCTGTTTTTATTTTCTTCTTTTCACTTTATCAATACAAATATGCTCTTACACACACTCACATATCAAACTGTAGATCCATATCCACTCTGGATCCCATTGATAACAGTTTTGCTATTGCTAGTCATGACTTCGAAAATCTGATCAAACAAGCCGAGAACGAAGGTGAGGACGATTGTGAGGTACCCAAAGAACTTGCTAGACTGTTACAGTAGGAAGAGAGGGTTATACAACCTCATGAAGATCCAGTTGAGACGATAAACTTAGGCACGGAGTTAGACAAAAAAGAAGTCAAAATCGGCGCAAATCTGGAGACTAATGTCAAACAGCGGTTGATACAGATGTTGCACGACTATGTTGAGATCTTCGCCTGGTCATATGAAGACATGCCTGGTTTAGACACTAACATTGTGGTACATCATATTCCAACTAAAGAAGATTGTCCTCCGATTAAGCAAAAGGTCTGCCGCATGCGCCCTGAAATGTCAAAGAAGATCAAGGCAGAGGTCATGAAATAGTTCAACGCTAGGTTCTTAGCTGTCACCTCCTATCTACACTGGGTTGCTAACATCGTCCCAGTATATAAGAAGGACGGTAAAGTACGGATGTGTGTAGATTACAGAGACTTGAACAGGGCAAGCCCCAAGGATGACTTCCCGCTCCCCCATGTTGATGTTCTGGTTGACAACACCGTGCAACATAAAATCTTCTCCTTCATGGATGGTTTCTCTGGCTACAACCAGATCAAGATGGCTCCTGAAGACATGGAGAAGACAACCTTCGTCACAAAGTGGGGCACCTTTTGTTACAAGGTGATTCCTTTTGGGTTGAAGAATGCTGGGGTAACTTATCAGCGAGCCATGGTCTCCTTGTTCCACGACATGATTCACCATGAGATAGAGGTTTATGTTGACGACGTGATAGCCAGATCCCAAATCGAGGAAGAACACCTTGATCATCTACAAAAGTTGTTTGACAGGCTGAAGAGATACAAGCTAAGACTAAATCTGAACAAGTGCACCTTTGGGGTAGAGTCTGGTAAGCTTCTAGGGTTCATCGTCAGTGACAAAGGTATTCAGGTAGACCCCACAAAGGTAAAGGCCATACAAGAGATGCCGGCTCCTCGTACAGAGAAGGAGGTTAAAGGTTTCTTGGGACGTCTAAATTATATCTCCAGGTTCATTTCACATCTGACGGCTACTTGTGAGCCCATCTTCAAGCTCCTGAAGAAAGATCAAGTGGTGAAGTGGAATGATGAGTGCCAGACTGCTTTCAAAAGGATCAAAGAATACCTTCAAGAACAACCAATTATGATGCCTCCAGTCGAAGGAAGACCTTTGATATTATAGTTAACAGTGCTAGACAATTCAATGGGGTGTGTGCTAGGGCAGCATGACGAGTCTGGTCGAAAAGAGCACGCAATATACTACCTTAGCAAAAAGTTTACTGACTGTGAGACAAGATACTCATTGCTCTAGAAAACTTGCTGCGCTTTGGCATGGGCTGCTCTCTGACTAAGACAATATATGCTGACCCACACTACTCTATTGATATCTAAGATGGATCCAATCAAATACATCTTCAAGAAGCCCGCACTCTCCGGAAGAATAGCGAGATGGAAGATGATCTTAACTAAATACGATATACAATATACAACCCAGAAAGCAATAAAGGGAAGTGTATTGGCTGATCATTTGGCTCATCAGGCCGTGGATGACTACAAGTCCATGAACTTTGAGTTCCCGGATGAGAGTATTATGCTGGTGACTGACTATGAAGAACCTGGACTGGATGAAGGACCTGAGGAAGGATCCCGATGGACCATGGTTTTTGACGGAGCTTCGAACGCACTCGGTAATGGCATTGGCGATGTAATCATATCTCCTGAGGGCCGTCATAATCCTTTCACTGCCCGACTATGTTTCAACTGCACTAACCACATGGAGGAGTATGAAGCCTGTATCATGGGTCTCAAAGCCGCTATCGATCTCAGGATCAAGTTCTTAAATGTCTTCGGGGATTCAGCCTTGGTGATAAGCCAAATCAAAGGAGAGTGGGAAACAAAGCATCTGAATCTCATCCCGTACAAAGAGCACGTGTTGACATTTCTCCTTCACTTTGAGGAGGTACCTTTGAACATTTCCTACGAGAGGAGAATCAGTTAGCAGACGCGCTAGCTACCATGTCTTCTATGTTGAAAGTCGAGTGGGACAATTAAGCTCCTCGAATCACCATTGATAGGTTGGATGAACCAGCGCACTGCTGCGAGATTAATACTGAAGAGGTAGCAGATAAACCCTGGTTTCATGAAGTAAAGAGGTACCTCAAGACTCAGGAGTATCCCGAGGGGGCATCTGTCAATGATAAGAAGTTTTTGAGAAGGTTCGCTACGAAATTCTTCCTCAGTAACGAAATCCTCTACAAGCGCAACCATGACTCTACCTAACTGCAGTGTGTAGACAAGATCAAAGCAGAGAGGATTATGACAGATCTACATGAAGGTACCTTCGGAACTCATTCAAGTGGACATACCATGGCTAAGAAGATCCTACGGGCAGGATACTACTGGTCCACTATGGAAGCAGATTGTTATCAGCACTCCCGAACTTGTCATAAATGCCAAATCTATGCTGATAAGGTGCATGTGCCTCCGACTCCTTTGAATGTCTTGACGGCTCCTTGGCCCTTTGAAATGTGGGGCATTGATATGATCGGAGAAATCAGACCTACCACTTCTAATGGGCATCGCTTCATCCTAGTGGCCATCGATTACTTCATAAAATGGGTTGAGGCAGCCTCTTTTGCTACTGTGACCAAGAACGTTGTGGCGTGGTTTATCAGGCATAACCCGATCTGTTGGTATGGTGTGCCGGAGAGAATCATCACTGACAATGGTATGAATCTCAATAGCATGATGATCACCAAACTATGTAAGCAATTTAGGATATAGCATCATAACTCTTCTCCCTATCGATCGAAGATGAATTGCGTTGTTGAAGCGGCTAACAAGAACATCAAGAAGATTACACAGAAGATGACAGTGACATACAAAGACTAGAACGAGATGTTACCATTTTCTCTTCATGGATACCGTACCTCAGCACGGATGTCGACAGGGGCTACACCCTACTCTCTGGTATATGGCATGGAGGCAGTTCTACCCCTTGAGGTCCAAATCCATTCTTTAAGGATTATGAAAGATGTAGGTTTGAGCGAAGATGACTGTTGTACCCCAAAAATTTCCCTCTTATTTTATCAAGATTTCCCCTCACAAGACTCTTTGAACTCAAGACCAAGCTAGGGTTTGCTCTGCTCAAGACATCTCCTTGCACTGATGACCTGAAATTAGGGTTTGAGTTTGCACAGGGATTTTTGAACTTTCAATGCTCAAAGTGACTTTCATACTTCATGTTGGACTTATAAGATTGCCCATACCAAGTTTCAAGCTTTGAATCAAATTTTTGCCCAGTCAATTGCACAATTGACCTAGAAATTAACTGTATTGGGGAAAAAGTCAACTGTGGCCAATTTACAGTCAAACCTCATAATTTTTGATCCACATCAACATTATAGACTCATATGAACCATTTGATCAAGTTTGAACCATAACTCCTCAAGAAATTTGATCAGATCATCAAAAGGGTAAAATGGTCATTTTTAGGGTTTTGACTGTATAAGGGCAATTTCTGATTTTTCCCCTAGCCAATGGCAAATTGAGTTCAAATAGGTATTCAAGGAATCAATGGCATCATCTTGACCTATTCACAAGGTTCAAAAGATCTCAAATCATTGGATTGACAAATGAATTTTCCAGTCAACTGATCAAAAATTGACTGTACACTGAAAAGTCAAACTTTGACTTTTTTGTCAAAATCAAGTGCCAAGGGTCATTTTTCATCAAGATGAGTCAAAACATGAAACATGTTCATCAAGAAACCTAATTTTGCAAATTAGGGTTTAAGATTGAAAAATTTCATAACTTAGAATTTTTCTAAGTTATAAAATTTTCTTATTTTTTCCCAACTTTGCCCAACATTTTCACCATGATGAAATTGGATTCAAACAAAACTTCCAACATTAAAGTTGTAGTCCTCAAAAAAATATACAACTTACATTCACAAATTTTTCCCAAAAGAAGCTTGGATCTCAAGTTATGATTTTCGGAACAAGGGTCCATGAAACTTTTAACTTAGTGAAATTTTGCCCTAGTTTAGGCAGGATTTTGACCTATCTTCATGGCAATTTTTCACATAGTTCCACTTGGAATCTCAAGATGCATTTTAAATATGGATTGTAGAGCATGTTACAAGATTTCCAAAATATCCAAGAAATCTCCAAAATCATTTGTGGTTAGGTAGAATCGAAGGTTTGAATTTGGCAAAAAGTCACTTTGATCCATGGCATGTTTCATGTTGCTACAAGTTGCAATTTCTGTCCAGCTTCATTTGTACTTGAATACAAGTATCTAAACCCTTCCAAACTCAAAAATTGAATGCAAACTCAATGGTCTAAGGCATTATTCTGATCAATGGAAGTTTACACAAGAGTTTAATCTATTTTTGGCAAAAAGTGAACTATGCCATTTTGATAAAGGCAACTTTATGTCAACTTGCTTCCCTTGAGCCTTGAACCTCTCTCTTTGCAGAAAACAAGATCCAAAAACTTAGGCAAAGGTACAACCATCTTGTGCATGCTTGAAGATAGCCTGTACAGGCCTGTCTTGTATCACTTCACACTTTTACTTCAAAAGCAAGTAACTTGTAAAAGTCCACATATCTTTGAAATCTGATAAGAACAAAGTTTGTAAGCATATGAAATAACTTTTGCACATTGCCTTGAGCCAAAGGCATGAGCTATCCAACCCTCAAGTCTTCCAAAACATAAAAACACCATCTTCTTGCAAAACAGGGCAGCTTCTGTGTTTTGATTTCAATCTCACAAACCACTCGTGCGTTTTGCCCCAAACCAGTTCCAATACACTCCATATAACCCACCTAAGCTATCCCAACCATTGGCCATTGACTATAACTCCATTTGCAAGCTTCACCATTTCTGATTTCAGCTTGTGCAGGTTGACTTCTACCGGCTTATTCAAGCAAGCTCAAAGCAAACAAAGCATTGGGGAAGGTCAGAGGAAGTTCAGGCAAGCTCACAAACATCTCAGGCCTCATTGAAAACCTCCACATTACCATACACGAGTTCAACTTAAACAGGTATTTTCCAACTTTCTATCTCTCTATTTAGGAATCATTAGGCTTAGGTTTGTGAATAAAAAATGTAGTACTCATAGCCCTTAAACTGTACATATGCATATATTTCATTTAAGTTAAGTGTGTTGAGAGAATTTGATTGATGAATATTCTGAAAAAGTTAGGTTAGAAATTAGGGCCAGAGAAATTCTCTCTAGTCTTTGAGAGTTAGATTAAGTTCTTTATATGGTTGGAATCGTGTTGAAAAATGCTATAACTTTCATGTTGTGAGTTTTTGCTTTAGAGCACGTATGCAGGAGTTAGAAACACGCGTATTTTGTTTGAACGAAGGTTGAAGATGAAGTAGTTGGGTTGGGCCTGGCTATTTCTCCCTTTTGGCACCCCCCAGCTTGCTGACTGCACCCCCTTGGCCCATTTCATTATTATTTATATTTTTCTTATTTTATTTACATTTCTGATTTTTGTTTTATTTTTCTAAACATAAAAAATTACCAAAAACATTTTCATAATTTTTCACATTTTATTTTATATTTTTATTATTTTTTCTAACATAAAAAATAATTTTCTTAAATAATATACTTTTATTTTTTTCTAAATAAACTTAAAAATACTACAGAAAATATTATACTTTTATTTTTATTATTTATATACTTAAATAATATTTTTTCTAACATATTTTTATTTTTTGACATTTGTATACATTTTTATTTTATTATACATAAACAAATATTATAATATATGCATATTCTTAAACAAAAAAATTAGGGTTTTTTACCCTTAACAAAAATAACTTTTTATTTTCTTATTTTTCTAATACATTAAATATTATATTTTTACATACATAAAAATAAACAAAAACATTTTTTTGCATATTTACAATATATTGCATATTTATTTAATTGTCTATTTAAATACTTGCCTATTTATTTATTTGCACAATTAATTCAATTTGGATGTAATAGTTAATTTTAGGGTTTTATTTTCTTGCAAATATTCCCCATTCAAAATTGTATCCCCCCCTCCCCATATCAATGTTGTAATAGCGTAGATTTTGTTTACGCATTTTATAACTTTCAAATATGTCATGATAGAGATTAGGGTTTGTATGCAATATGCAAAATCAAAACAAATAGTTAGACCTAATACAAGACATAAAAGCATGTAAATTGACAACACAATGCACACATGCACCCCTAGGGTTTTCATCCACCTGTTGCCTTTAAAATGGCCATGATATGCATGTTGAGTATCTTGGCAAAACAAAAACAAAACAAAAAGATCATAGTCCCTCGATGACGCTATCTTGGTTTCCTATACAAAATGATCTAGTCCCTCAAAAAAATTTGCTAAAGATACTTAGCACTATTGCTATCATGGTCAATACTATGACCCGCGCCTGTCCCGTTTAACATCCAAATACAAGGTTATTTACCAAATGCAATGGTAAAACAACAATTTAAAAGGGTTAAAAATGTGTAGAAAAGACTCTTGAGTAGATAGGGTAGACAACTCTTAGTTACTTGATCAAAACTTGCAAAAACATCATTGCTATTTTCAAACACACCTCACAACACAATTTCAAAACATTTCCCAAAACAAACTTTCAAACTTTCAAACATTGAAATATATTTTCAAAAGACAATACACCTTTGTATACATTCAAACAAGAATCATTACAAAGGTTTCCACAACGATGGCCTCTTTTCAAAACATTTTCAAAAAACCACACACACAAAGCACCATTTCAAACAATTGAGAAGCAAAAGCAACTGATCTAAACAAGTAACTAAGAGCCCATGGATAACCATGGATGAAAAGGGTGCTTGCACCTTCCCTTTTCATAATCTACCACCCGAACCCAAGAAAACACCTCAAAGGTCTTTCCTGTGCTTTTTGACCTTTCCTTTGGATAAAATAAAAAGTCGGTGGCGACTCTTGCTAAACCGAAACATTTGCGAACACAAACGCAAAACCCCAAGTCAGTTCTCCCACTGTATCACAGAACTGGCGACTCTGTTGGGGAGATAACTAAAAGTGGGGTTACCTTAGGGTTTAGATCACCTTTACATGCTTACCATGTTTGCTTTGATTTCTTTACATTTGGTTATATTGTTTGGGTTTGAAATCCTCTACCCGGATTTTGGAAACATTCATAGGTAAATAGCAATATGTTGTGGAAATTGTGCGGGGTATACTGACATGGTTGAAGCAATAGCTATATTAGTGTGACATATTTGTGGGTACCGGTAGCCTTTGAGTCAATCAAAGAGAATACGGGGCCGCTGAGTGATGTCATGAAGCACTAATGGACTTTTAGAACCTTTACTTGACCATCTTGGCCTTATTAGGGGTAGTGAGATGACCGGATTTGGTGCAGTCCAAAGTTGGTAGATAATCGATACTAGACTCATTGAGGGTTGTTTTCTTGGAATATTTCGGTCGCCAATTAAGTGGCTAAAACTGAAACAATGAACACATAAAATAATCCAGGAATATTGAGCTCCTTAGAACCCTGTTACTATTTATAGGACAGGTTGAGCCAACTAACATCAATAGGGTACTTACCTATGAAACCCCATGCAAGCCTGAAACTAGGAACTTGTGTGATTTGTTTGTACATATACTTGTGCATACATCATGGACATCATAAAGCATCATATGCATCCACTAACCATTTCAAGGGTTTGGATCTTCAACTTTGTTCCTGTTTTGTAGGTTATGGAATCACTCCGAAGGAAAACAATCCAGGTCAACCTTGTGAGAATCCTTCCTCAACTCAAGGAGCTTGCTTCCAAGATTCCAGAGAATTCTCCCTTCACTGAAAGACATGGTAGACTTCTCAACTTGGTCAACTCCAACATTAAAGAAGACATGGTGAAAGTTCTCGTCCATTTCTTTGATCCCTTACACCATTGCTTCACCTTTCCTGATTACCAACTAGTGCCTACTTTGGAGGAATTTTCTCAACTCCTGGGGATTCCTATTCTCCATCAACTACCCTAAAACGGTACGGAAAGAGAACCAAATCCTGAAGATGTTGCTCAAGCCTTACACTTGCAACCATCTGATATCAAAGGTCATTGGGAAACCAGAGGTGGTGTCAAGGGTTTCTTGGCAAAGTTTATGTTTGAGAAAGCACAAGATTGCTGGAATTCTCTAGATCTGCAAGATTTTGAAGAGATTGTAGCACTTCTCATATATGGGTTAGTCTTGTTCCCAAACCCTGATCAACTTATAGATGTGAATGCTGTCAAGATTTTCATATCTCAGAATCATGTGCCTACATTGCTTGGGGATATCCTCCACTCATTTCACACACAAACAATGAGGAAAAGAGGTGTTCTCATGTGCTCTACTCCTCTTCTAGCAAGGTGGTTTATTTCTCACCTTCCCCAGTCAAGCTTGAAGAATGAGCAAGGCTTGAGGTGGTCACAACGGTTGATGACTCTTACACATTCTGATGTTCATTGGTGTTCTCGGTCCAGAGAAAATGTCATCATCATTGATCGATGTGGGTGTGATTGGTGGATCTGGAACTGATTGTTTAAAGCTGGTTCGCGAAATGTCGCGGAAGCAAGAGTCGCCACCGTATTTTATTTTCTCCAAATGGAAAGGACAAAAACACAGAAAAATTCCTTATAGAGATTGCTCTCGGTTCGGGAGGTAGGTTATAGAAAGGGAAGGTGTTAGCACCCTTTCTATCCATGGTTATCCATGGGCTCTTAGATACTTGCTCATTTGTGTTTTCAAAAGGTTTGTTTGCTTTTCAATGTGGGTTTTTAAAAAGTTTCTTTGATAATTCCAGTTCGACTCTTGTATCGGTCCTCAAGAGTGTTTGAAAAATTGCTTTCGAAAGCTTTTTGAAAAGGTGTCGGTGTGAAAAGTATATTTTGATTTGTTTTGAAATTTAGAGCAAGTATCTAGAGTCGTCTACCTACCCTAAGGAATTCGTCTGTGTAGATGTCCTTTAAAGTAGTGCCATCCCACCATTGAGAGGTAGGTAGCACCACCGTTGGAGGTGTTCGGGTCAATTCGAGGTTCGGGACATGGTGATCACCGGAGCAATAGGAAGATACCTTAGAAGCTACCCTCATGCCAGGTTCCCGGATCATGAGGACTTACTAAAACATCCTCTACTCGACGATCACCTTTCGAGGCAAGGCAACAGTGAGGCGTACCCTAGGGGTGGTGTGTGATTTGTGTGTCGTTTTCAGATATTTTTGTCTTTTGTCATGTTATTGGTGATCTAGCGTTATTTTTATTTTTCATTCATTCTTGCATGCATTTGTTAACAGTTAAAAATTGCGAAAAAAGTAAAGTTCTAAGCTATTACAAAAGGCGCGGGTCCACATCGCCAAAATTTCCAGAACCCGATTTGACAGAAAGTAAAGAATTAAAGAAAAGTAAAGAAAATAAAGTGCGAGAAATTAATTACACGGCTTTGGGAGAGATACATAATTATTATAAGAAATAAAATAAATATGCGAATTAAATAAGAATTAAAAAAACGAGGGCGTTGGACCCTTTTTGCAAAATTAAATTAAATGATGAAATTAATTAATTACAAAAGAAAAGAAATTGTTTTTTTGGTATTTTTTGGTATTTTATGATTTTAATGAAAAAAGAATTAATTAACCCTAATTCTAGTTGTTTTTAATTTATTAAGAAAACATATTAAAGTTTAACCTAAAATTAACCCTAATTATCTTACATGCAATTTAATTATAAAAATAAATAATGTAAAATATTTAATTATTATGAAAGAAAAAAAAAACAGGAATAAAAATTATCATAAACCCTAGTTCTACCAATTTTTAGGTTTTTATTATGAAAGTATTATAGTTAAAACTAATTTAATAACTAAAATTAATTATGCAATTTATTTACAAAAATACTAAAATAAAATATTTATTATTTTTTCCATCTTTTCTGATTTTTTTTTTATGGTTTTGTGTTTTTTATGAAAATTTTAATTAATAAAACAATAATTAAAAGAAAATAGAAATAAAAAAAAAGAAAGAATGAAAAAAATGGCAAACCTAGGGGGTCTGCCCCTAATTGTGAGGGTTTTCTTTTAGCAATCTGGGCCCAATAACTCTTTGGCCTGGTTGACTTTTGTGCTAGTGTACCCACGTGCTGACTCATGTGTATCATGCCCTCCAAATCTGTGCCCTTAAATTGATCTCATCATATGCATGAAAGGCTGGATTTTGTGGACATACGGTGGTCCTTAATGCTGAAATTTCATAGGATGATAATTGAAGAAAAAATAATAGGAAAGGGGTGGGGACCTGGGATCGAACCCAGGTCCTGAACGTTACCAATGCTTAAGCCTGACAATTGATCCAAGCGCGTTTTCTGTATGTTAGATATCAAACAAATATTATAAAATAAATCCAAGCGCTAGTTCCCTTTACGCGCGAAAATTTAAACGCTCCAATCGTGGATGGCCACCTAAGCGTCTTCCTCGTTGGCTTGTTTTTTTTCCTGAAATACAAAGACAATAAGCAACGGTTTTGAACCGTTCTATAACATATCTTTAGAGAAAATAGCGAATAGGCCATAAGGCCTCATAAATTAGGCGCGAGGGCTTATTTCTCTTCGTCCAAACATGCTTGATTCAATGGTGGTATTCAGGTGCCTTAATTTTACCATATCACGAAACGCCCAAATTAGAGCTTGCAAAACCCTAATACTCATCCATGGCAAATCTTCATACGATGCACAAAAACTCAATTCAATCACATGGTTAGTCTCAGAATTAGTCAAGGAACATAAATCAATAATCAAAAATTGCTAAAGATGCATGGATTGAGATGCACGAATGTGAAATATTTTATGTACAGGTGGTCACTGTGTTACCAATTTAGTGCGTTAGGATGATTGATTTCGATTGGAAAACTCTCCTTGAAGCCTCAGGGAGCTAATGAGATAAAAATCTTGCCTTGAATCGCCCTGGAAATTGGTTTTCAGATTTCACTTTTTTCACAAAAAAACTCAAGTTTTGTTTCCTATGTATGGCACAGCTTGCAGTCAATGAGCACGAGGGTTTTGATCAGGCTTATGTATGGAATGATTAGGTCAAATAAAATTGGTCCAAAATCCATGAATTGATGAATGTAATATTTGATTTTTAAGCCATGATATTTTCAAATCTTTTCATGCACATTTGTTCTCAATCATATCCAATCCTTCTCTAATTGATCATGCACGAATTTTGAGTGTCCAATGAGAATATTTTCTGCACAAAAAGATTTTATTTCATTAGTTTAGCATTTTTCCATATTTTATTTAGTTTAAATGAATTAATTGTAATAAAAAATTCAAATAAATAAATAAAAATAATAAAAAACTTCCCTTTGGGCCAAATGGTCGTGTGCATGCTTTGGATAATGAATTGTGGAAGAAAAAGAAGCCCATTAGCAATTTTAGGTCATTTGAATCAATGTTGACTTTTCAAAATATCCAAAACTTTCCCAACTTCCACAAGGCATAACTTGCTCAATTTTTAAGCCTTGCTCATGTTCTTGGACATTTTGGAAAGTTCTTTGAGTCCTCTAACCAATTCCTTTGGTCCCATGTCATTTTGATTTACCAATCTCAAGTTATGGCCTTTGACTTAAAGTCCCTTTTTGTTGACTTTTGAAAATGACCTATAATGTTGAAATTGATAACTTTTTGTGAGAGCATTTCTTGGGCTTGAAGTATGAAGAGGAGTTGTAGGAAATGTCTTTCTCTTAAAAATGAGCTTTGGATGGAATTTTTCTGATAATCCATGTGAAAGTTATGCCCTGGTCAATTTACAGTTGACTTTTTCAACTGTCCAAATAAGGAAACTTTTGCATCTAGATGATTTTTGAGCCAAGCTTTGAGAATCATGATCAAGCATTGATAAAATGATGTTTGTGGCTTCAAAATGAGATGTTGACCAAAAATTTGAACTTTTGACTGTCAAATGACCATTTTGCCCCTATAGTTGACTGTAGTGCAATTAGGGTTTTTGACTGTGCAATTTTGTGCTGAAAGTCTTGAAACTTTGTATGAGGATGCTTGACCATATTTATAGGCATGTGGGACTTGATTGGACCCTTGGAAACTTCATTTTCTTGATCAGAACCAAAACCCTAATTTTGACTGCTTAGGAGGCCCTTGAACTGTGCAACCTTTGGGGAGATTTTTGAAGCTTGACTTGGCAATTTCTGAAGAATATGGGAGGGCAAATTTTGGGGTACAACAGTTGCCCCTGTTCAATCTTCTTAGACCTGAGGATGCAGATTGGCTGACGTGCCTTTCGTAATCCGAAGGTGGAAGATGATTGAACATTAGAGTGCCCAGAAATTTGCGCTCACATAGTAGTGTGATGGTGGAATGGGCTTATAGATGCCATTTGGAGATTTCTGGATAGGATGATGGACTTATAGATGCCATGCTAAGGGATGATGGAAGGTGGATGGGCTTATAGATGCCATCTGGGTGCCAATCGCATAAGAGATTCCTTAGCGAGAACTTGCGTACCTGCATAAGAAAAATGAGTACCTGACATGTTGCAGGAGCTCGTCTTCAGATGCTTGGTATAGATGTGTCCTGACTAGTTACAGGAGCTGAGTCTTCAGATGCTTGGTATAGATGTGTCCTGACTGGTTACAGGAGCTGAGTCTGGATCTTTAAGCGGTGATGAATGAACCAGGGATGGTTACTACCTCAACAGGAACGGTGAGAGAACCTTGGGCAACTTCAACTTCAACAGCAATTGTTGAGAGAATCTTGGTGGGAATTACCATCTCCGCAGCATTGGAGAGAACCATAGGCAATTATAATCTCAATAGCAATCATTGGGAAAAACCTGGAATGGAATTATCGTCTCCGCAGGATCGGGGAGAGAACCATAGGCGATTACAACTCAATAGCAAATATTGAGAAAACCTGGGATGGAATTATCATCTCCGCAGCATTGGGGAGATAACCATAGGCGATTATAACTCAATAGCAAACATTGAGAAAACCTGGGATGGAATTATCGTCTCCGCAGCATTGGGGAGAGAACCATAGGCGATTACAACTCAATAGAAAATATTGAGAAAACCTGGGATGGAATTATCATCTCCGCAGCATTGGGGAGAGAACCATAGGCGATTACAACTCAATAGCAAACATTGAGAAAACCTGGGATGGAATTATCGTCTCCGCAGCATTGGGGAGAGAACCATAGGAAATTATAATCTCAAAAGCAAACATTGAGAAAAACCTGGAATGGAATTATCGTCTCCGCAGGATCGGGGAGAGAACCATAGGAAATTATAATCTCAAAAGCAACCATTGAGAAAAACCTGGGATAATTTCTACTGAGTCTTCATCAGAAAAATCTGTTTGGGGTCGATTTAGCTGGACTAGAGAAGGCCTTAGAGTCTTGAAATATGATTGAGAATTTAGCTGAATCTTTCCTGAAAGGTAAAGGTCAGTCATATGCAATGCATGATATGGACCAAGCAATGATGTTCTCAACATAAATGAGATTTGTAAGATATGATGCGTCTATGCATGCTATAATGATGTATGTGATGTTTAGGAATTTATGCTTTCGTCTAGGAAAGTAAATCCTTGACGGGTGCCGGGAAGTCATATCCTGGGCTGATGTTGAAGAATAGATTTCGCTTCCGCTGGGGATGATAGCTGCAAGAATACCGGCAGGAGAAGATAACTCTGTTGGGAAATAAACTTGGCGAATGGAATAAATCTGCGGGGAGGAAAGTACTCTAACGATCTTGCTGGGAAGCAATACTCTGTGGGGAGAGAGATGCTTTTGCTGAGCGTTGATAATAACTTTCCAGGGATACCCTTGTTGTGCTGTAAGTGTTAATAGACTTCGCTGGGGATAAGAAAACTCCGCCAAGGACGCTCTTTCCGTGGCTTTTGGCTGAGGATAACCCAGTTATATCCTGATAAGGAAATAACTCTTTGAATAAAGCCGGGAAACGCGTTCGTGCTTTGCGAGTATAAGCTTCCAGAATCTACTAGGGATAAGCTTACTGCTTGGGGATATGAATTCCAAATTTCCTGGGGAACTGGATTGGACTCTCCTGGGGAAGTTTTGAACTGCGTCGGGGAAGTGACTCCACTGAACGTTTAATATACCGCCGGGGAACAATCTTTAGACCAAGACTGTCGGGGATGCTTGTTAAGAATACATATGCTGCTGGGGAGATGTTGAGATCCACTGGAGGATACCCAACTTCCTTAAGATTTGATAACTTTGCTTGGAGAAGAGTGCACTGACTTGCTGGCTCACTCTCTGGGGAATTAAGATGTACTGGTTATGTTTTTTAGCTGAACCTACCTTGGTACCTTGGAGGACAGAACAATTAGATTGCTCAGACAACTCTTTATTGCCCCTGTTTCTAATGTTACCTGTAATTAATCCTTTGTTTCGTATGCAAATATTCATGAGTTAGCAAATTATTGTCAATGCATATATCACAAATTGAACCTTGGACGTTCTTCGCAAAACAAAACAGAAAAAGAAAAACAATTGGCACTTTTAACTGAAAAGTATATTTGTATTGATTTTTGAATGGCCTGAAAATAGGCGTTTTGTGTACAAGAGGCTGACGTCCTAGTAAGAGAATGCCGCCGAACAAAAGAGTTTATACAGGTTTTCTACAAAAGAAAATAAAACAGCTGTGTGAAATGAATGATCCCACTGGGTTTCAACTCTACTATTGCCTTTATAACTCCGAGCGTCTCATCACTTGATGACCTAAACGAAGGTGAAGCTGACTGATCGATGCCGTCTGAATTTGATGTAGATACCGGATTCTGGATGCAAAGTGATCCAATGAGACATAGTATTACGCTTTATCCCTAACTTTTGCCTGGACCGCCCTTTCGGGTTTTCAGTCCACCGGGATACCCATTTTTGCCCAAGCCGCCTTTTCAGGTTTTCGACTTGCCGGGTGTACAGTTTTTTTTCATTTCATCCCTTCATTTTGCCCGAACCCTTTTGGTTCGACGGGAAGCCCTAATTTTTGCCTAGGCATGTCAGCCTAGCGGGTCTTTTTTTTATGCGTAGTATCTTTTTACTATGTCTGCATTGGCGGGGTGAGGAAGGTCGTCACCATCCATATTGGTTAGAATCATGGCTCCTCCTGAGAACACATGCTTAACCACAAATGGCCCTTCGTATGTAGGGGTCCATTTGCCCCTTGGATCACTCTGAGGAAGGATGATTCTCTTGATTATCAGATCCCCAACTTGATACTCCTGTGGTCTGACCTTTTTGTTAAATGCCCTGATCATCCGTTTCTGATACGTCTGACCATGACAGATAGCAGCAAGCCTCTTTTCATCAATAAGGTTGAGCTGATCAAGTCGTGTCTGGATCCAATCATCTTCGTTCAGATTTGCATCCTTCATTATCCGGAGAGAGGGTATTTGCACTTCGATCGGCAAGACTGCCTCCATACCATAAACCAAAGAGAAAGGAGTTGCCCCGGTCGACGTCCTGGCTGAGGTACGGTACCCATGTAGAGCGAACGGTAACATCTCGTGCCAATCTTTATAGGTTACTGTCATCTTCTGCACGATTTTCTTGATGTTCTTATTTGCTGCTTCTACAGCCCCATTCATCTTCGGTCTGTAAGGAGAAGAATTGTGGTGCTGTATCTTGAACTGCTCGCAGAGCTCAATGATCATCTTGTTATTCAGATTGGTACCGTTGTCCGTAATGATCCTCTCTGGGACGCCGTACCGACAGATCAGGTTATGCCGAATGAACCGTGCCACAACAGTCTTGGTTACCGTAGCATATGATGTTGCGTCAACCCACTTTGTAAAGTAATCAATTGCTACTAGGATGAAGCGATGCCCATTAGATGCCGTAGGTTTAATCTCGCCGATCATGTCTATACCCCACATTGCAAACGGCCAAGGCGCAGTCAGAACATTCAGGGGAACTGGAGGAACATGCACCTTGTCTGCATAGATCTGGCACTTATGGCATGTCCTAGAATGTTGGTAGCAGTCAGCTTCCATTGTGGACCAGTAATACCCTGCCCGAAGGATCTTCTTTGCCATTGTATGTCCACTGGAATGTGTACGAAAGGTCCCTTCATGTAGCTCTTCCATGATCCTTTCTGCTTCAGTCTTATCCATACAACGCAGTAAGGTTGAATCATGATTTCGCTTGTACACGATGTCGTTGCTAAGGAAGAACTTTTCTGCGAACCTCCTTAGGAACTTCTTATCATTGACAGAGGCACCTTCAGGGTATTCCTGAGCTTCCAGATATCTTTTTACCTCGTGGTAACAAGGCTTCTCAGTTACCAATTCAGTCTCGAGATCGCAACAGTATGCCGGTTCGTCCAGTTTCCAGATGATGATCCGGGGAGCCTCATTATCCCATTTAACTTTGAACATAGAAGACATTGTAGCTAACGCGTCCGCCAGCTGATTCTCTTCTCTTGGAAAGTGTTCAAAGGTTATCTTCGTGAAGTGGGGGATCAAGGTCAACACACATTCTCTGTAAGGAATAAGATTCGGATGTTTCGTATCCCACTCTCCTTTGATCTGATTGATCACGAGAGCGGAATCTCCGAAGACACTCAGAAACTTGATCCTTAGATCGATCGCAGCTTGAAGACTCATGATGCACGCCTCATACTCCGCCATGTTGTTGGTACAGTTGAAACATAGCCGGGCAGTGAGTGGAGTATGAGTACCTTGAGGAGATATGATGATGGCGCCGATACCGTTTCCCAAAGCGTTGAAGGCTCCGTCAAAGTGCATAGACCATCGGGATCCTTCCTCAGGTCCTTCATCCGGTCCAGGTACTTCACAATCAGTCACTATCATGATGCTTTCGTCCGGAAACTCGAAGTTCATTGACTGATAGTCGTCTACGGCCTGATGTGCCAAGTGGTCTGCCAATACACTTCCCTTGATGGCTTTCTGGGTCGTGTACTGAATGTCGTATTCCGTCAAGATCATTTGCCATCTTGCAATTCTCCCAGACAGAGCAGGCTTTTCGAATATGTACTTTATAGGATCCATCTTTGAGATCAACAAGGTAGTGTGAGTCAGCATATACTGTCTCAGCCGGCGAGCAGCCCATACCAAAGTGCAACAAGTTTTCTCAAGCAGTGAGTATCGGGTCTCACAGTCGGTAAACTTTTTGCTAAGGTAATAAATGGCGTGCTCTTTTCGGCCAGACTCGTCATGCTGCCCCAGCACACACCCCATTGAGTTGTCAAGCACTGTTAGATATAGTATCAGAGGTCTCCCTTCA